>CM064487.1:95482005-95831532 GCA_032716605.1 Paralithodes platypus
TAAATTTGAATTATCATTATTATTTGGTAGGGAAGGTATGTATAGGTAGGTTAGCTAAATAATTGGTGGAATTCGTAGGGACTCGAACAGTTTTGAGAGAGTTAAATAAAAACAAATTATAGATCTGAATAATAAAGTGATTATGTTATTAACCCAGGAACTGCTGGGAGACTCTTAAGAGTTCCCCCGGCGGACTGCGGGAAGACTCTTAAGAGTAAGGGGAAAAAAATCCATTTAAAACACCCAAAAAAAAGTTTTGTTTGTTTTTATTTTTTTATTTTTTTATTTTTGTTTTGCCCCTGGGCCATGCCAAATATCACTCCTCCACTCCTTCCCCACTTTCCTCCCCTCCTTCAGTTATCACCTATTTTCCCTGTTATTCCCTTATTCTGTGGTTAATTTTCGTGCTAACATTAGCGAGTTGGTAGCAGGGCGTTGTCATCACTGTTACCAAGCGTGGGGAAGAGCGAGAGAGAGACTATTGCGGAACAGTGTCTCTCCAGACAAGGGGAGGGGTGGAGGGCAGGGAGGTTGCCTCAGCTATACATTATGTAACTCCCGGCCTGTATCGCCGATTTTGACCATCCAAACACTGTTTCCACTTGTTTTATTGTTGTAACAGGTAAATACCTTTATAATCAACCTATAATAGGCGCATATGGATAAGTATTAATGCTATTTATGGTAAAATAACGATGTTAGTGATGGGAACAGCTCAAATACGTCAGCACAGGAGTGTGGTGTCTCATACCCCCCATCCGCACTTCTTAGGTTAAGCAAAACTGGGGGATGCGTGGAAGCCTATAGACTGTAGACGGTAAACTTTGTGTGGGTAGCGAATGCGGTTTTAAAGTCATTTAAGAATAGACAGTTTTCAATGCTGCGGCCAAACTATTCCACCCATTTATATTCTTTTGGTATCAAAACGTTCGGAATCGCTAGCCTCACCCAACTACGCAAGCATGGCTTTGATCATCGGCGCAGTTTTTAAGATGTGGAAATTTAAGTGGAATTAGAGTTTTTTCAAGATTGCCGGAAAAAAACCCACGTGCAAAAGCAAAACCTTCTCTATAACATTTGCGGAGCATTAGTAGTGGAGTCCGTATGCCAAAGCCCAGTCGTTTCTTATGAGTGGGAGAGACGGTATTTAGGCGTAAAGTTTTTCGGGAAATCGGCTGCCACGAACCTGTTTGACCGCCATGCCGGATGTTTAGCATATCAAAATTTGCCCAATACAAAAACGCACCTGTGAAAGTTTGATCCCGATCCAAAAAGCGGTTCTGGAGTTATTGCGTCGAAACCGGCGCGTAAGAAGAATTTGGATGAAAAACCGAGTTTAATGATTAGGCCTACAATAGGGGTTCCCCGTAGGGGTCGAACCCCTAATTATAATTATATATTAGTGTAGGCTCGTGTAATTTTCTATCCAATCAGCATCAAGGATTTGACTCATGTGTAATTTTCTATCCAATCAGCATCAAGGATTTGACTCATTTGCATAATGCCAGAGATTAGCCAATCAGCAATCACGTCACGGAACCGAGGTTATAAATAGGGGAGGCTGAGCGGGAAACTCATTTCGACAAGTGACAGCAGGGGGAGCGCGTCACTCGGCAGGTCAGTAATATAGGCCTATGCCATACAGATACACCATATTTTGTAAAGTCTGACGTACTTCATATGTTAAATAGGCCTATGTAGGCTATATGTAGCCTAGTGATTATTATAAACTGTGATTAAGGTAGACCTATGTAATTAATATATTTTTTTCCCTAATAGGCTAGGGTGGCGGCAGATCCAAAGCCCGCTCAGAGATGCTGCATGGCCCTGCTACCACCAGCCGCCCATAATGCCTACGCATCTAGCATCAGCCGGCAACCTTCATATTAGGTGACAGGCGAGTTGATTTATTTTTCCGCTCAAAGTTCGCTCACTCCTGCATGTCCGTCCGACCTCCACCGCCTAGTGCCAGCCAGTCTCCCCCACTCAACTACAGTACCGCCCCCTATACAGTAGACCTATGTGTGTGGAGTATGTGTTAGGCTATGTGTATACTGACTTGTATACAATATTCATTACGAAATTTCAAATCGTCTAAGGAAACTTTGCTCGAGATCATATGGCAGGTAGGCTATTAGGCTATAACACGGTGTCAGCAGATTTGAAACAAAATTTTGATCCATAGCTTCTTTATATCTCAGAAACGGCGATAACAAACAGATTGTAGGCCTATATGCTACTTTCACACACACACATTCATAATTAGCTTAGTCTGTAGGCTACATAGGCTACTGGCCCGGTACCAAATAGAAATGTAAGCTCGAGCCTATATATATATATTTTTTTTATGTGTGAATGAGGGAGACAAAAGGTCATACCTGCCTGCATTCCGACCCAATATCATGTGCACTGATTCAACCTGTGAAGGAGTCTAGACAAGGCATTAATATTGTTATGCCCTGATTTTATACAGGATTAACTTGGTATAGGTGAGTTCTGCAAGACTGGGTTATTGGATTTCTTGCAAAATAAATAAAGGGAATCAACAGAGGACATAGATAATCTCGGATAAATGGTTTGTAATACAGCTTTATTCTCAATAACACTCAGGTAGAAGGTACGTAATAGAATTCACACGAACAATAGATGTTGGAGCACTCAGGTAGGTTATTGGACTTATTACAATCTCCCAGCACTTATCGCGGCTTTGGATTGAGACATACTTCCCACTTCCAACGTTCAGGCATTATTCTTCTGATCACATTGCTTTATGATACGTAGGGTAGGCTACATGAATCACACAGGTTAGGTATTTCGCTTTGTTAACTCTCTCTGGTAATATGACTTAATCAAGGATGAAAGTATAAGTAATGTGGTTATTGCCCAAGAATTAACGTAAAGGGATAACTGTAACTAGTTGCACTGGTCTAGGATGTTCACTTGTCTAGGTGATACTTCGGACCGAAAATATCAGTGAGGGCGAATCAGGTTAACCCTTAAAAAGCGGCTCACCACTTAAGTCGAGTTAAATAAAGCTGGACTATGTGGCGGCGCTCGACATAGGTCGAGTGGCAATTTCAGCACGTAATGTGGCTGAGAGAGAGAGACAAGTGGTGGCAGGAGACTAGCGAGCGTATGACTGCTCCAGACCACCGCGGCGAACCTACTGACACAAATCTCAGCTCCCTCCTCCCTCTCTCACTCGCTACATACTCAATTATGTACCGAAAGTACCGAATTACCTGCTTTTTGCACTCGCGTTGCACGGTTATTGCAAGAAAACTATCCATCATACAAGGATCGTTATGGTGTCATTCGAAAGCTCTGTTTATGCCCTTTCAGGGATAGACACTTGTTTTACGTTCTGGGTCTTATTTAGGCATGAAAATGATCACGTAAACAGCCCTATTTTGGCTAAAAACACCCCGCTGGGCGGTACACATAAATAAACCGCATAGGCCGCTCGTAAGGTGTTAAACCTGATGGCAAGAATAATTACGGGAGTCAGTTCGCCTAAGCTAAATTTCACTGATATATATTAATGTGTACTAGCATAATCACTTGTTTCCTAACATCAGAGAAAGTTGAGACACAATCGAATACACTGGATGGTTGATAGTTAATAGCACCGTAACACTGGTACTCTGTGAAGTAACACTGTGATGGAGTTTTCCTGGTTATCTTGCGTTAGTGATGTTGGGGGTTAACAGTAGCTCTGGGGCCGTCCAAGCTGTCCGGTAGTGTAGAGAAGGTTTTGCAGATGGGCTTCTTGTGGGCGGTTGTGCACCTTTTGGCAACATTTGCTGATGGGGTAAGACAGTCGATTGTTGCCAAGGAGTTATTCTTGCCGAGTCCTCACTCAAGAGTTTCTCGCATAATCCCTTCTAACATAACAAGATCTTTCTGCCTTAGATCAGTTATGAGTTATGATCGTTCGTAACTCAAGTAGCGGATGGTGCACTATCAGAAGTTAATGAAACAATCAATAATTTGTGAATTTGTTGTCTACCAATATAATATTACTGCCGGTAGTCCCGATCGCAATAAAACATTCGTAAAGGGTTAAATCACTTCCTCACAGAGTTGCACAGATTACGGAACGCCGAACTATCGTGAATCTTGAGGGTGGGAGGGGGTATTAGAAGCCACCGCAGTGTGGCCAGCCGTTGCTTTGGGCTCTAATATTCAACTGCCCGACTGTTGTCTCTGTGTCTTATTTATAGGCAGGTCAAGGAAGCTTCAGGAATGTTCTAGAAGTATTTGGATGTCAGTGCTATGAAAGTAGTTAATTTATTCTGGTGAACTTAGGGGGTTAGGGAGGGGGGTCTTTAATGTGGCGGTAAGTAACTTGTTATCTGATTTATTATCGTGGATATCTTAACTCTAGTATGAGGTACTAGTAGAGTTATTTAGGCGGATTTGGTGAAGGTTTTTAGGGACTACTTTGCTGGCGCCCTACGTGAATAGGCTGGGAGGTATTATTCATCAATTCACCTAAATATCCTTCTCTGGTCTAGCTGACATGCTATTCGTAATCTAGGATGGGATAAGGAAGATTTTGGTTTTGGTTAAGGATGGGATAGGATGGTATTTGGATAGGTATTTAGATTTGTAGGTCATAACCTGTTGGAAACTCACCTGTTGTCTGGCAAGAATTTGCTGGCTTGCGCGGGCCAGGGTAATTCTCCGCGGGGGTCGGTGGGGTCCCCGTGGGGTCGGGGTGCAAGCCGCTCCCTGAATATGGTTATCGAGAGTTCTTACGTTAATTGGTTTGAGATATGAGTTCAGGTTGTCAGGAGGTATCTTCCTAGTTAGGGTTGATCACTACATCTAGTTTTCATGTACGAGGATCACTCGTGGGTGTTAAGAATAGTGGTTTTGTGAAAATGCAAGTCATGGGGAAATTTACATTTTTACGGGGGGACGAGAGGGGGTCGTCCTAGTCTCGCGCCGGCTATTGTTCTGGTTCAGGTTGTGAGTGGGGCTAGGGAGTTAGAGGATAGTTAAGTTCAAGGATAGGTCCTTACCTTCCATTTGTTGAGGTTAGTGAACGAACTGAGTCGGCATGTTATAACGTTCTTATGGCGTCTTTACAGGGGGAGGGTTGTGAATTGTAAAGGGGGTGGTTTGAGGCTAGGCGCCACGCCGCTCATGACCTAGGGCAGTGACCCTTAATGCACTGGACATAGGGGTGGCATTTCCCTACGATCGAACAGGTAGGGTGGTGTGTGCAGCGGGGCGTGAAGGATAAGAGGACAGGATGACCCAAAACAGGTTACCACTGAACATAGGGTCACGAAGCAAAACAGAGTATTGTGGATTGTGGATACGGAGGAGGTGATTGGAAGACGTATAACAATTGTGGAAAAGTAAATGGAAGAGAGGAACACAATGGCGGATAAAAGATAATTAACCTAAGGATTGAATACATGCATGAATGACGACATTATAGCCGTCGTCCTAATAAGATGATGAAACCGGGTTGGTGTGCACGTGGCACAATACGACGCTAGGACAGTGTCGTATCAATATCGGTGGGCATACTCCGGTTAATATTATATATACAGTATACTTAGTTACTAGAAGAACAAGACAAAGGGCAACTGAGCACGGGGGTACATATCTATATACTTAGTTACTACAAAAGAAAGGAACAGCTGAGCATGGGGTTGGTATGTGGGTTACATAATTAATTATAGGGGTGACATAATCATGATCGGGTTCATTGTGGACTGGAAATCGAAGGCGTTTTGAGCTAGCCTTCGCACCTACACAAATGAAAGTACGATAACCCACAAGGTGGTTATCTAATGAAATACATACTTAGTTGGTACATCAAGAATGTCTAGGAGGAAACTCATGTGGTTTGTATTAAAGAAGATTGGGGTTTTTAAGAGGCGTGTAACATGCGGAGTTAAGTGGAAAAGAGAAAACATCGTGGATAACAGATAGTTACCCTAAGGAGTGAATACATGCATAAACGACGGCATTATAGACGTCGTCCTAATAAGATTATGAAAACCGGTTTGGTATGCACGTGGCACAATACGACACAAGGACAGTGCCGCTATGTCGTATCAATACTGGTGGCATACTCCGGTTAATATTATATATAAACTTAGTTACTAGAAGAACAAGGCAAGGGGGCAACTGAGCACGGGGGTACATATATCTATACTCGTCATGGAGAGAGAGATACGAGGTAGCTTTCCTGCATCTCTCCTGATAATCGTCTGCAGATTGGTCATAGTGAGTTTATCCGAATTAACAGGCCTAAATCAATACAATAACTGGCATAGGGTTATCGGGTGTATAGAGTCGTGGTTAAAGGTTGTTACATAACTCGTAATTAACTTATCTAAATCAACAGGCATAAATCAATACAAGAACTGGCAAGGGACACAAATTGACAGACGAACAATGCAACGTGAGGTTATGTATAGCTAACTGCTAAAAATGGGGGAATGAAGATAGGTGTCTTCCCTTTTTACAAGTTCCCTAAATTATGTTAACATTAGGGAGTTGGTACATCAATAAAATAGCAATGTGGATCTCAGTGAGTTATGGGGCTGTCTAGTGTAATTTCATAATTAATCTCGGAATTACTCCTAGGTATTTTGTCTAGTGAAATGGAGGTGGTATTAGGAAGGTTGGGAATATATATAGTTAGTGGATAAAACAACGGGAGGTTAGAGACATATAATTGCTAGAATTGGGGGGACTATGATGGTTATATAACTAAATACAGGGCTGACGTAATCACGATCTGATTTGGTGTGAAATGGAAGCTAAGGTGTCTTTTAGATCGCCTCGAACCTACACAATGCAAGTATTATAACCTGTATGGTGGTTACATAATTAAATACATACTTAGGTGGTACATCAAGAATGTCAGTGAGTAAAGTATTGTGGTTTGTATATTAGAAGACTGTGATTGAGAGACGTATAATATGTGGAATGAATTTGGAGAGAGAGAGACTAAATCGGGGATGGAAATGGGACCTGGGATCTCGTTGGGGGTGGGGTTTTCGCTCTCAGGATTTTCGTTCCTGTGGCTCGTTAGGGTGGGGGTTTCGCTCTCAGGATTTTCGTTCCTGTGGTATTTTACTTCCGTCGCCTTTATATGAGGTACGACCTCGTACCTCAAGGTTGGAGTACGTAGGTTTGTTTAGGGGGCCAGGTCAGGTCGGTGAGGGGGTTAGGTTGGAGGGAAATGGCAGCCTGCCGCTGAGCACGAAGATTACTGTCATCCCGACTAGCAGCAGACTGCGCGGAAAAGAGAGACAAAAACTTAAAACAATTTATCCTGGAATGTGAATAATATAATGAAATTAGGAAAAAAAATAACAAGATTACTCAGGCCATATATCCATACATAGATGTTGGAAAAGGAGAGAAAAGAGGATAAAAAGAACTTGACGAAAGAACAGATAATTAAGAACACAGGAAAATTAAGAAGAGCTAAAGTGTTTAACAATGTATAAAACAAATTTAAAAGATAGTAAGAAAAGTGTAGGCTAACAAGAAAGGGAGTACTACTAAGGAAAACAAAAATATAATATATACAGTATATATATGGAAAACATGTAAATTTATAGAATCATGCCCAATCGCTTAGGAATTGAGAACAATACAAAACAAAATCCCATGGAAAATCCAGTACAATAAACATCATCATCATCATCAGGGGGGGCTGGATTAGTTAGGGTCACCGTTAGTCTTGGTGAAGGTCTGGTTTATTGGTAGGGGTGGTGGTGGTGGTTGTGGCTTTGACCTTGGGAGGGAGGGGTGGATATACCGTTAGGTCTGCCATTAGGAATGTGGGTCTGGGTGAGAGCTGGCCCGGGGGCAGTTTTGGATGAGTTTTGTGGGCATGAATGGTGGGTCTGTGGAGGTTGGAAAGGCAGAGAGTGGGTGGTTGGTGGGGAAAGAGATTTTGGCTGGAGAGGGGTTGATGTTGGATGATGGTTTGATGTGGATGGTGGCTTGAAGGGTTACGGTCGGGGGTAGTGATAGGGGGGGGGGGGTTAAAGGTGAAACGGGCAGGTCGAGTCGGGGTTGTTGTTGCGGAAGAGGTTGGTGCTGGGGAGGGGCTGAATTGTGTAGAGAGTTGTGGTCATGAGATATGGATGGTGGCTTGAAGGGTTGCGGTCGGGGGTAGTGATAGGGGGGGGTTAAAGGTGAAATGGGCAGGTCGAGTTGGGTTTGTTGTTGTGGAAGAGGTTGGTGCTGGGGAGGGGTTGAATTGTGTAGAGAGTTGTGGTCGTGAGTGGGGTTGTGGGAAGGGTGAGTAAGGCTGGAGGTTGAGAGTTTACGATGATCGGGTGGTTTGGAGGGTTGGAGTGTGGGGATTTGATAGGGAGATGGTGGGGGGGGGGGGTCTGGGCAGGCAGGGTTGTGGTTTGAGAGGGGTTGAATTTGGACTAGGGTGGAACGGATTTGGTGGATAGGGTGGAGAGTGAGGTTAGGTGTGGAAGGTGAGGGAAAGGATAAAGGGAGGTGAGGTGACCTTTGGTTCGCAGGTGGTTGAGGAATCAGGGCAGGGGTTCGATAGTGTGGCTTCAACATTTCCCTGATGGTATGGATGTCCTGTCGGAAGGTTGTCTGGCCGTGGATGAGGAAATGATGCCAGATGTACAAGGGAAGGATCTTGAATAATGCTTGGAGAATTTGTTGCTCTTGTCGTTCCTTTGTTCGGTCGTTATTCGCATTTCTTACACATCTATCTAGGTTGTTGTTGTTGTTGTTGTTGTTCCCTAAGCTGCCTGGCCGAACAGCCCCGAGTCCCTGAGAAAGGCCATGGCCACAATCGGGCTTTCCCACAGAGCTCTCATTGAGTGTAGATTGTGTTGTTGGCGTAAGTGGTTGTGTGAAATGCAGTCTTCTATGATGTGTTTAATGGTATGGGGTGCTGTGTTACATCCCGGGCAGGTGTCGACAACGGAGTCATCCAGTCTCTTCTGATAGCTCAGGAGAGCTGGATGGTGTCCGCATCTCAGCCTGGCCAGGTGGACTCTGTCCTCGCGAGGAAGGGAGGATTCGGAAGGATGGATTTCGGGAGGTCGTGCATGCAGCTGCGTGTTGTCTGTGAGTGAGTGGATGGATCGGTGAGAGATATGAGTATGGATGTGCTTCTGGAGTTGGTTCGGGGTGGGCAGGGAGGGAGAGAGGACAATAATTGTGTGTGATACCGTGTGTTGGGTGTTGTTTTGATATTTCTTGGTGTCTGTGGGTGTGTTGCCATGTAGTTTAGTGGGTGGTCTTGGTTCGTGGAGGCTGCTGCCAGGAATTGAGTGCCTCTCATGTCCAGATGGTCTTTGACTTTGAGGATTTTGGTTTCTTGATGTAGGTGATCTGTGGGTGCAGTAGCTGTGCAGCCTGTAATGATCTTCAGGGCTTTGTTTGAATAGTCTGTAAGGTCTTATGATGTGTTTCAGCTAGGTTAGAAGCCCAGGCTGGGCTTGCGTATTCCATCACTGATCTTATGTATTGTTTATATACTGTTGGTAGTTTCTTTGTTGTGTCCAAATTTTGTGTGAGCAAGTGACCTGAGGGCGTTAAGTCTGGGTGTCAGTTTCTTTTAATGTTTGTGGTGTGCTGTTTGAATGTCATATGAGTATCATATGTTACTCCTAGGATTTTGGGTGTGTGTGTATGTGTTAGGGGTGTGTTGTTTATGGTGAGTTGAGGGATGTATTCGTGTTCTCCTGTCCAACTTGTGAGCAGGGTTGCGGTGGATTTGGCTGGGGCTAGATTAAGTCTGTTTGTAGTGCACCAGTCATGTAGTGTGTTGAGATAGGGTTGAAGGAGATCTGTTGCTCTTTTTTTTTTTTTTTTTTTTTCTATCTAGGTTGGTAAGAGTGGCGTCTAGGTTTCCGTTATACGGGATTTCGTCGAGATTTGCGGTTGGGGCGACGAGGGAACTCAAAGGTGGGGTGGCAGCATGGTGGGAAACAGGGTGGGGGTTGGGTGTAGATATGGCAGCAGAAGGAAGTTTGTGGTTATTTTTAAGTGATGGAGGATGCGAGGTGGGGGAGCGTTTATGATGAGGTGTTTTGCTGTGTAAAATGGTGGGGTTGTTGAGAGTGGACGGAGTTGGTGCTGGTTTCTTTTGATTTCGGTGGTTGGGATATGATGAATGGAATGGGCGGATTGAATGTATGTATTGGGGTGTGGAAATTTGAGATGCAGGGGAAGGAAAATGTTTAGAGGTTGAGGAGGGGTTGGAGGAGGTAGAGAGATGGAAGCGTGTTCTTTTATGTGGGGGAAAATGTGAGGGGGGCGGTGGGGTGGCGTCGCGGAGTGACGTCATGTACAGTGGTGGAGGTGAGGGAGGAGGAGCTTTATTCTGATTCTTTCTGGGTGGGCGTGAAAAACGTGCAGTTGATTTCTAGGGGGGGGGGGGGATTTTTGATGACAGCTAGGGTGTTGGTCTTGGATTGGGCCGCTAAAAACTTTCGTATGGTGATTAGATCTTTAGGGAAATCAACGGGGTCATGCACAGTGAAGTGTTGTAGGATGGAAAGGGGTAACACTTGCATGAGGTAGACAAAGAGAATTTGATTTTGTTGCTCCACGGGAAGAGCAGGGAATGCAGCTCTTACTTGCTGGCGAATGGAGGCAATTGTGGTGTCTAAATCGCCTTCGAACATTATGTCTTTAATTTTTGCAAAAGCGACGAAAATACCTAGTGATGGCCTAATGGCATCGATTACAATGGGTCTAAATTGATCCCAGGTGAGTTCAGGGGTTACCTGTGGAGCAACGAGGGAAACGGCTTTTCCCAAGTGCGTTAAGAGGACGGCTATTTTTGCACGGTCCGTGTTATACGCCAAATCTAGCACTGGTTTCACAATGTCCATGTATGCTTCTATGTCGTAGGTCTTCCCATCGTATTTCGGAATGGGAATGTGAGAATAGGCTGCCATTTTTCGATGTTACCATGCCTCTACTGCTTCAAAAAAATGCAATGCAATGAAATCTTCTATCCGAATCAAGAACCACCGCTGCCGCCAATGTTATGCCCTGATTTTATACAGGATTAACTTGGTATAGGTGAGTTCTGCAAGACTGGGTTATTGGATTTCTTGCAAAATACATAAAGAGAATCAACAGAGGACATAGATAATCTCGGATAAATGGTTTGTAATACAGCTTTATTCTCAATAACACTCAGGTAGAAGGTACGTAATAGAATTCACACGAACAATAGATGTTGGAGCACTCAGGTAGGTTATTGGACTTATTACAATCTCCCAGCACTTATCGCGGCTTTGGATAGAGACATACTTCCCACTTCCAACGTTCAGGCATTATTCTTCTGATCACATTGCTTTATGATACGTAGGGTACATGAATCACTCAGGTTAGGTATTTCGCTTTGTTAACTCTCTCGGGTAATATGACTCTTAATCAAGGATGAAAGTATAAGTAATGTGGTTATTGCCCAAGAATTAACGTAAAGGGATAACTGTAACTAGTTGCACTGGTCTAGGATGTTCACTTGTCTATGTGATACTTCGGACCGAAAATATCATTGAGGGCGAATCAGGTTAAACCTGATGGCAAGAATAATTACGGGAGTCAGTTCGCCTAAGCTAAATTTCACTGATATATATTAATGTGTACTAGCATAATCACTTGTTTCCTAACATCAGAGAAAGTTGAGACACAATCGAATACACTGGATGATTGATAGTTAATAGCACCGTAACACTGGTACTCTGTGAAGTAACACTGTGATGGAGTTTTCCTGGTTATCTTGCGTTAGTGATGTTGGGGGTTAACAGTAGCTCTGGGGCCGTCCAAGCTGTCCGGTAGTGTAGAGAAGGTTTTGCAGATGGGCTTCTTGCAGGCGGTTGTACACCTTTTTGGCAACAATTGCTGATGAGGTAAGACAGTCGATTGTTGCCAAGGAGTTATTCTTGCCGAGTCCTCACTCAAGAGTTTCTCGCATAATCCCTTCTAACATAACAAGATCTTTCTGCCTTAGATCTGTTTTGAGTTATGATCGTTCGTAACTCAAGTAGCGGATGGTGCACTATCAGAAGTTAATGAAACAATCAATAATTTGTGAATTTGTTGTCTACCAATATAATATTACTGCCGGTAGTCCCGATCGCAATAAAACAAAACATTCGTAAAGGGTTAAATCACTTCCTCACAGAGTTGCACAGATTACGGAACGCTGAACTATCGTGAATCTTGAGGGGGGGGAGGGGGTATTAGAAGCCACCGCAGTGTGGCCAGCCGTTGCTTTGGGCTCTAATATTCAACTGCCCGACTGTTGTCTCTGTCTTTTAATTATAGGCTGGTCAAGGAAGCTTCAGGAATGTTCTAGAAGTATTTGGATGTCAGTGCTATGAAAGTAGTTAATTTATTCTGGTGAACTTAAGGGATTAGGGAGGGGGGTCTTTAATGTGGCGGTAAGTAACTTGTTATCTGATTTATTATCGTGGATATCTTAACTCTAGTATGAGGTACTAGTAGAGTTATTTAGGCGGATTTGGTGAAGGTTTTTAGGGACTACTTTGCTGGCGCCCTACGTGAATAGGCTGGGAGGTATTATTCATCAATTCACCTAAATATCCTTCTCTGGTCTAGCTGACATGCTATTCGTAATCTAGGATGGAATAAGGAAGATTTTGGTTTTGGTTAAGGATGGGATAGGATGGTATTTGGATAGGTATTTAGATTTGTAGGTCATAACCTGTTGGAAACTCACCTGTTGTCTGGCAAGAATTTGCTGGCTTGCGCGGGCCAGGGTAATTCTCCGCGGGGGTCGGTGGGGTCCCCGTGGGGTCGGGGGGTAAGCCGCTCCCTGAATATGGTTATCGAGAGTTCTTACGTTAATTGGTTTGAGATATGAGTTCAGGTTGTCAGGAGGTATCTTCCTAGTTAGAGTTGATCACTACATCTAGTTTTCATGTATGAGGATCACTCGTGCGTTTTAAGAATAGTGGTTTTGTGAAAATGCAAGTCATGGGGAAATTTACATTTTTACGGGGGGACGAGAGGGGGTCGTTCTAGTCTCGCGCCGGCTATTGTTCTGGTTCAGGTTGTGAGTAGGGCTAGGGAGTTAGAGGATAGTTAAGGGGGGGTACAAGGATAGGTCCTTACCTTCCATTTGTTGAGGTTAGTGAACGAACTGAGTCGGCATGTTATAACGTTCTTATGGCGTCTTTACAGGGGGAGGGTTGTGAATTGTAAAGGGGGTGGTTTGAGGCTAGGCGCCGCGCCGCTCGTGACCTAGGGCAGTGACCATTAATGCGCTGGACATAGGGGTGGCATTTCCCTACGATCGAACAGGTAGGGTGGTGTGTGCAGCGGGGCGTGAAGGATAAGAGGACAGGATGACCCAAAACAGGTTACCACTGAGCATAGGGTCACGAAGCAAAACAGAGTAGTGTGGATTGTGGATACGGAGGAGGTGATTGGAAGACGTATAACAATTGTGGAAAAGTAAATGGAAGAGATGAACACAATGGCGGATAAAAGATAATTAACCTAAGGATTGAATACATGCATGAATGACGACATTATAGCCGTCGTCCTAATAAGATGATGAAACCGGGTTGGTATGCACGTGGCACAATACGACAATAGGACAGTGTCGTATCAATATCGGTGGGCATACTCCGGTTAATATTATATATATACTTAGTTACTAGAAGAACAAGACAAGGGGCAATTGAGCACGGGGGTACATATCTATATACTTAGTTACTACAAAAGAAAGGAACAGCTGAGCATGGGGTTGGTATGTGGGTTACATAATTAATTATAGGGGTGACATAATCATGATCGGGTTCGTTGTGGACTGGAAATCGAAGGCGTTTTGAGGTCGCCTTCGCACCTACACAAATGAAAGTACTATAACACACAAGGTGGTTATCTAATGAAATACATACTTAGTTGGTACATCAAGAATGTCTAGGAGGAAAGTCATGTGGTTTGTATTAAAGAAGATTGGATTTTTTAAGAGGCGTGTAACATGCGGAGTTAAGTGGAAAAGAGAAAACATCGTGGATAACAGATAGTTACTGAGATGCGGTCTCAGGATGATAAGACCGCATCTCTAGCTGCCACTAAAACCTGCAGCCAACCCTACTCCTGCCAGCCAGAGTCCAGGCACGCCACCCCCAGAGCCACAAGGACATAACCACCACGCGCCAAACGCCCTTGATCCTCTCAAGCCGGGCGCCTTAAGTAGGGGCAAGAAGATTGCCTTATACTCACCCAGCCTGAACATCATTAACTAAGCTTGCCATTTGGTATTATTTAGTTCAGGGTAAGAACAGCCAGAGATAGCTGGTGTTCAACTTGTCAGTTGTGTGCTGTGATCGAAGATCTACCAGGTCGGGTTCCCCCCATCAGGAAGAGGACTAGCTTGGGCAACCCACTTTGGGCTCCCCCTTTCTGGCCTTCGATGCGGTGCACAAACCAAGTACCAAAGGATTCCTACCTTGTTTTGTTCAAGGGATTATGAGGATAGTGTAATAACTAGAGATCTACCAGATCGGGTTCCCCCCATCAGGAAGAGGACTAATTTTGGGCAACCCACTTTGGGCTCCCCTTTCTGGATTCTCTTTTTGCTACATGGTTCTGATAGTTCCACGAACTAGCAAGGAAGGAAGACACTTACCTTGACCCCCCTTAGACTACCTATAATGTCACTATCTAGACTGCTTGCCACTCTAGGTAGATCATTATGCTAGTCACCCTAACCCCCCAAACCTTGTAGCAGAACTCCAGCATATCCTTTGGGGATCACTGCACTGTGGGAGTGCAAGAGGAACCCGGTTGTCCCGTGGTAGGCGCCAAGGTCTAAGGAATCATCTTGTGACTCACCCTGGACCAGTAGCTGGAGTCATCACGCCCAGCCGCCCCCCCCCCCCCCCTGGACCAACTTCCGGAGTCATCACGCCCAGCCGCCCTCCGGACTACTGGATCCTCCCTCGATCTATGGGCCCTCCTCTTCACTACAGCTCTCCTTTAAGTGCTTTTGTACCGTTTATGGGTATAGAGTTGACTCAGGGTTGTGGTAGAAGTTATCTTCAGGGGTTCTCATTAACATTACGTCTTGCGAGAGGTCTTTCTTCTCCCTACTTAAATTGACGTTAATTAGCCCACTTGCCGGGACCCATCATACTTACCTATCAGGGGATCCTTATATATGCACCTTCCCGGGTTATTGGTCTCCCATAGCCCGACAGAGGGGGCGTGCTTATATAAGACCCATAGCATCAAACACAAACACATATTTACACGTAATCTAGTCCCTTTGTATAACTTCTAGCCTAATTCATTTAACATTCTGTCAGGTTCATAACTCGAATAGATTTCACTCTATCTCAGCTCCCGACGATTGTTGCCTCAGCCTTCAGCACCTTGCTAGTACACAATTAGAGTTAAGGATTAATCTTTGCCAGGTGAGATCTAGCACACCTATAGTATTAATATCATTTGTGAGCCTTTCCGAGCCCACTTCATTGTTGATGACCACTTGGCCATTATTGCTTTAGAGTCAGTTAACGTCACTATATGCCGGGGACATCATTGCATGATCCAGACGGCATTTGCCATTACTGCACTCTTGTCTTTTGTTGAGATCCTCTCTGAGATCTATTTGGGTAGGAGGTGTACCTCCACCATTTTGGATACCTTATAATTGTATCCTAGGAGTATTATTATTACCTTGAGTCCGGACCCATTGTCCGACTCCTATTGCTTACTTGATAACCTGAGTATTGTATGTCTTAATTATTCTTATTGTTGTTGATGATCTCCAGGTTACAGGTATAAAATATATGTCTTGCTCCTCCATCAACCAGGTGTTAAACTGAATAAAACCCATGTTAACTTGTTACCTGTGTGCTTACTATCCTGCCGTGTTGTCTCTTTATTTAAAGTTTAAGGTATACCTATCCAGTTAGAGAGCTGCTCATTGTACAAAGAATATCTCGCGTTCCAATTTGGACCGGGCATAACACTGGTGGCAGCGGTGTCTCTTTCTCGAAGATAGCCTTTCAGGTTTTTCCTGCTTTAAATATTTTGAGAGTATCACGACAGGGATAAGTAGTCAGGATTGCAGGGAAAGCACTGGATATTATTCCTTTCAGACCAAAGGAAACTGACATTGCCACCTATTTAGAGGTTGTCAAGCCAGTGCTTGACATCATATTTAAAGATGAAGTTGCCCCTAAAATACATACTGTAGTCATGAAGCTAGGGCGGTCTATGGCCCTAGTTTCCAGTTATGTAAAAGAGAACCCCGGAATGACCTGGGAACAGTTTGAAACATACACTAAAACTGCCATTAACCCCGTCTTAGGTACTGTAATAGCCGACCAGCAATTTCACGCCATCACCTACGACGGGGACCTCGACGCCACCATCAGCAAGCTTACCAGGCTGGCTTCCACCGCATTCACAACGGCTACAGCTGCAGAGAGGAAGGAGAACGTCCGCCGGACCCTGATGAGGATCCTTCCGCGTGCAGTCCGGGACCACTTTGCCATCACAGAACCGGCCGGATATGATACAGACCTCCCTATCATACGCCGTATTCTGGCCCTGCAAAAATCCCAGGAGCAAGGAAAGATCGCAGGTATCCAACGAGCTCCCACTAAGCCACAAGGAGCTCATTCCGGACCAACCTACCACCCTAGCCGCAACCAGGACAAGCCGGAAGAATGGGCCAGAGTCAAGCCTGGAGACTGGAAGCCCTGCGGGTCCCAGTGCCCTATTAATGGGTTGAAGAGGTCTTTTGCCGAATTGCTGGCCAAACGCTCGAGGGTTCCACTGTTCTGGGGACAGATTCCCTGGCTGAAGCCCTCCAGAAGAGTTGCCACCATCCTAGAAGACGGCACCGCAGGAGCTGAGGATTACGACGAGACAGCTGCAGAGGTTGGTGACCCGGACGACCACAGTACAGTCGAGCCGGAAGTCATCAAACCGGGTTTTTAGACCGCCCCCGCCCACCAACTTGCAAACTGGCGGGGGCTCGAGATAGGGGCAGCTATGATATGATAAAGCCTCCCATTTACACCCACCTGACCATCCAGGGAGTCAACTCTCGACTCCTTGTCGACACCGGAGCTTCAAGATCCTGTATTTTTTCCTCTTACCACCAGAGACATCACAACACTTTTGGACCGATTCAACACTCGTCCACCACCCTCATTGATGCCAACGACAACCTTATTCCTAGTACTGGCATCACGGCCCCACTGTATGTGGCCACCCCTCAACCTAACCACGGCCATCACCACGCTTTCATGGTATTTCCCTCCCAAGAAACCACCTATGACGGATACCTGGGATTCGACCTTCTCACGGCCCTTCGCACTACTATCCAGTGTGTTGAAAGAAGATTGTTATTTTCCACCAAACCCCCAGGACTCACCACTCCGAAGATTGCCACACCGCTCCATGACCCTCCTCAAACCTTGAAAGCCATCCGTGTTGCATCGGCCATCACCATTCAACCCATCACCTTGCTGCCACATCATGAACATTGGGTACCCATCCATCCAGCCCTCAACGGAGAACTCATTCACACTCCCTCTCTTCAGAGCCCTTTTGACAGGGATTGTCTCACTGCTCCTGCCATTTTAAAACAAAATGCAGTAAGAATAGCCAACATCTCCGACCACCCTATCACCCTACCCAGGGGTCTCACCATCGGAGAACTAGAGACTTATGATGACCAGCCTTCAACCGACACCACCACCTCCATTCCTGCATCAACTCCATCACTCCCAGACGTTCCTACTCACCTCACCCCTCAACAAAAGGACGATCTGTGCCAGTTAATGGCCGAATACCAGGACATCTTTGCCACCAACTCCCAAGATGTAGGCCACACCCATGTCCTAGAACACCACATTCACACTGTTGGACCCCTAGTCAGACAGGCTATACGAAGAAAGAACCCCCTTCAGCGCCAAGAAGAACAGAAGCAAGTTGCAGAGATGTTAGCAGCTGGCATTGTCAACCCCTCAACTAGCCCTTGGTCCTCTCCAGTGGTGCTGGTCAAGAAGAAGGATGGGTCATCTCGATTCTGCATCGACTACCGACAACTCAACGATGTCACCATCAAAGATGCCACCCCACTACCACGCATCGACGACTCCCTAGACTCCCTCTTAGGGGCCAGATGGTTCTCCACACTGGACCTGCAATCCGGATACTGGCAGGTCCCCGTCGCCCCCACCGACCAAGAAAAAACAGCTTTCTCCACCAGCCAAGGGAAGCTTTACGAGTTCTCAGTGCTGCCATTCGGATTATGTAACGGTCCCGCCACCTTCTCCCGACTGATGGAATCCGTACTTCAGGGATTAACTTGGGAAACATGTCTGGCGTACTTGGACGACATCATAGTATTTGGTCGTACCTGGGCAGAACACCTCCAACGCCTCAGCCAAGTTTTCCAGAGGATCCGACAAGCCGGATTAAAGCTGAAGCCTACTAAATGCACCATGGCTCGACATCAGGTCCAATTCTTAGGACATCTGGTGTCAGAAGAAGGACTTGCACCTGACCCCAAGAAACTCCAAGCCATCCAGGAGATCCAACCCCCGAAGTCAGTAAAAGGAGTAAGAGCTTTCCTAGGCCTTGCCTCCTACTATCGGAGGTTTGTGAAGAATTTCGCCACCATTGCCAGACCTCTACACGACTTAACTAGGAAGGAAGAACCTTTTGTGTGGACCCCCGACCGCCTCCAAGCCTTCACCTCCCTCAAGGATCTACTCGTGTCTTCCCCTGTCGTCTCTTTTCCGGACTACCAACTACCCTTTAGACTCTACACCGACGTGTCCCTTCTCGGCGTCGGTGCAGTCCTCTCCCAAAATCGAGAAGGACGAGAGCACATCATTGCTTGTGCCAGCCGGACCTTAACCCCAGCAGAAACCAACTACCCGGTAACCAAAAGAGAATGCTTAGGCATCGTTTGGGCCCTCCAACACTTCCGGGCCTACCTAGCTGGCGTCAAGATCACCATCATCACTGACCACCAAGCCTTACAATGGCTCAGGAAATCTGATTCTAAGAATGCCCTAACGGTCCGTTGGCGAGAATCACTTGAGGAGTTTGATTTTGAGATTTCCTACAGGCCGGGAAAACTCCATACCAATGCAGACGCCTTATCCCGGCTCCCACTGGCACCAGAACAACTCAACACCATCCAAGAACCTCGACCACCACCTACTACCACTCCCCCTCTCATCCAGGCCTACCTCCGGAACGACAAACCAACTTGGATCTCCACCCGACTTTTTGGCCTCTTACAAAGAAGGGGTGACGCCCTCTTTACCCCAGAAGGTCAGATCGTACTAGGGCCTGAGGATGCTGAACAAATGATGTCTTCTTTGCACACCAACAACGGGATCCATCTAGGCCAAAAGAAGTTGGTGAACACGTTCAAAAACATCTACTGGACTCCTCGCCCCTACACCACGGCCAAGAAAATCACTGAAGCTTGCCGTGCCTGCACCCTGGGAAAAGACCAAACACGCACCCCAGGACCTTCCGGCAAACTCATCGCTTCTAAACCCTGGCAACTTTTGGCAGTAGACATCATGGGACCTCTACAAAACGACAGGGGATACCGCTACATCATCACCTTCGTGGACACGTACTCAAAATACGTGATCGCCTGCCCTGCCAGAGAACACACTGCTATGGCCGTCACCGAGGCATTATTACAACATGTCTTTCCCTATTTTGGATTGCCACAGGCAATCCACTCCGACAATGCCCCTAAATTCACCGGGCAAATTTGGACGCAGATCTCCGAAATGTTTGGATTTCACATCAGCCACTCTTCACCCTACTGGCCAAAAGGAAACTCCATCTGCGAGCGATCTCATAGAACCATCGCCAATCAAATCCGGACACGCCTCCAACAGATGAACTCATCGGACTGGACCAGCCAAATTCGCATCATACAATGGGGAATAAACACCTGCCCCAGAGACAACGGGATCACCCCTCATGAGATGGTTTTTGGGAGCCCACCTCTCCTCATACCACTACGTCACCTAGCTGCCCCTACTGAGGCCTCACCAGGTCTAAATACCAACCTCGTCCACCTCAGGAACCGCCTACGTCAGCTCCAGTTTTCCCAAGATCTCCAGCCTGATGAAGCCCCCAAGAACAACCCTCACCAAGTAGGCGACCTAGTCATGGTCGCCATCTTACCTGTACCCTCCAAACTGAAGCCACGGTACAAGGGTCCATTTGAGGTCCTTAGGATCCCAAACTGTTTCCAGGTCATAATTAACTATCATGGGGAATCTCGCACTTATAGGAATAGGTTTGTCAGAAGGTTTCAACCTATTAATAAGAATATTACTGTTGTAGCTGAGCCTGATCAGGATGTTGACTGTACCCCTGTTTCAAATCTTCACCCTCAAACTTCCTGTCTTTCCAGACCTGTCCCTCTCAACCATGCTGTCCCTCTCCCTCCACCTCTTTCCACTCCCCCTCTCAATTCTCCTTTGCCTGCCCTTCACTCTCCTGTACTGCAACCTCCTGTCACGCTTCCCACTCGCCTCGACCAGTTCACCCCTTCTCACCTTCCTAAACATCGACCTCCTCCTGTTCTCTCTACTCAAACCCAAACTTCCCCCTCTTCTCTTTCACCTCCTGTCACCTTCACCCCTTCCCGCATTCCTAAGCCCAAATCTTCTCACATCTCCTCTCCTCTCGTTTCACCTCCGCAACCTCCTTCTCAACCATCACCTTTAATTAACCTTGCCACGTCTAGTCTTCCCCCCTCGCCACCACAACTCACCAACATACCCCCCACTTTGCCTATCACCCCCAGCTTCCGTCCTAAAAAACCCTCATCTACTCCTCCTATCACTAAAACCCTACCTCCTTCTCCTCAATCTATTTCCCTCCTTTTCAACTTCCCAGGCGAAAAACAATATCCAAATTTCGCTCAATGTCACCTCTAACTCCATCTCCCCCATTTCCCAGACTGCCTTCTCATACCCGCTGTGGAAGACCTGTGAAGCCACCCACCAGATGGGAACCAGCCCTGTCTCAGCCTAAAGCGAGAAAGGTTAAGGATCAAGCGTCTCCAAGCTCCTCCCCCCAGCCTGGTACTTCGGCGTCCGCACAACCTCATGACCTGGGCCAAGCCAGGCTCTCTGTCATCACTCTCCAACCACCTTCAGCCACGACAACGCCCTCGCTGACGACCACCACCAAGATGCGGATTGACATGATAACCCTGGCACGGAAGGACTCCACCAAAGTGATCAAGTCACCTCACCACTTCCTCGACCATTTGAGGTACTATGACTCCTCTTCTCTCCTCACCCTCACCGGAGACAAGATGGCCACCCCTAACAACCAGGGAGTCATTTATTACCACTTCCTCCAGCACCTGACCCCTGTCTACGAAGATAATACTTCAAGACATTACCATCTCCAGTCCCGGGGTCGGGACTTTTCTCTACCAGACGGTAGTGAGATGCGGTCTCAGGATGATAAGACCGCATCTCTAGCTGCCACTAAAACCTGCAGCCAACCCTACTCCTGCCAGCCAGAGTCCAGGCACGCCACCCCCAGAGCCACAAGGACATAACCACCACGCACCAAACGCCCTTGATCCTCTCAAGCCGGGCGCCTTAAGTAGGGGCAAGAAGATTGCCTTATACTCACCCAGCCTGGACATCATTAACTAAGCTTGCCATTTGGTATTATTTAGTTCAGGGTAAGAACAGCCAGAGATAGCTGGTGTTCAACTTGTCAGTTGTGTGCTGTGATCGAAGATCTACTAGGTCGGGTTCCCCCCATCAGGAAGAGGACTAGCTTGGGCAACCCACTTTGGGCTCCCCCTTTCTGGCCTTCGATGCGGTGCACAAACCAAGTACCAAAGGATTCCTACCTTGTTTTGTTCAAGGGATTATTAGGATAGTGTAATAACTAGAGATCTACCAGATCGGGTTCCCCCCATCAGGAAGAGGACTAATTTTGGGCAACCCACTTTGGGCTCCCCTTTCTGGATTCTCTTTTTGCTACATGGTTCTGATAGTTCCACGAACTAGCAAGGAAGGAAGACACTTACCTTGACCCCCCTTAGACTACCTATAATGTCACTATCTAGACTGCTTGCCACTCTAGGTAGATCATTATGCTAGTCACCCTAACCCCCAAACCTTGTAGCAGAACTCCAGCATATCCTTTGGGGATCACTGCACTGTGGGAGTGCAAGAGGAACCCGGTTGTCCCGTGGTAGGCGCCAAGGTCTAAGGAATCATCTTGTGACTCACCCTGGACCAGTAGCTGGAGTCATCACGCCCAGCCGCCCCCCCCCCCCCCCCCCTGGACCAACTTCCGGAGTCATCACGCCCAGCCGCCCTCCGGACTACTGGATCCTCCCTCGATCTATGGGCCTCTTCACTACAGCTCTCCTTTAAGTGCTTTTGTACCGTTTATGGGTATAGAGTTGACTCAGGGTTGTGGTAGAAGTTATCTTCAGGGGTTCTCATTAACATTACGTCTTGCGAGAGGTCTTTCTTCTCCCTACTTAAATTGACGTTAATTAGCCCACTTGCCGGGACCCATCATACTTACCTATCAGGGGATCCTTATATATGCACCTTCCCGGGTTATTGGTCTCCCATAGCCCGACAGAGGGGGCGTGCTTATATAAGACCCATAGCATCAAACACAAACACATATTTACACGTAATCTAGTCCCTTTGTATAACTTCTAGCCTAATTCATTTAACATTCTGTCAGGTTCATAACTCGAATAGATTTCACTCTATCTCAGCTCCCGACGATTGTTGCCTCAGCTTTCAGCACCTTGCTAGTACACAATTAGAGTTAAGGATTAATCTTTGCCAGGTGAGATCTAGCACACCTATAGTATTAATATCATTTGTGAGCCTTTCCGAGCCCACTTCATTGTTGATGACCACTTGGCCATTATTGCTTTAGAGTCAGTTAACGTCACTATATGCCGGGGACATCATTGCATGATCCAGACGGCATTTGCCATTACTGCACTCTTGTCTTTTGTTGAGATCCTCTCTGAGATCTATTTGGGTAGGAGGTGTACCTCCACCATTTTGGATACCTTATAATTGTATCCTAGGAGTATTATTATTACCTTGAGTCCGGACCCATTGTCCGACTCCTATTGCTTACTTGATAACCTGAGTATTGTATGTCTTAATTATTCTTATTGTTGTTGATGATCTCCAGGTTACAGGTATAAAATATATGTCTTGCTCCTCCATCAACCAGGTGTTAAACTGAATAAAACCCATGTTAACTTGTTACCTGTGTGCTTACTATCCTGCCGTGTTGTCTCTTTATTTAAAGTTTAAGGTATACCTATCCAGTTAGAGAGCTTCTCATTGTACAAAGAATATCTCGCGTTCCAATTTGGACCGGGCATAACAGTTACCCTAAGGAGTGAATACATGCATAAACGACGGCATTATAGATGTCGTCCTAATAAGATGATGAAAACCGGTTTGGTATGCACATGGCACAATACGACACAAGGACAGTGCCGCTATGTCGTATCAATACTGGTGGCATACTCCGGTTAATATTATATATACACTTAGTTACTAGAAGAACAAGACAAGGGGGCAACTGAGCACGGGGGTACATATATCTATACTCGTCATGGAGAGAGAGATACGAGGTAGCTTTCATGCATCTCTCCTGATAATCGTTTGCAGATTGGTCATAGTGAGTTTATCCGAATTAACAGGCCTAAATCAATACAATAACTGGCATAGGGTTATCGGGTGTATAGAGTCGTGGTTAAAGGTTGTTACATAACTCGTAATTAACTTATCTAAATCAACAGGCATAAATCAATACAAGAACTGGCAAGGGACACAAATTGACAGACGAACAATGCAACGTGAGGTTATGTATAGCTAACTGCTAAATATGGGGGATCGAAGATAGGTGTCTTCCCTTTTTACAAGTTCCCTAACTTATGTTAACATTAGGGAGTTGGTACATCAATAAAATAGCAATGTGGATCTCAGTGAGTTATGGGGCTGTCTAGTGTAATTTCATAATTAATCTCGGAATTACTCCTAGGTATTTTGTCTAGTGAAATGGAGGTGGTATTAGGAAGGTTGGGAATATATATAGTTAGTGGATAAAACAACGGGAGGTTAGAGACATATCATTGCTAGAATTGGGGGGGACTATGATTGTTATATAACTAAATACAGGGCTGACGTAATCACGATCTGATTTGGTGTGAAATGGAAGCTAAGGTGTCTTTTAGATCGCCTCGAACCTACACAATGCAAGTATTATAACCTGTATGGTGGTTACATAATTAAATACATACTTAGGTGGTACATCAAGAATGTCAGTGAGTAAAGTATTGTGGTTTGTATATTAGAAGACTGTGATTGAGAGACGTATAATATGTGGAATGAATTTGGAGAGAGAGAGAGACTAAATCGGGGATGGAAATGGGACCGGGGATCTCGTTGGGGGTGGAGTTTTCGCTCTCAGGATTTTCGTTCATGTGGCTCTCGTCCTGGGAAGGATGTCCAAGGCATGTCGTTCCAGTCTTTGATGGCAGTGAAGAAGAATGTTTGCTTACCCTGTCCTTGGATTCTCGGGACATTAAAATTAAACATCCTGTTTCTTGTATTATGTCCACTCCTCTCATTTGCTTTATCATTCTTTAGATACTCTGGAGCTCTGTCATAGAAGATTTTGAAGGCATTAGTGAGCCTGATTTGTTTAGCCCTGTCAGAGACATTGAGCATACCTAGTGACTGAAGTTGTTCCTGGCCAACATGTGATCTGGGTCCTAGGTTCAGCATGAACCTAACCATTTTATTTCGATTGACCTGAAGTTTGTGCTGTGCTGATTTAGATGATGCAGAGTACCAGGATGACACAGAATAGTCAAAATGACATTGAACAAGCGCTTGGCAGAGGGTCTTTTTGGTCGCCGCGGGCAAGCATCCCACCTGTCTATACAGGTATTTTATACGTGCTCTACACTTACTCAGGATAGATTCCAAAATTGTTTCACCTGACAAACTCGCGTCCAGTTTTAGTCCGAGATATTTAACTTGTGACACTGTTGTTATAGGAATATCATTACAGTTGACCGAAAAGCCCACAATGTCTTTCAGTTTGCGTTTTGTTTCACATAAGATGGCTTCCGTCTTGCCCAGGTGAAGAGATAGTCTATTGTCCACTAACCATTCACTACATGATTCTAGTTCTTTGGAAAGTGAAGCGGCAATACTTATTGGGTCTTTTCCTGAAACCAGAAGCACGCTGTCGTCTGCATACAGTAATAATTTACATGAGACGCTCAGTTCCATGTCGTTCACATAACAGAGAAAGAGTAAGGGACCAAGGATGCTTCCCTGCGGGACCCCACAGTTAATTGGCATAGGATCAGATATATTATCATCAATTTTGACTCTTTGGGTTCTACCACTAAGATAAGATTTAAACCAGTTCACATACCCTATGGCCATTGCTTGTAGTTTATTACATAGGATATCATGGTCTACTGTGTCAAACGCTTTTTGTAGATCAAGAAGAACCATACCGGTGTAGTTACCTTTAGACATTTCTTTACGAATGTGATCCGTTAAGTGGATGAGACAGGAGTTTGTCGAGTACATGCATCTGAAACCTGATTGAAACTTATAGAATTGATCATTTTGTTTGAGGTAGTGTTCAATTTGGGTGTATACCGCTCTTTCAAGGATTTTAGATACAATACATAATATGCTAACTGGTCTGTAGTTGCCAACTTCTAGTTTATTTCCTTTCTTGAATAGAGGGGTTACAATAGCTTCCTTCAGTTCAGCAGGTACAGTGTTGGTGTTAATTGACAAGTTGATGATGTGGGTTAGGGGGCCTGCTATACCAATGGCTCCATCTCGTAGAAATTTGGCAGGAATTTGTTCTGGTCCTGTGCTTTTATGTACATTTAGGTTAGACAGCTCGTCAAAAGTGTATTTTGGTGTAACATTTTGCAATCCAAATGTGTTCGGGTGTATGTCTTTATCTCTGTAGAAATTACGAAAGGTGGCCGTTGTTGTCGTGTATTTATTGAGAGGTTGAGGTAGGTTCTGTGCAAGTGTGTTTGCTATGGAAGTGAAGAAGGAGTTGAAGTAGGTTGAAATTTGTCGTTTATCGTGGCAAACCTGCTCATTAATGGTGAGAGCAATATTAGTGTTAGACGAATCCCTTGTCTTGTTGCTGTAGCCTGTTGTTTTTAGGTGCCTCCATAGTTTCTTTGGGTTATTCTGATATTCCTCTGCCTTATTGTGAAAATAATTAGTTTTCGCTGATTTTATTTCCTACTTAGTTTATTCCTGGCCCTGTTGAACTCATGTTTCAGACCTTGATCCTGTCTATGTTTCGCTAGCCTTTTTAACAGATTGTCTCTGTGTTCCAGATGGTGTAGTATGTCATTGTTGATCCATGGGTCTGACCTTGCTTTAATTCGTATGTCTTTCAGAGGAGCTATTTCGTCTAGGATGTTTGTGATGATGGTTCTGAAGCCAACCCATGCGTCATTAACGTTTGTACTTCCAAACAATGGAGACCAGTCTGTATTCCCTAAAATGTCCAGAAATGTTTCTTTATCAACTCTGCGTAAGCAGAGTTTGGTATCGCCCCCCCCCCCCCCCCCCCGTATAGTGGGTACCACACGAAAAAAAAATCTGTCGTCGTCGTCGTCGTCGTTATCGTCGTCGGCGTCGTCGGCGTCCGTCTGTCTCGGAACTCCTCCTAGACCGTTGGACGGATTTTCACCAAATTTCACACGAACATTTGTTGCGTGAATGCAAAAGTCAGTCAAAAAAGATTTTTTGAATTTATGCAATAGTTATGAGTTTAGGTCCAAAATATGGTTTTACCCTCCCCCCTTCCCGGACCTCCCCCCCCTCCCCCCCCTTCCAGGACCCCCCCCCCTCTCACCCAGCAACGATGGTGCTTTTAGTGTGTGAGCCCCAAAGGGGCTCACACACTAAGAATGCATTCGTTCTGGGAGCGAAAACATCTCGCTATGCATTTGCTAGGTTAAGTTAGTTTAGTTGGCATTAGAAGTGATGGTAGTAATATTTGGATTTATGGTGATAGTAGTGATAATGGTGATAATTGTAGTGATGATGGTTGTAGTTGTATTGATGATGATGACAGTAGTAGATATGATGGTGACAGTAGTAGTAATGATGGTCATAATAGTAGTGATGATGGTGACAAGTAATGATGATAGTTGTAGTGATAATAATGACAGTAGTGATGATGGTAGTGTCGATGGTGTAAGTATTAGTGATGATGGTGAGTAGTAGTGAGGATGGTGAAATTTGTAGTGATGATGATGATAGTTGTGGTGATGAAGTTCATAGTAATGGTGATGATGGCAGTAGTAGTTATTATGGTGACAGTAGAATAAATTATGGTAATATTTGTGACAGTAGTAATGATGATGGTTATAGTAGTAGTGATGATGTTAACAGTAGTAATGATGATTGTAAGATGGTGGTGATGATATTAGTAATTATGGTTGATAGTTGTAGTATCAATGATGATAGTAGTGATTAAGATGCTAGTGACAATGGACAGTGATTATGGTGAGAGTAGTAGTGATAATTGTAATTGTAGTAGTGATGATGATCATAGTAATGGTGATGATGACAGTACTCGTGATGATTCTGGCAGTTGTAGTGATGATGGCAGTAGTATTGATTATGTTGATTGTGATTGATGATGGTAACCCATCGCAGAGTTGGGTATGCCGTTTTGATTTTGGGCAAAACGGCATGTCTACTTTATTGTAGTTTCTGAATGACCTTGTTTTGATAACCTTGTGATTCTCTAGGGTAATTTTTGTGGTTTTCCGTGTGCAATATGTGAAGAAGTGATCACTTATCCCAGTCTGTATAACCCCTGATTGGGATATTTTGTCCTCTCTGTTACAGTTTATGTGGTCTAATATTGTGGCAGTGTTCTCAGAGATACGTGTGGGGGTTGTGATGAGTTGTTTGTGATTGTGCATTGTCAGTATATGCCTATATTCTCGTACAAGCCTATTATTTCGTTGTTTGTAACACAGGTTAAAATCCCCTAGTATGATGGATTCATTCCGAGGGTCTAGCGATGACAAAGTTCGTTCAAATTTGGTCAAGAATTGTGTGTCGTCTGGTGGCCTATCTATCTATCTATCTATCTATATGCTCAGGCCCAATCCCCATTTTGGGGGTAGCCGACTCAAGACAGAGCAAGAACAGGGAAAACACAAAAACAAAATAAAACAAAAAATAAACACAGATAAAAAACAAACTCACACATCCAGGTCACCCAGGAAAAGACCCAGAGACCAGGGTTACCAAGGTCGCTCCAGCACTCCCCGGCCCCTGACCACCCGGAGAGGTTCCGATCTCGGCAGGCAGACATGCAGCGGAGCCAAAGCCACAAGCCCTCCCACCACACTTCCAGGCACACCCTTCATATTAATCGTCCCCCCGGGCCAGGCGCCTGATGGACTATTATCTAGTCGAACTTGCGCCCGACCCCTTACTCCAAATGACCACGTGTTCACTCAACTATTCACAAGCATTCTCCATTCACTCCTGTCCACCACCACTTCCCCTGCCTGATCTATAGTCATTGGTGGCCTATAGCATACCCCAATTGTGATGGGTCTTGTCCTCGGCAGGTGTAGGTCGATCCACAGAGCTTCGTGATTTTCTACATGGAGGTCGGTCCTAGTTGTGCGTGTTAGGTTGTTTTTTACATACAGACATACTTCTCCCCCATGCCTATTGCGATCATTCCTAACCATATTGAAACCTTGAATGTTTATTTCACCATCGTTTATACTTGAATCCAGCCAGGTTTCTGTGATTGCAATTATTGAAGCTTTGGCCTTATTAGCTAACAAGTTTATTTCTGACAATTTATGGTACATTGATCTGGCGTTAATGTGGATAAGATGGAGCCCTTTGTTGGTGAACACTCTGTATTCATCTTTGATTTTGAATGTGTCCTGGCTGGATTCTGAGTTGTTAATACTTGGATCATTTACATTAATATTCGGTAATGAATGCAAGGCACACTTATTGCAAAGGAATTCCCGTTCTTCACTGTTGGTCTTCTTAGAGATGCACTTCATGTGAGCTACATGTTTACACTTTACACAGTTTTGGATCTTCTGACGTCGTGTTATGAGTGATTCACAAATAAAACAAATGGTTTCGCGATGTTGTACAGCTGAGTTCCTACATTTAACACATTTAACTTCGTTTCTACTGTTAACGTAAGTACATCGGTTATGAACAATTTCATTACAACTGTTGCATTGTAAAAGTGAACTCCTATTGTTGAAACCAATATTACAGACTATATATACATAGTTTTTTCTTACTGTTTATCATACGATACTCGCGGTCGGGCTGTGGTTGTTTGCTGTTGTTGTTGGTTTCATTGTCCGTTGATGCTGCTTCCCTGTTGATGTATTTGCGAGTGCTACCTGTTTTTATTGTTGTTCTTGTTGCATGTTGTGCTACTTGGGTCGCCGATATCTGTGGTATTAATGGTAATCCTGCGGGTAATGTAGTGTTGGTGGAGTGGGTAATAGCTAATTCCCTGCATTTATCGCATTCCACTTCTTTTCTGCTGGTAACATAAGTACATCGATCTTGTACTGTTTCATTACAAATACTACATTGTGATGTTGGACTCCTTTTGTTGAATCTAATATCGCATACTGTACATAGCTTCCTTTTATTGTTCGTCGTACGTCTGGCGGTGTGGTGATCAGCTGTGCTGCTAGGGTATGAGTGCGGAGGTTGGGGACTGTCTGTGGCTATTACCGCATTTTCCTTTACCATCACTATCTCCGATAGACTGGAAATGGTATCGTATTTCACACCCAAATGCCATAAAAGGGTGTCCAATATCAAGCCAACTCAACCCTGCTCTTCCACAGGGTCTAAACTCAACCCGATTCAGACTTTCGGAACTTGATAACAGTTTTAAGACTTTGTGTATATATCCATATACAAATAATCGATTTGGATGTGATAATTATAAATGTACCTAGCTATATCCTCAGAATATCCGAAAGAAGCGTCATAATCCTATAGAAGGCCGATAACCTACCGGAATTATTATATATAATACCTCAAAGTAAGCGATTATATCACAGGCATAGTCATCACAATTTTTTACAAATTCAACTAGATCAAAATAATATCGAAATGATGGATCATTAATTATTGTTCTTGATATGTAGGCCTAAAGCATTTTGTTTATAAACATTGGCCGCAGCCGCGGTGCCACTCCATTCGAGCCTAATCACGATTATATTTCGGTGTATTCTTACTTAAATGTATATCATTCGGGTTGATTAGGTTACACAATACAATATTACTAAGTAACAGTACACGCATATATATAAATATCATAACATTTGTGAAATATAGGTTCGACCGCACTAAGTACCACGGCTGCGTGAGGGCCAGTAGGAACGTAGATATATCGAGGGGTGGGTGGGTGGGTGGGGTATCTAGCCTCGTGACCTTGACCAAGAGTCAAGTTCAGAAAACCAGTGTTCGTCACTAAAATGCCCCAGAACGAGAAGCCCACCACAGAAGCCACGAACGAACACCACACAGAAACACCCAAAGGAAAGGTCCACAGAACGAAAGGACCAGCTGACCGAGCCAGCCATTTCAGACAGGCCCAAGCCCGCAGGGCTAAGCAGCTCCAGGCCGCACCCACCTACCTTTTCTAAACTGACCATTTTCCACACCTCACGTACACTACCCCCCTCGTGTCCTACACTCCTAACTACAAAGATGATGAACAGGAATATACATTCATATTAAAAACACCCATGCCCTGTCCCGACGTTGAGCCAATGCCAACACATCAGACAGCCATAATTATATCTATGTATGTTCTTACATCCGAGAAGTAGATGTTATATAATTATCTTAGAAGTTAAAACACCCACGCTTGTCCCTAGACCTCGTATATCATTTCCCATGACGAGTATAGATATATGTAACCCGTGCTCAGTCGCCCCTTGCATTGTTCCTCTAGTAACTAAGTCTATAATATTAACTGCCACCAGCATTGATACGACATAGCGGCACTGTCCTTGTGTCGTATTGTGCCAAGTACATATCAACCAGGTTTCATCACCTTATTAGGACGACGACTATAATGTCATCGTTCATCGATGTATGCAATCCTTAGTTTAAGTATTAATATTAACATTCCCTAACATCTTGTCTTGCCAGACTAAGCTTCTGAAGACCCATCGCCCCATAAATCTATGTATTCAATCCTTAGGTTAAGTATTTTTACCCGCCATTGTGTTCACCTTTTTCCATTTACTTTTCCACAATTGTCATACATCTTCCCCTTGCCTCCTTCGTATCCACAGTCCACACTACGCCAATTTACTTCGTGTCATACACCTCTTACCCCAACCAGAGATTGTATAAGATAACCTGGTTACCAGTATCTGTCATAAGTACCCCGAAACAATAACTAAGTACCCCTATGAACTGCCGCTGTTGTTGGTATATTTATATTTAATAGAAAACGCAGTTCCCAGGGCCAACTAATAGTATCCATGTAAGGGGGGGTTTTCGTCTTCTTTGCTTTTCTTTTCTAATGTTCCTGTAGGACTTTGCTGTTACCCCCGCCTTATTTATTATTTCCTTGTTCATTCCATTATTGTGTTTCTTCCTTACTTGATGATTGGTCCAACTTATTACTCTGGTAGCTTAATGGCCGTTGCATGTAAGGAAATACAGGTGAATGAATGCAAATGGTCTAAATGACACAGGATATATAAAAACACAATATACCGTTTGGTATTCTTAACTATATTAAAACACTGTAAAGAAAAAATACGCTTTTCACTGTGATACACAAATCAATACGATTATTACTTTAGTCAACCACGGAATATATCGGTATTATTGGCGCAATGAACTACTTCTTATCACCACATCAAAGTTAACTAAAACCCTTCAACAGGTGACCCCAAGGCCACTACCCTAGTAAACACACACTCGGTCACTAGGTTCATAAGGCGTACAACAGCTCACAATGGGGTGAAGGTTAGCTCAAGGCTCAATAACACCAACAGCATCCTGTCTCAGTACAGCCACTAGGTCATGTCCACTGGGGTGGACACAGGACACTGCACCTGGTACTTCTCCCTGGACTTCGCTCCTGACCTGGGACCTGGTATTACCATTACCATTAATAAAACTGACAAAATTCTATATCTTAATTCATATCAACATTACAAAAGTGGTCAAATGTGTCAATTAAGAGACAACAAAAGGAGGATGTACATTATTGGGTTACAGATAAAATTGACTTAGTTGACCCTCAAAAATATATAAAGAAAAATGGTCCAAATAGAAAACGGAGGGTTGGAGATAGATATAATTTACTTAGTTGACCCTCAAAAATAAAATGGTTTAAAATAGAAAACGGAGTGTATACACACACACGACTCAGGAATGTGGGCTTACATTAAGTTACATACATGATATTGAACTCGACATACGGGATCTTATTGCTGTGAGAATACTACACTAACATAATACAATTAACATTATCTTATACATAATTAATAAGGTTGGCAGGACAAATAATATGGAATTTGAAATCTAAATGATTAATTATCAGACGGAATGAATAATTTCACCTTCGACCAAGACAAAGGATGTCGTATAATTTCGTAGTTACATATATAAGAAACTGGGCATAACAAATGGTCTCAAACTTTATCTTAAATACTTCACAATTCACTTCAACTCACCTTCAACTGAAGGTTTTATCTAAACAACACAAAAGGGAAATTTATACTGAGTTAAGACAAATATTTCCCCTTAGTCCGCCCGAGGCTGGCGACTGGGAGGGAATGACGCTGGCACTCTCGGCTCTAGGCTCTGTAGGACTCGGGTCAGCGTCCTTTGTCACAACAATAACCATACCTTGATTAAATGAGCTCCTCAACTTACTTAGGAGTCTAATAAGACTTTCAAAGGATAATTGAATTACTTTTATATGATGCAATGAATTTCAGGCACAAACATGTTAACTATTACTTACGATATCCTAGGTAAGACTATAGTTTTTAAGTTGGAGGTAGGACTCATAAATTTCCACCTGTCAAACCCCCTTGAGGTGGGCACTTGTCGCTAAGGCCTCAGAATCAGGGTGTCACACTAGAGACTCGGTTCAGGCAATTATTAGGCCAAATATCAGCATTATACTTGATTCACAAAGTTAAAGTTATGCTTTGCAATTAACTTTATACACCTGGAAGTGATTAAATGGCCAAAACAAGTAAATTTCATTCTAATTCCAAAATAACATTGCTTCGATTGTGACACCCCTTTTCTAAACTTAATATAACAATACCAAACAATTATATTTAATATGTAAAGTTAGAATAATGACCCTCGTACCTATGAGACACCATTGGGCCTATTTAATTATTTCTTTCTAGTCATTACAATTTAATATATGTCAACTGATATCTTAATCAAGATAATAACATAATACCGAACATTTCACCTAATCTCAACACTGACTGGGTCATTATTGGGCTTAAAGTGAGTGAACAGAAAAAGTCTTGGTGTAAATATTGCCAAAATTAAGCCTAGTCAATTTAGACCCCTTACACAGCTTTTTTCCCCCCTTAAGACTTTTACTCACTCACTTTCAGCCTAAATTATTACACTACGGTGCCTTACAAGAAAATGGGCACAAACATAACACGATTACACTTAATCAACTGAGCCATAGGAGTCAGAAAGAGCACCATCCTCGTGATCGTCGGACATACCCAATTTAAAAAAAAAAAAAAAATCTTCCAGTAGTACATATAAACAATTAAACTAAAACAACTACAACTGTGTGTGGCCCACCTTTAACTAACCCAATCATTACAGCCCAGAACACCTGATCCCTCCACCCCTAATACTACTGTGAACCCCAGAAGCCCAGGTGTAGGTAGAGCGCGGGTGTTCACCAGACAAGGTTGCCCTACACACTCGGTGTGGTAGACGAGTCCTGGGAGAACCCGTAGGCTCCCCCTTCTACACCGCTACCCCACGTCCTGATGTGATCGGTCTATTCCCTACCCCCGAAAACATCTGTCTGCGTTGTACTAAAGAGCCACCCCATGGAGGTTATACACACGACTTCCCAAAAAGTCTACAGCAGCTCAAGTTACAATGAAGAGATTTACCTGCCACCCAAACACGGGCGACTACCAAGGGCAACAACACGCAAGACTGGCCAACCAAAGAGGGGTCACACACCACAATACAGTACTACAAAATAAGGCTCTAACCCTTTTAAACATTACTCATCCCGTCTACGGGGCTTCCTGTGATGACGAGGTGCTAGTTTCTACTCCTCTACTCCACTTCTCCATTTCCTCCGCACTGTTCCACTAACCAATCCTGCCATCGATCACCTCTCCTTCACCCATGTGGGTGGTGAGAGGATTGTCACTCCAAGCTCCCCCTTCTTCACCCACGTGGATGTTAAGGGAATTGGTTCCTTCATTTTTCGACATTTTACAATACAAACCCATTCCGTACTTATACATAACTATGGTAATCATAACACTTGGAACGTGGTAACTTAACAAAACAAAAACCTAAAACTTTTGCAATATCTCTTTTCTGAAATGTGGTAGCGTGATAGAAAGATAATGCAAGGCAATCGGAGTAAAGGATACGGATAATCCCGGGAATAAACACAAGCGTTGTCACTAATTAAACCCAACCTTCCCAGAATTATCCCACCGCTGTATACACCACTGTAAGGGGGGGTTTTCGTCTTCTTTGCTTTTCTTTTCTAATGTTCCTGTAGGACTTTGCTGTTACCCCCGCCTTATTTATTATTTCCTTGTTCATTCCATTATTGTGTTTCTTCCTTACTTGATGATTGGTCCAACTTATTACTCTGGTAGCTTAATGGCCGTTGCATGTAAGGAAATACAGGTGAGTGAATGCAAATGGTCTAAATGACACAGGATAAATAAAAACACAATATACCGTTTGGTATTCTTAACTATATTAAAACACTGTAAAGAAAAAATACGCTTTTCACTGTGATACACAAATCAATACGATTATTACTTTAGTCAACCACGGAATATATCGGTATTATTGGCGCAATGAACTACTTATCACCACATCAAAGTTAACTAAAACCCTTCAACAGGTGACCCCAAGGCCACTACCCTAGTAAACACACACTCGGTCACTAGGTTCATAAGGCGTACAACAGCTCACAATAGGGTGAAGGTTAGCTCAAGGCTCAATAACACCAACAGCATCCTGTCTCAGTACAGCCACTAGGTCATGTCCACTGGGGTGGACACAGGACACTGCACCTGGTACTTCTCCCTGGACTTCGCTCCTGACCTGGGACCTGTTATTACCATTACCATTAATAAAACTGACAAAATTCTATATCTTAATTCATATCAACATTACAAAAGTGGTCAAATGTGTCAATTAAGAGACAACAAAAGGAGGATGTATGTTATGCCAGGTTTTTACTGGGGTTTAATTGGTTTTGATCAAGTGGGCTCTTCCTAACTGGAGAAGTTATATTGTTTTACCACAGACACAGAAAGACAATAGAGGATAATTATCACAAGACGTGTATTCATATTCCGTTTATTTGCACAAGAATATCGCATACGTAAAAGCTAGAACAATAATGGTCAAGAACAAAACAATTAAAGTGAACGAACGAGGCTCCACTACGTCTGACTCGCAAGACTGGATTATTCTATGCTATATCTAAGTAAGTATTAGGGACCGCTTTCTAACTGAAAGATTACACTTGTCCTGTATTTATTTCAGAGTTAAGATCGAGTAGCACTCCTTTCAATCGAGGATTTACACTTGTGCTTAGAAAGGTTATATAGTAATTAGATATGTGAACTATTGGTATTTACCTGCGTAGAGTGGTTCTGGAATTTGGGAGCTAAACGTAATTATTTTCCTGAGGTTAAATCACTGTGGTGCTTACGCATAAGTTAACTTGAATTTATTTGTTATTAATTTTAGCAGAATTATTATCAGTACTTCCCTAATTTCTTTGAGTTTCACTAGACTTTCCTTTCTCTCGCTTTTGTATACGTGCGTAGTATCCGATGTTTCCAGAATACCTTTTATTATATACGCAGTAGATATATTTTAATTACTTTCACTTTCGATCTTTATATACTTTCTCTCTGACAACATACCAAGTATAATTTCTTTTCACAGTTAGATCTTCTATAACTTTTACGGTATAATAACTTCACTTTCGATGTGTAGAATAATTAATCCAATGGGTGTAGAATTAGTAATCCAATCTGGGGTAGATCCGCTGGCCGTGGGGTTGTCCTGACGCCACTGGGTTCCCACAGTGTAACTCGAGCACTTTGGTTTGGGACCTTAAATAACTAAATTGCCTAGCCCAAGCCGTGACAAAATAGCATCGAGCGAACGCAGGAGTGAACTCCTGTCTACTCTGGTCTTTATAAGTACTTTGATGAATTTCTTGTGGTTTGGTCTATCCTGGATAAAGCTAGTTAGTACCCGACTGTCTGCTTATATCCACAATAGCGCCGGGGTTGAGGTAGGCCGAGAATATTAGATTACTTCACCCAGAAGGCTCTAATAAACCAGCTTGTTGATACCCACTAAAAAGAATTAGTATAATGGGTGACTACAGTCTCGTAATTGTGTCTACGCCTTGCGATCAACTGAACCAACTCTTCAACTGTGTCCTCAACTTTCGAATCTGTCCTTTTACCCGGGGTGTCAAGAACAGCTCTAGATTGAGATGTCGATCCTAAAATCTTCCGTAATAGTATTACCGTTTCTCAGGGCCTCGGGGGTGATATTGTTGAGCATCAGAAAGGCACCTAGGGGTAGGATGTTGTAGGGTGGTTAGTTCCTTGTGGCTTGGAGAGGGGTGATATACTTTTTTACTTATAGTGCCATTTCTTGATTAATTTCTCTTCTTCGCTTTTCTTCTGCTGGACTTTGGAATTGGTTATGTTGATGGATAAGTTGTTCCCTGGTGTTAGAGGGCGTGTCATCTCGATGGTAGTAACTCGTGTTGTCTGGGGGCGGTTGTGTCCTTTTTAACTCTGGGGTGAGGTGATATAATATGATATTGTCTTCTGATTTGGTCTGGGGCTGTTATGTGTTTTACAGGCTGGAGGTAGATGGAGTGGACAGTGGTTGCAAGTTTGTAGGTTTGGGGTGTTGCAGGAGAAGTGTAATATCGGCGAGAACTGATCACATGTTATCTTCTGCCCTGCACAGGTATATAATTGTTATCCTTGAGTCTTTGAGTCGACGTTTTCTCTGATGCGGGAGAGGTGTGGTAGAGAGAGAAAACGACTTGTGGTGGTGAATGCTTGGGTAACTGTTTCTCTGTTATTGGTAGAGGTGGTGGTGGTGGTGAGCAGCTATAGGTCTTGGTATGTTGGCTGTGGTGGTGAATATGTTTTTCTGTTATTTCAATGTACATTATTGGGTTACAGATAAAATTGACTTAGTTGACCCTCAAATATATATAAAGAAAAATGGTCCAAATAGAAAACGGAGGGTTGGAGATAGATATAATTTACTTAGTTGACCCTCAAAAATAAAATGGTTTAAAATAGAAAAGGAGTATACACACACACGACTCAGGAATGTGGGCTTACATTAAGTTACATACATGATATTGAACTCGACATACGGGATCTTATTGCTGTGAGAATACTACACTAACATAATACAATTAACATTATCTTATACATAATTAATAAGGTTGGCAGGACAAATAATATGGAATTTGAAATCTAAATGATTAATTATCAGACGGAATGAATAATTTCACCTTCGACCAAGACAAAGGATGTCGTATAATTTCGTAGTTACATATATAAGAAACTGGGCATAACAAATGGTCTCAAACTTTATCTTAAATACTTCACAATTCACTTCAACTCACCTTCAACTGAAGGTTTTATCTAAACACAACACAAAAGGGAAATTTATACTGAGTTAAGACAAATATTTCCCCTTAGTCCGCCCGAGGCTGGCGACTGGGAGGGAATGACGCTGGCACTCTCGGCTCTAGGCTCTGTAGGACTCGGGTCAGCGTCCTTTGTCACAACAATAACCATACCTTGATTAAATGAGCTCCTCAACTTACTTAGGAGTCTAATAAGACTTTCAAAGGATAATTGAATTACTTTTATGATGCAATGAATTTCAGGCAAAAACATGTTAACTATTACTTACGATATCCTAGGTAAGACTACAGTTTTTAAGTTGGAGGTAGGACTCATAAATTTCCACCTGTCAAACCCCCTTGAGGTGGGCACTTGTCGCTAAGGCCTCAGAATCAGGGTGTCACACTAGAGACTCGGTTCAGGCAATTATTAGGCCAAATATCAGCATTATACTTGATTCACAAAGTTAAAGTTATGCTTTGCAATTAACTTTATACACCTGGAAGTGATTAAATGGCCAAAACAAGTAAATTTCATTCTAATTCCAAAACAACATTGCTTCGATTGTGACACCCTTTGCTAAACTTAATATAACAATACCAAACAATTATATTTAATATGTAAAGTTAGAATAATGACCCTCGTACCTATGAGACACCATTGGGCCTATTTAATTATTTTCTAGTCATTACAATTTAATATATGTCAACTGATATCTTAATCAAGATAATAACATAATACCGAACATTTCACCTAATCCACTGACTGGGTCATATTGGGCTTAAAGTGAGTGAACAGAAAAAGTCTTGGTGTAAATATTGCCAAAATTAAGCCTAGTCAATTTAGACCCCTTACACAGCTTTTTTTCCCCCCCTTAAGACTTTTACTCACTCACTTTCAGCCTAAATTATACACTACGGTGCCTTACAAGAAAATGGGCACACACATAACACGATTACACTTAATCAACTGAGCCATAGGAGTCAGAAAGAGCACCATCCTCGTGATCGTCGGACATACCCAATTTAAAAAAAAAAAAAAAATCTTCCAGTAGTACATTAAACTAAAACAACTCAACTGTGTGTGGCCCACCTTTAACTAACCCAATCATTACAGCCCAGAACACCTGATCCCTCCACCCCTAATACTACTGTGAACCCCAGAAGCCCAGGTGTAGGTAGAGCGCGGGCGTTCACCAGACAGGTTGCCCTACACACTCGGTGTGGTAGACGAGTCCTGGGAGAACCCGTAGGCTCCCCCTTCTACACCGCTACCCCCACGTCCTGATGGTGATCGGTCTATTCCCTACCCCCGAAAACATCTGTCTGCGTTGTACTAAAGAGCCACCCCATGGAGGTTATACACGACTTCCCAAAAAGTCTACAGCAGCTCAAGTTACAATGAAGAGATTTACCTGCCACCCAAACACGGGCGAATACCAAGGGCAACAACACGCAAGACTGGCCACCAAAGAGGGGTCACACACCACAATACAGTACTACAAAATAAGGCTCTAACCCTTTTAAACATTACTCATCCCGTCTACGGGCTTCCTGGATGACGAGGTGCTAGTTCTACTCCTCTACTCCACTTCTCCATTTCCTCCGCCCTGTTCCACTAACCAATCCTGCCATCGATCACCTCTCCTTCACCCATGTGGGTGGTGAGAGGATTGTCACTCCAAGCTCCCCCTTCTTCACCCACGTGGATGTTACGGGGATTGGTTCCTTCATTTTTCGACATTTTACAATACAACCATTCCGTACTTATACATAACTATGGTAATCATAACACTTGGAACGTGGTAACTTAACAAAACAAAAACCTAAAACTTTTGCAATATCTCTTTTCTGAAATGTGGTAGCGTGATAGAAGATAATGCAAGGCAATCGGAGTAAAGGATACGGATAATCCCGGGAATAAACACAAGCGTTGTCACTAATTAAACCCAACCTTCCCAGAATTATCCCACCGCTGTATACACCACTGTAAGGGGGGGTTTTCGTCTTCTTTGCTTTTCTTTTCTAATGTTCCTGTAGGACTTTGCTGTTACCCCCGCCTTATTTATTATTTCCTTGTTCATTATTGTGGTTTCTTCCTTACTTGATGATTGGTCCAACTTACTCTGGTAGCTTAATGGCCGTTGCATGTAAGGAAATACAGGTGAGTGAATGCAAATGGTCTAAATGACACAGGATAAATAAAAACACAATATACGTTTGGTATTCTTAACTATATTAAAACACTGTAAAGAAAAAATACGCTTTTCACTGTGATACACAAATCAATACGATTATTACTTTAGTCAACCCACGGAATATATCGGTATTATTGGCGCAATGAACTACTTATCACCACAAAAGTTAACTAAAACCCTTCAACAGGTGACCCACTACCCTAGTAACACACTCGGTCACTAGGTTCATAAGGCGTACAACAGCTCACAATGGGGTGAAGGTTAGCTCAAGGCTCAATAACACCAACAGCATCCTGTCTCAGTACAGCCACTAGGTCATGTCCACTGGGGTGGACACAGGACACTGCACCTGGTACTTCTCCCTGGACTTCGCTCCTGACCTGGGACCTGTTATTACCATTACCATTAATGACAAAAATTCTATATCTTAATTCATATCAACATTACAAAAGTGGTCAAATGTGTCCAATTAAGAGACAACAAGGAGCTGTATGTTATGCCAGGTTTTTACTGGGGTTTAATTGGTTTTGATCAAGTGGGCTCTTCCTAACTGGAGAAGTTATATTGTTTTACCACAGACACAGAAAGACAATAGAGGATAATTATCACAAGACGTGTATTCATATTCCGTTTATTTGCACAAGAATATCGCATACGTAAAAGCTAGAACAATAATGGTCAAGAACAAAACAATTAAAGTGAACGAACGAGGCTCCACTACGTCTGACTCGCAAGACTGGATTATTCTATGCTATATCTAAGTAAGTATTAGGGACCGCTTTCTAACTGAAAGATTACACTTGTCCTGTATTTATTTCAGAGTTAAGATCGAGTAGCACTCCTTTCAATCGAGGATTTACACTTGTGCTTAGAAAGGTTATATAGTAATTAGATATGTGAACTATTGGTATTTACCTGCGTAGAGTGGTTCTGGAATTTGGGAGCTAAACGTAATTATTTTCCTGAGGTTAAATCACTGTGGTGCTTACGCATAAGTTAACTTGAATTTATTTGTTATTAATTTTAGCAGAATTATTATCAGTACTTCCCTAATTTCTTTGAGTTTCACTAGACTTTCCTTTCTCTCGCTTTTGTATACGTGCGTAGTATCCGATGTTTCCAGAATACCTTTTATTATATACGCAGTAGATATATTTTAATTACTTTCACTTTCGATCTTTATATACTTTCTCTCTGACAACATACCAAGTATAATTTCTTTTCACAGTTAGATCTTCTATAACTTTTACGGTATAATAACTTCACTTTCGATGTGTAGAATAATTAATCCAATGGGTGTAGAATTAGTAATCCAATCTGGGGTAGATCCGCTGGCCGTGGGGTTGTCCTGACGCCACTGGGTTCCCACAGTGTAACTCGAGCACTTTGGTTTGGGACCTTAAATAACTAAATTGCCTAGCCCAAGCCGTGACAAAATAGCATCGAGCGAACGCAGGAGTGAACTCCTGTCTACTCTGGTCTTTATAAGTACTTTGATGAATTTCTTGTGGTTTGGTCTATCCTGGATAAAGCTAGTTAGTACCCGACTGTCTGCTTATATCCACAATAGCGCCGGGGTTGAGGTAGGCCGAGAATATTAGATTACTTCACCCAGAAGGCTCTAATAAACCAGCTTGTTGATACCCACTAAAAGAATTAGTATAATGGGTGACTACAGTCTCGTAATTGTGTCTACGCCTTGCGATCAACTGAACCAACTCTTCAACTGTGTCCTCAACTTTCGAATCTGTCCTTTTACCCGGGGTGTCAAGAACAGCTCTAGATTGAGATGTCGATCCTAAAATCTTCCGTAATAGTATTACCGTTTCTCAGGGCCTCGGGGGTGATATTGTTGAGCATCAGAAAGGCACCTAGGGGTAGGATGTTGTAGGGTGGTTAGTTCCTTGTGGCTTGGAGAGGGGTGATATACTTTTTTACTTATAGTGCCATTTCTTGATTAATTTCTCTTCTTCGCTTTTCTTCTTCTGTTGGACTTTGGAATTGGTTATGTTGATGGATAAGTTGTTCCCTGGTGTTAGAGGGCGTGTCATCTCGATGGTAGTAACTCGTGTTGTCTGGGGGCGGTTGTGTCCTTTTTAACTCTGGGGTGAGGTGATATAATATGATATTGTCTTCTGATTTGGTCTGGGGCTGTTATGTGTTTTACAGGCTGGAGGTAGATGGAGTGGACAGTGGTTGCAAGTTTGTAGGTTTGGGGTGTTGCAGGAGAAGTGTAATATCGGCGAGAACTGATCACATGTTATCTTCTGCCCTGCACAGGTATATAATTGTTATCCTTGAGTCTTTGAGTCGACGTTTTCTCTGATGCGGGAGAGGTGTGGTAGAGAGAGAAAACGACTTGTGGTGGTGAATGCTTGGGTAACTGTTTCTCTGTTATTGGTAGAGGTGGTGGTGGTGGTGAGCAGCTATAGGTCTTGGTATGTTGGCTGTGGTGGTGAATATGTTTTTCTGTTATTTCAATGTACATTATTGGGTTACAGATAAAATTGACTTAGTTGACCCTCAAATATATATAAAGAAAAATGGTCCAAATAGAAAACGGAGGGTTGGAGATAGATATAATTTACTTAGTTGACCCTCAAAAATAAAATGGTTTAAAATAGAAAACGGAGTGTATACACACACACGACTCAGGAATGTGGGCTTACATTAAGTTACATACATGATATTGAACTCGACATACGGGATCTTATTGCTGTGAGAATACTACACTAACATAATACAATTAACATTATCTTATACATAATTAATAAGGTTGGCAGGACAAATAATATGGAATTTGAAATCTAAATGATTAATTATCAGACGGAATGAATAATTTCACCTTCGACCAAGACAAAGGATGTCGTATAATTTCGTAGTTACATATATAAGAAACTGGGCATAACAAATGGTCTCAAACTTTATCTTAAATACTTCACAATTCACTTCAACTCACCTTCAACTGAAGGTTTTATCTAAACACAACACAAAAGGGAAATTTATACTGAGTTAAGACAAATATTTCCCCTTAGTCCGCCCGAGGCTGGCGACTGGGAGGGAATGACGCTGGCACTCTCGGCTCTAGGCTCTGTAGGACTCGGGTCAGCGTCCTTTGTCACAACAATAACCATACCTTGATTAAATGAGCTCCTCAACTTACTTAGGAGTCTAATAAGACTTTCAAAGGATAATTGAATTACTTTTATATGATGCAATGAATTTCAGGCACAAACATGTTAACTATTACTTACGATATCCTAGGTAAGACTATAGTTTTTAAGTTGGAGGTAGGACTCATAAATTTCCACCTGTCAAACCCCCTTGAGGTGGGCACTTGTCGCTAAGGCCTCAGAATCAGGGTGTCACACTAGAGACTCGGTTCAGGCAATTATTAGGCCAAATATCAGCATTATACTTGATTCACAACGTTAAAGTTATGCTTTGCAATTAACTTTATACACCTGGAAGTGATTAAATGGCCAAAACAAGTAAATTTCATTCTAATTCCAAAACAACATTGCTTCGATTGTGACACCCCTTTTCTAAACTTAATATAACAATACCAAACAATTATATTTAATATGTAAAGTTAGAATAATGACCCTCGTACCTATGAGACACCATTGGGCATTATTGCACATTAGGCAGTTGGGAAAAGCCGTTTCCCAAATTGCTAAACAGGTAACGCCAGAGAGTACCTGGAACCAGTTTCGATCCCTCGTGATCCGGATCTTAGGGCCACTTTTGGGTTCCCTCATCTCCCCCAAAATAATACAAATCGACGAGATCAAGTATGAAGGGGATATAAATGTGACCCTCACACAACTCTACAGATACGTGAGGCCCGCGTATAGCTATGAAGATTACCACCAACAAAATGAACTCTTATTCACCGCATTGTTAAACATCCTCCCACCCCACATCACCGCCCATCTCGACCCGTATGGCTCATTCGAAGAACATATGGTCTCCATCAGAGAAGAATGCCTACTCAGTTCGATGAATCCCCTATCCAACCCTTCAGCCCCTATCCAAGACTCCGTGCACCCTTCCAAAATGACTTCCGGTGAAAGTCCAACCCCAGTGCACTCTTCCTTGCCTCTATCCTCTCTGACCATCCCTAAATTTTCCCCTGCCCAGCCATCCACCAACGATCATCTTCCATCAATTGTGTTACCCCATAAACCCCATCCTTTTTCTATGCATGTCAAACAAACCCACCAACCCCCGATAACCTCTAACCAGACCGTGACTGCCACCAAGAAGATTCCCAAAATTCGTCCTGTTAACAACCCCAAATCAATACATCAGTCCTCTACCAATAACCCCTGTTCTACACCTAACTCTTCCCCCACCAACCCTCCGCAGCCCCCCAACAAGCCCCGTATTCTAGCTATGCCTACCTATGTAGGCCTACCACAACATATTTTCCCCATGACCCCAGAAAACAAACCCACCAACCCCAGATAACCTCTAACCAGACCGTGACTGCCACCAAGAAGATTCCCAAAATTCGTCCTGTTAACAACCCCAAATCAATACATCAGTCCTCTACCAATAACCCCTGTTCTACACCTAACTCTTCCCCCACCAACCCTCCGCAGCCCCCCCAACAAGCCCCGTATTCTAGCTATGCCTACCTATGTAGGCCTACCACAACATATTTTCCCCATGACCCCAGAAATGTTCAGCTATTCCCCCACCAACAAAATTTCCCTTGTGACAGTTTTCCGTCGGTAGCTTGTGACAGTTTTCAGTCAGTAGCTCCCTTCCACCCCCACACAATTCACACCCCTAGAAAACTTCGAAACCCCACACTTGACTCGCCCTCTCATGTCAAACAAACTCACCAGTCCCAGATAACCTCTAACCAGACCGAGACTGCCACCAAGAAAATTCCCCAAACTCGTCCTGTTAACAACCCCAAATCAGTACATCACTCCTCCCTCAATAACACATGTCCTATGCCTAACTCTGCCCCCACTAATCCCCCCCAGTCCCACATAACCTTTAACCAGACCGAGACTGACACCAAGAAAATTCCCCAAATTCGTCCTGTTAACAACCCCAAATCAATACATCAGTCCTCTACCAATAACCCCTGTTCTACACCTAACTCTTCCCCCACCAACCCGCCGCAGTCCCCCCAACAAATCCCGTTTCCTAACTCGCTCACCTCTCACCACCCTGACCCTCCCACACGCGCCGTTAATCCTCCCCTCACGCGTGACGACCTAGGGACCCAACCATGTTCCCCCCCTTCCCCCAGAAATGCTCAGCTATTCCCCCACCAACAAAATTTCCCTTGTGACAGTTTTCCGTCAGTAGCTCCCTTCCACCCTCCCACAATTCACACCCCTAATAAACTTCAAAACCCCACACTTGACTCACTCCCTCATGACAGACAAACCCACCAACCCCAGATAACCTCTAAACAAACCGTCACTGCCACCGACACACCCCACCACTCTGATCCTCCCACACGCGCCGTTAATCCCCCCCTCACGCGTGACCCCCACCAAAGTGATTTCCCCCCCCTCATGCGTACCGAACACCTGCTCACCAGTCGGTCCCCCACCATCATTAGCCCAGCTAAACTTTCAACCTCCACCAATTCCCACCCTGCCAGCCTAACCTCTCACGACCACATTCCGAACGAACAATCACCCCCATACATAACCCCTACCTCCTTTTTCCCCCCTATCTTATCCCCCTCTTCACCGTTACCCCACCCGCCCCAAATTCCACCCCCAAAGATCCCGCTCGACAAAATACCACTCCCATCCCAATCCAACCACAAAACTTTTTCCACCTTGGCTAAACCCCAAAATACTCTCTCTCTCGCCCCAAACAACATAATCAACCTCTCAACTTCAACCACTCCTCGAAATCCCATCCATGTCTCTCCCGAAAATAAAATCAGTCCAAATTCAACCCCTCTCAAACCACAACCCTGCCTGCCCAGACCCCCCCCCCCCCCCCCACCATCTCCCTATCAAATCCCCACACCCCAAACCTCCAAACCACCCAAACTCTCAACCTTCAGCCTTACTCACCCTTCCCCAAACCCCACTCACGACCACAACTCTCTACACAATTCAACCCCTCCCCAGCACCAACCTCTTCCGCAACAACAACCCAGACTCGACCTGCCCATTTCATCTTTAAAACCCCCCTATCACTACCCCCGACCGAAACCACTTAGACCCCCCTCCAAAACTGGCCCCGGGCCAGCTCGCCCCCAGACCCACATTCCTAACGACAAGAACTAACGGTATATCCACCCCGCCCTTCCAAAGTGAAAGTGAAACCCCAAGGTCAAAGCCACAACCACCACCACCCCCTATTACCAGACCGTCACCCAGACTAACGGCGACCCTAAATAACCCCCCCTGATGATGATGAGGATATTATTGTACTTAATTTTTTTATTGTTTTCAATTCCTAAGCGATTGGGCATGATTCTATAAATTTACATGTTTTCCATATACTGTATATATTATTTGTTTTCCCTTAGTCATACTACTTTTCTTGTTAACCTACACTTTTCTGACTATCTTTTAAATTTGCTTTATACATTGTTAAACACTTTACCTCTTCTTAATTTCCTGTGTTCTTAATTATCTGTTCTTTCTTAAATGTACATGTTTTCCATATACTATATATATATTTTTTCCCTTAGTCATACTACTTTTCTTGTTAACCTACACTTTTCTGACTATGCTTCTTTTTACTTCACCCTTGAGGCTCGAGGACGAGCCTATAATGAAGGAGAGGGAAGTAAAATGCCCCAGAACGAGAAGCCCACCACAGAAGCCACGAACGAACACCACACAGAAACACCCAAAGGAAAGGTCCACAGAACGAAAGGACCAGCTGACCGAGCCAGCCATTTCAGACAGGCCCAAGCCCGCAGGGCTAAGCAGCTCCAGGCCGCACCCACCTACCTTTTCTAAACTGACCATTTTCCACACCTCACGTACACTACCCCCTCGTGTCCTACACTCCTAACTACAAAGATGATGAACAGGAATATACATTCATATTAAAAACACCCATGCCCTGTCCCGACGTTGAGCCAATGCCAACACATCAGACAGCCATAATTATATCTATGTATGTTCTTACATCCGAGAAGTAGATGTTATATATCTTAGAAGTTAAAACACCCACGCTTGTCCCTAGACCTCGTATATCATTTCCCATGACGAGTATAGATATATGTAACCCGTGCTCAGTCGCCCCTTGCATTGTTCCTCTAGTAACTAAGTCTATAATATTAACTGCCACCAGCATTGATACGACATAGCGGCACTGTCCTTGTGTCGTATTGTGCCAAGTACAGATCAACCAGGTTTCATCACCTTATTAGGACGACGACTATAATGTCATCGTTCATCGATGTATGCAATCCTTAGTTTAAGTATTAATATTAACATTCCCTAACATCTTGTCTTGCCAGACTAAGCTTCTGAAGACCCATCGCCCCATAAATCTATGTATTCAATCTTTAGGTTAAGTATTTTTATCCGCCATTGTGTTCACCTTTTTCCATTTACTTTTCCACAATTTTCATACGTCTTCCCCTTGCCTCCTTCGTATCCACAGTCCACACTACGCCAATTTACTTCGTGTCATACACCTCTTACCCCAACCAGAGATTGTATAAGATAACCTGGTTACCAGTATCTGTCATAAGTACCCCGAAACAATAACTAAGTACCCCTACGAACTGCCGCTGTTGTTGGTATATTTATATTTAATAGAAAACGCAGTTCCCAGGGCCAACTAATAGTATCCATAACCCCTCGGACTGATCACATAACTCTATCTTTTCCAGACTCATATACCACCCCATAGTTGCATTCCCCGGTAGCATTTGGCTAACGTATATTACTGCCTTTTCAAACTTCCATATCAACTGCAGCCTAATGCCACCCCCACGCCCAGAGACCTTAGGGTCAAATTCCCCTATAGCCCCCCTGCACTCCTCCCCTCTCATTATAAGACCCCGCACTTCTCTACTCTTGTCCGACCTAGCCTCTCTCTCATACCTCTTGAAGATCCTTGAATTGTCCGTTGCTAACGCTCTCCAACCTTTTATATATATACTCCTATCCAGCCTACCTTCACTTAGTAGGCCAGAACAACATTAGAACTTTACTAGCCCCTTGCATGCCATCTATTCTCTTACAACCCATTCACAACCCTGCACCCAATGGTCGTCGGTGCGAGGCTAGCCGCCTCGCCAGTAACTAACTTCTATTGCCATACTTCCAGATAAATGTGGCAGAGTTAGCAACCCAGTCTCCACCACATCCAGCAAACCCTACAATTAACAACCAGCCGAGTAAAACCAGCTAGCTAAGGCACCTTCGGTTTTGGTATTAAGGACACCCACATCTGTCTCATACACAGGGGGTTATTACGAACACTGGTGATATGGCAAGCCCCTAGCCACAGCCGCCGGACGACTATCACAGAGAGAGGGCGCCCAGCTCCCCCTTTTTGCCCACCCGAGGAGGGAGACCCCCACCCCCGCGGAGGTATACCTGGCCCCTGTTTTGACTTCCGAGTCATTGCCAGGTAGCACAGGAATTCTTCCTATCAATGAACTAACCATGCATGACTAACACCTTTACTAACCTCTATTAACTCACAATAAACCATTTACCTTTCTTGCATGCTCTGATCACTAAATTAGCACCTCAGCTATACCATAGAATGAAGATTGAACAATCTAAGAGAGACGCTCCTATCACAGCTGTCCCCATCCTCCTCGCAAAGTAGATCCAGTCTCTCTCCCCTAAATACTTCCAGTATAGCCAAAATAGTACCTCTTACTAAGGCTCAGTTATATGAAAATATAAAGGCTTCCTATAGCCATGTGCCACAACAGTAAATACCATCTTATCTAGTCCCCATATCAATTGAGAGCTCAAATAAGTCCATAAGACTCGAGATCCCTACTGTCTACAGGGTCCAGAACCAAGCCTATAAATCTAGCTCCCGCCCCCAGTCAAATCAGTTGAAAGCTAGACACCAACCAGGGGTCACTAGCCTGCAGTTAACTTCTAGCTCTGCCCTTGTGTTGTTCCGGAGTGAGATTCCAGAGCCGGCAGACTCCGTGGCAGATTTGGATAGAAGGACCTGCCCACGTATTTGAGAACTTCACACATATGGACCCCCTGGACGGCCGCGGAACCAGTCGTTAGCCCCCAACATCATGGACGCAAGATAACCAGGACCAGACCCATCAGATAATACCCAAGATTCCCTTTAGCAGTACTACATATTACTGTGCTGTTTAGAGATTCACTAATTAATATTTCTACGAAGTGGCTATCTCTTTGCCCCAGTATAATTCATATAACCATTCAATTAGGAAGTGCTAAGCGTATCAGTGTTTAATAATTAACAGGCGATACTAACTCTCGTAATCAACCATATATCCAGATATTATTAACTAGAAGGAAACCCTAGTGATATCTGAATGTTCGCCCACTGATTTGCGTTCTATGTATTTCTGAGACAAGAATATAAAACTTAGATCAGTACCCCCTGAGGTTACTAGAATTCGCGTGCTCTAAAATACGCGTGTCTAATCTAGTCTGAACTACTACTTGTGCATCAGAGCTACCAGTAATAAATCTAACAGTGAATATGATTCTATAAGTAACATTGATGGTCTTCGGTATATAAACCTGTTGAATTAAAGCCAGTGATCAGAAGATTAATACCTGAATGTTGGAAGTGGGAGACTAGGCTCCATCCAGATCCACTTATGCTAGTGTTGTTCGATTCTATTATATTGTCTTACACGAGTATTCTGCAGTGGTATATAAATAAACGTGATCGTGTAACTTGCTACCATGTGTTTCTTTGTGTTCTCTATTCCTCATATCTTGTATTGTGCATGCAGCCTTATATACCCAGTCAATTAGAACTCACATTACCCAAGTTAAACCTGTAGAAAAACAGGGCATAACAGTCACGGTAATTAATCCGTCACTCCTCCTCAGAATTATTGAAATGTCTATGTATGCGAATATTTCTTGCTCTACTATTAAACAAATAAATATGTTTTATAATTTCACCTAATATGTAATGTCACAACACATCTTAAATTGTATATATTCAAATTTATTGCCGATATGTTCTGTTGTCGATTATTCCGGTCCCTGACATACCTAATGATATTTGGTATATTACGCTATTTTGCTTTTATGTTGTCTTTATTTGCTTTGTAATAATTATTCTGCAATGCATATTTACTTTCATTCTTAAAATTAGTCAGGAAAGGTTGTCCATATAATGTATATATTTAAAAGTCTGGCTCGCCCCTTGTCATTTTGTGCCACCACACTTTAATGAGAGTGGGTTATCAGACTTTGGGGTGACACAAAATGCAGCATAGGTCTCCCCCTATGACCCCTCCCAGCCCCACCTGTATTTGCTGTTTGATGATGTTGTCCTTATTCCTGGCTGCTAATGCTGCTCCATTGTTGATGTTGTTGCGACTGATACCTTTCATCCTAGCTGCTCCGGTTACATGTTGAGCCACCGATAGTGCTGGGTTGTGTTGTGGGTTGAATTGGAGCGTGATGGGTTTGTCATTACCAATATGCCTCCAAAGGGTACATATTACTTTAATTGCCTTTGCATATGCTGCATTTTGTGTCACCCCAAAGTCTGATAACCCACCCACTTATCAGTGGGGTGGCACAAAATGTACAATTTTTACGAGCCTGCCTTCAAAATGTATATGCCTACATAATATATACAACATTTGCTTACTATTGTTGAACATGAATGTAAATATATATTACAAAATTACCACTACAAAGTAACACAAAAAATATAATACAGATAAAACATCGTAATATAATAAATATTATGATGTATTTCAGGAACTGCAATGATCGACGACTAGACATATCGGCAATAACTTAGAATATATACAATTGAAGATTGTTTGTGACATCATATATGAGGTGGAATTATACAAAACATTTCTCTTTGTAACATTAGAGTAATAAATAATTGCTTAGGTTTACATTTCAATAATTCTGAGTATGAGTGGCGGAATATTGTAGGTGACGAACATTACCATGCAGCCGGTACAAGGGCTATCCCGAAACTCAGTCCACCTCCCAGCTATAGCAGACGAATACCGGCGTGCTTGGCATATATTTACCCCTATGGTAAAGCAGCCGCTATGCCCGATCTACATTCTTGCCTAATCACGATTTTATGTCAATGTATTTAACTTGGCTTTATTGTATTGACTAAACTGACCAACAATAACTAACCTAATCCAATAAAATCAAGTACAATACATCAAAATATAATCATGATTCATTGATTACTGATTGTAAACACGAATGTAGCGGCACCACGGCTGCGGCTATGCTCAGACATTTCTAACAAAAAACAAAATTACATGTCAAGATTATTATTTGAATACTTATTTCGGGATTATTTTGACCTACTTGAATTTGTACAACATTGTGATGGGTATGCATATAATATAATGGCTTAATTTTGAGTATATGTATACAAAGTCTAATATAGGTTATCACCCTTTCATACGATTATGACACTTCTTTCGGATATTCTGAGGATATAGCTAGGTACAGTTGGTCAAGGATGAAAGTATACAGTTTTTCGTCTGCTATAGCCACACATAGTTTGTCATGTTGGCAGCCCTGGTAGCCATATCTCAAAGCCCGCCCACCTTATACAGGGTGTTTAAAAACGTGTTCCTGGACTTAGTTGTCAGACGGAAATATGAATATATTGCTCTATAATCTTTGACGTGAATATCACTTCGGAGATATTAAACACTTAATGTTATTGATAGATATACAAGAAATGCGAGAGTGAAAACGAAAATCAAAACGTCTACCTATATACGATATTTCAGTGGAATACAGGTCCATTTTCACACGTGGTAATATGTGGCTAATAATGTAGGGTATGGTGATATCAATGTTGCAGTTGGTTTGCAGGTGTTCTGCTGATAAAAACTAAAAATAATAATAATAAATAAATAAATAAATAAAAATCACAAGTAAAGCCTCATTATGCTTCGAGGACTGACTCATAAAGCAATGGCGCTCGCAAGATGAGTAAAATTGCTGGGTCATTACCCTATTGAACACACAGGCTTCCTTACGTCCACGTTTAGGAATTAGATTTTTGTGTATCTAAAGTAGACGAATATGGAGTGGCTATAAAATATATTACGATATACACTTAACATTATAACATTCATAATAAATAATGAGTAGAAAGAGGAATCTAATAATACTTGTTAATTAATAAGTAGGTAAATATTGATATTTCACTTTCATCCCCAAGATTGGATTATATGTGATCCAAAGGGCAATGAAACGGAGGCGAGCGCCGCGGCTACGCGCTGTTCCAGCGTATGCCCCCAGCTTTGTTTTGCTATCTCCATAACAGTATTTAGTCACCCTGAAGGTTTATGAATAATTCTCTAACTTTTGATATTTACGGAAACGCTTTTTCGAAGCACTCCGTATATTAATTAATGTATCAATATAATAAACCCCATGTGTGTTGGGATGGTTTGGGCTAGTGGAAAGGCTGTCATGGCTGCCAACATGACAAACCATGTGTGGCTATAGCAGACGAAAAACTGTATACTTTCATCCTTGACCAACTGTACATTTATAATTTTTTATCACATCCAAATCGATTATTTGTATATGGATACATACACAAAGTCTTAAAACTGTTATCAAGCTCCGAAAGTCTGAATCGGGTTGAGCTTCGACCCTGTGTAGGAGCAGGGTTGAGTTGGCTTGATATTGGACACCCTTTTATGGCATTTGGGTGTGAAATACACCATTTCCAGTCTATCGGAGATAGTGATGGTAAAGGAAAATGCGGCACTACATTTACCGCATTTTCCTTTGCCATCACTATCTCCGATAGACTGGAAATGGTGTCGTATTTCACACCCAAATGCCATAAAAGGGTGTCCAATATCAAGACAACTCAACCCTGCTCCTCCACAGGGTTGAGTAAAGCTGCATTTTGTGTCACCCCAAAGTCTGATAACCCACTCTCATTAAAGTGTGGTGGCACAAAATGACAAGGGGCGATCCAGACTTTTAAATATATACATTATATGGACAACCTTTCCTGACTATTTTTAAGAATGAAAGTAAAAAGTAGGGGAGGTGTGGTGGAGTGGTCATGCCACTGGATTGGTAATCCAATGGACCCGGACCCGGGTTCAAATCCCGATATGTCAATGGGAAGATATTATTGGGATTGAATTTGTGCTGTACCTAGTATCAGTGCATTACCACGAAGCCCACCGAAATGCCAAAAAAATACCCTCATTGTTCCCTGATTAAATAACACTGTATGAATATTCCCATATTCAAAATATGTTACAGGGAGACAATGCCTAGTGAGTTCACTGCTCAATAGGTGGCGTTCTGAGAGTGAGGGTCTGAGTCTGGAGGGTGAGACCGTGAAGCTCTTGAACGAAGCAACCGGCCGCTTCAGAGATGGAGCTGCTTCGAGCCATGATGGATGCTTCACATGTCTCACTCCCCAGACTGGAACCAGACCTCACGGGCTTCACCGTGTTGAGCGGTGGAATATACAGGCTCTCAGCCTATGCCCGAGAGGGAGTAGTTGGAATATAAAAAAAAAAAAAAAAAAAAAAAAAAAATGCATTGCAGAATAATTATTACAAAGCAAATAAAGACAAAATAAAAGCGAAATAGCATAATATACCAAATATCATTAGGTATGTCAGGGACTGGAATAATCGACAACAGAACATATCGGCAATAAATTTGAATATATACAATTTAAGATGTGTTGTGACATTACATATTAGGTGAAATTATAAAACATTTATTTGTTTAATAGTAAAGCAAGAAATATTCGCATACATAGACATTTCAATAATTCTGAGGAGGAGTGACGGATTAAGTACCGTGACGAACACTGATTTTCTGAACTTGACTCTTGGTCAAGGTCACGAGGCTAGATACCCCACCCACCCACCCACCCCTCGATATATCTACGTTCCTACTGGCCCTCATGACGCAGCCGTGGTGCTTAGCGCGGTCGAACCTATATTTCACAAATGTTATGATATTTATATATATGCGTGTACTGTTACTTAGTAATATTGTATTGTGTAACCTAATCAACCCGAATGATATACATTTAAGTAAGAATACACCGAAATATAATCGTGATTAGGCTCCAATGGAGTGGCACCGCGGCTGCGGCCAATGTTTATAAACAACATGCTTTAGGCCTACATATCAAGATCAATAATTAATGATCCATCATTTCGATATTATTTTGATCTAGTTGAATTTGTAAAAAATTGTGATGACTATTCCTATAATATAATCACTTACTTTGAGGTATTATATATAATAACTCTGGTAGGTTATCGGCCTTCTATAGGATTATGACGCTTCTTTCGGATATTCTGAAGATATAGCTAGGTACATTTATAATTATGACATCCAAATCGATTATTTGTATATGGATATATACACAAAGTCTTAAAACTGTTATCAAGTTCCGAAAGTCTGAATCGGGTTCAGTTTAGACCCTGTGGAAGAGCAGGGTTGAGTTGGCTTGATATTGGACACCCTTTTATGGCATTTGGGTGTGAAATACGACACCATTTCCAGTCTATCGGAGATAGTGATGGTAAAAGAAAATGCGGTATAAGTAAACAACTGGGTTAAAGTCAAGCCGATTCGGGCTTTAAGTATATATCTGTAAGCAAGTCATCATATTTCATTGGCGAGTGTTAACAAATTCTATCAATCTAAATGTAGTCTTAAATTAGCCCAAACATACGCCAAAATAAAGATATTCACGATCATTCTAAATTGGGCTTTTGTGTATTTCCTCTTTAACAAGTAAGTGTTTATACTTATAAGAGTGTGCAAACTATAAATATGTTCTAATGTATAACTAAGAACCCCAAATACACGAAGCGTTTGTTGACGTTCTTAAAACAAAAAAGAACAACAGCTTGCGTACGCTTATACGATATCGGGAAAGTAATCCTTTATTAAACCCTCTAAGTAGCATATTATCATTTATTATGTAAATGTTTGTTAAACTAATGGAACTGAAATTGTGTACTTCGACTTCCAAATCAATCTGATGATCTCTGAACTTTGAAATAATTGTAATAGTTTCGAAATATGACCTTGTTCATTATAACGGAATGAAGGTTCTCGATTTGTCAATACTATTCTAGCATACATTTGTGATTTAGTTTATCTTGCATTTTTGTCTAAATTTGCCCTATTTCTCCAGAAGACTTCCTACATGGTATAGTGTATTGTTCTAGTGATAATTAAATATTATATAGGGCTATTTTAAGTTGGCTGATGAATATGAAGCAGTAATATGCTGGACGATGAGAACACTGTATGTAAACATGTCTCGGATATCACTGATAATTTTTGGCATTTTCTGCCAAAAGCCCAATGGCTTATCAGTGGTGGTAACACAAAATGCAGCTCATATGCTTTAAATGTTATTGTGATATCAGTCTTGCCAAATGTACGAATTTCCCCTTCTAAGTTGGATATACAGTACTGTATAAATACTAATGAATAATTCTAGCTATCTTTTTTAAAATGCCCCAGAACGAGAAGTCCACCACAGAAGCCACGAGCGAACACCACACAGAAACACCCGAAAGAAAGGTCCACAGAACGAAAGGACCAGCTGACCGAGCCAGCCAATTCAGACAGGCCCAAGCCGCAGGGCTAAGCAGCTCCAAGCTGCACCTACCTACCCCTTCTAAACTGACCATTTTTCCACACCTCACGTACACTACCCCCTCGTGTCCTACACTTCTACCTACATGATGATGAACAGGAATATACATTCATATTAAAAACACCCATGCCCTGTCCCTAGGTTGAGCCAATGCCAACAAATCAGACAGCCATATATCTATGTATGTTCTTACATCCGAGAAGTAGATGTTATATATTTTAGAAGTTAATACACCCATGCTCTGTCCCTAGGTTTAAGATATTAATATTAACATACCCTAACATACCTTGTCTTGCCAGACTAAGTTTCTGAAGATCCATCGCCCCCATAAAATCTATGTATTCAATCCTTAGGTTAAGTATTAATATTAACATTCCCTAACATCTTGTCTTGCCAGACTAAGTTTCTGAAGACCCATCGCCCCATAGATCTATGTATTCAATCCTTAGGTTAAGTATCTTTATCCGCCATTGTGTTCACCTTTTTCCATTTACTTTTCCACAATTGTCATACGTCTTCCACTTACCTCCTTCGTATCCACAGTCCACACTACGCCAATTTGCTTCGTGTCCTACACCTCTTACCCGCCCGATTCTACCTACATGATGATGAACAGGAATATACATTCATATTAAAAACACCCATGCCCTGTCCCGAGGTTGAGCCAATGCCAACAAATCAGACAGCCATATATCTATGTATGTTCTTACATCCGAGAAGTAGATGTTAAAAACCACATGTCCAAACTCATAAGAAATTAAGATACCCACGGGTACACCAGGATATAGAACCATTGCCCCCGTAAGACTTAGACAGCCATGACTACAGATGTTAGCCGCCATGCTATAACGTAATTCTTACCCCAACCAGAGATTGTATAGATAACCTTGTTACCAGTATCTGTCATAAGTACCTCGAAACAATAACGAAGTACCCCTACGAACTGCCGCTTTTCTTGGTATATATTTCATAGAAAACGCAGTTCCCAGGGACAACTAGACGTGCAAAAGCTCGTGCCAACTAATAGTATCCATAACCCCTCGTACTGACAAAGAATAATACACCATGTTTTTCCCCACTTTACCCACAGTCAAGCACACACCTACAGTTCACCTCCTTCTCCCCTCCCCCCCCCCCCCCCCCCAGCCCCACAGTCCACATAATTCTATCTTTTCCAGACTCATATACCACCCCATAGTTGCATTCCCCGGTAGCATTTGGCTAACGTACTTTCACTGCCTTTTCAAACTCCAATATCAACTGCAGCCTAATGCCACCCCCACGCCCAGAGACCTTAGGGTCAAATTTCCCTATAGCCCCCCTGAACTCCTCCCCTCTCATTAAAATACCCCGCGCTTCTCGACTCTTGTCCGACCTAGCCTCTCTCTCATACCTCTTGAAGATCCTTGATTTTTCCGTTGCTAACGCTCTCCAACCTTTTATATATATACTCCTACCCAGCCTGCCTTCCCTTAGTAGGCCAGAACAACATTAGAACTTTACTAACCCCTTGCATGCCATCTATTCTCTTACAACCTATTCACAACCCTGCACCCAATGTTCGTCGGTGCGAGGTTAGCCGCCTCACCAGTAACTAACTTCTATTGCCATACTTCCAGATAAATGTGGCAGAGTTAGCAACCAGTCTCCACCACATCCAGCAAACCATACGATTAACAACCAACCGATTAAAACCAGCTAGCCAAGGCACCTTCGGTTTGGATATTAAGAAGACCCACATCTGTCTCATAAACAGAGGGTTATTACAAACACTGGTGATATGGCAAGCCCCTAGCCACAGCCGCCGGACGACCATCCCAGAGAGAGAGCGCCCGGCTACCCCTTTTTTTACTCACCCGAGGAGGGAGACCCCCACCCCCGCGGAGGTATACCTGACCCCTGTTTTGACTTCCGGGTCATTGCCAGGTAACCCAGGAATTTTTCCTATCAATGAACTAACCATGCATGTCTAACCCCCTTACTCACCTCTTTTTACCCACAATCATCCATTCACCTTTCTTGCATACTCGGATATGCAAATTAGCACCTCAGCTATGCCATAGAATGAAGACTGAGCAATATAAGAGAGACGCCCCTATCACAGCTGTCCCAGCCCTCCCCGCAAAGTAGATCCAGTCTCCCTCCCATAAATACTTCCAGTATAGCCAAAATAGTACCTCTTACTAAGGATCAGTTATATCACAATATGAAGGCTTCCTATAGCCATGTGTCACAACAGTAATCACCATCTTACCTAGTCCCCATATCTATTGAGAGCTCCAATAAGTCCATAAGACTCAAGATCCCTATGGCCTACAGGGTCCAGAACCGAGCCTATAAACCCAGCTCCCGCCCCAGTAAAATCAGTTGAAAGATAGACACCAACCAGTGGTACCCACCCTGAAGTTGACCTCTAGCTCTGCCCTTGTGTTGTTCCTGAGTTGAGAGATTCCCGAGCCGGCAGACTCCGTGGCAGAAGTTAAATAGAAGATCTGTCCACGTACAAGTACCAACGTGCACCTTATAACCTTCACACAAATTAGTGGGTCTATAAGTGTGTAGCCAGCACCGATCGCCAAGAGATCCGACTTGAGAACTTCCTACATTTGGACCACCTGGACGGCCGAGGAACCAGTCGTTAGCCCCCAACATCACCGGAAGCAAGATAACCAGGACCAGACCAACAAATATTATTCAAGATTCACTTTATTAGTACTAACGTGTTATAGTACTAGTTCGACATTCACTTATTAACTTTTCTATGAAGCGGCTATAACTTTGCCCAGTGTAACTCATATTTAACCATTCCATTTGGGACGTACTAAGCGTATCAGTGTTCATTAATTAACAGGCGACATTGACTCTCGTAATTACCTTATTCAGATATTAAAACCCTAGTAACATCTAACGTTCGCCCACTGATTTGTGTTCTACGTATTTCTGCCATAAGAATATAAATCTTAGATCAGTACCCCCTTGAGGTTACTAGAATTTCCGTGTTCTAAAATATATGCGTGTCTAATTCTAACTGTGAGCCGCTACTAGGGCACCCGACCTACCAGTAAGAAATCTAATTAGTGAAAGTGAATACATAAGTACATTGAGGTCTTCCAGTATTATAAAACTTACTAACTAAACCAGTGATCAGAAGAGTATACCTGAACGTTGGAAGTGGGAGACTAGGCTCCATCCAGATCCGCTAATGCTAGCAGTTCCCTTCTATTATTTGTTTTGTACGAGTATTACTATCTTTCTATGCTCTTTATTCATCTACTTAAATAAACGTGATCGTGTGTCGTGTTACCGTGTGTTTATTTTGTGTTCTCTATTCCTCATACCTTGTATTGTGCATGCAGCTTTATTGTAATGCCCTAGAAAATGTCCCGCACCCACAATAATACTAACCCGAGTTGACGTCAGGTATAGCGTAAAATAGTCGGAGATGGTAAGTCCAATAAACTCATCACGTTAACCACGAGACTATCACCTGGTTCTTAAAAATCGGACTAAGGTTGCTATACTTTTAGTACGTCCGTGGTAGTACAGTGGGTTAGCGCGCGGGCCTGGTGGTGATGGTTGGGTCACTAACCAGGGTTCGAACCCCACCCAAGGCATCTCAAAACCTGTGGGTTTTTAGGGGGGTTAAATTCCCTTCAGAGGTTCGTACCCCGCGCCAGGTACCAGGAAAAGTTGATCCTAAAAGGTAGCCTGGGGATATTTCAGGAGACCATGAAATTCCCTTCACATTTCATTGGTGGCAGCTAGGGAACGTGACCAGGTAGCTACGTGGAGCACCCATCACGCGAACCCTATACCAACAATATTGAGATTGCTGAGGTAATACAGCTACGATACCTTACGACCTTAAAATAGGCTAGGGACTAGCCCAGTTAAAGAAGGATGTAATGCCCTCGAAAATGTCCCGCACCCACAATAATACTAACCCGAGTTGACGTCAGGTATAGCGTAAAATAGTCGGAGATGGTAAGTCCAATAAACTCATCACGTGATAACACCACGAGACTATCACCTGGTTCTTAAAAATCGGACTAAGGTTGCTATACTTTTAGTACGTCCGTGGTAGTACAGTGGGTTAGCGCGCGGGCCTGGTGGTGATGGTTGGGTCACTAACCAGGGTTCGAACCCCACCCAAGGCATCTCAAAACCTGTGGGTTTTTAGGGGGGTTAAATTCCCTTCAGAGGTTCGTACCCCGCGCCAGGTACCAGGAAAAGTTGATCCTAAAAGGTAGCCTGGGGATATTTCAGGAGACCATGAAATTCCCTTCACACCCAGCATTTCACTTATATACCCAGTCAGATAGAGCCCACATCACCCAAGTTAATCCTGTAGAAAAACAGGGCATAACATTGGCGGCAGCGGTGTTTCTTGATTCGGATAAAAGGTTGCATTACATTGCAAGTTTGGAACAGCCAGAACACGATAACATCATGGCGCACCGTTCTCACATTCCCATCCCACATTATGATGGAGAAACTTATGAGATCGAAACATTCATGGACATAGTGAAACCCGTACTTGACCTAGTTTATACCACGGATGCAGAAAAAATAGCCGTAACATTAACGCACCTGGGAAAAGCCGTTTCCCTGGTTGCCTATCAAGTGCACCCTGCTCTCACTTGGGACGAATTTCGCCCAATAGTGATAGAAGCCATTAAGCCTTCGTTGGGCGTTTTCGTGGCCTACACCCGTATCCAAGACACTAAATTCGAAGGCGATCTAGATGCCACAGTGAATAAGATTGCCCAACACATAAAAGTTTCTTTCCCCACATTGACCAGAATCCAACAAGAACAGCAAATTCTGGTCAACCTTGTGTCTATATTGCCCTCAGCAGTAAAAGACCATTTCCGTGTGCACGATTTCGTCGGATACCAAAAACATCTCATCACGATCCGACGTATTTTGGCCGTGCGCACAGAAACACCCACCCAAATCGCTGCAATCAAGAGGTTTCCCACGCACCCGCAGCAACCCGACCACCAAAACTCCAAGAATGCCTACCCAGCCTCATCCTTCCACAACAGACCCACCTACCCTTCCGGCAAGCCCCAACCCAGTAGACCCCGGTTCCAACCTACCCTGCCACGCAGAATCTTCAACCGGAACAGAAACTACAACACCTACCAAAGTAAAAACCCTACCTTAGTAATTATCAACCCCTATGATTTCCCTGCCTGTAATGCTCAGTGTGCTTTCCATCAAATTCGTGACTCTGCCAAACCTCGCCCCTTCACTCCTCGCATTTCTGTAAATGAAGAGGAGTTGGGACAAGAAGAAGAGATGGAAGAAAGACACACTGGAGAAATAGCCCCTAATATGACCTCAGAGGATACCGAGGAAACCCTGGAGGAGGTAGATACCGATTCCCAGGATTTTTAAAGTACCCCCCGCCCAAGATGGCCTCGGCGGGGGACGCCATAACTGACCGCACTGCCCCCATTTATTACATGGCCAAAATCAAGGACATTCCTGTTCGCTTGTTAATCGACACGGGAGCTGCCAAGTCATGTTTGTTCAAGTCTTACTATGATCAACACCACCGACTATTTGGCCCCTTGTTAACCACCAAAGCAGAACTAATCTCAGCTGCTGATACTTACTTAAATCTCCTAGGAGACACTTTGCCACTATCAGTAACTACTCCTGCCCCCCATGCTCGTTGTTATCACACGTTCACAGTATTTTCCTCCCACTGTAAACATTACGATGGTTTCCTTGGACTTGACCTCCTTCAAAAACTCCGGGCCCAGGTCGACTGCGGCCAAAGGCTGATCTCATTCAAAAATAAATTCCAACCCAAAGCCTCTGACAAACCCATCACGCAGAAACCCATTCATAAGAAGAAAAAACACCTTCCCCCTCAACAAACCCTGAGTCAGGGTTACCAAGTTGCAGCTAGCACTAAGGTGACTCCTAAACCCTCCCCTTGCCTTGAGTTCCCTCAAAATCTCACCCCATTCAGTAACAAAATGCCTCAACAAACGAAAGAAGACAAGTCCAAGCAACTCCCTCTCGGTAATCCCCTCCATTCTCGTAATTCTGTCCAGGATAAATCCTCCCATGTTTTCAGGACAGACTCTGATATATGTAACCATAATTCTATCAAATGTTTATGTACACATGTTTCCAGGGAAAATGCCGACCAATGTACCCAACAATGTTTTCCCCATGCCCCCAGAAATGTTCAGCTATCCCACAACCAACAACAATTCCCTTGTGACAATTTTCCGTCAGTAGCTCCCTTTCCCCCCAACACAATTCACACCCCTAGAAAACTTCACAACCCCACACTTGACTCACCCTCTCATGACAAACAAACCCACCCGCCCCACATCACCTTTAACCAGACCTTGACTGCCACCAAGAAAATTCCCCACGTTCATCCTGCTAACAAACCCAAATCAATACCCCTGTCCCCCACCAATACCCCATGTTCTACACCTCACTCTTCCCCCACCAACCCTCCGCAGTCCCACCAACAAATCCTGTTTTCTAACTCGCTCACTTCTCACCACCCTGACCCGCCCACACGCGCCGTTAATCCCCCCCTCACGCGTGCCGACCGAGGGACACAACCATGTTCCCACCATGCCCCCACAAATGTCCAGCTATTCCCCAACCACCCCAATTCCCCTTGTGACAGTTTTCCGTCAGTAGCTCCCTTCCACCCCCACACAATTCACACCCCTAAAAAACTTCACAACCCCACCCTTGACTCGCCCTCTCATGACAAACAAACTCACCAGTCCCAGATAACCTCTAATCAGATCGTGACTGCCACCAAAAAAATTCCCCACATTCGTCCTGTTAACAACCCCAAATCAATACATCAGTCCTCCACCAACAACCCCTGTTCTACACCTAACCCTTCCCCCATCAACCCTCCACAGTCCCTCCAACAAATCCCGTTTTCTAACCCCCTCACACCGCGCCCCACTGATCCTCCCACACGCGCCGTTAATCCCCCCCTCACGCGTGACCCCCACCAAAGTGACCTTGCCCCCCTTATAAGTACCAAGCACCTGCTTGCCAGTCAATCCCCCACCATCATTAGCCCAGCTGTAGTTCAGGATAAATGCCAAATTCCCCCCCCGCCATCAAAAATGGGTGAACCTGCGACCCATACCCCAAACTCACATGATATTTTCCCCCACTACCACGTCCCCCAACCCCAATCGTTGCCTCTTACAACCCGCCATCATTTCCGCTCGCATCAACCACATTCTCGTGGCAAATATCTCAGAGGAATCCCTGACATTACCAAAAGGTCTCATTATAGGAGACCTCGAAACTTTCGATGACCTCCCCATAGATTTTAATGACACCCCTACCAGCCTCCAATTGCCCCCTCTCCCTGACACATTATCCGACCACCAAAAGAACGGCATGTACGACCTATTGCTAGAATTCAGTGACGTGTTTGCCCAACAACCCACCGAAATCGGACAGACAGATGTAGAACAACACATCATTAACACCACAGGCCCCCCCATACGACAACCATCCCGTAGAAAGAATCCCATACAACGTCAGGAAGAGGAACGCCAAGTCCAGGAAATGTTAGAGGCCGGTATTGCCACCCCGTCTATTAGTCCCTGGTCTTCCCCTGTTTTCCTAGTCAAAAAGAAAGATGGGACAACCCGTTTTTGCGTCGATTACAGGAGGTTGAATGGCGTAACCATTAAAGACGCTACGCCCTTACCCTGAATAGACGATTCCCTTGACTCCCTACACGGATCCAAATGGTTCACTACCCTCGACTTGCAAGCAGGGTATTGGCAAGTGCCTATCAAGGCCGAGGACCAAGAGAAAACAGCATTTTCCACTAGTGGTGGCCACCACTACGAATTTAACGTCCTACCTTTTGGCCTCTGTAACGGACCCGCCACTTTCTCCCGTTTGATGGAAGCAGTACTACATGGCCTCACCTGGGAAACCTGCCTAGCCTATCTGGATGATATTATTGTGTACTCACCAACCTGGGAAGAACACCTCCTCAGGTTGAGACAAGTCCTACAAAGAATCCGAGCCGCCGGGTTGAAATTAAAACCCTCAAAGTGCGAGATTGCCCGAAATAAGGTAGACTTCCTAGGCCACGTAATATCTGAACATGGTATTGCACCAGACCCAAAGAAACTGCAAGCCATACAAAACCAACCCCCACCCACCACCGTTAAAGGAGTACGTTCGTTTCTAGGTTTAGCCACATACTACAGACGTTTCGTCCCCCACTTCGCCACCATAGCCAGACCCCTCCACCAACTCACCCACAAAGACACCCCGTTCACCTGGACACCTGAAAGAGACCTCGTGTTTAACACTTTGAAACAAAAGCTAATCCAAGCCCCTATTGTCGCTTTCCCTGATTACCATAAACCGTTCCGTCTTTATACCGACGTAACTCTGTACGCCATTGGTGCAGTTTTAGCTCAAGTCAGAGACGGAGAGGAACATGTTATAGCGTATGCCAGCTCCACACTCAACCAAGCACAACAGAATATTATGCAGCCACCAAGAGAGAGTGTTTAGGGATCATTTGGGCACTCAGCCACTTCCGGTCATTTGTGTTGGGCGCAAAACTCGATATAATAACCGACCATCAATCTTTACAATGGCTGCGTAAGTGCGAAACCAACTCAGCCATTTTGGTACGTTGGAGGGAGACACTAGAGGACTACGACTTTACAATACAGTATCGTCCAGGCAAACTCCACACCAATGCAGACGCCCTGTCACGTTTGCCAGTACCAAAAGACCCCCCTACCAACCTAGCCGCCTTACAAAACACTGAGTTGTTACCTACCCCCATCCCCCAACATAATGCCCCCTCAGCCCCCTCCCTAATTCAATCTTGGGAAGCAAGAATCAGACCCACCTGGATACCGTTAAATGTCTTCAGGAAACTGACTCGCTGGGGAGATCAACTTGCCACAGACTCTGGTCACATAATCTTAGACCCCACCATTGCCCACGACTACATGATTGCCATCCACGAGGGAAACGGCATACACCTTGGACAAAAGAAGATGTTGAAGATCTTCACAGACCGATACTGGACCCCCAACCCCTCCAAAATTGCACAACGAGTGACAGAATCCTGCAAACCGTGTTTATTGGGGAAGGGTAGATCACGCACCCCAGGCCCAGCTGGTACCTTGTCGGCTACCAAACCGTTCCAAGTCCTATCCCTCGACATCATGGGCCCATTTCCTCCTTACGCTGGCAAACGCTATATCGTCACATTTGTTGACGTCTATTCCAAATTTTTAATAGCCTGCCCAGCTAAAGACCACACAGCCACCACAGTCGCCACACTGCTTGCCACAGAAGTATTCCCTATATTCGGTCTGCCCCTTGCTCTTCTATCCGACAATGCCCCCGAGTTTAGTGGACACGTTTGGCAACAGTTCACCCAACAATGTGGTATTAAGATTAAACACTCATCCCCATACTGGCCTCAAGGAAATGCTATATGCGAACGCAGCCATCGCACCATCAACAATCAGTTTCGGACAAAAATGATTGCTCTTAACACCTCAGACTGGCCATCACAACTAAAGATGATACAATGGGGCATGAACACTTGTCCCCGAGAAGACGGTATTTCCCCTCATGAACGTGTTTACGGCGTACCCCCCCCTGTTACTGCCGTTCCACCACCACACTCACCTCCCCTCCACCACCTCCACAATTGACCCATTGCAACATCTGCAAAACACCCTCCATACCGCCCAAACCTGTCAAGACACCAAAACTGATAACACCAATGACAAAAATCCTTTCGCCATTCATGACACCGTAATGGTAGCCAACCTCCCTATCACCAACAAGTTAGGCCCTCGCTATGTCGGGCCCTACACCATCACACAAGTCCCAAATGCCTATCAAGTCACCATCGATTATCACGGCGTGACTCGCACGTTCCGAACTAGATTCGTCCGAGCGTTTAAACCACTCCAACCACAAGACAATACCCCACCCCACACGTCTGAACCAGAATTAAACACCCCTACTAAACCGTCCACTCCAGCTATAAATATCCCCACACAAACCCCGAAGGACCTAAACCCTCCGACACCGAACAGACAGATCATTCCTCAACATACCCCCCAAACTAACCTCCACAAACCCCAAGCCCCCACTATCACACCCTCCTCCACCATGACACCTTCTTTCACTTCTGATAATCAAGTACCTCCCCCGCTTATCCAAGTACGAAAGCCTCCCCCCACAACAGAAACTCTTCCATCTAGCCCTGACATACCTTCCCCAGGCACCACACTAAGAAAACCACACACCCCACCCAAAACCAAGTACACACCCAAACACACCACACAATCTACCTCAGTAACCTCACGCTACAACCTACGCCCACGACAAAAACTTTTTAAAACCTCCAGAAACACACACCTGCTAACCAAGTTCCGTAGGGCTGCCAGACCACTAACCTCCTCCTCTTCTTCTTCGTCGACTTCTCCTCCACAAAGGGAAAGAAGACGAATAATCACCAATAAACACCATAAACCCTCTAACTATATTCCAGAAGTAACAACCCCCACCCCCCCACGAAAACACATACCTTCCTCTTCAACCTCATCCCCTCTCAACCCCCACCTCATTACCCCGAATGACCTGCTAGATCTACCCCCCCACCAAACACCCATAAAACCGCCTACTTCCACCACCAGCAAATCACCGATCTCACCAAAGGACACATCCCACACACGTCCCTACCCCCAACCCTCCAACTTAAATCCCCACTCCCTACCAACCCGTCTAGCCTCCCCCCGCATCCGCCCCTTTCCCCTCCACTAATCCCGCAACCTCCCCCCACACGTCAACCAACCTCCTCATCTCATCGAACCCCCAACCAACCAACCCCTAAAAAATCCCCCCACCAGGTCACCCCTGAGAGAACCCCCACAAATACCCCCACCAAACCCTCTTCCATTTCGCCTACCACCCTCACCCAACATAATCCCCCACACGCATCTACCTCTCAAATAAACCCAGACCTCGCCCCCAGTAGATGCCCTTCACCTGTAAAACGTTCTTCCCCTCAATATAAAATATCGTCGAGCGACTCTAGTCCGACGACAAACATCTACCTTCCCACCAGGACCGCCAGAGGTAGAATAATCAACAGACCCATCAGAATTAAAGACAGCGATACAAAAATAGCACCCCGTTCTGACACTAAGGACCCAAGCCACACAACACACACACCCCCTCCTTCCCACACACCTCCTTCACCCACCTTACCTAAACCGATCTTGCGCATTGCCTCACTATATTTTCCCAGCCTACAACACCGCCCAAGAAAACCCCAAAAAACCCAGACTCATATTCCCCCTTCATCCCCAGCTCTGTTGTCACGCGTGAATCCCCCTTCGGTTAGTAACCCATTCACCACACTAAACAGACCTCCTGTCAGTCCCACACACCTCACTCCGACCCCCACGGGGGAAAGCTACAAACCATTCATTCGGAAGGTTAAAGTAAAAAACCCCACTGGACGCTTAGCCCGTATACAACGCCCACATCAAGCCCGGGCAACCGCCCGCCACAACACAGAGGACACATTCTTACAGGTATACATTGACCTGCAAAAGAAACCTGACCGTCGCTCTCTTGCTTGGTGGAACCTGCTAAATACCCTCAAAATGACCCACCATGACTATGCTTCTTTTTACTTCACACTTGAGGCTCGGGGACGAGCCTATAATGAAGGAGAGGGAAGTAAAATGCCCCAGAACGAGAAGCCCACCACAGAAGCCACGAGCGAACACCACACAGAAACACCCGAAAGAAAGGTCCACAGAACGAAAGGACCAGCTGACCGAGCCAGCCAATTCAGACAGGCCCAAGCCCGCAGGGCTCAGTTACTTGTTCGTCAAGGGGAATCCACGCAATGCGAGCTAAGCTCATTATTATCGCGCCTCCTTAACTGGGAATGTATTGCGTGAAATGCATGTTAAGTGTTTTATGTACTGTTGGAATGGCTGTGGATGTGTGCGTAGTCTGTATTTAGCCAATTGGCGACATCGGAAACGAAGGCTTAGGGTGGATCTGTATGGTACCATTCTCACTATAGACGGTACCGTCTCGCCCGAAGGCTTAGGTAGCCATCAGCTTAGGTGAACCATATGATACCCATCTCGCCTTGTACCATTTTTGCCAACCCCAGATGGGACGTCACAACGTCGTCCACTTATTCCAGGTACCTATTTACAGCTAGGTGAACTGAGGCTAACACATGATGAAGACAAGCCCAATTTGTCTCCGCCCGGCCGGGATTGAACCCCCGACCCCTCGTGTGTGAGACGAGAGCTCTACCTACTAGGCTATGGGCTGTGTGTGGCTAAGCAACTCCAAGCCGCACCTACCTACCCCTTCTAAACTGACCATTTTTCCACACCTCACATACACTACCCCCTCGTGTCCTACACATCTACCTACATGATGATGAACAGGAATATACATTCATATTAAAAACACCCATGCCCTGTCCCTAGGTTGAGCCAATGCCAACAAATCAGACAGCCATATATCTATGTATGTTCTTACATCCGAGAAGTAGATGTTATATATTTAAGAAGTTAATACACCCATGCTCTGTCCCTAGGTTTAAGATATTAATATTAACATACCCTAACATACCTTGTCTTGCCAGACTAAGTTTCTGAAGACCCATCGCCCCCATAAAATCTATGTATTCAATCCTTAGGTTAAGTAATAATATTAACATTCCCTAACATCTTGTCTTGCCAGACTAAGTTTCTGAAGACCCATCGCCCCATAGATCTATGTATTCAATCCTTAGGTTAAGTATCTTTATCCGCCATTGTGTTCACCTTTTTCCATTTACTTTTCCACAATTGTCATACGTCTTCCACTTACCTCCTTCGTATCCACAGTCCACACTACGCCAATTTGCTTCGTGTCCTACACCTCTTACCCGCCCGATTCTACCTACATGATGATGAACAGGAATATACATTCATATTAAAAACACCCATGCCCTGTCCCGAGGTTGAGCCAATGCCAACAAATCAGACAGCCATATATCTATGTATGTTCTTACATCCGAGAAGTAGATGTTAAAAACCACATGTCCAAACTCATAAGAAATTAAGATACCCACGGGTACACCAGGATATAGAACCATTGCCCCCGTAAGACTTAGACAGCCATGACTACAGATGTTAGCCGCCATGCTATAACGTAATTCTTACCCCAACCAGAGATTGTATAGATAACCTTGTTACCAGTATCTGTCATAAGTACCTCGAAACAATAACGAAGTACCCCTACGAACTGCCGCTTTTCTTGGTATATATTTCATAGAAAACGCAGTTCCCAGGGACAACTAGACATGCAAAAGCTCGTGCCAACTAATAGTATCCATAACCCCTCGTACTGACGAAGAATAATACACCATGTTTTTTCCCCACTTTACCCACAGTCAAGCACACACCTACAGTTCACCTCCTTCTCCCCCCCCCAGCCCCACAGTCCACATAATTCTATCTTTTCCAGACTCATATACCACCCCATAGTTGCATTCCCCGGTAGCATTTGGCTAACGTACTTTCACTACCTTTTCAAACTCCAATATCAACTGCAGCCTAATGCCACCCCCACGCCCAGAGACCTTAGGGTCAAATTTCCCTATAGCCCCCCTGAACTCCTCCCCTATCATTAAAATACCCCGCGCTTCTCGACTCTTGTCCGACCTAGCCTCTCTCTCATACCTCTTGAAGATCCTTGATTTTTCCGTTGCTAACGCTCTCCAACCTTTTATATATATACTCCTACCCAGCCTGCCTTCCCTTAGTAGGCCAGAACAACATTAGAACTTTACTAACCCCTTGCATGCCATCTATTCTCTTACAACCTATTCACAACCCTGCACCCAATGGTCGTCAGTGCGAGGCTAGCCGCCTCACCAGTAACTAACTTCTATTGCCATACTTCCAGATAAATGTGGCAGAGTTAGCAACCAGTCTCCACCACATCCAGCAAACCATACGATTAACAACCAACCGATTAAAACCAGCTAGCCAAGGCACCTTCGGTTTGGATATTAAGAAGACCCACATCTGTCTCATAAACAGAGGGTTATTACAAACACTGGTGATGTGGCAAGCCCCTAGCCACAGCCGCCGGACGACCATCCCAGAGAGAGAGTGCCCGGCTACCCCTTTTTTTACCCACCCGAGGAGGGAGACCCCCACCCCCGCGGAGGTATACCTGACCCCTGTTTTGACTTCCGGGCCATTGCCAGGTAACCCAGGAATTCTTCCTATCAATGAACTAACCATGCATGTCTAACCCCCTTACTCACCTCTTTTTACCCACAATCATCCATTCACCTTTCTTGCATACTCGGATAAGCAAATTAGCACCTCAGCTATGCCATAGAATGAAGACTGAGCAATATAAGAGAGACGCCCCTATCACAGCTGTCCCAGCCCTCCCCGCAAAGTAGATCCAGTCTCCCTCCCATAAATACTTCCAGTATAGCCAAAATAGTACCTCTTACTAAGGATCAGTTATATCACAATATGAAGGCTTCCTATAGCCATGTGTCACAACAGTAATCACCATCTTACCTAGTCCCCATATCTATTGAAAGCTCCAATAAGTCCATAAGACTCAAGATCCCTATGGCCTACAGGGTCCAGAACCGAGCCTATAAACCCAGCTCCCGCCCCAGTAAAATCAGTTGAAAGATAGACACCAACCAGTGGTACCCACCCTGAAGTTGACCTCTAGCTCTGCCCTTGTGTTGTTCCTGAGTTGAGAGATTCCCGAGCCGGCAGACTCCGTGGCAGAAGTTAAATAGAAGATCTGTCCACGTACAAGTACCAACGTGCACCTTATAACCTTCACACAAATTAGTGGGTCTATAAGTGTGTAGCCAGCACCGATCGCCAAGAGATCCGACTTGAGAACTTCCTACATTTGGACCACCTGGACGGCCGAGGAACCAGTCGTTAGCCCCCAACATCACCGGAAGCAAGATAACCAGGACCAGACCAACAAATATTATTCAAGATTCACTTTATTAGTACTAACGTGTTATAGTACTAGTTCGACATTCACTTATTAACTTTTCTATGAAGCGGCTATAACTTTGCCCAGTGTAACTCATATTTAGATCAGATTTTTACCCTGAATTGTGTTGTGGAGAAGTATCTGGAGAAGAAACAAAAGGTGTATGTTGCCTTTATGGACTTGGAGAAGGCCTATGACAGAGTGGATAGAGAAGGTTTGTGGAAAGTACTTAGAATATACGGAGTAGAGGGCAAGTTGCTGAAAGCAGTGAAGAGCATGTATGAGGGTGCAAGGGCGGCAGTACGCGTGGAGAGTGAGCAGAGCGAGTTCTTTGACCTGAATGTTGGTTTGAAACAGGGGTGTGTGATGTCCCTGTGGTTGTTTACTGTATATATGGATGGAGTTATGAAAGAAATACTATCAAGAGCAGTGGATGTTGGTGTATCGCTGAAAAGGGAGGGAATTGAGTGGAAGCTACCTATACTGCTGTTTGCGGATGATACAGTTCTGATGAGTGATAATGAATGGGAGTTGCAGGGTCTGGTAAATGAGTTTGGAACAGTGTGCGAAAAACGGAATTTGAAGGTAAATACGGGGAAGAGCAAGGTTATGGTCTTCGAAAGGGGTGAAGTCACAGAGTGTGAGGTGAAGCTGAACGGTCAGGCTATGGAGATCGTCAACTCTTTTAAGTATCTGGGCAGTGTGTTGAGTAAAGATGGACTATGGATGAAGAGGTGCGGGAGAGGTACAACAGGGGAAGAGGGTTGTAGGAACGCTAAAAGCAGTAACAAGAAATAGGGTGGTCAGTATGGAAGTGAAGAAGTCCTTGCATGACAGTGTGGTAATCCCGACACTGACTTACGGAAGCGAAGCATGGACGTTGGTTGAGAGACTCAGACCAAGAGTGAGAGCAGTGGAAATGAATTACTTAAGGAGTGCGTGCGGAGTTACATGGAGGGATAGACAGACTAATGAGGAAGTAAGAAGGAGGTGTGGTGTGGAGGTAGATGTGCTGGAAAGTGTGAAAAGGAACAACTTGAGATGGTTCGGCCATATGGAACGTATGGAAAGCGAGAGAATGACTAAGAGGGTGTATGAGAGCGAGGTGGAGGGACAGAGGGGGAGAGGTAGACCGAATATGAGGTGGAAGGATGGAGTGAGGAAGTACATGAACGAAGGTGGTGCTGGTTGGGGGGAGGGGCGTCGACTGACTGGGGACAGAGGTGCATGGGGGCGGTTCGTTCGTGGCCACCCCTTCGGGGATCACGGCGTCAGGCAATAGATAGATAGATAGAACTCATATTTAACCATTCCAGTTGGGACGTACTAAGCGTATCAGTGTTCATTAATTAACAGGCGACATTGACTCTCGTAATTACCTTATTCAGATATTAAAACCCTAGTAATATCTAACTGATTTGTGTTCTATGTATTTCTGCCATAAGAATATAAATCTTAGATCAGTACCCCCTTGAGGTTACTAGAATTTCCGTGTTCTAAAATATACGCGTGTCTAATTCTAACTGTGAGCCGCTACTTGGGCACCCGACCTACCAGTAAGAAATCTAATTAGTGAAAGTGAATACATAAGTACATTGAGGTCTTCCAGTATTATAAAACTTGCTAACTAAACCAGTGATCAGAAGAGTATACCTGAACGTTGGAAGTGAGAGACTAGGCTCCATCCAGATCCGCTAATGCTAGCAGTTCCCTTCTATTATTTGTTTTGTACGAGTATTACTATCTTTCTATGCTCTTTATTCATCTACTTAAATAAACGTGATCGTGTGTCGTATTACCGTGTGTTTATTTTGTGTTCTCTATTCCTCATACCTTGTATTGTGCATGCAGCCTTATATACCCAGTCAGATAGAGCCCACATCACCCAAGTTAATCCTGTAGAAAAACAGGGCATAACATTTTTATTCTACACATCTAAAGTGAAGTTGTTATACCTACAAGTTATAGAGGATCTAACTGTGGAAAGAATATATACTTAGTGTCTTCTCAGAGAAAGAGTATAAAAAGATCAAAAAGTGGAAAGTAGTCAAAATATATCTACCGGGTATATATAAAGAAGTATTCTAGAAACATCGGATAGTATACGAGCTTATGCAAAAAGCGAGAGAAAGGAAGTAGCCTACTAGTGAAACCCAAATAAATCAAGGAAGTACTGATAATAATTCTGGTAAAACAAATAACAAATAAATTCAAGTTAACTTGTGCGTAAGCACCATAGTGAATTAACACAGAGAAAATAATTACGTTCAGCTTCCAATCCAGAATAACTCTATGCAGGTAAAAACCAAATGTTCACATATATAATTACTACATAGCCTTTCTAAGCACAAGTGTAAATCCTCGATTGAAAGGAGTGCTATTCTTATCTCTGAAATAAACACAGGACAAGTGTAATCTTTCAATTAGAAAGCGGTCCACCATACTCACTTAGATATTGCATAGAATAATCCAGTCTTACGAGTCAGACGTAGTGGAGCCTCGTTCGTGCATCTATTATTGTTGTTCTTGACCATTTTGTTCTAGCCTTACGTATGCGATCTTCTTGTGCCAATAAATGGAATATGAATGCACATTAAAATGCCCCAGAACGAGAAGCCCACCACAGAAGCCACGAGCGAACACCACACAGAAACACCCGAAAGAAAGGCCCACAGAACGAAAGGACCAGGTGACCGAGCCAACCAGTTCAGACAGGCCGAAGCCCGCAGGGTTAAGCAGCTCCAAACCACACCTGCCTACCCCTTCTAAACACTGACCTTTCCCACACCTCGCGTATACACTACCCCTCGTGTCCTACACCTCTACCTACATGATGATGAACATAAATACACCTTAAAGTTAATACACCCATGCCCTGTCCCTAAGTTAGGATGTCAATATCAACATACCCTAAAATACCTTGTCTTGCCAGACTAAGTTTCTGAAGACCAATCGCCCCATAAATCTATGTATGTTCCTCCCAGGTTAAAACACCCATGCCCTGTCCCTAGGTTGAGCCAATGCCAACCAGTTCAGACAGCCATAAATCTATGTATTCAATCCTTAGGTTAGTTATCTTTATCCGCCATTGTGTTCATCTCTTCCATTTACTTTTCCACAATTGTTATACGTCTTCCAATCACCTCCATCGTATCCACAGTCCACACTACTCTATTTTGCTTCGTGTCCTACACCTCTTACCCGCCAGACTCTACCTACATGATGATGAACATGAATACACATTCATTTAATACACCCATGCCCTGTCCCTAGGTTGAGCCAATGCCAGCCAGTTCAGACAGCCATAAATCTATGTATGTTCTTCCATCCGAGAAGTAATATGTTCACCCCCTTAAAATACCTTGTCTTGCCAGACTAAGTTTCTGAAGACCAACCGCCCCCATAAATATATGTATGTTCTTCCATCCGAGAAGTAGTATGTTAAAACCCCATGTCCTAATTGATAAGAAACTATGATACCCACGGGTACACCAGTGTATATAGAACCATTGTTCCTGTAAGACCTAGCCAGCAATGACTGAAGATGTTAGCCACCATGCAGTAACTTTAATTCTTACCCCAACCAGAGATTGTATATACAACCCTCTGTTACCATTGTCTCGACGCATTTTCACCACGAAACAATACCGAAGTTAACCCTACGAACTGTCGTTTTCTTTGGTGTATATATCATAGAAAACGCAGTTCCCAGGAACAACTAGATCAGCAAGAAATAGTGTCAGATTAACAGTATCCATAACCATCGTATTGACGAGTAATAATACACCATGTTTTTCCCTACTTTGATCCACAGTCAAGCACACACCTACAGTTAACCTCCTCTTCCCCACAGCCCCACAGTCCACATGATTCAATCCTTTCCAGACTCATATACCACCCCGTATTGCTCATCCCCCGGTAGCATTTGGCTAACATACTTTCCTTGTCATTAACCCCCAAACTCCAATATCAACTGTAGTCTAATGCCACCCCTACGCTCGGAGACCTTAGGGTCAAACTTCCACGTAGCCCCCTGAACCCTCTCCCTCTCATTAACCCCCCACGCTCCTCGACTCCTTTCCGACCTAGCCTCTCCACCATACCTCCTGAATATCCTTGATTTTTCCGTTGCTAACATTCTCCAACCTTTTATATATATACTCCTATCCAGCCTACCTTCCCTTAGTAGGACGGAACAACATTAGAACTTTACTAACCCTTTGCATGCCATCTATTCCCTCACAACACATTCACAACCCTGTACCAAATGATCGTCAGTGCGAGGCTAGCCGCCTCGCCAGTGACTAACTTCTATTGCCATACTTCCAGATAAATGTGGCAGAGTTAGCAACCCAGTCTCCACCACATCCAGCAAACCATGCAATTAACAACCCAACCGATTAAACCAGCTAGTCAAGGCACCTTCGGTTTTGGAATTACAAACACCCACATCTGTCTCATAAACAGAGGGTTATTACAAACACTTGTGATATGGCAAACCCCTAGCCACAGCCGCCAGACGACCATCACAGAGAGAGGGCGCGCACCTCCCCTTTTTTACCCACCCGAGGAGGGAGACCCCCACCCCTGCGGAGGTATACCTGACCCCTGTTTTGACTTCCGGGTCATTGCCAGGTAGCACAGGAATTCTTCCTATCAATGAACTAACCATGCATGACTAACCCCTTTACTAACCTCTATTAACCCACAATAACCCAATCACCTTTCTTGCATACTCGGATAATCAAATTAGCACCTCAGCTATACCATAGAATGAAGACTGAGCAATATAAGAGAGACTCTCCTATCACAGCTGTCCCAGTCCTCCTCGCAAAGTAGATCCAGTCTCCCTCCCCTCAATACTTCCAGTATAGCCAAACTAGTACTTCTTACTAAGGCTCAGTTATATCACATTATGAAGGCTCCCTATAGCCATGTGCCACAACAGTAATCACCACCTTACCTAGTCCCCGTATCTATTGAGAGCTCAAATAATTCCATAAGACTCGAGATCCCTATGGCCTACAGGGTCCAAAACCGAGCCTATAAACCCAGCTCCCGCCCCCAGTAAAATCAGTTGAAAGATAGACACCAACCAGTGGCTGGCCCCCTTAAGTTGACCTCTAGCTCTGCCCTTGTGTTGTTCCTGAGATTTGAGTTCCAGAGCCGGCAGACTCCGTGGCAGATTTGAGATAGAAGCATCTGTCCACGTACAAGAAATCTACGTGCACCTTATAACCTTCACACACCAGTGGGTATATAAGCGTGTAGCCAGCAACGATCGCCAAGAGATCCGTCTTGAGAACTTCCTACATATGGACCCCCTGGACGGCCGCGGAACCAGACGTTAGCCCCCAACATCACGGACGCAAGATAACCAGGACCAGACCAACCAAATACTACCCAAGATTCACTTTATTAATACTACCGTGTTACAGTACTAATTAGAGACTCACTTATTAATCTTTCTATGAAGTGGCTATATCTTTGCCCCAGTATAATTCATATACAACCATTCTATTGGGAAGTGCTAAGCGTATCAGTGTTCATTAATTAACAGGCGACATTAACTCTTGTAATTACCCCTATTCAGATATTATTACATAGAAGTAAAACCCTAGTGATATCTAACGTTCGCCCACTGATTTGCGTTCTACGTATTTCTGCTATAAGCATATAAAACTTAGATCAGTACCCCTCTGAGGTTACTAGAATTCCCGTGCTCTAAAAATACGCGTGTCTAATTCTAATCTGTGAACTACTACTTGTGCACCAGAACTGCCAGTAATAAATCTAATTAGTGAAATTGAATCTATAAGTAACATTGATGTCTTCCAGTATATAAACTTGCGAACCAAGCCAGTGATCAGAAGAGTATACCTGAACGTTGGAAGTGGGAGACTAGGCTCCATCCAGATCCACTAATGCTAGTTGTTCATTTCTATCATTTGTCTTGTACGAGTATTCATACCTTCTTATGCTTCCTATTAATCATCTTCAATAAACGTGATCGTGTGTCTTGTTACCGTGTGTTTATTTTGTGTTCTCTATTCCTCATACCTTGTATTGTGCATGCAGCCTTATATACCCAGTCAGTTAGAACTCACATTACCCAAGTTAATCCTGTAGAAAAACAGGGCATAACATTGGCAGCAGCGGTGGTTCTTGATTCAGATAAAAGATTGCATTACATTGCAAGTTTGGAACAGCCAGAACACGATAACATCATGGCGAACCGTTCTCACATTCACATCCCACATTATGATGGAGAAACTTACGAGATCGAAACGTTCATGGACATAGTGAAACCCGTACTTGACCTAGTTTATACCACGGACGCAGAAAAGATAGCCGTGACATTAACGCACCTGGGAAAAGCCGTTTCCCTGGTTGCCTACCAAGTGCACCCTGCTCTCACATGGGACGAATTTCGCCCAATAGTGATAGAAGCCATTAAGCCTTCGTTGGGCGTTTTCGTGGCCCACACCCGTATCCAAGACACTAAATTCGAAGGCGATCTAGATGCCACAGTGAATAAGATCGCCCAACATATAAAAGTTTCTTTCCCCACATTGACCAGAATCCAACAAGAGCAGCAGATTCTGGTCAACCTTGTATCAATATTGCCCTCAGCAGTAAAAGATAATTTCCGTGTGCACGATTTCGTCGGATATCAAAAAGATCTCATCACGATCCGACGTATTTTGGCCGTGCGCACAGAAGCACCCACCCAAATCGCTGTAATAAAGAGGTTTCCCACGCACCCGCAGCACCCTGACCACCAAAACTCCAAGAATGCCTACCCATCCTCATCCTTCCACAACAGACCCACCTACCCTTCCGGCAAGCCCCAACCCCGTAGGCCCCGGTTCCAACCTACCCAGCCACGCAGAATCTTCAACCGGAACAAAACCTACAACACCTACCAAAGTAAAAACCCTACATTAGTAATTTTCAACCCCTATGATTTCCCTGCCTGTAGTGCTCAGTGTGCCCTCCATCAAATTCGTGACTCTGCCAAACCTCGCCCCTTTAATAATAATAATAATAATAATAATAATAATTCTTTATTCCAGACACATAAGATAGATACAGTATAAATACAGTACGACCTAATGGTCCATATCACATACACTTCTCGTCAGAGCACAGATAATAATTATACACAAAGATATATTAATAAAGACACAATAAAATAAAAAATACAGTAGGCCTATTTACAGAATAGAGCACATATCACATTTTGTCACAATATAACACAGATAGGCTAACTAAGGCTATTGCTCAATGTTGGTTAACACCTATTGCACAGATCATTGCTCATAGTTCAATTAGACCTATATATTACATTACAGTACATACTATGTGTGCAGCAGCTTCTGCCAGTGAGATATAATACGGGATTCATAGATATGATCACTAGACCAAAGAGCTACAATCAGCGTGTTACTGGAGGATTGCAGTCGCTGCGAAAAGCTGTACACCAGTCTCCTGATGACAGCCCGACAGCACTGCACATCCAACAGTGTGCACACCATACTAGTGCTTTCATATTTAGAGAGACCAATGAACATCTTGAGTATATTATGATAGGATGTACACAGACCATTTATGGTGGCTCTCTTATACTTCCACCACAAATGGGCCGTGTACATAGAGGAACAATATGTCCGGAACAAAGTGACTTTAGTTTCCCAATTACACATGTGGAATTTTCTCAAGATGGTGTTACCACGTAAATATAGCTGTCTGCGCTGACGGCCGATATCTGCATCATCTGAGCAATCGTTTGAGATAATGTGTCCCAGGTATTTTATTTTGTTTACTTCTTGAATAATTTGATTATTGAGTGAGAAATTTGGCAGTTTACTTTTATACAGTAATTTTGATCTAAATATAAGAACAGCACTTTTCAGTGGGTTGAATTTAACACAATGTTTACTACCAAAAGATTCACATATATCAAGAAGTTTGCTCAGACCCGCAGAAGACGGTGCAATAATGACCAGATCATCAGCATACATGAGATGGTTGATGATTTTATTCCCACCATAACATCCAATCTGCTCTTTATTCAATTTATCACTTAATTCATCCATATATACATTGAATAAGTAAGGTGAGAGAATACTACCCTGTCTCACTCCATTGGTTACTGTAAAGGAATCCGAAATAATGTTACCCCCTCTTACATTAAATGTTTGATTGGCGTACCAGTACTTCAAGATTCTCAGTATATAGGATGGCACTCCCCTTGTTGCTAATTTATCAAACAGGATATTGTGGCAGACTCTGTCAAATGCCTTACTAGCATCAAGAAAGCATGCAAAAATAGAGCTGTTCATTTTGATGTACCCATCCACTAGCTCCTTCAGAGTGTAGATGCACTGGTCCGTACCATGATTCTTTTTAAAACCAAATTGATTACTATTAGTTGAGATATACACTGAGATTCTGTCTAAAATGATTAACTCTAGTATCTTACTTACAATACTGGCAAGGGCAATAGGTCTATAGTTGTCTTTTGATGTAATTTTGCCAGCCTTGTCTTTAATTACTGGTATCAAGGTAACGGACATCATAGATTCTGGTAGGAAACCATGGATTAGAAAGCTGGTAAAGCAACTGCTGAGTTTCTCCAAGAGGAGAGTGGAGGAGTACTTCAAATGTTCAGCATATATACCATCAAAACCACAGGATTTGTTAGCATCTAGCCTACTTATTGCAGCCTTGATTTTTTCACTTGTAACTTTAATTGTGTCATATTTTTCTTCTTTGTTACACTCTGTTGTAGCAGCAATGGTATTTCCTTGGTGCCCAACAGAGTTAAACAAAGTTTGGTAATGTGTTTTCCAAAGATTGGCTATGTTATTAGTACCAGAGATCCCATCTACACTAACGGGTAGAGGTGTGCAGCTATTATGCATTTTTTTAATATCCTTCCAGAAGGCCAATGTGTCTTTGCTAGCAAAGTTTTTGGCCAATGCTTCTCTTCTTAATACATTTTCATTGTTTTTTATATATCTGATTGCATACTTGCATCTAGCCTTTAGTCTGGTGAACATGTCAAAAATGGGTCCCTGTCTCGGTTTGTTATGATCCAGCCATACACTACGAGCATCTCGGGATGCCTGGTATAGTTCTGAAACATGGTCATTCCACCCAGGTTTGTTAAAAGAGTAATTTTTGTTATGCTTGTGAAATACTATGTCACTAGCCTTAGTAAGACAAGATATAATATTATTGTACAGCTTGCTGACTTCTTCTCGATGACTAGCATTAACACAATTGGGGTCTTCACAGGTAATGGCATCCTCACTGCCAGGATCAAGCTCAGAAAGGAGAGTGTGTGTTAAAGTGCAAAATTGCTCACACTCCTCCTCGTCAAGCCCGCCCCATGGCAGTTTTGGATTTACACTATTGTTTGACTGGGTTAATTCTGGCGCTCTTTCCAAACTAGCTGTTAAGGTCAATGGGATATGATCTTCATCTGTATATGTATACTGAATTTCCATATTTGTTATCATATCATGGAAATCAGCACTAGCTACGGTATGATCTAGCCAAGACGTTGAGCCCCATGCTGCACTGACACATGTGTAACTACTATGAGGGAGCATGAGCTGAGAAGAGATAATTAGATCATGCTCACCACAGAAGTTAGTCATATGACTAGCAAACAGAGAGTTACTCATGTCCTTCAGATTAGCATTCCAGTCCCCTATTACAGAGTAGCAGGTGGTATTTAGTTCTTGTAAAAGAGCACTTAGCTCTCCAAGGCATTCCAGGTATTGTTCTTCATTTTCATTACATTGGTAGGGCAAGTACACACTAAGAATAACTACTTTCCGTTGGATATCTTCTATTTCTATACCTGTACACCATGGTAAATTTGTTACAAGTGGTTTAACCCGGCTGTCTAAAGAGTCCCTCCACAAAATAGCTACTCCTCCCGGTGGGTGACCTGCTACTAGACCATCCATAGCATCGGTTGTCGAGACCCCAAACCCATGAAAATTATCACAGATAGTACTGAGGTTACCCAAATCCTGTTTAAAATACCAAGTCTCCTGCAGGCACACAATATCACTGGTATTAAATACGTCTACTACATCAGGGCGTAGGAGAAGCCCTCTGTTGGTTTTAGGGAGCCCCCTACAGTTATAAGTAGCAATACGCAAATTGTTGGGAGATGAAGTAGACTTTATATCCATGATTAAGAGTTGTTGGGAGGGTGGGTTACCGTAGTTATAGAGTCCTCATTTGTTGATACCGGTACCTGTGCCCTACGTTCTCTCCACCAGTACACCGATGCTTCCTCTGGCCAAAGTTCTTCATCCATAAACACCTCGGGATTTGGACACTCGCAGTTTATTCTGAATGAAATATATGTGTGCCTATCAGACCAGGGAATAATTGGTTCAACATCCATACTAAGACTGAGTTTATTGGAGAGATATTCTTTCAAGTCGGATGCCGTCACTCCTGGCTTAAAACCTGTCGCGAATACTTTGGCTATGCGTGATCTTTTCACTTTTTTAACTGTACTTATCCCCGTACTTTTATTTTTACCCTTAATCCCCTGATGCATAAAGTTCCTAGGTTGAATTTGCACAGCCATAGAATTCCTAACATTGTTTGTGGTACCAGTACCGGTACCTCCATTCAGCCTCTGTTCCCCCTCAGGTATGTGATGAGTTTTACCTTTGGTGGAATGTACCCTAAACCATTGTCCTTGAACAGTACCCTCCCCCTTATCACCTGAGGGTGGAGGCGTTGTGATCCTGTCGATAGGGGTTGTCGTCGAGCTTCTTCCCGTCGCAAGTGCTGTAGTGATGCCTTGCGCGTTGCCTGTACTTACAGCTACATTATAGGCCCCAGGTGTTGCTATACTCAATATAGCGGGTGTACCGCTTCCGACGCTCCTCACTGCAGGGTAGACTTCATTAATTTCCTCAGTGGCAGAAGTTACGTTGATGTTAGGCCTACCTCGGGTTGTCTCGTTGGTTCTACTCGTTATGGCTGTGGCTTCCTGTGTGATGGAGGAGGCGCCACTGGCACCTGGTGTGGAGCAGCTGGTGGTGGCATCAGTAATTTCCCCTGTGGCAAAGGTTTCAACGGAGTTAGGCCTCCCTCGGGTTGTCTCGTCGGAGTCGTCGCCGTCGGTTCTGATCGTTGTGTCGTGGACAGTTGTGGATGTGGCCGTGGTCTCCTGTGTAGTGGAGGGGGCGCTATCTGATGTAGTGCGGCTGGTAGTGGACACTGCAGGTGTGGTATTTATAGGCTCTGGATTAGTGTCATTTACAGATGCAGTAGGCCTAGGCCTATTTGAGGGAAAGCCACCTGAAGATATTAAATTTCCTTGGGATTGGCTGTAGTCCTCAATCACTAGCACTCTACTACTCAGATCACCAGTTGCACTCAATAAGTCCTTCATACAGTCATTTTGGGCTGAGGAACACTTTCTCAGATTAGAAACTTCTGACTGAGTTTTCTTGATCTCACTAAGGAGCACAGTAACGTCAACATGATCAAATTGGATGGGTGGGAGTTTACCAAGGTTATGGGCAACAAATGTGGGTATATTATTACCTTTTTCCAGAATCAGCTTAATTATGTCTTTAATATTCTCACTATTTTTGTTGGGACCCTGTCTTTTCCTGTTCCGGTCACTATTGTCGTCAGCACACAGTTCAAACAGTCTATTCTTGGAGGACACAATCACTTCCTCATCATAGAATTCAACACACAATTTTGTTAACACGTCAGTACTCAGAAAATTGGATTTATTAGTCAGGAAACACAGTAGCTCATCGATAATAAGTCCATCTTGGGAGGGGTGAGTTGGTCCCTGGCTTGAGATTGTCTCTTCGGGAGCCATGTTGTTGTGATCACTTTTCGACGGCACTTTATTTAGAGTAAATTCACACACTCCATTAAGAAACTACTATGTCCTTTATCAGAGTGTGAACACTAGGTATTCATGCACCTATGTGACAGGTAGAGTACTTGCTGGATGGCCCATTATGTGGAAAATGTGAGGTGAAAACTGGAGTCTAATCACACCGTCACACCATACTTCTTCTTCTTCTTCTATATCTTCCTCGCATATACTCCTCGCTATATACTCCTCGCATTTCTGTAAATGAAGAGGAGTTGGGACAAGAGGAAGAAATGGAGGAAATGCACACCGGAGAAATAGCCCCTATCATGACCTCAGATGATACCGAGGAAACTCTGGAGGAGGTAGATACCGACTCCCAGGATTTTTAAAGTACCCCCCGCCCAAGATGGCCTCGGCGGGGGACGCCATAACTGACCGCACTGCCCCCATTTATTACATCGCCAAAATCAAGGACATTCCTGTCCGCTTGTTAATCGACACGGGAGCTGCCAAGTCATGTTTGTTCAAGTCTTATTATGATCAACACCACCGACTATTTGGCCCCTTGTTAACCACCAAAGCATAACTAATCTCAGCTGCTGATACTTACTTAAATCTCCTAGGAGACACTTTTCCCCTGTCAGTAACTACTCCTGCCCCCCATGCTCGTTGTTATCACACGTTCACAGTATTTTCCTCCCACTGTAAACATTACGATGGTTTCCTTGGACTTGACCTCCTTCAAAAACTCCAGGCCCAGGTTGACTGTGGCCAGAGGCTGATCTCATTCAAAAAGAAAAATCCAACCCAAAGCCTCTGACAAACCAATCACGCAGAAACCTATTCACAAAAAGAAAAAACACCTTCCCCCTCAACAAACTCTGAGTCAGGGTTACCAAGTTGCAGCTAGCACTAAGGTAACTTCTAACCCCTCCCCTTGCCCCGAGTTCTCTCAAAATATCACTCAATTCGTTGAAAAAATGCCTCAACAAACGAAAGAAGACAAGTCCAAGCAACTCCCTCTCGGTAATCCCCTCAATTCTCGTAACTCTGTCCAGGATAAATCCTCCCATGTTTCCAGGACAGACTCTGATGTATGTAACCACAATTCTATCAAATATTTATGTACACGTGTTTCCAGGGAAAATGCCGACCTATGTACCCAACAATGTTTTCCCCATGCCCCCAGAAATGTTCAGCTATTCCACAACCAACAAAATTCCCCTTGTGACAGTTTTCCGTCAGTAGCTCCCTTCCACCCCCACACAATTCACACCCCTAGAAAACTTCACAACCCCACACTTGACTCGCCCTCTCATGACAAACAAACTCACCAGTCCCAGATAACCTCTAACCAGACCGTGACTGCCACCAAGAAATTCCCCAAATTCGTCCTGTTAACAACCCCAAATCAATACATCAGTCCTCCACCAATAACCCATGTTCTACACCTAACTCTTCCCCCACCAACCCTCCGCAATCCCACCAACAAATCCCGTTTTCTAACTCGCTCACCTCTCACCACCCTGACCCTCCCACACGCGCCGTTAATCCTCCCCTCACGCGTGACGACCTAGGGACCCAACCATGTTCCCCCCATGCCCCCAGAAATGTCCAGCTATTCCACAACCAACCAAATTCCCCTTGTGACAGTTTTCCATCAGTAGCTCCCTTCCACCACCACACAATTCACACCCCTAGAAAACTTCAAAACCTCACACTTGACTCGCCCTCTCATGACAGACAAACCTACCAATCCCATATAAACTCCAAACAAACCGTCACTGCCACCGACAAAACTCCCCAAATTCGTCCTTCTAACAACCACCAATCAGTACATCAGTCCTCCACCAATAACCCATCTTCTATACCTCACTCTTCCCCCACCAACCCTCCACAGTCCCTCCAACAAATTCCGTTTTCTAAATCCCTCACACCTCGCCCCGCTGATCCTCCCACACGCGCCGTTAATCCCCCCCTCACGCGTGACCCCCACCAAAGTGACCTTTCCCCCCTTATGCGTACCGAGCACCTGCTCGCCAGTCGATCCCCCACCATCATTAGCCCAGCTGTAGTTCAAGATAAATGCCAAATTCCCCCCCGCCATCAAAAATGGGTTAACCTTCGACCCATACCCCAAACTCACATGATATTTTCCCCCACTACCACGTCCACCAACCCTAATCGTTGCCTCTTACAACCCGCCATCATTTCCGCTCGCATCAACCACATTCTCGTGGCAAATATCTCTGAGGAATCCCTGACATTACCAAAAGGTCTCATTATAGGAGACCTCGAAACTTTTGATGACCTCCCCATAGATTTTAATGACACCCCTACCAGCCTCCAATTGCCCCCTCTCCCGGACACATTATCCGACCACCAAAACACAGCATGTACGACCTATTGCTAGAGTTCAGTGACGTGTTTGCCCAACAACCCACTGAAATCGGACAGACCGATGTAGAACAACACATCATTAACACCACAGGCCCCCCCATAAGACAACCATCCCGTAGAAAATATCCCATACAACGCCAGGAAGAGGAACGCCAAGTCCAAGAGATGTTAGAGGCCGGTATTGCCACCCTGTCCATTAGTCCCTGGTCTTCCCCTGTTGTCCTAGTAAAAGAGAAAGATGGGTCAACCCGTTTTTGCGTCGATTACAGGAGATTAAATGACGTAACCATTAAGGACACTACGCCATTACCCAGGATAGACGATTCCCTTGACTCCCTATACGGATCCAGATGGTTCACTACCCTCGACTTGCAAGCAGGGTATTGGCAAGTGCCTATCAAGGCAGAGGACCAAGAGAAAACAGCATTTTCCACTAGTGGTGGCCACCACTACGAATTTAACGTCCTACCTTTTGGCCTCTGTAACGGACCCGCCACTTTCTCCCGTTTGATGGAAGCGGTATTACATGGCCTAACCTGGGAAACCTGCCTAGCCTATCTAGACGATATTATTGTGTACTCACCGACCTGGGAAGAACACCTCCTCAGGTTGAGACAAGTCCTTCAAAGAATCCGAGCCGCCGGGTTGAAATTAAAACCCTCAAAGTGCGAGATTGCCCGAAATAAGGTAGATTTCCTCGGCCACGTAATATCTGAACATGGTATTGCACCAGACCCAAAGAAACTTCAAGCCATACAAAACCAACCCCCACCCACCACCGTTAAAGGAGTACTGTACGTTCTTTTCTAGGTTTAGCCACATACTACAGACGTTTCGTCCCCCACTTTGCCACCATAGCCAGACCCCTCCACCAACTCACCCACAAAGACACCCCATTCACCTGGACACCTGAAAGAGACCTCGCTTTTAACACTTTGAAACAAAAGCTAATCCAAGCCCCTATTGTCGTTTTCCCTGATTACCATAAACCTTTCCGTCTTTATACCGACGTATCTCTGTACGCATGTGAGGAGGTGTGTGGAGTGAGGGGAAGAGGGAGGGGAGTGAAAGGTACAGCATGGTGGACAGAAGAAGTACGAATAGCTGTGGAAGAAAAGAAGAAAGCATATAGAGAGTGGTTGGGTAGCAGAGGGAATGAAGATTCCGAGAGACAGAAACGAGCGAGGTACGTGGAGAGTAAGAGGGTGGTGAAGAGAGTAGTGAAGGAAAGTAAGAGAAGAGTAGATGAGGAATTTGGAAGGAATCTGAGTGTAAAATGGAGGGAGAGTAAGAAACTGTTCTGGAAAGAAGTCAAGAAAGTTAGGGAAGGTAGCAAGGGAAACAGTAAGGGTGTGAAAGATAAGAATGGGAGAATGCTAGCCGAAGCAAGAGAGAGTCGAAAGATGGAGGGAGTACTTCAGTGAGTTGCTAAATGAAAGGAATGAAGAGCCAGCAAACATAGCTGGATATGGTATGGGAGGGAGAAGAAGAGAATAGTGGAGGAGGAGGTGGGGATCAGGAGGTCAGAAGTGTGGGAAGCCATGAAAAGAGTGAAGTTGGGGAAAGCACCAGGAACAGATGGAGTGTGTGGGGAAATGTTGAGGTATGGTGGTGAGATAGTGATAGAATGGGTATGGAAAATGTGCAAACTAGCATGGGAGAAGGGGAGTGCACCCGATGACTGGAAGACTGGCATAATAGTCCCCCTATAAGGCAAAGGGGAAAGAGGAGTGGTAACCACCGAGGAATATGTCTTCTAAGCGTAGTAGGGAAGGTATACAGTAGGGTAGTGATTGAGACAGTCAGAGTGACGAAATGGATAGGCGACGAGCAGGGAGGTTTTAGGAAGGGAAGAGGATGTGTAGATCAGATTTTTACCCTGAATTGTGTTGTGGAGAAGTATCTGGAGAAGAAACAAAAGGTGTATGTTGCCTTTATGGACTTGGAGAAGGCCTATGACAGAGTGGATAGAGAAGGTTTGTGGAAAGTACTTAGAATATACGGAGTAGAGGGCAAGTTGCTGAAAGCAGTGAAGAGCATGTATGAGGGTGCAAAGGCGGCAGTACGTGTGGAGAGTGAGCAGAGCGAGTTCTTTGACCTGAATGTTGGTTTGAAACAGGGGTGTGATGTCCCCGTTGGTTTTACTGTATATATGGATGGAGTTATGAAAGAAATACTATCAAGAGCAGTGGATGTTGTGTATCGCTGAAAAGGGAATTGAGTGGAAGCTACCTATACTGCTGTTTGCGGATGATACAGTTCTGATGAGTGATAATGAATGGGAGTTGCAGGGTCTGGTAAAACTGATTGGAACAGTGTGCGAAAATCGGAATTTGAAGGTAAATACGGGGAAGAGCAAGGTTATGGTCTTCGAAAGGGGTGAAGTCACAGAGTGTGAGGTGAATCTGAACGGTCAGGCTATGGAGATCGTCAACTCTTTTATCTGGGCAGTGTGTTGAGTAAAGATGGGACTATGGATGAAGAGGTGCGGGAGAGGGTACAACAGGGGAAGAGGGTTGTAGGAACGCTAAAAGCAGTAACAAAAAATAGGGTGGTCAGTATGGAAGTGAAGAAGTCCTTGCATGACAGTGTGGTAATCCCGACACTGACTTACGGAAGCGAAGCATGGACGTTGGTTGAGAGACTCAGACCAAGAGTGAGAGCAGTGGAAATGAATTACTTAAGGAGTGCGTGCGGAGTTACATGGAGGGATAGACAGACTAATGAGGAAGTAAGAAGGAGGTGTGGTGTGGAGGTAGATGTGCTGGAAAGTGTGAAAAGGAACAACTTGAGATGGTTCGGCCATATGGAACGTATGGAAACGAGAGAATGACTAAGAGGGTGTATGAGAGCGAGGTGGAGGGACAGAGGGGGAGAGGTAGACCGAATATGAGGTGGAAGGATGGAGTGAGGAAGTACATGAACGAAGGTGGTGCTGGTTGGGGGGAGGGGCGTCGACTGACTGGGGACAGAGGTGCATGGGGGTGGTTCGTTCGTGGCCACCCCTTCGGGGATCACGGCGTCAGGCAATAGATAGATAGATAGATCTCTGTACGCCATTGGTGCAGTTTTAGCTCAAGTCAGAGACAGAGAGGAACATGTGATAGCGTATGCCAGCTCCACCCTCAACCAAGCACAACAGAATTATGCAGCCACCAAGAGAGAGTGCTTAGGGATCATTTGGGCACTCAGCCACTTCCGGTCATTTGTGTTGGGCGCAAAACTCGATATAATAACCGACCATCAATCTTTGCAATGGTTGCGTAAGTGCGAAACCAACTCAGCCATTTTGGTACGTTGGAGGGAGACACTAGAGGACTACGATTTTACAATACAGTATCGTCCAGGCAAACTTCACACCAATGCAGACGCCCTGTCACGTTTGCCATTACCAAAAGACCCCCCACCAACCTAGCCGCCTTACAAAACACTGAGCTTTTATCTACCCCCATCCACCAACATAATTCCCCCTCAGCCCCCTCACTAATTTAATCTTGGGAAACAAGAATCAGACCACCCTGGATACCGTTAAATGTCTTCAGGAAACTGACTCGCTGGGGAGATCAACTTGCCACAGACTCTGGTCACATAGTCTTAGACCCCACCATTGCCCACGACTACATGATTGCCATCCACGAGGGAAACGGCATACACCTGGGACAAAAGAAGATGTTAAAAATCTTCGCAGATCAATACTGGACCCCCAACCCCTCCAAAATTGCACGAGTGACAGAATCCTGCAAACCTTGTTTATTGGGGAAGGATAGATCACGCACCCCAGGCCCAGCTGGTACCATTTCTGCCAACAAACCGTTCCAAGTCCTATCCCTCGACATCATGGGCCCGTTTCTTTCTTACGCTGGCAACCGCTATATCGTCACATTTGTTGACGTATATTCAAAATTGTTAATAGCCTTTTTTTTTTTTTTTTTTTTTTTTTTATATTCCAACTACTCCCTCTCGGGCATAGGCTGAGAGCCTGTACATTCCACCGCTCAACACGGTGAAGCCCGTGAGGTCTTGTTCCAGTCTGGGGAGTGAGACATGTGAAGCATCCATCATGGCTCGAAGCAGCTCCATCTCTGAAGCGGCTGGTTGCTTCGCTCAAGTGCTTCACCGTCTCACCCTCCAGACTCAGACCCTCACTCTCACAACGCCACCTATTGAGCCTGCCCAGTTAAAGACCACACAGCCACCACAGTCGCCACACTGCTTGCCACAAAAGTGTTCCCTATATTCGGCCTTCCCCTTGCTCTTCTATCCGACAATGCCCCCGAGTTTAGTGGACACGTTTGGCACCAGTTCACCCAACAATGCGGTATTAAGATCAAACACTCATCCCCGTACTGGCCTCAAGGAAATGCTATATGCGAACGCAGCCATCGCACCATCAACAACCAGTTACGTACAAAAATGATTGCTCTTAACACCTCAGACTGGCCATCACAACTAAAGATGATACAATGGGGCATGAACACCTGTCCCCGAGAAGACGGTATGTCCCCTCATGAACGTGTTTACAGCGTGCCCCCCCTGTTACTGCCGTTCCACCATCACGCTCACCTCCCCTCCAACACCTCCACAATTGACCCATTGCAACATCTGCAAAACACCCTCCATACCGCCCAAACCTGTCAAGACACCAAAACTGATAGCCCCGATGATAAAAACCCTTTCGCCATCCATGACACCGTAATGGTAGCCAACCTCCCTGTCACCAACAAATTAGGCCCTCGCTATGTCGGGCCCTACACCATCATACAAGTCCCAAATGCCTATCAAGTCACCATCGATTATCATGGCGTGACTCGCACGTTCCGAACTAGATTCGTCCGAGCGTTTAAACCTCTAAAACCACAAGACATTACCCCACCCACACGTCCGACCCTGAATTAAACACCCCTACTAACCCTTCCACTCAGGCTATGAATATTCCCATACAAACCGCTAAGGGCCTTAGCCCTCCAGCACCGAACCGACAAATCATTCCTCAACATACCCCCCAAACTAACCTCCACAAACCCCAAGCCCCCACTATCACACCTTCCTCCACCATGACACCTTCCTTCACTTCTGATAGTCAAGTACCTCCCCAACTTATCCAAGTACGAAAACCTCCACCCACAACCCCGACCACAACGGAAACCCTCCCGTCTAGCCCTGACATACCTCCACCAGGCACCACAGTGAGAAAACCACCACCCCCACCCAAAACCAAGTACACACCCAACCGCACCACACAATCTACCTCAGTAACCTCACGCTACAACTTACGCCCACGACTAAAATCTTTTAAAACCTCCAGAAAACACACCCTGCTAACCCAGTTCCGTAGGGCTGCCAGACCACTATCCTCCTCCTCCTCTTCTTCTTCGTCGAATTCTCCTCCACAAAGGGAAAGAAGACGAATAATCACAAGTAAACACCATAAACCCTCTAACTATATTCCAAAAATAACAACCCCCACCCCCCCCACGAAAACACATACCTTCCTCTTCAACCTCATCCCCTCTCAACCCCCACCTCATCACCCCGTATGACCTGCTAGATCTACCCACCCACCAAACTCCCATAAAACCGCCTACTTCCACCACCAGCAAATCACCGACCCCACCAAAGAACACACCCCACACACGTTCCTACCCCCAACCCTCCAAATTAAATCTCCACTCCCTACCCACCCGTCTAGCCCCCCCCCCCCCCCCTCCCGCATCCACCCCTTTCCCCTCCACTATCCCTGGGACCCCACCCACACATCAACCAACCTCCTCATCTCATCGAACCCCCAACCAACCAACCCCTAAAATATACACTATGCCAACGACCAACCCCTCCTCTCACACCACGTCTAGCACGCAACTAACTCCTCACCAAAGCCCCTCCAAATTGACGGGCCTGACCTCCACACCCCCACTGGAATCCCCCCACAAAGTCGCCCCTGAGAGAACCCCCATACATACCCCCACCAAATCCTCTTCCATTCCGCCTACCACCCTCACTCGACAAAAACCTCCACACGCATCTACCTCTCAAATAACCCATGACCTCACCCCCACTAAATACCCTCCACCTGTAACGCGTTCTTCCCCTCAATATAAAACATCGTCGAGTGACTCAAGTCCCACGACAATCATCTACCTTCCCACCAGGACCTCCAAAGGTAGAATAATCAACAGACCCATCAGATTTAAAGACAGTTATACAAAAACAACACCCCGTTCTTACACTAAAGACCCAAGCCACACAACACACACACCCCCTCTTTCTCACACACCTCCCTCACGCACCTTACCTAAACCGATATTGCACATTGCCTCAATATATTTTCCCAGCCTACAACACCACCCAAGAAAACCCCAAAAACCCCAAACTCATATCCCCCCTTCACCCCCAGCTCCGTTTTCACACGTTAATCCCTCCCCTTCAGTTAGTAACCCATTCACCACACTGAAGAGGCCTCCTGTCAGTCCCACACACCTCACTCGATACATGACCTCCACCATGAACAAATCCACACCCTTCGTCGCCCCAATCCCTACCCCCACGGGGAAAACTACAAACCATTCATACGAAAGGTTAAAGTAAAAACGTCCACAGGACGCTTAGCCCGTCTACAACGCCCACATCAAGCCCGGGCAACCACCCTCTACAACACAGAGGACACATTCCTACAGGTCTACATTGACCTGCAAAAGAAACCTGACCCTCGCTCTCTTGCTTGGTGGGACCTTCTAAATACACTCAAAATGACCCACCATGACTATGCTTCTTTTTACTTCACCCTTGAGGCTCGGGGACAAGCCTACAATGAAGGAGAGGGAAGTAAAATTCCCCAGAACGAGAAGCCCACCACAGAAGCCACGAGCGAACACCACACAGAAACACCCGAAAGAAAGGCCCACAGAACGAAAGGACCAGGTGACCGAGCCAACCAGTTCAGACAGGCCGAAGCCCGCAGGGTTAAGCAGCTCCAAACCACACCTGCCTACCCCTTCTAAACACTGACCTTTCCCACACCTCGCGTATACACTACCCCTCGTGTCCTACACCTCTACCTACATGATGATGAACATAAATACACCTTAAAGTTAATACACCCATGCCCTGTCCCTAAGTTAGGATGTCAATATCAACATACCCTAAAATACCTTGTCTTGCCAGACTAAGTTTCTGAAGACCAATCGCCCCATAAATCTATGTATGTTCCTCCCAGGTTAAAACACCCATGCCCTGTCCCTAGGTTGAGCCAATGCCAACCAGTTCAGACAGCCATAAATCTATGTATTCAATCTTTAGGTTAGTTATCTTTATCCGCCATTGTGTTCATCTCTTCCATTTACTTTTCCACAATTGTTATACGTCTTCCAATCACCTCCTTCGTATCCACAGTCCACACTACTCTATTTTGCTTCGTGTCCTACACCTCTTACCCGCCAGACTCTACCTACATGATGATGAACATGAATACACATTCATTTAATACACCCATGCCCTGTCCCTAGGTTGAGCCAATGCCAACCAGTTCAGACAGCCATAAATCTATGTATGTTCTTCCATCCGAGAAGTAATATGTTCACCCCCTTAAAATACCTTGTCTTGCCAGACTAAGTTTCTGAAGACCAACCGCCCCCATAAATATATGTATGTTCTTCCATCCGAGAAGTAGTATGTTAAAACCCCATGTCCATTGATAAGAAACTATGATACCCACGGGTACACCAGTGTATATAGAACCATTGTTCCTGTAAGACCTAGCCAGCAATGACTGAAGATGTTAGCCACCATGCAGTAACTTTAATTCTTACCCCAACCAGAGATTGTATATACTATAGGTTTGACTCCTGTAAGGAGATTAGGAAAACCTAATATTTAGTAGTGGCCCCGTAATCATTGACGAACATGCCTATTACATAAGGCATCCTCTTCAAACACTAATCCGCCGTAGTTTGAATCTACCGCGCAGAGCATTTAAAAACTGAGGAGCCTTCATCATGAGCGCACGCGACCTCACTCATGGCTTCAGTCATTATGAATTGGGTTCTCACTACGAAAAAACTTCGTAAAAAATAAAAACAAAAAGAAAATAAGAATAACTATCCAATAAGCTTTCCATCATATCGTGGATGTACTTGTGTGGATTTCTGACCAGACGCTGAATCAGGCGTCATTCCTCCTTCACTGACATATCAAGTAAACCAAAATCCTTAATACATCAACGAATGGGAAGGGGACGGTCGGGAGGGCCCCAGTCGTCAATGATTACGGGGCCACTACTAAATATTAGGTTTTCCTAATCTCCTTACAGGAGTCAAACCTATAATTTATTAGTGGCCCCTCCATCATTGACGAACATGCCTGATATCTAAGACTGGAGGGGGACATTCGTAATCATATCATAACTCTAGAAAAGCAGATAATAAAAACAACCACATAGTATTCTTACTTTTGAAAAATGTATTTAATACGGCGTAGGCCGGAAATATACAAGAAAAAGGGGTCCAGGCAGGTGCGTGCTTCAAAGAAGCCTGCCTGACAAAAATAGGTAACCCTGAAGATTCTGAACACAGATCTGTAGTTACAAAAGGCACCCCACTCAACGAGTGGTGACAAATAATAAGTTATAAGTTTATATGTGCACATCATAAACCCCAAAATACATGTGGAGATCAATTGCTAATGAACTCCATTGAACTAATGTTACATTGCTTTCGCAGCTAAAACTACTATAACAACACCGTTGTTTTGTACTAAACTTTGTACTAGCACAAATTCTCTCAGAGAAATTTTCATATCACATTTCAACCTTAAATTGTATCACAGTTCTCATACTCCGGCGGGGTCTAGGGTGTCCTATGTCAACTGACTGCACCCCCCCCCCCCTTTCCTTGAAAATAAACATAAGTGACTGCAGGGCCACCTAGACCCTCTGCCTTAAAGCTATACATGGTAAGGAAGGTTTGTCTAGAGCAACTGACAAGTATCTAGAGAGAAACGTATGATTAGACGCCCACAACTGTGTGGACGCAATATCTTCAACTGAAAAGTTTTTCAGGAAACGTAAAGAGGCCGCCCACTTGCGTAAATCGTGGGCCCTACCCACAACGCCGGGATTACTCTCTTTAATGACTTCTACTAGAAGAGAGGCTAATCGCCGTTTAAGTAAGCGTTTACCCGTACTCGCTACCCATAAAGCACCTTGGGGGTTATGAGGAGCTATTCTTAAATATTTGGTTAGAGCTTGCACTGGACATAAATTATGATGCACCTTTCCCCTTTTTAACGCCGGCACCGTGAATTCAGAAAACACGTGTGCACTATGCTCATTCTTGGCTACAAACGCCGGGGAGGGTGCAATGGAAATTGAATCATTAAGTCTACCAAACCTAAGACAATTAGGTGTGTTGCTCATCGCCGCCAGCTCAGACACTCTGTTTCCGGTGGCCAAAGCCAAAAGGAAAACTGCCTTCTTTAAGATTAAAGCAAAGTCTGCAGTATTTTGATACAGACGAGAATGAAGTAAAGACAAAGCTTTGTCCAGAGACCAAGTAGGCATGAGCTGACGGGGAGGTGGGCGGAGTTTAAAACACGCTCTCATAAATCCTGTTTCCTCCGCCACCGGTATGGATAGACCTGTAAGGTCGAAAAAGGGCACTCTAATCGCAGTTAAGTGATTCTTCAAAGTAACCACAGATAAACGTTTCTGCTCAAACAGATAGTTCAAGTAATTAAAAACCAATGCCACTGAGGGTACAGTTTGTTCCGTTCTAACAATCCAAGAAGTAAAAGCTTTCCAATGAGATTGATATTGTCGCTTAGTAGACTGAGTATATTGATTGAGCAATTTATTGGTCACATCCCTACCGTATGGTGCTAGCCACTTGGCCTCCTGAATGTCCATAATGCAAAAGTCAGCGAGGTCTCTAGGTTGCCAATCGTGTCTAAGTGGAAGTACCCGACCGGGAGCGATACCGGGTCCGGGCACCACATTATTAACTGCTGGCACCACACCTGCGCCGGCCACAGGGGCGCGATTAGCGAGACTAAGCCTCGATAAACTCGTAGTTTGTTCACTACGTGGCACATTAGTGACGCATCTGGCGGTGGGAAAAGATAGATGGAGCTCCATCTGTTCCAGTCTGTCACTAGGGCGTCTGGCCCCCCTGCCGGCGTTATCGTCCGGCGGGTGAGGTATAGAGGGAGCTTGTGAGTCTCCTCGGACGCAAAAAGATCCACTTGTGGATGGGAGAGCTCCGCAATCATTAGGTCGAAAATGGGTTGCTTGAGCTCCCATTCTACTGTCGTGCTCTGTCTCCGGGACAGAGCGTCTGCCCAGACGTTCGCTACGCCTGGGAGATAAGATGCGTGAAGATAAATATCTAGACTGGTGGCTAGAACAAAAATCTCTTCCGACACGAGTAGCAACTTCCTTGACCTCGTTGACCCTTGTTTCTGAATACAGTGAACTGCATTCAGATTGTCCATTCTGAAGGCCACTGACTTGCCCCGTAACGCCGGGCCGTGAGCCTGAAGGAAATACAATGGGACTAGTAACTCTTTGACATTTATGTGAGAGATTTCTAAGTGGGACCAAAGACCCTGACCCTGGTGCCCCTGATTTGACTGAAATCCCCACCCTATGGTGCCTGACGCATCCGTGTCTACCCATACCGTTGGAGGAGGAGAGGTCCATGACATGATTGAGTGCAATGTTTCCCTCTTCGCCCAGACCGCTAGTAAGGTGTGGATTAATTTTGGTATGGGCCATAATTTTCCCGCCGGTAAGAGTGGGAAATATTTGTTGCCCTCCAATATTAATCGTTTTACTTTCAACCGGCCCAACTTGACAGTTAGCTGAATCCAGTTGAGAGAGCCGACCAGAGACTCCCAGACTCTTCGTGTCGTAGTCAGACTGTGAAGAAACCTGAACAGTTTCCTGCGAAACCTGTTGCGATTGTCCACACTCTGACTCAGAGTGAGAGCGGCGGTGTCCCAGACCAGCCCTATCCACTGAATTACTCTTGAGGGAACAAGGTTTGACTTTACCAGATTTACCTTGAAGCCTAGAGTTTTGACATGATTTAAAATGATATTGACATGTTTTATGCATAATTGTTGTGTCTCTGCCACCACCAGCCAGTCGTCTAGATACCACAACACTCTGATTCCCTGTTTTAACAATGGCATCAGGGCTTGCCTGACTAGTTTTGTGAATAATCGAGGTGCTAGGTTCAAACCGAACGGCATCCTCTGAAAAACAAAATTTTGGTGCCTGATCCTCAAGGCCAGAAACCTTTGAAATCTTTTGTTGACCGACACGTGCCAATAGGCGTCTGTCAGGTCTAGGGAACACATCCAGCCACCGAGCGGAAGTGTTAGCCTGATTTGATGAACTGTTAACATTCTGAAAGACTCGTTGTAAATGTGAAGATTCAGATACGACAGGTCTACGACCGGCCTCATCTGAACACTGTCCCGTTTGGGAACCAAAAACAGTTTTGACGTGAATACAGGGTAATCTGGGGGTACCGGGATGATGACATTCTTGGCAATCATCTCCTGGACCAGCAGCTCCACCTCTAATGAAACACAATTTGCCGTTGTCGGCTGACGTAAGCGAGGTCGCCGGAGCCACTGCCAAGTGATGCCTTTGCGTGCCACCATCCGTGCCCAGGTTTTTAACGGCCATGCTTGGTGACACGTTCGGAACGACCCAGTTAGCAGACAAGGGTTCGCCGGCTGTACTTCCCTCGGTTCCTCCGGCTCTAAGGTAGGCACTGGGAGTGAGAAAGACTTTAGTTTTTTGATGGTGGGTTTGGTGGTGTTGGCCGCTTCGCCGGCTGGCTGGTGTGGGCCGAAGACTGGCCCTGACCCGGCTTATACTGGCCGCGTCCCCTCTGTCCTGAAAACCCTCTCTGTCTATGCCTGAACTGACCCAGGGGGGATTGGGAGGACTTAGGCGGAAGAAACGGCTTAGAACCCCCTGGCTGAGCTTTAGTAGGAGGCTTAGGTTTGGGGAAGTTAAATGCGGGTTTCTTAGCCTGTGCGGGACTGTGCTTCACGGCCTGTGCCATGTTAAACACTGTTCGCCATACATCAGGGGACATTAAAGAAGGTGTAAGTACTGGGGACATTACCACCTGGTTAGCAATGCGATCAGGCAGCTTGCGAACTAATGACATTCTAAGATCCTGTCGTGCTCGCACCGCCTCAAGTAAGGCTGTGCGTATGTCACCTAAGGATTGAATTGACGACTGAAGAATCAGACGCCGGGATAATTCAACTGATCTTCGAGCATCCGCGTCTGCGATTGCCTGAGTAGACCTGAGTAAAGACTTAGCCACCTGTTGAGAAACTATGTACTGTGAAAACAGGCGGAAAGCTTTTCCCCTTAGCCTAAATTCTCTGTCTAGGTGAGAAGGGGTAGGGGTAATGAATGGTTCCTTTAGTTCACAAAGATTAATCTTAGGGGCAGCTAAAAAGGAAAATAAAGCTGACGGAACTCCGCCGGCAGAACCTACCGGCATTGAGAACCATGAATGTGTATCCTGAGGGATCTGGTGGGAAGATTTAGAAGTGAAAGTGGTTGCAAAGTTTTGAGCCTCTACCTCCCAATCCACCCAAGGTCCTGGTCCTAACTGTCCCACCTTCAACACTGGATTAGCTGTCTCGTCTGTGACGGTCTGTAAATCTAGTTCAGGAGTAATAGCCAACAGAGCCTTAATATCATTAAACCCATCCAGCTTAGACCAGTCTGAAAAAAGTTTTGAAGCTGAGGCAGGGGGTAAAGCAGGCTTAGATGCATAAACAAAATAATCCTGATAATAATAACTAGGTATAGCCTTGATATTTACGTCCAAAACATTACCCAAGGCATCCAATGCCCTTAATTTCTTAGACTTATTTCCCTGGATAAACCACTCACGTGGTACCGGGAGTTCCCCTGACAAGGTAGGCTGGGCAAGCTCTGGCTTAGAGGGGTTCAAAGGGACCCATGACTCGTCTGGCCCATAAAGCAGGGGCATAGCTACCTTTCTAAGAGGCGCTTTGTCTAGAGGGGGTGGATTAACATCCGTAATGACCCTGACATTTGACGTAGTGAATGCCGCCGTAGCTGGCTTAGAGCTCCCTGCCGGTGACAGAGTAGGAGGGTTAGGAATCTTAGATAAATCGATTGACGTTATCAGAGGCCGTACCGCAGAACCTGTCAAGGGAGCCCCCAAGTCCATTGTGGGGTTTTCTCGTTGTTGATTAAAGAATTTTGATAGAGCATGAGTAAGTAACCCATCAATTTCTTGTGCTGTAACAAACTGGTTAGGTGCAGAACTTTCAGGTGAATTAGTATTATCATGGGCGGCGTCCAGGCCTGAGCCTGACCCTTGTCCTTCCCTATCTGAAATTAATGACACTTCATCTTGTTCCTCCCGATCCTCCTGAGAAGACCCCGCCGAGGCAGGGGCACCTTGTTTCCAAGATAAATCAGGGATAGAGGATGGGGTCGCCGCGTCCCTGTGGACATCGGCTACTGTGTGACTCGTATGAGTCGGACGTGGATGGACAGACCCTGGCTGAGCAAAACGCCAAACACCGAGGCTCTGGCCTACGCTCTCTTGAGAGTCTGAAACATTCTCAATTATTGAATATCCTGAACTCTCCATTTCTAGGGTTAAAATATCAATAGGTAAATCTTGTTTAGGGACAGGCGCTTCACTATACTCTGAGGCTGTAACAGAAACATTGTCAGGTGTAGAGGTACGATGAGATGCACTAGACTTAGAAGAATGTCGAGAGGACTTCTTATGGGAATCCTTTTTGGAGGATTTGTGGCTACGGTGTGACCGCGAACTGGACCTAGGTTTGGAAGAATCACCACCATGGTCCCTGGGGGAAGCTTCAGTCTTGCACTTCTTACTAGCCGGGGAAGAGGCCCGACTTGAAGACCGTTGTCTGAGGGGAGACCTTGACCTCGATCTCGCCTGCGACGAGGAGGTGGCTGCCGGGGGAGTAGGCTCTCTCGGGCGTTTAAACGTCTCCACAGACGATACAGAATCCTGGCTAGTCTCTGTCGGCTTAAAACCCCTTACTCTAGAGGTACGTTTAGGGGGAGGGTGCTCTGACAGCAACTTATCCCAAAGTGGGACGTTGTCACATTGAAGTGACTTATGTGCGACAATGGTAGTGTAGGCCGACATTTGTTGTCTGACCTCTCTCAACGCTACCGCCGCGGTCTTGTCATTGTCACACAGGACTTTATTGGTTAATTGGGAGCAAAAAGAACAATTACGTGTAACCCAGAGACCCCTTGAACGGTCTAGACATCTAACACACCTTATGCAAAGGGTATGTGCAAAAATTGGGATACCCGCGCAAGTAGGGGTAATGCACAGGGCAAAAACTGGGGTGACATTAGCCATGACAGAGACTGGTGAGAGGAACTACCGCCGGGTCTGTATTGGTCCGCCGGAGCTCAGCTCTGGAAAAATAAAGAAAATTTCCAGGAATTAATGCTCATAAGGTTAACCCAAGTGTTCGCATACAAGTGTTAATAACCCGCCGGGTAACGGGATGCAAAGACACAGCTAACACATCTCGCCACGCGGCTGGGTATAAAGAGGCTAAACAAGTCTTCTTAGCTAAGAACATGAAGAATACCCTCTGATATAATGGTCCAGTATGGCACTAATAGTCTGTAGGAGGTGGTGACTGTCTCAAGATTCAATTTTGTAACAAAGCCCCCCTCATAAAGACGCCGGCCCTTGAAATATTTTAGTAGAATAGCCCAGGGCAGGAATATACGAGATCTGATTTTTTAACGAATTGTCCCAAACGATCGTCGTAAAATTAGAAGGCGGCGATACTGAAAGTATCACCCAATTAAGGTTAATCGAAATTGAATTTGTTTATAAATTCCTTAGTTCCTTTACTTAGGGACACCCGCCGGGTGTGGAAATCGATTTGGTTAAACCTCACTGATCCTTCAAATGCCGTAAGAGTAAAGGCAGCGATACACAGAGTATCACTCACATGGATTGGTTAACTATAAGAGACCTAAGTCGTTTTATCCCACCCTGCTAAGGTGCACCCGCCGGGTGAGAAGTCTAAAAGTTAACCCCACAAGTTCCTGACCCCACTACTTTGTAAAAGATCGCCGGGGAGGAACGCCTAAACAACAGCTAGGTTTTCCCCGTGGTTTGTCGTAAACCAGGTAGAAAAACCTATAAAAAACGAGTGTTCTCACGAACGTCGTTTCTTTATATATAACTAAATATATATGTAAGGATGGGTACAGCCATCCCGCCGGGAATTATAAAGGAGGCCTGAAACCAGGCACCCACAGATACGCAGTCCTGGAGAGCCACGGACACCTCCCCTCGCCGGGGAACCAGCCAGTGTTAACAACCACGTGTGGCCTAACACTGCTCATCGGTCAGGTTTTTTCACGGTGAAACCGAGAAAAACCCGCCGGAAGGCAAACCCCACCCAGAACAGACACCATCTGAACAATACGACACGAGGAGAGACACGCACGACTAACCAAGGTCACAACATAATCCGTGGAATTAGCCAATACACAACTAAACCAGGAAACAAATATAGTCCGAGGAATTAGCCAATACACAACTAAAACCCGGATACACATGACACAGTAGGGCATATTTATAAAATAAATAATAACACTAGACATGTGGCAAAGCTACGAGCGGCTGGCTAGGCCTAGGTAGACGGCATGAAAATAGTTGAAATATAAACACACACTGGAATATCACAACAGGAACCACCGCCAACACACCACCGAAGCGATAACTTCCCAACCCCGGGAAGCCTGACACGGACCCAGAAAAAACTTCACTAAGTGAAGAAAAATACGCTGGGAACGTCAGCAAACACACAGCTTACCTCATCAGAAGGATAAAAGGCAGCAATAATTAACGCGTAATGAAAGCCGCCTGCATCACCAACTAAACCAAACTGTGAAAAGTTCACGTGTCCACAACAGGACCACGAGGGTACATCCGAAATAGATGCCCCATACATACGACCCAAAATACATTGCACTGCGGGCAACCAGCCCAGGACACTCCTGCTACGCCTATCCTAACCTTACTCGATACATCCCAGAGTAAACAAATGAGAAAAAACTCACTAGGGACGCCACGAATGCGGAACCAGCGGAGCCTGAAAGGAACGTCCGGGCAGGCTGAGCGCAGAGCAAAGAAGGAGGAATGACGCCTGATTCAGCGTCTGGTCAGAAATCCACACAAGTACATCCACGATATGATGGAAAGCTTATTGGATAGTTATTCTTATTTTCTTTTTGTTTTTATTTTTTACGAAGTTTTTTCGTAGTGAGAACCCAATTCATAATGACTGAAGCCATGAGTGAGGTCGCGTGCGCTCATGATGAAGGCTCCTCAGTTTTTTAAATGCTCTGCGCGGTAGATTCAAACTACGGCGGATTAGTGTTTGAAGAGGATGCCTTATGTAATAGGCATGTTCGTCAATGATGGAGGGGCCACTAATAAATAACCCTCTGTTACCATTGTCTCGACGCATTTTCACCACGAAACAATACCGAAGTTAACCCTACGAACTGTTGTTTTCTTTGTTGTATATATCATAGGAAACGCAGTTCCCAGGAACAACTAGATCAGCAAGAAATAGTGTCAGATTAACAGTATCCATAACCATCGTATTGACTAGTAATAATACACCATGTTTTTCCCTACTTTGATCCACAGTCAAGCACACACCTACAGTTAACCTCCTCTTCCCCACAGCCCCACAGTCCACATGATTCAATCCTTTCCAGACTCATATACCACCCCGTATTGCTCATCCCCCGGTAGCATTTGGCTAACATACTTTCCTTGTCATTAACCCCCAAACTCCAATATCAACTGTAGTCTAATGCCACCCCTACGCTCGGAGACCTTAGGGTCAAACTTCCACGTAGCCCCCTGAACCCTCTCCCTCTCATTAACCCCCCACGCTCCTCGACTCCTTTCCGACCTAGCCTCTCCACCATACCTCCTGAATATCCTTGATTTTTCCGTTGCTAACATTCTCCAACCTTTTATATATATACTCCTATCCAGCCTACCTTCCCTTAGTAGGACGGAACAACATTAGAACTTTACTAACCCTTTGCATGCCATCTATTCCCTCACAACCCATTCACAACCCTGTACCAAATGATCGTCAGTGCGAGGCTAGCCGCCTCGCCAGTGACTAACTTCTATTGCCATACTTCCAGATAAATGTGGCAGAGTTAGCAACCCAGTCTCCACCACATCCAGCAAACCATGCAATTAACAACCCAACCGATTAAACCAGCTAGTCAAGGCACCTTCGGTTTTGGTATTACGAACACCCACATCTGTCTCATAAACAGAGGGTTATTACAAACACTTGTGATATGGCAAGCCCCTAGCCACAGCCGCCAGACGACCATCACAGAGAGAGGGCGCGCACCTCCCCTTTTTTACCCACCCGAGGAGGGAGACCCCTACCCCTGCGGAGGTATACCTGACCCCTGTTTTGACTTCCGGGTCATTGCCAGGTAGCACAGGAATTCTTCCTATCAATGAACTAACCATGCATGACTAACCCCTTTACTAACCTCTATTAACCCACAATAACCCATTCACCTTTCTTGCATACTCGGATAATCAAATTAGCACCTCAGCTATACCATAGAATGAAGACTGAGCAATATAAGAGAGACGCTCCTATCACAGCTGTCCCAGTCCTCCTCGCAAAGTAGATCCAGTCTCCCTCCCCTCAATACTTCCAGTATAGCCAAAATAGTACTTCTTACTAAGGCTCAGTTATATCACATTATGAAGGCTCCCTATAGCCATGTGCCACAACAGTAATCACCACCTTACCTAGTCCCCGTATCTATTGAGAGCTCAAAAAATTCCATAAGACTCGAGATCCCTATGGCCTACAGGGTCCAAAACCGAGCCTATAAACCCAGCTCCCGCCCCCAGTAAAATCAGTTGAAAGATAGACACCAACCAGTGGCTGGCCCCCTTAAGTTGACCTCTAGCTCTGCCCTTGTGTTGTTCCTGAGATTTGAGTTCCAGAGCCGGCAGACTCCGTGGCAGATTTGAGATAGCAGCATCTGTCCACGTACAAGAAATCTACGTGCACCTTATAACCTTCACACACCAGTGGGTATATAAGCGTGCAGCCAGCAACGATCGCCAAGAGATCCGTCTTGAGAATTTCCTACATATGGACCCCCTTGATGGCCGCGGAACCAGACGTTAGCCCCCAACATCACGGACGCAAGATAACCAGGACCAGACCAACCAAATACTACCCAAGATTCACTTTATTAGTACTACCGTGTTACAGTACTAATTAGAGACTCACTTATTAATCTTTCTATGAAGTGCCTATATCTTTTCCCCAGTATAATTCATATACAACCATTCTATTGGGAAGTGCTAAGCATATCAGTGTTCATTAATTAACAGGCGACATTAACTCTCGTAATTACCCCTATTCAGATATTATTACATAGAAGTAAAACCCTAGTGATATCTAACGTTCGCCCACTGATTTGTGTTCTACGTATTTCTGCTATAAGAATATAAAACTTAGATCAGTACCCCCCTGAGGTTACTAGAATTCCCGTGCTCTAAAAATACGCGTGTCTAATTCTAGTCTGTGAACTACTATTTGTGCACCAGAACTGCCAGTAATAAATCTAATTAGTGAAATTGAATCTATAAGTAACATTGATGTCTTCCAGTATATAAACTTGCGAACCAAGCCAGTGATCAGAAGATTATACCTGAACGTTGGAAGTGGGAGACTAGGCTCCATCCAGATCCACTAATGCTAGTTGTTCATTTCTATCATTTGTCTTGTACGAGTATTCATACCTTCTTATGCTTCCTATTAATCATCTTCAATAAACGTGATCGTGTGTCTTGTTACCGTGTGTTTATTTTGTGTTCTCTATTCCTCATACCTTGTATTGTGCATGCAGCCTTATATACCCAGTCAGTTAGAACTCACATTACCCAAGTTAATCCTGTAGAAAAACAGGGCATAACACACATCTTGTGGTAATTATCCTCTATTTTCTTTCTGTGTCTGTGGTAAAACAATATTGACTTCTCCAGTTAGGAAGAACCCATTTAATCAAACCAATCAAACCCCAGTAAAAACCTGGCATAACACTTATATTTAGAAATTTCGAAGCACAGTTAGCCTAGGCCTACATTCTAAAACAGGGCCGGATCCAGGACTTTTGAAAAGGGGGAGCGAGGTGTTGAGAAGGGACTATGAGGGGTGTCGCCCCCTGGCCGTCGACGAAACACCATAGACGTGACTCAAACATCATATATTCATGTTATTTTTCTAGTTAGGCCTTGTAACTTTTCGTCGATATGCCAATACAAAACATAATAAAGTTTGTAGCAGCACTACTTCAGAAACACTAGACTATATCAATGATCCATACAAAAGTGATTCATGTATTCCAAACCTCCTATCATCATATATTTGTCATCAATAGAACCTATACAGAGTGTTGTTTGCATTCATCAAAAGGCCTAAATTTGAAGGGTAATGATAAAAAGTTGTCGGGTAAGGAGATAACTGATAGGCTACATAGATAGTAAATGAAGCCTTAGAAGATCCGATGGTGCATTTTCTTGTTTTCTGGCAATTATTAGACGATTTTATTCAGGTTATAACAGATATAAGGAAGTCAGAGGGTGAAATTGGGCTACCGGTACTCTTTGCCATTATAATTCTCACAGATCCTTCCTCAATTATGTAAAATCGTCTAGTGATAGCCAGAATAAACGGTCAAATTGTGTCATGATCTTCAAAGAGTTAAGTGATTAAATTAAGTAAAACTAATCATATAGGCCTACTGTAGAAAGTTTTGTTTAATATATCTATAAATAGATGTTGGTAATGACAAGTTAAATCAATCTTGCAAATAAATATAAAACAGGCAAGTTTGGGAAGCTTAGAAATTGAAATGAAGAGTAAAGTTAATTGATTAACTTAACCGGTTAACTTTGGAAATTAACTTAACTTAACTAGTTAATTTATCAAATTCGAGTAACTTAACTTAACTTAGTTGACAAAAAACCCAAATTAACTTAACTTAACTAGTTAATTTAATGAGTTAATCGACCCAACTCTGATATATATATATATACCCGGTAGCTTAATTGAGTACTTATCCTTATCAACTGCATAAAGGTGGTTTGTAAATGTGGATATAATGTGGAATAGCCTTAATTAGACTTGAGTTTGCCATATTAAGCTAGATATGAAATGTTTACTGCATAGATTATTTAATGAATTGGCTAAATATACAGTATTTGTTAGTTATTTTGTTAATTAAACGAGATTTCTTAATTTAATCGGCACACATACACACAAAGTTTTATATAATCACAAATCACAAGGCTATATTATAATCATATATTTATTGTGCATTTACGTAAGACTCGATCCAGGCTCCAATCTGCAAGGCAGGTAGCGTATAATAAAGGACTGCTCTATTTATTACCCTTCCGTACTATTGCGGAGCTGTCCAATCTGCAAGGCAGGTAGTGTCAGAAAGGACCTCTGTGTTTAGTACCCTTCAGTACCCGACTGAGGTACGGAGCTGTACTAACCTGCTACTACTGAGTGGTACATACTGACTGCGCATAGATGCGGAGGTGTCCAGATCCCCCATATTTCTCCAAGACAAACAATCAGATTAATAATAATAATAATAATAATAATAATAATAATACTTTATTTTAGACTCACACAGTACAGAGGGGACCTATACTGGGGTCCATATATAGCCTACCTTACAGTAACATATGCTGCATTTTGTGTCACCCCAAAGTCTGATAACCCACTCTCATTAAAGTGTGGTGGCACAAAATGACAAGGGGCGATCACTTTTAAATATATACATTATATGGACAACCTTTCCTGACTATTTTTAACAATGAAAGTAAATATGCATTGCAGAATAATTATTACAAAGCAAATAAAGACTAAATAAAAGCGAAATAGCGTAATATACCAAATATCAGTAGGTATGTCAGGGACTGGAATAATCGACAACAGAACATATCGGCAATAAATTTGAATATATACAATTTAAGATGTGTTGTGACATTACATATTAGGTGAAATTATAAAACATATTTATTTGTTTAATAGTAGAGCAAGAAATATTCGCATACATAGACATTTCAATAATTCTGAGGAGGAGTGACGGATTAATTACCGTGACGAACACTGATTTTCTGAACTTGACTCTTGGTCAAGGTCACGAGGCTAGATACCCCACCCACCCACCCACCCCTCGATATATCCAAGGTTAAGAGATACAACAGGTTGGAGCATGGGGTCACTCAAACTCGTACCCGCTCGCGCATGACGTCACGAGGAAGGAAGGGTCGGAGGTCACTCGACTGTTTACCATTCATTCTCAAAGGAGCAGCCGAGCCAGCACCATCCTCCGTTTTCTTTTACTTCATACCGTGATGCTATAACTACTGTATAATGCCCTGTGAAAGTGCAGCTCTTCTATTTTAACTGAACAAAATGCCTTTATATTGTCAAGTTTTTGGATGCATTATTTATATATGTATATATATATATATATATATATATATATATATATATATATTATGTATATATATATATATATATATATATATATATATATATATATATATATATATATATATATATATACTGTATATATATATATATATATATATATATATATATATATACAGTATATGTGTGTGTGTAGTATGTAGGCTATGAACCGTAAAACCGTGTAACTTCGGAAATTTGTCGAAGTTTTTAACAATATCTCCTGACTGTAAACACATTATAGAGATATAACTAGGTAAAGTGATGCGTGGTGATAGTGCGCGGTAATCCAGGAAGCCTCCTAAAATTATCCCCCATAATAAGAGAGCTATCCTTATCCTAAATGGTGTCCGAAGTCATCTTGAAAAGTGGCTATTACTTATTATCGCCAATGTCCGAAGTTACGACCCAAGTCCGAAGCGACTTGGTTTTACGGAATGTAATTATTTGTATGTATGTGTGTATACCGGTATATACCAGGTTCAGATTATGCTGTTCAAATTTGATGTCCTCATTACAGAATGGACATATATAGTTTATTTGGAGTCAGTACCACGAAGAATGACCAAAATTATCCATAATATTATATATCTTCCATATATAGAAAGGTTGAATAAATTAGTCTTGCACTCGTTACAGAGACCCATCTCGTCCAAATGCCTATCTAATTTTATCTTAAAGCTCTCTATCATTCTTGATCCCACTATAGCACTTGGTAGCCTATTCCACCTATCTACAACTCTGTTACCAAACCACTATTGGCCTATATCTTTTCTGAAACGAAATGTATCTATCTTGAAAACAATTGTTATAGTTCTTTCGCTATCACTGGGCTTTAGTACATTTTTCATGTCCCCTCTATTAATCCCACTAACCCACTTGAACACCTCTATCAAATCCCCTCTAACTCTGCGTCTCTCTAATGAATGAACATAAGAACCTAAGAAAATGGGAGTCTGCAAAAAGCCGATCGGCCCTCACAAGGCAGATCCCTGTCACACCCAACCCCAATTACATAAGATCACGTGAAGCTGCATATGGCCTATCTACTTTAAAAGCTTCTTACTCTCACAAACAAATACTTCCTAGAATTAGTACTTAAGTTAATATAGTAGGCTACCAATATATAATATATTTAAGAAATAATAATTATGTCTAGATTTCTAGAAAAAATGCAATATTTGACACTACTTGGCCAAACTGGTTCACGGGCCTCATGCTAGAGGGAGTGGGGCCGCATGAGGCCCGCATATTGGAGTTGGACACCCCTGGGTCTAGTGGCAGCAGGTTGGCTGGCAGGCGAGCGTTTTTCTACCTTTCTTTCTCTCGTCCAGCATTGTGACGTCAGCAGGCTGCGCGTGCGCCAACCTGTTGTATCTCTTAACCTTGGATATATCTACGTTCCTACTGGTCCTCACGCAGCCGTGGTGCTTAGCGCGGTCGAACCTATATTTCACAAATGTTATGATATTTAGGGGAGGTGTGGTGGAGTGGTCTTGCCACTGGCCTGGTAATCCAAAGCTCCCGGGTTCAAATCCCGATGTATCAATGGGAAGATATTATTGGGATGGAATTTGTGCTGTACCTAGTATCAGTGCATTACCACAAAGCCCACCGAAACATCAATAAAATACCCTCATTGTTCCCTGATTAAATAGCACTATGAATATTCCCATATTCAAAATATGCTATAGGGGTGCAATGCCTGGTGAGTTATCTGCTCAACAGGTGGCGTTGTGTGTGTGTAAGTGTGAGAGTCCGAGTGTAGAGGGTGAGACAGTGAAGCACGGGAACGAGGTGGCTTCAGAGATGGGGTCGTTTCGGGCCATGAGTGAGCACCGTGCCTCATGTGAAGGCAAGATGGCAGGTGCTCATTGTACTCTACGTGCTTCACATGTCTCACTCCCTAGACTGGAACAAGACCTCATGGGCTTCACTGTTCATTGTAAAGCGGTGAATGTTAAGGCTCTCAGCCTATGCCCGAGAGGAAGTAAGTTGGAATATAGAAAAAAAAAACAAAAAACAAAAAAAAAAAAAAAATTATATATATGCGTGTACTGTTACTTAGTAATATTGTATTGTGTAACCTAATCAACCCGAATGATATACATTTAAGTAAGAATACACCGAAATATAATCGTGATTAGGCTCGAATGGAGTGGCTGCGGCCAATGTTTATAAACAACATGCTTTAGGCCTACATATCAAGATCAATAATTAATGATCTATCATTTCGATATTATTTTGATCTAGTTGAATTTGTAAAAAATTGTGATGACTATTCCTATAATATAATCACTTACTTTGAGGTATTATATATAATAACTCCGGTAGGTTATCGGCCTTCTATAGGATTATGACGCTTCTTTCGGATATTCTGAGGATATAGCTAGGTACATTTATAATTATGACATCCAAATCGATTATTTATATATGGATACATATATACAAAAAGTCTTAAAACTGTTATCAAGTTCCGAAAGTCTGAATCGGGTTGAGTTTAGACCCTGTGGAAGAGCAGGGTTGAGTTGGCTTGATATTGGACACCCTTTTATGGCATTTGGGTGTGAAATACGACACCATTTCCAGTCTATCGGAGATAGTGATGATAAAGGAAAATGCGGTATATGGCTTAGAACATGTGAAAACACAATTAGAGTCAACATATTACGGAAGCAAATCAGTGTTGCAATTAGTATTTTACAATGTATATATAGTAATGGTCAAGATATGTTGCATTACTGAACGTTACGGTGCTATAAATAAACCTTCTAATAATATAAATATGCAATTATTGTTTTTCTGGCGCATAGTTGAAGCTTGCTGGGAGAAAAGGTGTGTGTTGATTGGCTATGCAGGCTCGTGACGTAAACTGAGACCAGGAGAATTTGAAGACAGTAAACAAACCCATATAAGTAAAGGTGGGATGATACCCTCTGTGACGTTTATTCATTAATAATGGCGAACTGTGTGACTGTATGGTATAATAATCTTTCTAGGGCACCAGTAAATTATGCCAAAGCTCACTCAAAGCAATACAGTGACAATATTTTGATTAATTTCGTTTTACTTGAAGCCAGACCAGACGTATTTTAGAGAAGCATTCTGGATTGTTGTTGTTGATGTGTTTATTTTATACTAGCCCCCTGGGCCAGGGCCCTCACAAGGCTAGTGTTCGGTGAGGAGGTGCAAAGTCAAGTCATGTAACTGTCAGTAGTCAGATATCATCATAAAGTTAGGTGGCTTTCAGGAATTTAATGTGTATAGGACTATAGCCTAGGCTTAGTTCTGGTTGAACATTAAAATTAATATTTACTTCGACTGACAATTCTTCCAGTGGCACAGTTCTAATATCTACAGGATATAGGCTATCCGAGGAGCCTATATATCTAATATATCTGGTGACCGGTCAACTCAACCAGTAGACCATTTCAACCAGTAGCCCTCAACCAGTACCAAATCAACCAATACGGTTAGGTTAGGTTAGTACTATATTTTGGTACTGGTTTGGTTGGTCTGGGTTAATTTGGCACTGGTTGAGAGCTACTGGTTGAGATGACATGGAACCAATATATCTAACTGTCTTCGTGGCGCAATGCATATATTATGTGTTGATTTTCGGTGTGAGTGTCCTGGGTTCGAATCCCCGGACTGCCACATGTGTTTGTTAATTTCATTAATCGAGTTTAGGAGTAAAGTTGGTTGGTGGAGAGAACATAATAATTATAATTAGTTTTGTTGTTCCTTCTTGGACTGCTTCAGGGAAATCACAACCCATCATCTTCTGTATATATTAATCATCAGTAGAACCAAGTAGATATTATATTTTTATATCACATGACTAAATTACTCGACTCGTAGATATTTGTAATGAAACTTTGTTTTCCGGAACTAATTTTTTTTACTACAAGCTAGTTAGAACACCTAGATTAATGTATATGATAGTACCGGTATATGTATGTATGAATGTATGTTTGTATGTATGTATGTATATACTCAGGCACATACCCACTAGCTGGGGGTGGCCGACAGAGCTCGAACAGAAACAACATTAACCCGGCAACGGCGAGGGGGGGTATTGAACTAGCTGCCCATGGGCGAGCATATTGGCTCCATTCAGGCCTATAATCGTCATTTTACGATAAATATCGTTATTACTTATTCAGGTAGATGTGCTGGAAAGTGTGAAAAGGAACAACTTGAGATGGTTCGGCCATATGGAACGTATGGAAAGCGAGAGAATGACTAAGAGGGTGTACGAGAGCGAGGTGGAGGGACAGAGGGGGAGAGGTAGACCGAATATGAGGTGGAAGGATGGAGTGAGGAACTACATGAACGAAGGCGGTGCTGGTTGGGGGGAGGGGCATCGACTGACTGGGGACAGAGGTGCATGGGGGCGGTTCGTTCGTGGCCACCCCTTCGGGGATCACGGCGTCAGGCAATAGATAGATAGATAGATTACTTATTCATATGAGCCTATTTTACCTTCACTATGAAGATAGTAACCTGTAACAACAATAAAACAAGTGAAAATATAATTTTTCTGGTCAAAATTGCGAATATAGATGGACCAGCCCATTCATGAATTATGGAGAAAATTGAGGCAACCACTCCCTCCACGAGGCCTCAAGCCACACTGAGCCTACTCATTCACACACTCGGTTGTATAACACACTCGCTAGGCACGTAAGCACATCCTCCACACATTTTGCTAATGTTAGCACAAAATATACCAACGAATTAGGGAATGACAGGGAAAATAGGTGACAATTGAAGGGGGAGGGGAAAAGGGGGAAGGAGGGGATGTGGAGGAGTGATATGAGGTATAGGGAAAAAAAAAAAATTAGTGCTACTGGGGCCATTTAAATTTTTTGTTTAGGCCTCCCTCTTAAGAACTTTGCCGCCCTCGCCCAGTAAAACTTCTTATGAGCTTTGCCGCCGTTCCCGGGTTAAAGTTCCAATTCTTAGGGTCCGGGACCACTTTTGCGTTCCCTTGCATGATGGTTGCAGTAAACAACAACAAAATGTTAATAGCCTATATTATGCACATCAAGCAAGGGACTGGAGTTCTCGCAGAGAGGCTCCAGTCCTGACGTTATTCTTGACTTACAGTGTGCTGGCTTAATAATCCAACAGGGTTGATAGCCTCTGAAATCCTATTTTAACTAACTAAATTATGCACATCGCAGAATGTCAAATATCGGATGTCAATAGATTACATAGCACGTTGATTAACCTCCCAACCTCATAATTTTAAACTTATCTATTAACCTCTCGGCTGCGCATGAGGGGTATGAGACACCACACGCCTGTGCGCACGTATTTGAGCTGTTCCCATCACTAACATCGTTATTTTACCATAAATATCGTTAATACTTATTCATATGCGCCTATTTTACCATTAATATGAAGATATTAACCAGTTACAACAATAAAACAAGTGGAAACAGCGTTTGGATGGTCAAAATTGGCGATAGAGGCCGGGAGTTACATAACATATGGCTGAGGCAGCCTGCCAGCCAGCCAGCCTGCCAGACGGCTGGAGAGACACTGTTGCGCAATACTCTCTTTCTCGCTCTTTCCCACGCTTGGTAACACTGATGACAACGCCCTGCTAGCAACTCGCTAATGTTAGCACGAAAATAGACCACAGAATAAGGGAATAACAGGGAAAATAGGTGATAATTGAAGGAGGGGGGGGCGAAGTGGGGAAGGAGGGGTTGTGGAGGAGTGATATTTGGCATGGCCCAGGGGCAAAACAAACAAAATAAAATAAAAAGGGTTCAAGTTTTTTTGGGGTGTTTTAAATGGATTTTTTTAGGCCCAGGATCTTAAGAGTCTTCCCGCAGTCGCCCGGGGAAACTCTTAACCTCTCCGCGGCGCACAGGGGGTTTTCTACAGGGTAAGACTGTGCGCACCTATCATGATTTTGGGACCTATTGCCAATTTCGATAAAAAGTACATCATCGTGTAGGGAATGTTTGCGTGCATCGGCCCATATATATTTGACCCCCCAAAAAATGTCTGGGGGGGGGGGGGAACGGTCCGTAGTTGAAAAATGTGGAGCGAATGGCACCGCGCGGCTAGATTGTCATCGAGCAGCGAGATTTCCCTGCCGAATTTTCACGCGCCCAGGGGATAGGAGGAGGGGGTGGGTTACCGCGTATTATCACGTATATCTCCTTTTTTGAGCCCTTTTAGGCTATGTAGAGTATGTATACGTGTGTAGGCCACCCATATAACAATGAATATGCCTCATAGTGACCAAAAATTGCAATATATAAGGGAATTATAAGAGAATTTTTATGCGGGAATGAAGATGTGTTGGAAGTTTGGCGGCAATTTATGAGCTGAGAGTGTGGTTTACGCCATACATATCACTTATATCTTGTACGTAGAACACTGTCATGCTATAATACAGACTTGTACGTATGTATACGTGCCATATATCAAAATATATACCGCATATAGACCAATTCATGCGATATTTACGCACATTATCAATGAGTTTCTATGCGTGAATCAAGGTGTGAGTGAGTTGTGCTTGGAATGAAAGGGGGAGAGGGTGTGTTACGCCATAAATATCACATAAATCTTGTATTTAGAGCACTGTCATGCTATAATAAAGACGTGTACGTATGTAGGCGTCCCATATAACAAGGAATATACCGCATATAGCCCAATTGATGCGATATTTACGCAAATTGTGAATGTGTTTCTAGCAGACGGAAGCCTGAAAGGGTGGGTGGGGGTGGCGGGGTAGGAGGGAGGCTAGCAGGGAGGGAGTGAGTGAGTCATGGAGAGAAGGAAGGCAGGCAGATCTCTAGATAGATAGCCAGCTGTGTGACAATTGTGGAGGCACCCAAGGCGTATTGATGTCTTGGGATTTTGAACCTTATGTCTACCAGGTGTCTGGTGTTTGTTGCCACCAAGAGTTTTACAATAACATGAGTCAGGAATGGAGAGAGAGAGAGAGAGAGAGAGAGAGATAGAAACTGAGACATGCATATGTCGTACGTATTAATGGACTTCAGAATTGCATTTTTATGCAAGCAGACATTGCATTTTAGACACATGTGAAGTACCACAGAAACATGTAGGCCATTGACTGTAAATAAAGTACTATATTATAGACCACCAGCGACGGTGGTCAGTAAACACAGGCAGATTGCCTTTTGTGATAAAGGGCTAAATATAGAATGGTGTCTCCTTACACTTGCGAAAGGGTAGATTGCCACCAGAGAAACGTATACTTATTTATTTCCAAGTAATATGCAATCTAAATGTATATTCGAGACCTACTGCAATTATTTGTATGACAGTCATGACTATGTATAATCCAATATACGCGCGTAGGCGAGACATAAGAAAGCTGGTTGAGCAATTTTCGACACCCACACAGTTATTATTCTTTTTTATTTTTTATTTACAATATTATACAATACAAATGTATTTGTGAAGAGTATTTTATCCATTATTGTATTTATACAAATTTTGTTCCCAGACAGAGCTGCTGTTGCTGGTGTAGCTGGGGCATAAAGGAGCTGCAAGGGTCACCGCTTGACCGTGTGAAAATGAGTGGAGTCGCACTGAGAGGGGCAATTTTGCTGAGTGTTTGGGCAATTTTTGACAGAATAAAGTTATATAATTACTAATTCTTGACAGAGACAAACTTTTATAAACCTTGGCATGATATAATTGATAATCCCATCAATTTACAAATGTAAATTGGTGGGATAATTCATTTTTTTTTTATATTGTCATTTCGATTGTAGACACGAAGTTTTGAGTGATATTTGGTATGAGCTCCTGTGGCATGGTTGGTAAGGTCGCGGACTGGAAAACTCAAAGTGTGGTAGGGTTGTGTGATCGAATCCAGGAGGGGGTTATGGGGAAGGTTTTATATTGTCTAGAACATTTTTGATAAAAAAAAAATTTACAAGATCATGCCATTGTATTCAAACAATATGAAATATTCATAGAATATATCATATTGTAAGAATACAATGACATGACCTTGTTTGTTTTTGGGTTTTTTATTGTTTTTTTTTTATTATCTTATTAGGTTTGACAGGATTTGTTGAAACATATTTATTTTTGTACAATTCATTTGAGGTAAGAAAATAATTATATACACATTACTTTGGCTAATAACAAACATATATATTGATATACTAAAAAAATAAGGCATATTACATGTAAATCTTTGAAACTTATAAACTAAATAATGAAACATACAATTATATTTATTAGTGGCCCCTCCATCATTGACGAACATGCCTATTACATAAGGCATCCTCTTCAAACACTAATCCGCCGTAGTTTGAATCTACCGCGCAGAGCATTTAAAAACTGAGGAGCCTTCATCATGAGCGCACGTGACCTCACTCATGGCTTCAGTCATTATGAATTGGGTTCTCACTACGAAAAAACTTCGTAAAAAATAAAAACAAAAAGAAAATAAGAATAACTATCCAATAAGCTTTCCATCATATCGTGGATGTACTTGTGTGGATTTCTGACCAGACGCTGATTCAGGCGTCATTCCTCCTTCTCTGCTCTGCGCTCAGCCTGCCCGGACGTACCTTCCACGCTCCGCTGGTTCCGCATTCGTTGCGTCCCTAGTGAGTTTTTTCTCATTTGTTTACTCTAGGATGTATCGAGTAAGGTTAGGATAGGCGTAGCAGGAGTGTCCTGGGCTGGTTGCCCGCAGTGCAGTGTATTTTGGGTCGTGTGTATGGGGCATCTATTTCGGATGTACCCTCGTGGTCCTGTTGTGGACACGTGAACTTTTCACAGTTGTGTTAGTTTGTGATGCAGGCGGCTTTCATTACGCGTTAATTATTGCTGCCTTTTATCCTTCTGATGAGGTAAGCTGTGTTTTTCTGACGTTCCCAGCGTATTTTTCTTCACTTAGTGAAGTTTTTTCTGGGTCCTTGTCAGGCTTCCCGGGGTGGGAAGTTGTCGCTACGGTGGTGTGTTGGCGGTGGTTCCTGTTGTGATATTCCAGTGTGTGTTTATATTTCAACTATTTTCATGCCGTCTACCTAGGCCTAGCCAGCCGCTCGTAGCTTTGCCACATGTCTAGTGTTATTATTTATTATTATAAATATGCCCTACTGTGTCATGTGTATCCGGGTTTTAGTTGTGTATTGGCTAATTCCTCGGACTATAATTGTTTCCTGGTTTAGTTGTGTATTGGCTAATTCCACGGATTATGTTGTGACCTTGGTTAGTCGTGCGTGACTCTCCTCGTGTCGTATTGTTCAGATGGTGTCTGTTCAGGGTGGGGCTTGCCTTCCGGCGGGTTTTTTCTTGGTTTCACCATGAAAATCCTGACCGATGAGCCGTGTTGGGCCACACGTGGTTTTTAACTCTGGCTGGTTCCCCGGCGTGGGGAGGTGTCTGTGGCTCTCCAGGACTGCGTCTCTGTGGGTGCCTGGTTTCAGGCCTCCTTTAATTCCCGGCGGGATGGCTGTACCCATCCTTATATATATATATATATAAAAAACGACGTTCTTGCGAACATTCGTTTTTATAGGTTTTTTCTACCTGGTTTACGACAACCACATGGAAAACCTAGCTGTTGTTTAGGCGTTCCTCCCCGGCGATCTTTTACAAAGAAGTGGGGTCAGGAACTTGTGGGGTTAACTTTTAGACTTCTCACCCGGCGGGTGCACCTGAGCAGGGTGGGATAAACGACTTAGGTCTCATATAGTTAACCAATCCATTTTAGTGATACTCTGTGTATCGCTGCCTTTACTCTTACGGCAATTGAAGGTTCAATGAGGTTTAACCAAATCGATTCCCACACCCGGCGGGTGCTCCTAAGTGGAGGAACTAAGGAATTTATAACAAATTCAATTTCGATTAACCTTAATTTGGTGATACATTCAGTATCGCCGCCTTCTATTTTTACGACGATCTTTTGGGACAATTCGTTAAAATATCAGATCTCGTATATTCCTGCCCTGGGCTATTCTACTAAAATATTTCAAGGGCCGGCGTCTTTATGAGGGGGGCTTTGTTACAAAATTGAATCTTGAGACAGTCACCACCTCCTACAGACTATAAGTGCCATGCTGGACCATTATATCAGAGGGTATTCTTCATGTTCTTTAGCTAAAAAGATTTGTTTAGCCTCTTTACACCCCGCCGCATAGCGAGATGTGTTAGCTGTGTCTTTGCATCCCGTTACCCAGCGGGTTATTAACACTTGTATGCGAACACTTGGGTTAACCTTATGAGCATTAATTCCTGGAAATTTTTCTTTATTTTTCCAGAGCTGAGCTCCGGCGGACCAATACAGACCCGGCGGTAGTTTCCTCACACCAGTCTCTGTCATGGCTACTGTGGCCCCAGTTTTTGCCCTGTGCATTACCCCTACTTGCGCGGGTATCCCGATTTTTGCGCATACCCTTTGCATAAGGTGTGTTAAATGTCTAGACCGTTCAAGGGGTCTCTGGGTTACACTTAATTGTTCCTTTTGCTCCCAATTAGCCAATAAAGTCCTGTGTGACAATGACAAGACCGCGGCGGTAGCGTTGAGAGAGGTCAGACAACAGATGTCGGCCTACACTACCATTGTCGCACATAAGTCACTTCAATGTGACAACGTCCCACTTTGGGATAAGTTGCTGTCAGAGCACCCTCCCCCTAAACGTACCTCTAGAGTAACGGGTTTTAAGCCGACAGAGACTAGCCAGGGTTCTGTATCGTCTGTGGATACGTCTAAACGCCCGAGAGAGCCTACTCCCCCGGCAGCCACCTCCTCGTCGCGGGCGAGATCGAGGTCAAGGTCACCTCTCAGACAGCAGTCTTCAAGTCGTGCCTCTTCCCCGGCGAGTAAGACGGAAGCTTCCACCAGTGGTCATGGTGGTGATTCTTCCAAATCTAAGTCTAGTTCGCGGTCACACCGTAGCCACAAATCCTCCAAAAAGGATTCCCATAGGAAGTCCTCTCGACATTCTCCTAAGTCTAGTGCATCTCGTCGTACCTCTACACCTGAAAATGTTTCTGTTACAGCCTCAGAGTATAGTGAAGCGCCTGTCCCTAAACAAGATTTACCTATTGATATTTTAACCCTAGAAATGGAAAGTTCAGGAAATTCAATAATTGAGAATGTTTCAGACTCTCAAGAGAGCGTAGGCCAGAGCCTCGGTGTTTGGCGGTTTGCTCAACCAGGGTCTGACCATCCACGTCCGACTCATACGAGTCACACAGTAGCCGATGTCCACAGGGACGCGGCGACCCCATCCTCTATCCCTGACTTATCTTGGAAACAAGGTACCCCTGCCTCGGCGGGGTCTTCTCAGGAGGATCGGGAGGAACAAGATGAAGTGTCAATAATTTCAGATAGGGAAGGACAAGGGTCAGGCTCAGGCCTGGACGCCGCCCATGATAATACTGATTCACCTGTAAGTTCTGCATCTAACCAGTTTGTTACAGCACAAGAAATTGATGGGTTACTTACTCATGCTCTATCTAAATTCTTTAGTCAACAACGAGAAAACCCCACAATGGACTTGGGGGCTCCCTTGACAAGTTCTGCGGTACGGCCTCTGATAACGTCAATCGATTTATCTAAGATTCCTAACCCTCCTACTCTGTCACCGGCAGGGAGCTCTAAGCCAGCTACGGCGGCATTCACTACGTCAAATGTCAGGGTCATCACGGATGTTAATCCACCCCCTCTAGACAAAGCGCCTCTTAGAAAGGTAGCTATGCCCCTGCTTTATGGGCCAGACGAGTCATGGGTTCCTTTGAACCTCTCTAAGCCAGAGCTTGCCCAGCCTACCTTGTCAGGGGAACTCCCGGTACCACGTGAGTGGTTTATCCAGGGAAATAAGTCAAAGAAATTAAGGGCATTGGATGCCTTGGGTAATGTTTTGGACGTAAATATCAAGGCTATACCTAGTTATTATCATCAGGATTATTTTGTTTATGCATCTAAGCCTGCTTTACCCCCTGCCTCAGCTTCAAAACTTTTTTCAGACTGGTCTAAGCTGGATGGGTTTAATGATATTAAGGCTCTGTCGGCTCTTACTCCTGAACTAGATTTACAGACCGTCACAGACGAGACAGCTAATCCAGTTTTGAAGGTGGTACAGTTGGGACCAGGACCTTGGGTGGATTGGGAGGTAGAGGCTCAAAACTTTGCAACCACTTTCACTTCTAAATCTTCCCACCAGATCCCTCAGGATACACATTCATGGTTCTCCATGCCGGTGGGTTCTGCCGGCGGAGTTCCGTCAGCTTTATTTTCGTTTCTAGCTGCCCCTAAGATTAATCTTTGTGAACTAAAGGACCCATTCACTACCCCTACCCCTACTCACCTAGACAGAGAATTTAGGCTAAGGGGAAAAGCTTTCCGCCTGTTTTCACAGTACATAGTTTCTCAGCAGGTGGCTAAGTCTTTACTCCGGTCCACTCAGGCAATCGCAGACGCGGATGCTCGAAGATCAGTTGAGTTATCCCGGCGTCTGATTCTTCAGTCGTCGATTCAATCCTTAGGTGACATACGCACAGCCTTACTTGAGGCGGTGCGAGCACGACAGGATCTTAGGATGTCATTAGTTCGCAAGCTGCCTGATCGCATTGCTAACCAGGTGGTAATGTCCCCAGTACTTACTCCTTCTTTAATGTCCCCTGATGTATGGCGAACAGTGTTTAACATGGCACAGGCCGTGAAGCACAGTCCCGCACAGGCTAAGAAACCTGCATTTAACTTCCCCAAACCTAGGCCTCCTACTAAAGCTCAGCCAGGGGGTTCTAAGCCTTTTCTTCCGCCTAAGTCCTCCCAATCCCCCCTGGGTCAGTACAGGCATAGACAGAGAGGGTTTTCAGGACAGAGAGGACGCGGCCAGTATAAGCCGGGGCAGGGCCAGTCTTCGGCCCACACCAGCCAGCCGGCGAAGCGTCCAACACCACCAACCCCACCATCAAAAAACTAAAGTCTCTCTCACTCCCAGTGCCTATCTTAAGGCCGGAGGAACCGAGGGAAGTACAGCCGGCGAACCCTTGTCTGCTAACTGGGTCGTTCCGAACGTGTCACCAAGCATGGCCGTTAAAAACCTGGGCACGGATGGTGGCACGCAAAGGCATCACTTGGCAGTGGCTCCGGCGACCTCGCTTACGTCAGCCGACAACGGCAAATTGTGTTTCATTAGAGGTGGAGTCGCTGGTCCAGGAGATGATTGCCAAGAATGTCATCATCCCGGTCCCTCCAGATTACCCTGTATTCACGTCAAAACTGTTTTTGGTTCCCAAACGGGACAGTATTCAGATGAGGCCGGTCGTAGACCTGTCTTATCTGAATCTTCACATTTACAACGAGTGTTTCAGAATGTTAACAGTTCATCAAATCAGGCTAACACTTCCGCCGGGAGGCTGGATGTGTTCCCTAGACCTGACAGACGCCTATTGGCACGTGTCGGTCAACAAAAGATTTCAAAGGTTTCTGGCCTTGAGGATCAGGCACCAAAATTTTGTTTTTCAGAGGATGCCGTTCGGTTTGAACCTAGCACCTCGAGTATTCACGAAACTAGTCCGGCAAGCCCTGATGCCGTTGTTAAAACAGGGAATCAGAGTGTTGTGGTATCTAGACGACTGGCTGGTGGTGGTAGAGACACAACAATTATGCATAAAACATGTCAATATCATTTTAAATCATGTCAAAACTCTAGGCTTCAAGGTAAATCTGGTAAAGTCAAACCTTGTTCCCTCAAGAGTAATTCAGTGGATAGGGCTGGTCTGGGACACCGCCGCTCTCACTCTGAGTCAGAGTGTGGACAATCGCAACAGGTTTCGCAGGAAACTGTTCAGGTTTCTTCACAGTCTGACTACGACACGAAGAGTCTGGGAGTCTCTGGTCGGCTCTCTCAACTGGATTCAGCTAACTGTCAAGTTGGGCCGGTTGAAAGTAAAACGATTAATATTGGAAGGCAACAAATATTTCCCACTCTTACCGGCGGGAAAATTATGGCCCATACCAAAATTAATCCACACCTTACTAGCGGTCTGGGCGAAGAGGGAAACATTGCACTCAATCATGTCATGGACCTCTCCTCCTCCAACGGTATGGGTAGACACGGATGCGTCGGGCACCATAGGGTGGGGATTTCAGTCAAATCAGGGGCACCAGGGTCAGGGGCTTTGGTCCCACTTAGAAATCTCTCACATAAATGTCAAAGAGTTACTAGTCCCCTTGTATTTCCTTCAGGCTCACGGCCCGGCGTTACGGGGCAAGTCGGTGGCCTTCAGAATGGACAATCTGAATGCAGTTCACTGTATTCAGAAACAAGGGTCAACGAGGTCAAGGAAGTTGCTACTCGTGTCGGAAGAGATTTTTGTTCTAGCCAGCAGTCTAGATATTTATCTTCACGCATCTTATCTCCCAGGCGTAGCGAACGTCTGGGCAGACGCTCTGTCCCGGAGACAGAGCACGACAGTAGAATGGGAGCTCAAGCAACCAATTTTCGACCTAATGATTGCGGAGCTCTCCCATCCACAAGTGGATCTTTTTGCGTCCGACGAGACTCACAAGCTCCCTCTATACCTCACCCGCCGGGCGATAACGCCGGCAGGGGGGCCAGACGCCCTAGTGACAGACTGGAACAGATGGAGCTCCATCTATCTGTTTCCGCCGCCAGATGCGTCACTAATGTGTCACGTAGTGAACAAACTACGAGTTTATCGAGGCTTAGTCTCGCTAATCGCGCCCCTGTGGCCGGCGCAGGTGTGGTACCAGCAATTAATAATGTGGTGCCCGGACCCGGTATCGCTCCCGGTCGGGTACTTCCACTTAGACACGATTGGCAACCTAGCGACCTCGCTGACTTTTGCATTATGGACATTCAGGAGGCCAAGTGGCTAGCACCATACGGTAGGGATGTGACCAATAAATTGCTCAATCAATATACTCAGTCTACTAAGCGACAATATCAATCACATTGGAAAGCTTTTACTTCTTGGATTGTTAGAACGGAACAAACTGTACCCTCAGTGGCATTGGTTTTTAATTACTTGAACTATCTGTTTGAGCAGAAAAGTTTATCTGTGGTAACTTTGAAGAATCACTTAACTGCGATTAGAGTGCCCTTTTTCGACCTTACAGGTCTATCCATACCGGTGGCGGAGGAAACAGGATTTATGAGAGCGTGTTTTAAACTCCGCCCACCTCCCCGTCAGCTCATGCCTACTTGGTCTCTGGACAAAGCTTTGTCTTTACTTCATTCTCGTCTGTATCAAAATACTGCAGACTTTGCTTTAATCTTAAAGAAGGCAGTTTTCCTTTTGGCTTTGGCCACCGGAAACAGAGTGTCTGAGCTGGCGGCGATGAGCAACACACCTAATTGTCTTAGGTTTGGTAGACTTAATGATTCAATTTCCATTGCACCCTCCCCGGCGTTTGTAGCCAAGAATGAGCATAGTGCACACGTGTTTTCTGAGTTCACGGTGCCGGCGTTAAAAAGGGGAAAGGTGCATCATAATTTATGTCCAGTGCAAGCTCTAACCAAATATTTGAGAATAGCTCCTCAAAACCCCCAAGGTGCTTTATGGGTAGCGAGTACGGGTAAACGCTTACTTAAACGGCGATTAGCCTCTCTTCTGGTAGAAGTCATTAAAGAGAGTAATCCCGGCGTTGTGGGTAGGGCCCACGATTTACGCAAGTGGGCGGCCTCTTTACGTTTCCTGAAAAACTTTTCAGTTGAAGATATTGCGTCCACACAGTTGTGGGCGTCTAATCATACGTTTCTCTCTAGATACTTGTCAGTTGCTCTAGACAAACCTTCCTTACCATGTATAGCTTTAAGGCAGAGGGTCTAGGTGGCCCTGCAGTCACTTATGTTTACTTTCACGGAAGGGGGGGGGGGGGGTGCAGTCAGTTGACATAGGACACCCTAGACCCCGCCGGAGTATGAGAGCTGTGATACAATTTAAGGTTAAAATGTGATATGAAAATTTCTCTGCGAGAAATTGTGCTAGTACAAGGTTTAGTACAAAACAACGGTGTTGTTATAGTAGTTTTAGCTGCGAAAGCAATGTAATATTAGTTCAATGGAGTTCATTTGCAATTGATCTCCACATGTATTTTGGGGTTTATGATGTGCACATATAAACTTATAACTTATTATTTTTGTCACCACTCGTTGAGTGGGGTGCCTTTTGTAACTACAGATCTGTGTTCAGAATCTTCAGGGTTACCCATTTTTGTCGGGCAGGCTTCTTTGAAGCACGCACCTGCCTGAACCCCTTTTTCTTGTATATTTCCGGCCTACGCCGTATTAAATACATTTTTCAAAAGTAAGAATACTATGTGGTTGTTTTTATTATCTGCTTTTCTAGAGTTATGATATGATTACGAATGTCCCCCTCCAGTCTTAGATATCAGGCATGTTCGTCAATGATGGAGGGGCCACTAATAAATTATAGGTTTGACTCCTGTAAGGAGATAAAGAAAACCTAATATTTAGTAGTGGCCCCGTAATCATTGACGACTGGGGCCCTCCCGACCGTCCCCTTCCCATTCGTTGATGTATTAAGGATTTTGGTTTACTTGATATGTCAGTGAAGGAGGAATGACGCCTGAATCAGCGTCTGGTCAGAAATCCACACAAGTACATCCACGATATGATGGAAAGCTTATTGGATAGTTATTCTTATTTTCTTTTTGTTTTTATTTTTTACGAAGTTTTTTCGTAGTGAGAATCCAATTCATAATGACTGAAGCCATGAGTGAGGTCGCGTGCGCTCATGATGAAGGCTCCTCAGTTTTTAAATGCTCTGCGCGGTAGATTCAAACTATGGCGGATTAGTGTTTGAAGAGGATGCCTTATGTAATAGGCATGTTCGTCAATGATTACGGGGCCACTACTAAATATTAGGTTTTCTTTATCTCCTTACAGGAGTCAAACCTATAATAATGTAAAAGCTATATCACAGGGACATCTTTGGAACTTATACATTATATAATATATATGTTACATTATGAGGTAGCGTGATCAATTAGGTCAGGTCAGGTAAGGTAGGGCGCGAGTCCAGGACAGGGCGGGGCAGGGGGCGAGTCCAGGGCAGGGCACGGGGCGAGTCCAGGGCAGGGCAGGGCAGGGCAGGGCGACACTCAATAATTCTTGAAGGTGTGGTAGTCCCTGAAGCAGTCACCCAGGCAGAGTGGAACTTTGCACTCGGCGCACATTGAGGTGACTCTTTTGGTGACATGGGGTTTCCTGACACTGGTGCTGCAGACGGTGCACTGCGCCTGCCTGCGACGAGTGCCAAGCATCTCAGTGTTGATGGGGTAGTGTCTTTCGACACCCAGCTGGATGCGGTCAGGAACGTGATCCCCACGCCATGCCGTACGTCTGTGAGTGGTGGTGCCATACTTCTCCAGGAGTTGGTATGAGACGTTGTAGACGAACTCCCGGAATTTCAGCTTCTGGTTTGGGGCCATATCCTTTTTCACCAACCACAAGTTGTAGGCGTTGAGCATCGTGATATCAACTAGGTGGAGGAAGAGCTTGTGATACCACTTCACAGTCTTCCTCAGACACTCAACGCCTGACAGCTGACAGTCAGACTTGTCCACCAGGCGCATGTTCTTAGTGTAGTCCACTACCATGTCGGGCTTGTAGATTGTCTTCCTGGTTCGGTAGTGGATTTTGCCAGAATCCATCTGGGCACCTGTGTGGACGGTGGAAAGCAGGTGGACGTCTCGCTTATCCTTCCACTTCAGGGCTATCAGTTTCCCACACTTCTCGAGCTGCTTGTATTTCTGCCCCTTTCGTCGCCTTCTTCGCACATGCCTCTCGCGGTGTTCCTGGGCCAGGTCGTCTTCTGAAGGTGTGTCACTGGAGGAGGCATCTGTGAGAGGAATGACATTACCTGTGAACTTTGGCATAAACTTTCTTGTCTTTCTGACAGTCCCACATGACCCCGTTTGGTTGTCATGAAGAAACTGGCAGAGAGCAGGAGAAGTATACCAGTTGTCAGTGTAGATGATGTGGCCTTTGCCCAGGTAAGGTGCCAATATTTTCCTGACGATGGCACCTGACATGCCCATGGGGTCATTGGCAGCGGCTTTCGGTATGTCAATGTCAGTGCCTGTGTACACGATCATGTCAAGTACTATTCCAGTTTCGCAGTCACACAAAACGAAGAGCTTGATTCCGAACCTATGCCTTTTCAAGGGGATATACTGCTTGAAAACAAGACGTCCTTTGAAGAGCACGAGCGACTCATCAATCACCAAATTGAGGAAGGGGTAAAAGTATTTTCTATACCTCTCCAACAACATGGTGAACACATCCCGAACTTTCCATATCCTGTCAATCCTGTTAGGATTTTCGTTGTCTGCAAAGTGCATAAATCTTAGCAGCAACAAAAATCTGTCACGAGTCATGAACTTATTGAAAGTTGGGGTGGCGATGAGAGGGTCGTGCTTCCAATAGTGTTGCAACACATGCTTCTTGATCAGAGGCATGAGGAACAACAAGGCAAAGAACGTCATAAATTCTTCCACAGTCGTATCCACCCAGCCTCGTATTCTCGCTTTTGGAGAAAGGACGTCCAATCTGCCAAACACCCACCTGTAGTAGGCGTTTGTTTGGGCAACGATGTACGTCATTACCTCCATATCGAAAAAAGCGAGGAAGAAGTCGCTTTCGTTCGCTTGATCGTCACAGGGCCAGTCGTCAGTTGTGCCTGACGTCCCAGGATTGAACTGGGGCACATCAGGTACAAAATTGACCCCGTCAGACCAATCGAACGAAGGCAGCTCAGGGATCGGAATGTCGTCTGCGTCTGCTTCATCGTCTGAAATATCGCTTCCATGGTCGCGATACAGCACTGCATCATCATCATCACCCTCCTCTTCACTTGACAGACGATACCCTTCCTCATTCTCGTCACCGACGTCGGACTCACTCCCACTGTCCACTCCCAAATCCCCCACCCTTGGTCCCGTGCTAGGGCTTCGTCGTCGAAACCTGGGCTGCCAATGTCCTGCGAATCACCATCAAACAGCAGGGCGGCATACTTTGATGGTGTCAGAGTTTTCCGGGTCACTTTTGCACGTGCGGGAGTCTTATGGACAGGGACAGCAGAGGCGGTGGCAGGGGCAGCAGTGGTGCGTGGCCTTGATGGCAAGATGATGGTGGTGCCTGTCGCCCTTCTCTCTGTTCCTTGGGCAGGGGCGGCATGGGCGGCAAGGGCAGCAGGGGCAACAGGGGCAGCAGGGACACCAGGGCCAGCAGGGCCAGCAGTCGCTTTCCCTCTCCCTTTCCCCTTCCCCTTCCCCTTCCCTGTTCCTTGGGCAGGGGCGGCAGGGGCGGCAGGGGCAGCAGGGGCAGCCGGGCCAGGGGCGGCTGGTGGTGGTGGTGGTGGTGGTAGGGGCACTGTGGCTGGCGTACGGGTTCTCTTCCCTACGCCCGTGCCTTTAATTTTTCCTGCCCCCGCAGGTTCTTCAGCCCTAGGGCGGCCTCCTGCGTCGCTGGTACCGGTGGCAGGGGTGGCAGGGGCAGCAGGGGCAGCAGGGGCGGCTGGTGGTGGTGGTGGTGGTAGGGGCACTGTGGCTGGCGTACGGGTTCTCTTCCCTACGCCCGTGCCTTTAAATTTTCCTGCCCCCGCAGGTTCTGCAGCCCTAGGGCGGCCTCCTGCGTTGCTGGTACCGGTGGCAGGGGTGGCAGTGGTGGCAGTGGTGGTGGTAGTGGTTGTTGCAGTGGCCTGGGTCGTGGTGGCAGTGTCCCGAAACACCAATGACCTCTGTACCTTTCTCGTGCTTGCACGTGTTTTTCGTGCTTTGGGTGCAGGTGTTTCGTCCTCCGAGCTGTAGGGCGTGTCGTACTGGTAGGTAGGGTTTTTAGCAGCCACCCTCTGCCTTCCACGGCGGCTAACACCACCAGAAGGAGGGCTGGTTGTGTCATCAGGGAGCGAGCGTGAGGGACGTGTGGGCTCCATGACTAGTGCGTGGTTACTGGCGCGGTGGTGCTTGCACGAGTGCGGGGCGAGCGTTTGGCGGGGTGGTGTCGAGAGTTGACATGTAGTACTATACCCACACCAATTTTCAGCCGCCTGGCTATAAACGCGTGGTTTTGGTACGCGTTCAAAAGCTCTGCTCTTAAGAGTCTCCCCGCAGCTCCCGGGTTAAGGGTCTTCCCGCAGCTCCTGGGTTAAGCCAATTAAAGTTGACTGAAAATTATAGAAACATGGGGTGGAGACTTTAGATCTACAATGCATCGATTAGAAACACGAAACTAATACTATACAATAATTCAATCGAAATATACGACAGTTAAAATTTCTTTTATCATCGGTATCGGCATAAATACTAACGTTAGATTGAAATAGTTAGCTGGATCCTATGAAACTTTATTTCAGACACTACTATTAGAGACCAGAGTTGATGAGGAAAGAAGCCGGGGAAAATTGACCGTGTGAATCCTTCTTAATTGCCTTACTGGCTCCACCCACAACGATCCAGTTTGATCTTGTATATCTTGGTTCTAACATTCCTACTATATTTCTACATACTATATCCATATACTGTATATGGATATGTAGAGATCTAGGTACACTATACGAATGGCCAGTAAATTGCCAGATTAAGTTCAATGTAGATAAATGCAGTGTAGTAAAATTTGGGAAATTGATAGCAAATGCAGGATATATTTGTTATGCCCTGTTTTTCTACAGGTTTAACTTGGGTAATGTGAGTTCTAACTGACTGGGCATATAAGGCTGCATGCACAATACAAGGTATGAGGAATAGAGAACACAAAAGAAACACACGGTAACAAGACACACGATCACGTTTATTAATATACCACTGCTGAATACTCGTGCAAGACAATATGATAGAAATGAACAACACTAGCATAAGTGGATCTGGATGGAGCCTAGTCTCCCACTTCCAACGTTCAGGTATTAATCTTCTGATCACTGGCTTATTTAACAGGTTTATACTAGAGACCATCAATATTACTTATAGATTCATATTCACTGTTAGATTTATTACTGGTAGCTCTGGTGCACAAGTAATAGTTCACAGACTAGATTAGACACGCGTATTTTAGAGCACGGGAATTCTAGTACCCTCAGGGGGGTACTGATCTAAGCTTTATATTCTTATGGCAGAAATACGTAGAACACAAATCAGTGGGCGAACGCTAGATATCCTAGGGTTTTACTCCTATGTAATAATATCTGGATAAAGGTAATTACGAGAGTTAATGTCGCCTGTTAATTAATAAACACTGATACGCTTAGCACTTCCCAACTGGAATGGTTATATATGAATTACACTGGGCAAATAGCCACTTCGTAGAAATATTAATAAGTGAATCTCTAAATAGCACTGTAACATGTAGTACTGATAGAGTGAATCTTGGGTAGTATCTGATGGGTCTGGTCCTGGTTATCTTGCGTCCATGATGTTGGGGGCTAGCGACTGGTTCCGCGGCCGTCCAGGGTGTCCATATGTATGAAGTTCTCAAATACGTGGACAGGTCCTTCTATCCAAATCTGCCACGGAGTCTGCCAGCTCTGGAACTCACTTCTCAGCAACTAGCAAGGATAGAGCTCAAGGCTAACTCTGGTGACCAACCTGGGTTGCTGTCTATCTTTCAACTGATTTTACTGGGGGCTGGAGCTGGGTTTATAGGCTCGGTTTTGGGCCCTGTAGGCCATAGGGAACTCGAGTCTTATGGACTTATTTGAGTTCTCAATAGATACGGGGACTAGGTAAGGTGGTGATTACTGTTGTGGCACATGGCTATAGGAAGCCTTCATAATATGATATAACTGAGCCTTAGTAAGAGGTACTATTTTGGCTATACTGGAAGTATTTAGGGGAGAGAGACTGGATCTACTTTGCGAGGAGGATGGGGACAGCTGTGATAGGAGCGTCTCTCTTAGATTGTTCAATCTTCATTCTATGGTATAGCTGAGGTGCTAATTTAGTGATCAGAGTATGCAAGAAAGGTAAATGGTTTATTGTGAGTTAATAGAGGTTAGTAAAGGTGTTAGTCATGCATGGTTAGTTCATTGATACGAAGAATTCCTGTGCTACCTGGCAATGACCCGGAAGTCAAAACAGGGGTCAGGTATACCTCCGCGGGGGTGGGGGTCTCCCTCCTCGGGTGGGTAAAAAGGGGTAGCCGGGCGCTCTCTCTCTGGGATGGTCGTCCGGCGGCTGTGGCTAGGGGCTTGCCATATTACCAGTGTTTGTAATAACCCTCTGTTTATGAGACAGATGTGGGTCTTCTTAATATCCAAACCGAAGGTGCCTTGGCTAGCTGGTTTTAATCGGTTGGTTGTTAATCGTATGGTTTGCTGGATGTGGTGGAGACTGGTTGCTAACTCTGCCACATTTATCTGGAAGTATGGCAATAGAAGTTAGTTACTGGTGAGGCGGCTAGCCTCGCACCGACGACCATTGGGTGCAGGGTTGTGAATAGGTTGTAAGAGAATAGATGGCATGCAAGGGGTTAGTAAAGTTCTAATGTTGTTCTGGCCTATTAAGGGAAGGCAGGCTGGATAGGAGTATATATATAAAAGGTTGGAGAGCGTTAGCAACGGAAAAATCAAGAATCTTCAAGAGGTATGAGAGAGAGGCTAGGTCGGACAAGAGTCGAGAAGCGCGGGGTATTTTAATGAGAGGGGAGGAGTTCAGGGGGGGGCTATAGGCAAATTTGACCCTACGGTCTCTGGGCGTGGGGGTGGCATTAGGCTGCAGTTGATATTGGAGTTTGAAAAGGCAGTGAAAGTACGTTAGCCAAATGCTACCGGGGAATGCAACTATGGGGGTGGTATATGAGTCTGGAAAAGATAGAATTATGTGGACTGTGGGGCTGGGGGGGGGAGAAGGAGGTGAACTGTAGGTGTGTGCTTGACTGTGGGTAAAGTGGGGAAAAACATGGTGTATTATTCTTCGTCAGTACGAGGGGTTATGGATACTATTAGTTGGCACGAGCTTTTGCACGTCTAGTTGTCCCTGGGAACTGCGTTTTCTATGAAATATATACCAAGAAAAGCGGCAGTTCGTTGGGGTACTTAGTTATTGTTTCGAGGTACTTATGACAGATACTGGTAACAAGGTTATCTATACAATCTCTGGTTGGGGTAAGAGGTGTAGGACACGAAGCAAATTGGCGTAGTGTGGACTGTGGATACGAAGGGGGTGAGTGGAAGACGTATAACAATTGTGGAAAAGTAAATGGAAAAGATGAACACCATGGCGGATAAAGATAATTAACCTAAGGATTGAATACATAGATTTATGGGGCGATTGTCTTCAGAAACTTAGTCTGGCAAGACAAGGTATTTTAGGGTATGTTGATATTAATACTTAACCTAAGGATTGAATACATAGATTTATGGGGGCGATTGGTCTTCAGAAACTGAGTCTGGCAAGACAAGGTATTTTAGGGTATGTTGATATTAATACTTAACCTAAGGATTGAATACATAGATTTATGGGGCGATTGTCTTCAGAAACTTAGTCTGGCAAGACAAGGTATTTTAGGGTATGATGATATTAATACTTAACCTAAGGATTGAATACATAGATTTATGAGGGCGATTGGTCTTCAGAAACTGAGTCTGGCAAGACAAGGTATTTTAGGGTATGTTGGTATTAATACTTAACCTAAGGATTGAATACATAGATTTATGGGGGCAATTGGTCTTCAGAAACTTAGTCTGGCAAGACAAGGTATGCTAGGGTATGTTGATATTTATATCTTAAACTTAGGGACAGAGCATGGGTGTATTAACTTAAAGGTGTATTTATTCGTCATCGTGTAGGTAGATTCGGGCGGGTAAGAGGTGTAGGACACAAAGTAAAATGGCGTAGTGTGGACTGTGGATACGAAGGAGGTAAGTGGAAGACGTATGACAATTGTGGAAAAGTAAATGGAAAAAGGTGAACACAATGGCGGATAAAGATACTTAACCTAAGGATTGAATACATAGATTTTATGGGCAATGAGTCTTCAGAAACTTAGTCTGGCAAGACAAGATATGTTAGGGAATGTTAATATTAATACTTAAACTAAGGATTGAATACATAGATTTATGGGGCGATAGGTCTTCAGAAACTTAGTCTGGCAAGACAAGATATGTTAGGGAATGTTAATATTAATACGTAACCTAAGGATTGAATACATCGATGAATGACGACATATAAGTCGTCGTCCTAATAAGGTGAAACCTGGTTGATCTGCACTTGGCACAATACGACACAAGGACAGTGCCGCTATGTCGTATCAATACTGGTGGCAGTTAATATTATAGAGACACTTAGTTACTAGAGGAACAATGCAAGGGGGCGACTGAGCACGGGTTACATATATCTATACTCGTCATGGGAAATGATATACGAGGTCTAGGGACAGGCGTGGGTGTTTTAACTTCTAAGATATATAACATCTACTTCTCGGATGTAAGAACATACATAGATATATGGCTGTCTGATTTGTTGGCTTTGGCTCAACCTAGGGACAGGGCATGGGTGTTTTTAATATGAATGTATATTCCTGTTCATCATCATTGTAGTTAGAAGTGTAGGACACGAGGGAGTAGTGTACGTGAGGTGTGGAAAATGGTCAGTTTAGAAGGGGTAGGTAGGTGCGGCCTGGAGCTGCTTAGCCCTGCGGGCTTGGGCCTGTCTGAATTGGCTGGCTCGGTCAGCTGGTCCTTTCATTCTGTGGACCTTTCTTTCGGGTGTTTCTGTGTGCTGTTCGCTCGTGGCTTCTGTGGTGGGCTTCTCGTTCTGGGGCATTTTAATATTATTATGTTCTATCCAACAACCAACTCTACTCCTAAAATCGATTAATGAAATATTACAAACACATGTGGCAGTCCGTGGATTCGAACCCAGGACGCTCACACCGATAGATTAGATAGATAGATAGATTAGATAACGTGGATATAAGAAACTCAGTTAATGAATACAAACATTTGGGAGTCGTTCGTCAACTGTGATTTGAAACCTACAAATCAATGCATTATTGCTCGAAATAAGGCAAATAGAGTTCTCTGATGTATATCTAGAAGTGTGAGTAATAGAACAGCAGACGTAATCTTAAGAACATAAGAACATAAGAAAATGGGAGTCTGCAGAAAGCCGATTGGCCCAAGCAAGGTAGACCCCTCACACACCTAACCCTAATTATAAGGCCTTATAAGCTCGGCTTATATAGTCAAGCTCACTAACACCATTAGGACTGACCTCACCGAAACGGTTAGAGGTCAGAAAACGGGGGTCTAGGCTACAGAGCGCCGATTGGCCCACACCTGACAGATCCCCCTCACACCCAACCCATCTCGTCTAGCTTTAAGATAAAATTAAATAGGCATATGGACGAGATGGATTGGGTGTGAAAGGGATCTGCCAAGTGTGAGCCAATCGGCTCAGACTCCTGTGTTCCTATGTTCTTATATGCATATACAGCATTTGCATTAGAACAAAATGCACAGGCTTACAATGAATAATACATTCGCACGAATTATATGAGAGTAATTACTCTCTCTCTCTCTCTCTCTCTTTCTCTCTCTCTCTCTCTCTCTCTCTCTTATACCGTAAGAGACAGACAAACGAAGTATGAAATATGGACAAAAGTATATACTATTCGGACAAGACGACCATAGGATTAGACTATACATTAACACGTGAGTGTTGAATTTACCTCCTCGCTCTGCTCTCCCAGGCCCCTATCCCAGTAGAACATATGAAATAGAGTAATATTAACCGGAATTTAATTGAAGTTAACCGATTAATGTTACGATAATTCAATTAAGTTAAGGGAAGTTGACCCATTTTTCAAAATTAACTAGTTAAGTTAAAAGTTAATTAAATTAATCGATTAATCGGTATAAGTTAGGTTAATTAGTTAGTGAGTTCACTGCTCAATAGGTGGCGTTCTGAGAGTGAGGGTCTGAGTCTGGAGGGTGAGACGGTGAAGCACTTGAGCGAAGCAACCAGCCGCTTCAGAGATGGAGCTGCTTTGAGCCATGATGGATGCTTCGCATGTCTCACTCCCCAGACTGGAACAAGACCTCACGGGCTTCACCGTGTTGAGCGGTGGAATGTACAGGCTCTCAGCCTATGCCCGAGAGGGAGTAGTTGGAATATAGAAAAAAAAAAAAAAAAATTAACTTAACTGACCCAACTCTGAATATATAGGCTATATAATTAAATTTTGCAATATTGCATATTGCATCGAAACATATTTTATTGATCTATTACTTCCTAATACAAAATTTGTTTTATGTGCCCTTTTTTCCTATTCAGTAATTTGTGACTTTTTTTCCTGTGCCGTTTTTTCCGGTGCCTTTTTTTCCGAGTACCATGGGCCCATGCGCATGGCCTTATGCAGTTTCCCGCGATCTTATGTTCTTTTATATATACTGTATATATATATTAAAATACCACAGGAACGAAAATCCTGAGAGCGAAACCCCCACCCTAACGAGCCACAGGAACGAAAATCCTGAGAGCGTAAACCCCACCCCCAACTAGATCCCCGGTCCCATTTCCATCCCCGATTTAGTGTCTCTCTCTCCAAATGCATTCCACATATTATACGTCTCTCAATCACAGTCTTCTAATATACAAACCACAATACTTTACTCACTGACATTCTTGATGTACCACCTAAGTATGTATTTAATTATGTAACCACCATACAGGCTATAATCCTTGCATTGTGTAGGTTCGAGGCGATCTAAAAGACACCTTAGCTTCCATTTCACACCAAATCAGATCGTGATTACGTCAGCCCTGTATTTAGTTATATAACAATCATAGTCTCCCCCAATTCTAGCAATTTTATGTCTCTAACCTCCCGTTGTTTTATCCACTAACTATATATATTCCCAACCTTCCTAATACCACCTCCATTTCACTAGACAAAATACCAAGGAGTAATTCCGAGATTAATTATGAAATTACACTAGACAGCCCCATAACTCACTGAGATCCACATTGCTATTTTATTGATGTACCAACTCCCTAATGTTAACATAATTTAGGGAACTTGTAAAAAGAGAAGACACCTATCTTCGTTCCCCCATTTTTAGCAGTTAGCTATACATAACCTCACGTTGCATTGTTCGTCTGTCAATTTGTGTCCCTTGCCAGTTCTTGTATTGATTTATGCCTGTTGATTTAGATAAGTTAATTACGAGTTATGTAACAACCTTTAACCACGACTCTATACACCCGATAACCCTATGCCAGTTATTGTATTGATTTAGGCCTGTCAATTCGGATAAACTCACTATGACCAATCTGCAGACGATTATCAGGAGAGATGCAGGAAAGCTACCTCGTATCTCTCTCTCCATGACGAGTATAGATATATGTAACCCCGTGCTCAGTTGCCCCCTTGCCTTGTTCTTCTAGTAACTAAGTTTATATATAATATTAACCGGAGTATGCCACCAGTATTGATACGACATAGCGGCACTGTCCTTGTGTCGTATTGTGCCACGTGCATACCAAACCGGTTTTCATCATCTTATTAGGACGAATGCCGTCGTTTATGCATGTATTCACTCCTTAGGGTAACTATCTGTTATCCACGATGTTTTCTCTTTTCCACTTAACTCCGCATGTTACACGCCTCTTAAAAAAACCCAGTCTTCTTTAATACAAACCACATGACTTTCCTCCTAGACATTCTTGATGTACCAACTAAGTATGTATTACATTAGATAACCACCTTGTGGGTTATAGTACTTTCATTTGTGTAGGTGCGAAGGCGACCTCAAAACGCCTTCGATTTCCAGTCCACAACGAACCCGATCATGATTATGTCACCCCTATAATTAATTGTGTAACCCACACACCAACCCCATGCTCAGCTGTTCCTTTCTTTTGTAGTAACTAAGTATATAGATATGTACCCCCGTGCTCAGTTGCCCCTTGTCTTGTTCTTCTAGTAACTAAGTATATATATAATATTAACCGGAGTATGCCCACCGATATTGATACGACACTGTCCTAGTGTCGTATTGTGCTACGTGCATACCAACCCGGTTTCATCATCTTATTAGGACGACGGCTATAATGTCGTCATTCATGCATGTATTCAATCCTTAGGTTAATTATCTTTTATCCGCCATTGTGTTCCTCTCTTCCATTTACTTTTCCACAATTGTTATACGTCTTCCAATCACCTCCTCCGTATCCACAATCCACACTACTCTGTTTTGCTTCGTGACCCTATGCTTAGTGGTACCCTGTTTTGGGTCATCCTGTCCTCTTATCCTTCACGCCCCGCTGCACACACCACCCTACCTGTTCGATCGTAGGGAAATGCCACCCCTATGTCCAGCGCATTAAGGGTCACTGCCCTAGGTCACGAGCGGCGCGGCGCCTAGCCTCAAACCACCCCCTTTACAATTCACAACCCTCCCCCTGTAAAGACGCCATAAGAACGTTATAACATGCCGACTCAGTTCGTTCACTAACCTCAACAAATGAAAGGTAAGGACCTATCCTTGTACCCCCCCTTAACTATCCTCTAACTCCCTAGCCCCACTCACAACCTAAACCAGAACAATAGCCGGCGTGAGACTAGGACGACCCCCTCTCGTCCCCCCTTAAAAATGTAAATTTCCCCATGACTTGCATTTTCACAAAACCACTATTCTTAACACCCACGAGTGATCCTCGTACATGAAAACTAGATGTAGTGATCAACCCTAACTAGGAAGATACCTCCTGACAACCTGAACTCATATCTCAAACCAATTAACGTAAGAACTCTCGATAACCATATTCAGGGAGCGGCCTGCCCCCCCGACCCCACGGGGACCCCACCGACCCCCGTGGAGAATTACCCTGACCCGCGCAAGCCAGCAAATTCTTGCCAGACAACAGGTGAGTTTCCAACAGGTTATGACCTACAAATCTAAATACCTATCCAAATACCATCCTATCCCATCCTTAACCAAAACCAAAATCTTCCTTATCCCATCCTAGATTACGAATAGCATGTCAGCTAGACCAGAGAAGGATATTTAGGTGAATTGATGAATAATACCTCCCAGCCTATTCACGTAGGGCACCAGCAAAGTAGTCCCTAAAAAAACCTTCACCAAATCTGCCTAAATAACTCTACTAGTACCTCATACTAGAGTTAAGATATCCACGATCATAAATCAGATAACAAGTTACTTACCGCCACATTAAAGACCCCCCTCCCTAATCCCCTAAGTTCACCAGAATAAATTAACTACTTTCATAGCACTGACATCCAATACTTCTAGAACATTCCTGAAGCTTCCTTGACCTGCCTATAAATAAGACACAGAGACAACAGTCGGGCAGTTGAATATTAGAGCCCAAAAGCAACGGCTGGCCACACTGCGTTGGCGTCTAGTTTCCCTCCTCCCCCCCTCAAGATTCACGATAATTCGGCGTTCCGTAATCTGTGCAACTCGGTGAGGAAGTGAATTAACCCTTTACGAATGTTTTATTGCGATCGGGACTACCGGCAGTAATATTATATTGGTAGACAACAAATTCACAAATTATTGATTGTTTCATTAACTTCTGATAGTGGACCATCCGCTACTTGAGTTACGAATGATCATAACTCATAACTGATCTAAGGCAGAAAGATCTTGTTATGTATGCGAGAAACTCTTGAGTGAGGACTCTGCAAGAATAACTCCTTGGCAACAATCGACTGTCTTACCCCATCAGCATTTGTTGCCAAAAATGGTGCAAAACCGCCCGCAAGAAGCCCATCTGCCAAAACCTTCTCTACACTACCAGACAGCTTGGACGGCCCCAGAGCTACTGTTAACCCCCAACATCACTAACGCAAGATAACCAGGAAAACTCTATCACAGTGTTACTTCGCAAAGTACCAGCGTTACGGTGCTATTAACTATCAACCATCCAGTGTATTCAATTGTGTCTCAACTTTCTCTGATGTTAGGAAACAAGTGATTATTATGCTAGTACACGTTAATATATATCAGTGAAATTTAGCTTAGGCGAACTGACTCCCGTAATTATTCTTGCCACCAGGTTTAACCTGATTCGCCCTCACTGATATTTTCGGTCCGAAGTATCACCTAGACAAGTGAACATCCTAGACCAGTGCAACTAGTTACAGTTATCCCTTTACGTTAATTCTTGGGAAATAACCACATTACTTATACTTTCATCCTTGATTAAGAGTCATGTTACCAGAGAGAGTTAACAAAGCGAAATACCTAACCTGTGTGATTCATGTACCCTACGTATCATAAAGCAATGTGATCAGAAGAATATAATGCCTGAACGTTGGAAGTGTATCTCTATCCAAATCCGCGATAAGTACTGGGAGATTGTAATAAGTCCAATAACATCTATTGTTCGTGGAATTCTATTACGTACCTTCTACCTGAGTGTTATTGAGAATAAAGCTGTATTACAAACCATTTATCCGAGATTATCTATGTCCTCTGTTGATTCTCTTTATGTATTTTGCAAGAAATCCAATAACCCAGTCTTGCAGAACTCACCTATACCAAGTTAATCCTGTATAAAATCAGGGCATAACATTGGCGGCAGCGGTGGTTCTTGATTCGGATAGAATATTTCATTGCATTACATTTTTTGAAACAATAGAAGCATGGTAACATCGCAAAAATGGCACGTATTACACTCACATTCCCATTAGACATAGTAAAAACGTAGAGAAAAGAAAATTGAAAAGCCGTTTCCAATTGCTAACAGGTAACGCCTGCACTTACCTGGAACCAGTTTCGATCCCTCGTGATCCAGAACTTCGGGCCACTTTTGGGTTCCCTCGTCGCCCCCAAAATAATAAAAGTCAACGAGATCAAGTATGAAGGGGATATCAATGTGACCCTCGTACAACTCTACAGATACGTGAGAACCACGTATAGCTCTCAAGATGACGAGCAACAAAATTAACACTTATTCACCGCATTGTTCGACATCCTCCCACCCCACATCACCACCCATCTCGACCTGTACAGCTCATTCGAAGAACATATGCTCTCCATCAGAGAAATGTGCCAACTCGATCAAGTGGTATATGAAGGATGCCTGGACGTCACCCTAGCCAAGGTATGGGGGCACATCAAATCCGCATGTCCCTCGCGAACCCTTTAATACCAAGAACAACAGGTGTTCCTCTCCCTGGTGAACCTCCTTCCGGTAGACATCTACCAACATTTCATGGACCATGGGACAGCGAGTTTCCACCAGAACATCCGAGAAATACGGAAACTTCTACGGACACCCACCACTCCAAACAACTCGCCAGCTATGACAAATGAGGAACAACCCTTCACCATTACCAACTCGAGTCCGAGGTCTGTTCACCCACATCCATCCATTCCCTCACATTCCCCCTTAGTAAATGAAGCTCTTGAAAAAATTTCACCCCCAGCCATGTCTAAACACCCTGTGAATCCCCTATCCACCTCTTCAGCCCCTATCCAAGAAAATAAATGTATTCCTCCACTTAACACTATCATCAATAAGTCCCTCCATTCCCCTAAGGAATCAAACTCTGTGCACCCTTCCAAAATGACTCCCAATGAAAGTCCAACCCCAGTGCACTCTTCCTTGCCTCTATCCTCTCTGACCATCCCTAAATTTTCCCCTGCCCAGCCATCCACCAACGATAATCTTCCATCAATTGTGTTACCCCATGAACCCCCTCCTTTTTCTATGCCTGCCAACAAACCACAGAACGCAGAAATGGTCACCCCCACCATAACCAATTCTCTTTCAATGTCACCCCTGAAAAATGCTGGTCAGAAAATGAGCCCCCCCTCCACTCTCTCACATGCCCCTGTCACCCAAGACCAACCTTCACCCCGTCAATCCCTCAACAACCTGTCACGCCTCTCACTTCCTCAGATTCATCACCTGTCCCCCCCTCAAAACTGTCAACCTAACCCCCCCCCAACCATCATCTCCCCTCATGCCCAACCTCGGTGAACCCCTTAAAACACCCGCATCAACCAAGAATTCTACAGCTCCGCCTACCTCCTATTCTCCCCCTCCCTTGTCACCCTCTCCAACATTACCCGAACCACTCCTGAATCCACCTCCAGTAACACCCCCGCTCGCCAACCTACCTCTGCCCCATAATCCAGCACCAGAACCAAAATCTCCATCAATGTCTCCTTCATCCATCCTACCAAATTCCATTTTTTTCCAAGACAAATCTCTTCCGCAACAATCTCTCCAAACTTACCTACTCACCCCATCTCCACAATTTACCTGTCAATCTCCCACACCCCACTCTCCAAAACCCCAGATCATCCTAAACTCTCAACCTCCACCAATTCTCACCCTGCCAGCCTACCCTCTCACGACCACATTCAGAACGCAAAATCACCCCCGTACATAACCCCTACCTCCTCTTTCCCCCCCTACCTTAACCCCCTCTTCACCGTTACCCCATCCGCCCCAAATTCCACCCCCAAAGATCCCACTCGACAAAATACCACGCCCATCCAAATCCAACCACAAAACTTTTTCCACCTTGACTAACCCCCAAAATACTACCCTCTCTCTCACCCCAAACAACATAATCACCCTCTCAACCTCAACCACTCCTCGAAATCCCATCCACGTCTCTCCCGACAATAAAATCAGTCCAAATTCAACCCCTCTCAAACCACAACCCTGCCTGCCCAGACACCCCCCCCCCCCACCATCTCCCTATCAAATCCCCACACTCCAACCCTCCAAACCACCCAATCATCGTAAACTCTCAACCTCCAGCCTTACTCACCCTTCCCACAACCCCACTCGCGACCACAACTCTCTACACAATTCAACCCCTCCCCAGCACCAACCTCTTCCACAACAACAACCCCGACTCGACCTGCCCATTTCACCTTTAACCCCCCCCCTATCACTACCCCCGACCGCAACCCTTCAAGCCACCATCCATATCAAACCATCATCCAACATCAAACCCTCTCCAGCCAAAATCTCTTTCCCCACCAACCACCCACTCTCTGCCTTTCCAACCTCCACAGACCCACCATTCACGCCCACAAAACTCATCCAAAATGCCCCCGGGCCAGCTCTCACCCAGACCCACATTCCTAACGGCAGACCTAACGGTATATCCACCCCTCCCTCCCAAAGTGAAAGCGAACCCCCAAGGTCAAAGCCACAACCACCACCACCACCCCTACCAATAAACCAGACCTTCACCAAGACTAACGGCGACCCTAACTAATCCAGCCCCCCCTGATGATGATGATGATGTTTATTGTACTGGATTTTCCATGGGATTTTGTTTTGTATTGTTCTCAATTCCTAAGCGATTGGGCATGATTCTATAAATTTACATGTTTTCCATATACTGTATTATATTATATATATATTTTTTTCCTTAGTAGTACTCCCTTTCTTGTTAGCCTACACTTTTCTTACTATCTTTTAAATTTGTTTTATACATTGTTAAACACTTTAGCTCTTCTTAATTTTCCTGTGTTCTTAATTATCTGTTCTTTCATCAAGTTCTTTTATCCTCTTTTCTCTCCTTTTCCAACATCTATGTATTTTCTTCTCTCGTGCCCTTCTTTCTTGAATAGTAACTCTCCTATTAGTTTTCAGTGTCTTAGGTATATGGCCTGAGTAATCTTGTTATTTCTTTTTCCTAATTTCATTATATTATTCACATTCCAGGATAAAATGTTTTAAGTTTTTGTCTCTCTTTTCCGCGCAGTCTGCTGCTAGACGGGATGACAGTAATCTTCGTCCTCAGCGGCAGGCTGCCATTTCCCTCCAACCTAACCCCCTCACCGACCTGACCTGGCCCCCTAAACAAACCTACGTACTCCAACCTTGAGGTACGAGGTCGTACCTCATATAAAGGCGACGGAAGTAAAATACCACAGGAACGAAAATCCTGAGAGCGAAAACCCCACCCCCAACAAGATCCCCGGTCCCATTTCCATCCCCGATTTAGTCTCTCTCTCTCTCCAAATTCATTCCACATATTATACGTCTCTCAATCACAGTCTTCTAATATACAAACCACAATACTTTACTCAGTGACATTCTTGATGTACCACCTAAGTATGTATTTAATTATGTAACCACCATACAGGCTATAATCCTTGCATTGTGTAGGTTCGAGGCGATCTAAAAGACACCTTAGCTTCCATTTCACACCAAATCAGATCGTGATTACGTCAGCCCTGTATTTAGTTATATAACAATCATAGTCCCCCCCAATTCTAGCAATTATATGTCTCTAACCTCCCGTTGTTTTATCCACTAACTATATATATTCCCAACCTTCCTAATACCACCTCCATTTCACTAGACAAAATACCTAGGAGTAATTCCGAGATTAATTATGAAATTACACTAGACAGCCCCATAACTCACTGAGATCCACATTGCTATTTTATTGATGTACCAACTCCCTAATGTTAACATAATTTAGGGAACTTGTAAAAAGAGAAGACACCTACTTTCGTTCCCCCATTTTTAGCAGTTACTGTAGCTATACATAACCTCACGTTGCATTGTTCGTCTGTCAATTTGTGTCCCTTGCCAGTTCTTGTATTGCTTTATGCCTGTTGATTTAGATAAGTTAATTATGAGTTATGTAACAACCTTTAACCACGACTCTATACACCCGATAACCCTATGCCAGTTATTGTATTGATTTAGGCCTGTTAATTCGGATAAACTCACTATGACCAATCTGCAGACGATTATCAGGAGAGATGCAGGAAAGCTACCTCGTATCTCTCTCTCCATGACGAGTATAGATAAATGTACCCCCGTGCTCAGTTGCCCCCTTGCCTTGTTCTTCTAGTAACTAAGTGTATATATAATATTAACCGGAGTATGCCACCAGTATTGATACGACATAGCGGCACTGTCCTTGTGTCGTATTGTGCCACGTGCATACCAAACCGGTTTTCATCATCTTATTAGGACGACGTCTATAATGCCGTCGTTTATGCATGTATTCACTCCTTAGGGTAACTATCTGTTATCCACGATGTTTTCTCTTTTCCACTTAACTCCGTATGTTACACGCCTCTTAAAAAAAAACAGTCTTCTTTAATACAAACCACATGACTTTACTCCTAGACATTCTTGATGTACCAACTAAGTATGTATTACATTAGATAACCACCTTGTGGGTTATAGTACTTTCATTTGTGTAGGTGCGAAGGCGAGCTCAAAACGCCTTCGATTTCCAGTCCACAACGAACCCGATCATGATTATGTCACCCCTATAATTAATTATGTAACCCACACACCAACCCCATGCTCAGCTGTTCCTTTCTTTTGTAGTAACTAAGTATATAGATATGTACCCCCGTGCTCAGTTGCCCCTTGTCTTGTTCTTCTAGTAACTAAGTATATATATAATATTAACCGGAGTATGCCCACCGATATTGATACGACACTGTCCTAGTGTCGTATTGTGCCACGTGCATACCAACCTGATTTCATCATCTTATTAGGACGACGGCTATAATGTCGTCATTCATGCATGTATTCAATTCTTAGGTTAATTATCTTTTATCCGCCATTGTGTTCCTCTCTTCCATTTACTGTTCCACAATTGTTATACGTCTTCCAATCACCTCCTCCGTATCCACAATCCACACTACTCTGTTTTGCTTCGTGACCCTATGCTCAGTGGTACCCTGTTTTGGGTCATCCTGTCCTCTTATCCTTCACGCCCCGCTGCACACACCACCCTACCTGTTCGATCGTAGGGAAATGCCACCCCTATGTCCAGCGCATTAAGGGTCACTGCCCTAGGTCACGAGCGGCGCGGCACCTAGCCTCAAACCACCCCCTTTACAATTCACAACCCTCCCCCTGTAAAGACGCCATAAGAACGTTATAACATGCCGACTCAGTTCGTTCACTAACCTCAACAAATGGAAGGTAAGGACCTATCCTTGTACCCCACCCCCCTTAACTATCCTCTAACTCCCTAGCCCCACTCACAACCTGAACCAGAACAATAGCCGGCGCGAGACTAGGACGACCCCCTCTCGTCCCCCCTTAAAAATGTAAATTTCCCCATGACTTGCATTTTCACAAAACCACTATTCTTAACACCCACGAGTGATCCTCGTACATGAAAACTAAATGTAGTGATCAACCCTAACTAGGAAGATACCTCCTGACAACCTGAACTCATATCTCAAACCAATTAACGTAAGAACTCTCGATAACCATATTCAGGGAGCGGCCTGCCCCCCCGACCCCACGGGGACCCCACCGACCCCCGTGGAGAATTACCCTGACCCGCGCAAGCCAGCAAATTCTTGCCAGACAACAGGTGAGTTTCCAACAGGTTATGACCTACAAATCTAAATACCTATCCAAATACCATCCTATCCCATCCTTAACCAAAACCAAAATCTTCCTTATCCCATCCTAGATTACGAATAGCATGTCAGCTAGACCAGAGAAGGATATTTAGGTGAATTGATGAATAATACCTCCCAGCCAATTCACGTAGGGCGCCAGCAAAGTAGTCGCTAAAAAAACCTTCACCAAATCCGCCTAAATAACTCTACTAGTACCTCATACTAGAGTTAAGATATCCACGATCATAAATCAGATAACAAGTTACTTACCGCCACATTAAAGACCCCCCTCCCTAATCCCCTAAGTTCACCAGAATAAATTAACTACTTTCATAGCACTGACATCCAATACTTCTAGAACATTCCTGAAGCTTCCTTGACCTGCCTATAAATAAGACACAGAGACAACAGTCGAGCAGTTGAATATTAGAGCCCAAAAGCAACGGCTGGCCACACTGCGTTGGCGTCTAGTTTTCCCTCCCCCCTCAAGATTCACGATAATTCGGCGTTCCGTAATCTGTGCAACTCGGTGAGGAAGTGAATTAACCCTTTACGAATGTTTTATTGCGATCGGGACTACCGGCAGTAATATTATATTGGTAGACAACAAATTCACAAATTATTGATTGTTTCATTAACTTCTGATAGTGCACCATCCGCTACTTGAGTTACAAACGATCATAACTCATAACTGATCTAAGGCAGAAATATCTTGTTATGTTAGAAGGGATTATGCGAGAAACTCTTAAGTGAGGACTCTGCAAGAATAACTCCTTGGCAACAATCGACTGTCTTACCCCATCAGCATTTGTTGCCAAAAAGGTGCAAAACCGCCCGCAAGAAGCCCATCTGCCAAAACCTTCTCTACACTACCAGACAGCTTGGACGGCCCCAGAGCTACTGTTAACCCCCAACATCACTAACGCAAGATAACCAGGAAAACTTTATCACAGTGTTACTTCGCAAAGTACCAGTGTTACGGTGCTATTAACTATCAACCATCTAGTGTATTCGATTGTGTCTCAACTTTCTCTGATGGTAGGAAACAAGTGATTATTATGCTAGTACACGTTAATATATATCAGTAAAATTTAGCTTAGGCAAACTGACTCCCGTAATTATTCTTGCCACCAGGTTTAACCTGATTCGCCCTCACTGATATTTTCGGTCCGAAGTATCACCTAGACAAGTGAACATCCTAGACCAGTGCAACTAGTTACAGTTATCACTTTACGTTAATTCTTGGGAAATAACCACATTACTTATACTTTCATCCTTGATTTAGAGTCATGTTACCACCCAAGGCATCTCAAAACCTGTGGGTTTTTAGGAGGGTTAAACTCCCTTCAGAGGTTCGAGCCCCGCGCCAGGCACCAGGAAAGGTTGACCCTAAGTGTGCCTGGGGAGTTTTCAGGAGACCATAAATTCCCTTCACACCCAGCATTTCATATATACTCATATTAAAGTCTTTATAGTCAATTATGTTATAAATTATGAAAACTTGCCAATATTATCACGGAGAGATATAGTAGTTTCTTGACTTTGTTCTCTGTCACTCTTTCACCTTTGGGGGAGACACTTGTTGTAGGCATCTTTGTCTTTTGTCTCCTTCATTCACATAGAAAAAAATGGAACTTGTATGACTCTAAAAGTAAATGGAATTGCGATTGATCTTTTATGAGAAGTATTACATAACCTCACGTTGCATTGTTCTTCTGTCAATATGTGTTCCTTGCCAGTTCTTGTATTGATTTATGCCTGCTGATTTAGATAAGTTAATTACGAGTTATGTAACACCCTTTAACCACGACTCTATACACCCGATAACCCTATGCCAGTTATTGAATTGATTTAGGCCTGTTAATTCGGATAAGCTCACTATGACCAATCTGCATACGATTATCAAGAGAGATGCAGGAAAGCTACCTAGTATCTCTCTCTCCATTACGAGTATAGATAGATGTAACCCCATGCTCAGCTGTCCCCTTTTTTAGTAACTAAGTATGTATATAATATGAACCAGAATTTTGCCCGACCTATATTAATACGACAAAGCGGCACTGTCCTTTTGTCGGGTTGTGTCACGTGCATAAACACCAGGTTCCATCATCTTATTATGACGACGGCTCTAATACCGTCATTCATGCATGCATTCATTCTTAGGATAATTATCTCTTATCCGCCATTGTGTTCCTCTCTTCCATTTCTTTCCACGCCTATTATACGTCTTTGGTCAATCAACCTCTTCTAGTATACAGTACACACGATTCTACTTTACTTTGTGACCCCATGCTCAGTCGAAACCTTTTTGGGTCACCCTGTCACTTTCTCCTTCACGCACCGCTGCACACACCACTCTACCTGTTTTATCGTAGGGCACTGCCACCCCTATGTCACGCGCATTAAGGGTCACTGTCAAAGTTCACGAGCGCCGCAGCGACCTAGCCTTGCCCCACAGCCTTCCAATTCACAACCCTCCCCCTGTAAAGACGCCATACAAACGTTATAACCTGACGACTCAGTTCGTTCACTAGCCCCAACAAATGGAAGGTAAAAGCCTATCCTTGTACCCCCCCTTAACTATCCTCTAACTCGTTAGCCCAACTCAACCTGAACCAGAACAATAGCCGGCGCGAGGCTAGGGCGACCACCTCTCGCCCCCCTTAAAAATATAGTTTTCCCACTGACTTGCACTTTCACAAAACCACTATTCTTAACAACCACGAGTGATCCTCGTACATAAAAACTAGATGTAGTGATCAACCCTAACTAGGAGTATAGCTCCTGACAACCTGAACTCATATCTCAACCCAATTAACGTAAGAACTCCCTATAACCATATTCAGGGCACGGCATGCCCCCCCCCCCCCCCCGACCCCGCGGGGACACCACCAACCCCCGCGGAGGTTTACCATGACCCACACAAGCCAGCAAATTCTTGCCAGACAACAGGTGAGTTTCCAACAGGTTATGAACTACAAATCTAGATACCTATCCAAATACCATCCTACCCCATCCTTAACTAAACCCAAAATCCCCTTTAACCCATCCTAAATTCCGAATAGCTTGTCAGATAGACCAGAGAAGGATACTTATGTGAATTGATGAATAATGCTTTTCTGCCTGGGCCCATATAGCGCCAAACAAAGTAGTACCCTTTCCTTGAACAAATCCTGTCCTAATCGACTCCAATAGTGACTTGTACTAGAGTAAAGATGTCCACAATACTCAATCATATTACAGACTACTTATTACCGAGATAAAGAACCCCCCCACCCCCCACCCCCACCCCCCTAAGTTAACCAGAATAAATTAACTCCTTCATAACCCCGATATCCAGACTTCTAGAACATTCTGAACACCTCCTTGACCAAGCCTATAAATATACCACAGAGGCACCATTCGGCCAGTTCATCAGTAGATACCAAAGTAACGGCTGCGCCGCTCTAGTTGAAGTCTAGTTGTGCTCCACCCCTCAAGATTCTCGATCATTCGGTGCCCGCGTAGTCTGAGTAAATCTGTGAGCAAGTGAATTAACCCCTGTGAGTGTGTTATTGCAATCGGGAGCTCCGAAGGTAATATTATACCTACAAACCACGAATTCACCAATTATTGATTGTCTGGTAAACATCTTGTAGTGTGTCCTCTTCTACTTAGATTTACAAGCAATCATAACTCATAACTGGTCTAGGAGAGAAAGATCTTGTTATGTTAAAAGGGATTATGTGAGAAACTCTTAATTGAGGACTCTGCAAGAATAACTCCTTGGCAACAATTGTCTGTTGACTAAAAGGTGAAAAGACGCCCGCGCCCCTTGAACCTTTTATAAAGACCAGGATAGATAAGAAAGTCGCTTCTCCCGACTGTCTTACGTTGATCCGATTCATTGTTACTCCGGTTGAACCTGAAACAGTGTAATTTAAGGTCTCCAGCAAGAGTAACATATCGGGACGTCATCACCGGCTAAACAAGTAGCCCATCTGTAACCCTTCTCTACACTACCGGACAATTTGGACGGCCGCAGGGCAACTGTTAACCCCCGACATCACCAACTCAAGATAACCAGGAAAACTCTACCCCAGTGTTAATTCTCAAAGTGCCAGTGTACGGTACTACTAACTAAACCATCCAGTGTATTCGATTATGTCTCAAGTTTCTCTGATGTTAGGAAGCAAGTGATTATTATGCTAGTGTGTGTTAATATATATCAGTGAAATTTAAGTTAGGCGAACTGATCCCGTAATTATTCTTGCCATCAGGTTTAACCTCGCCAAAGAGATAAGTCTTAACTAATTGGACTACGGCTCGAGTGAAAGCAATTCTGAAATAAGTGATTATGACTGTTAACCCGAAACCTGATTCGCCCTCACTGATATTTTGGTCTTAAGTATTACCTAGACAAGTGAACATACCAGACCAGTGCAACTAGCTACGGTTATCCCTTTACGTTAATTCTTGGGAAATAACTATATTACTTCTATTTTCATCTTTGATTGCGAGTCATATTACCAGTGAGTTAATAAAACGAGATACCTAACCTGTGGGATTCGTGTACCCTACGTATCGTTGAAGTAATGTGATCAGAAGAATAATGCCTGAACGTTGGAAGTGGGAAGTATGCCTCTATCCAAATCCACGATAAGTGCCGGGAGATTGTAATAAGTCCAATAACCTAGCTGAGTGCTCCAACATCTATTGTTCATGTGAATTCTATTACGTACCTTATACCTGAGTGTTATTTAGAATAAAGCTGTATTACAAACCATTTATCCGAGATTATCTATGTCCTCTGTTGATTCTCTTTATGTATTTTGCATGAAATCCAATAACCCAGTCTTGCAGAACTCACCTATACCAAGTTAATCCTGTATAAAATAAGGGCATAACAATTATTATTATTATTATCATCATATATGATATGCTTTGGGTTGGAGTAGATATCTACGTCCTCTTAAGAAGTGGGCTAATAAATCAGTAATATATGTTTCGATGCAATATGCAATATTGTAATTATATATATCTGGTAGTGTACTCACCATAGATTAGGTTAGTTTATTTTATTTTATTTTTTTTCCTATGTGAGTGGGGAGGCAAAAGGTAGAACTGCCTGAGGCGAGTGCCTCCCCCAGAGTTGAAAGAGTGACAGGGCCAAAATCAAGGAACGTTCGAGCCAAAATGCCTGGAAACACGAAGTTTGAAGCAATTTAAATCATAGGAAGAGGGAAAGGCTGATTCTGGGAGAGAGTTCCAGAGCTCATCTGTTGAATAGAAGAAAGATTGAGAATAACGTTCCACTCTTGGGTTGGAGACTTGCACAGAGTAGGGGTGGGATTGTGTTGCGAAACGGGTGCTACGAGCTCTATGGTATACACTGAGAGAGCTCTGAGGAACACTGATTATTGTAATAGCGGTAGAATAGTGAGAGAGATGCAATATTGCGGCGAAGAGAGAGAGAGAGAGAGAGACTGCAGAGAATTGGTGAGTGGACGTGAGTTAATTTACAAGTAATATAAACAAAGGGCTAATATTTTAAAGATATATCCAAACCGGTGATATGATATACAGTATGTTATATAAAACAGATTTGCTAGAACAAGTTTACATGAACATGTCAGCACCTATAGCTGCTTACATGTAGGTTACTGTACAATCGCCAGTAAAAGTAGCTGGTACACTACGTTTTGATGTTTGACACAGTGAACATCGAATGCTGTAAAACGTTGAATAAGTGTTTCAAAGGATACCAACAAAAATGTAAGCCTCACTTGAGGAATATGCAACCATTGTTGCACCTATATGCTTAATATATAATAGACCACATTAGCCTTTTATAATATTTATCATACCGTATTATATCAAACCATAAGAGCCAAAAACATGTAAAAGAATAATTGTGGGTAAAATTATTCCGTCCTGAGTAACACAAGAACAAATAATGCACAAAATAACATACATAACATAGGGGAGGTGTGGTAAAGTGGTCTTGCCACTGGCCTGGTAATCCAAAGGTCCCGGGTTCAAATCCCGATGTATCAATGGGAAGATATTATTGGGATGGAATTTGTGCTGTACCTGGTATCAGTGCATTACCACAAGCCCACCGAAACGTCAATAAAATACCCTCATTGTTCCCTGATTAAATAGCACTGTATGAATATTCCCATATTCAAAATATGCTATAGGGGTGCAATGCCTGGTGAGTTATCTGCTCAACAGGTGGCATTGTGTGTGTGTAAGTGTGAGAGTCCGAGTGTAGGGGGTGAGACAGTGAAGCACGGGAACGAGATGGCTTCAGAGATGGGGTCGTTTCGGGCCATGAGTGAGCACCGTGCCTCATGTGAAGGCAAGATGGCAGGTGCTCGTTGTACTCTACGTGCTTCACATGTCTCACTCCCTAGACTGGAACAAGACCTCACGGGCTTCACTGTTCATTGTAAAGCGGTGAATGTTAAGGCTCTCAGCCTATGCCCGAGAGGAAGTAAGTTGGAATATAGAAAAAAAAAAAAAAAAAAAAAAAATATGCAAAACTGCCAAATGGTCAAAATTGCAATCACAAATGTGTATATAAAAGCAGCAACTGCTATACGAATTATGAATTTAAATAAGGTAAACCCAAAAACTGAATGTTATGCCAGGTTTTTACTGGGGTTTAATTGGTTTTGATCAAGTGAGCTCTTCCTAACTGGAGAAGTTATATTGTTTTACCACAGACACAGAAAGACAATAGAGGATAATTATCACAAGACGAGTATTCATATTCCGTTTATTTGCGCAAGAATATCGCATACGTAAAAACTAGAACAACAATGGTCAAGAACAAAACAATTAAAGTGCACGAACGAGGCTCCACTACGTCTGACTCGCAAGGCTGGATGGATTATTCTATGTATTAGGGACCGCTTTCTAACTGAAAGATTACACTTGTCCTGTATTTATTTCAGAGATAAGAATAGCACTCCTTTCAATCGAGGATTTACACTTGTGCTTAGAAAGGTTATGTAGTAATTATATGTGAACTTTTGGTATTTACCTGTGTAGAGTTGTTCTGGATTTTGGGAGCTGAACGTAATAATTTTCCTGAGGTTCAATCACTGTGGTGCTTACACATAAGTTAACTTGAATTTATTTGTTATTTATTTTAGCAGAATTATTATCAGTACTTCCCTGATTTCTTTGGGTTTCTCTCGCTTTTATATACGTGCGTAGTATCCGATGTTTCCAGAATACTTTTTATCATATACGCAGTGGATATATTTCTCTCAATATTCTTGGTGTCTCTTTTTCTTCTGCTCTCATTTGGAAGGACCATATTACCAGTCTTGCTAAGGCAGCCTCCCAGAAGCTGGGTGTGCTCAACCGCCTTAGGGGGTTCTTTTCCCCTGCACAGCTTCTTGCTCTGTACAGGGGCATAGTGCGCCCTTGTATTGAGTATTGTTCACATGTGTGGGGAGGTTCCTCTCACACCGCTCTCCTAGACAAAGTTGAAAGGAAGGCCTTTCGTATCATTAACTCCCGTCCACTCACCAACTCTCTGCAATCTCTCTCTCTACGCCGCAATGTTGCATCTCTCTCACTATTCTATCGCTACTATAATAATCAGTGTTCCTCAGAGCTATCCCAGTGCATACCACCTCCTTTACGTAGGGCACGTGGTACCCGTCTTGCAACTCAATCCCACCCCTACTCTGTGCAACTCTCCAACCCAAGAGTGAAACGTTACTCTCAAACTTTCTTCTACTCAACAGCTGAGCTCTGGAACTCTCTCCCAGAATCAGTCTTTCCCTCTTCCTATGACTTAAATTGCTTCAAACTCCGTGTGTCCAGGCATTTTGGCTCGAACGTCCCTTGATTTTGGCCCTGTCACTCTTTCAACTATGGGGGAGGCACTCGCTATAGGCAGTTATGCCTTTTGCCTCCCTCAATCACATAGAAAAAAAAAAAAAAAAAAAAACTTTCACTTTCGATCTTTATATACTTTCTCTCTGATAATACGCCAAGTATAATTTCTTTTCACAGTTAGATCTTCTATAATTAATCCAATGGGTGTAGAATTAGTAATCCAATCTTGGGTAGATCCACTGGCCGTGGGGTTGTCCTGACGTGACTGGGTTAGCACAGTTTAACTCGAATACTTGGGTTTAGGACCTTAAATACTATTGTACCTAGCACAAGCCGTGGCAAATAGAATCGAGCTAACGCAGGAGTAACTCCTGACCACTTTGGTCTTTAAAAGTACTTTGATGAATTTCTTGCAGTTTGGTCTATCCTGGATAAAGCTTTAATACACTGGGTAGTTTGCTGCTATCCACAATAGCACCGGGTTTGGGGTAGGCGAGAATAGTAGATTACTTCACCTGGAAGGCTCTAATAAACTAGTTTGTTGATACCCACTCAAAATAATTAATATCTGTGGGTGGCTACAGTCTCGGAATTGTGTTTTCGCACTGCGGTCAACTGAATCAATCCTTCAACTGTGCCCTCGATCTTCGAATCCGTTCCTTTACCACTGGTGTCCAGAACAGCTCTAAATTGAGATATCGTTCCTAAAATCTTCCGTCATAGTCATACCGTTTCTCAGGGCCTCGGGGGTGATGTGGTTGAGCATCAGAAAGGCGCCTAGGGGTAGGATGTTGTAGGGCGGTTAGTTCCTTGTGGCTTGGAGAGGGCTGATATACTTACTTACTTATAGTGCCATTTCTTGATTGATTTATCTTCTTCGCTTTTCTTCTTCTGCTGGACTTTGGAATTGGTTATGTTGATGGATAAGTGATCGAGATAAGCGAGAACTGATCACATGCTTTACTTTCTCTCCGGAGGTATATATAATTGTCTGCCCTTGGTCGTTTTTTTTTATGTAGGATATGAGAGAGAAAACAAGCCGTTGGTGGTGAATGCTTGGGTAACTGTTTCTCTGCTATTTCACTTGGTATGTTGGTTGTGGTGAAGGTATGGCAACATTGTTGGTGGAGATGGTGGTGGTGATGAAGGTAAAAGTGGAGGTCTCGGTATGGTGGCTGTGGTGGTGGTGTTGGTGATGGTGGTGGAGATGGTGGAGGTAGGGGTGGGGATCTCAGTATGTTGGCTGTGGTGGATGGTGGAGGTAGGGGTGGGGATCTCGGTATGTTGGCTGTGGTGGTGAATATGGTTTTCTGTTATTTCACTGAAAATAATTGTATTGTATATAGACGAACTCCACTTCAGCCATTCTCCGGCGTTAGATTATAATATACAGCGTGTATATTTATAAGGGAAGGGGTTATAATACCGTTATATGTGACACATCAGAAGGGTAGAGGGGAGTGAATGCATGGTAACAGCTTGTAGACATGTGGAATAGGCTACCGAGTGATACACTAGGATCGAGAACGATAGGGAGCTTTAAGATAAAATTAGATAGGCATATGGACGAGATGGGTTGGGTATGAGGGGGTATCTGCCTGGTGTGGGCCAATCGGCGCTCTGTAGACCCCCGTAATCTTCTGTTGATCTCTGACCGTTTTGGTGAGGTCGGTCCTCAGGGTATTGGTGAGTAGGGTCTATAATTAGGCCTTGTAATTGGGATTGGGTGTGACAGGGATCTGCCTTGTGTGGGCCGATCGGCTTTCTGCAGACTCCCATTTTCTTATGTTCTTATGTTCTTACAGAGAACACAGGGTGTTGCCATACAGCGGAATATGGAATGCACAAGTATTTATGAATAATACATTATAAACACATGGGAACAAAAACGGATAGGCAGTACATGGGTTCATTGAAATAATTTAAAATACATTTAGGTAACTATGTGGTGTGTGTGTGTATCTGTGTACAAAAGTAGGCTACCATACAGTAACCTACCTCCTACCTGACACGATCACTGAGAGATAAATTTCGTTTCAGAAAATTATAGACAAATAATGGTTTGGTAACAGAGTTGTAGATAGGTGGCTACAGAGTGCTATAGTGGGATCAAGAACGATAGAAAGTTTTAAGATAAAATTAGATAGGCATATGAACGAGATGGATTGGGTGGCAAAGGGATCTACCGTGTGTGGGCCAATCGGCTCTTCCAGACTGCCGTTTTCTTATGTGCATATATATATATATATTGTTACGTATCTTGATCCTCAAGTGGTTAACTTGATGAATCTAGATAGCACAGAGATATATATTAAGGTATCAGTCAGCTGAAGGCAAAACAAAAGTAAAATCTAATAAAATTAGTTCCTGTTGTTGCTTCCTTTCCTTTTGGATCTTAGGACTTAGTATCCTTTATTGACTGATACTCTTTAATTATGAAAAATACTGAAACTAATTAAAGTCATGTAGTATTTATATAAAAAATTATTATTTAACCGAAGCTTAGTAGGCTATGGTTATGAACCGAATAAGTTATAGCTAAAGAAGGACTATTAATTCTATAAAAAGTCTTGAAAGATAAATATTAAAGTAAGAATATTTCTGTCTCTTACCCTTTTTGAAATGAATAGATAGTTTTCTTATATGTCCTTTTATTTATATTTAATGTAATTATTCTTGGTTCTTGTCTTACGTTAACAGTATTATATTATTATTATCATCAGGATTAATATCAAAGTCACATAAAAAGTTAGATATATATTTAATAATTAGTTAAATGTATTTCTTAACCACGTAACATTGAGGTTTGATTATGAGTACATTAAGTTACAGGATCGCTTCATAGATTCGATTCAGGTCTCACTCAAATAATATGAAAAGCAAAAATAATATTTTGAAGCTAAAAGAATTTTCTTCAGCTTAGGAAATCACTAGAAGTAATATTAACACAGCCATGTTAGTCTAAGGCGATATTACTAATATGAGACAATAGCATCACCGTACTAAGCACCGTTAAGCAATGTAAGCTTAATTAAAAGCAAATGAATGAACTCGTAAGTATTAAGCTAAAACAATAGTATTACTTTCATCATAACCCAATTACTTAAAGAGTTGCTTTAGTCCACAAGTTAGTCAACTAAAATAGTTAAGTACATAATAATAGCATTAACGTTAATTCCCAATCAAATAGTTACGTACATAAATAGTAGCGTTAACGTTAATTCCCAATCAAATAGTTAAGTACATAAATAGTAGCGTTAACGTTAATTCCCAATCAAATAGTTAAGCACATAATAGTAGCGTTAACGTTAATTCCCAATCAAATAGTTAAGTACACAATAATAGCGTTAACGTCCCAATCACATATCTCACTAACCAACATAACGTAAGTGTTTACACGGAACACACTTAACACACACATATATAATCTGATTGACAGTCACAATCCCATTATAATACTTCACCCCGTCTTCCTCCAGCTGCAAGTTCACCTTCCCCAACTCCAAATGAGACTGATTTGAATGCCCACAACTCGGGTCTTATATACTAAACAATGATGGTGTAGGAACGAATCAGGAGACGAGTGATGGTGCGCGCTCCAATCATAGCTCCTGGAGTTGCATAACAGGTGCCTGGTCCACTCACAGCTCCTGGCGTCGATCATACGTCATAGCGTCGGGTCATCGAAGTAGTTTGCAGGGTCCCCTATGACACACGCAGGTGTGAAGGCTTGTTTGCTGGTATGCGGGCGAGCTGGTTTCCCCACTCGCTAGTTCGCTCGCTAGTCTGCTTCGCCGTTTGGGTAGTTTGACTCCTTCAACTCTAATTCTAACTCTTAAATTAACATACAGGGCTCCGTATGTCAGACCTCCCCCCTAGAAAAGAGTTTAAGGAGTATAGTACATAATATTAAACATAATACATAAATAGATTCACCACCAGATTGGCAACAGCAAGATTATAATGAGGATATAATAAGGATATCACCCAAAGTAAGCAACGACTCCAGGTACCACATCAGAACATAGCCGGAACGTAGCTGGAGCGTTATTCGAACTGCAAGGCATCTCACAGCTGAAGGCTTGACAGCGCACTACTAAAGCATGATATTTACCTCGCTACAAGGCAGAGCTAATTGCCAAAATCCTCTCATTAAATTAAACTTACTGCTGTATGAGGCCAACCTGGTAAATGCAATCTTTGATCCGTGGCAGTGGGTAGGTATCGTTCTTTGTGACAGCATTAACTTGCCTATAGTCCCTACAAAACCTATGGCTCCCGTCTGGCTTTGGCACAAGTATGACTTGACTACTCCACTGGCTTAAGGCCCTAGTGATCAGTTCGTTAGATAACATAAAGTCAAGCTTGACCTGCAGTATACTCCTGCGTTGTGGCGAGACACGGTAGGGGGATAGTTTAATGGGAGTTGCATCCCCTACGTCGATGTCGTGCACGGCCAAAGAAGTGAGCCCTGGAGTATCACGGAACACACTGGGAGACTGAGATAAAACAGAGATTAGTTGGTTCGCTTGATCAGAGGGAAGATGACATAGTTTAGATGGTAATTCCCTCCAAGCCACTGAATTATACTGAAAGTTGGATAGGCTACATGACAAGTCAAAGTCTGCATGGATACCTTCAGGCTCTGGAACAGTCTGTTGCGGGTCAGTAAGAGAACTGAAGACTTCGTCCGCACCAGGCTGTCCACAGGTCCTGACATTCACTGCCACAGTGGGAGAATCTGGAGGAGAGGAATCAGGGGACCTATGGTAGGGTTTCAACATATTTATATGGAATACTTGCGTGGGCTTTCTCCTGTCTGGGGTAGTTACTAGATAATCGGTAATGCTCACCCTCCGAATGATCTTATATGGGCCCCTGAACTTGGCAGATAAAGGTTGGCCAAAAAGGGGGAGCAGGACCAAAACCTCATCACCGGGCTGAAACTCCCTCTCACGGGCTTTTCTGTCATACCATTTCTTCATGGAGCTTTTAGCCACTGTCAAGTACAGTAGGGTCTCACATAAAACGAGTTTATGGTCGATAAACGAGGGCGTTTTATGTGAATTCGCTTTATGTGAACACAGCATTTTGGTGGCGCAATATCGTCAATGTTCACTGTAAGCGAAAATTTTCGTACAAAGCGAACGATATTTCGTACGTTTTGTACGATATTTCGGCGTTTTATATGAAAGCGTACGATATTTTGTACGTTTTGTACGATATTTCGGCGCTCTATATGAAAACTCCTTGTATTTGCCCCACTTTGGCGGCGGACTCGTTTTATGTGATCACATTCGTTCTGATCGAAAATTAAATATTAATATTTTAGGTCGGTCGTTTTAATCGAGACTCGTTTTATGCGAACACGTTTTATGCGGGACCCTACTGTATTGAGCGGCAAACTCACATGAGGATCTCAGCCGGGTTTTGAAATCTGAAACATACTTGAGGAGGTTTTGGTTCCCCTCCTGGCCAACTAGGCTATCCTGCAATAGTTGCAAAGGACCTCTTACCTGGTGACCGAAAACTAGCTCATTAGGGGAAAAACCCAGGGATTCAGTTGGAACCTCACGAGTAGCAAATAAAAGAAAGGGTACCCCCTTATCCCACTCAACTCCGGTCTCTGTACAATACTTACGTAACATTCCCTTTAATGTCTGATGATATCGTTCGAGAACCCCTGGACTCTCTGGGTGGTAGGTGCTAGACTTAACATGCTCGATACCCAACTCCTTCAGGGACTGCTGAAAAATGTTAGAGGTAAAATTAGTTCCTTGATCACTTTGCACCTCATGGGGGAAACCCATTCTGGTGAAGAATTTGAGCAGTTCCTTGATGACAGTTGGAGCAGAGGTAGTCCTTAAGGGTATAGCCTCTGGGTAGCGAGTTGCCATGTCCATGATAGTTAATAAATAAATGTTACCTTGGGAAGTCTTAGGCAATGGGCCTACAATGTCCACTACCACCCGAGTAAAAGGATTCTCGAAAACGGGCAAGGGCACCAGAGGATGTACAGGCACCTTCTGATTGGGTTTTCCTGTCATCTGGCAAGTGTGACACACTCTACAAAACTCCACTACATCTGCACGCATTCCTGGCCAGTAAAAGTGGGCTCTGATTCTGTCTAGAGTTTTTCTCACCTCTAGGTGTCCTGCCAATGGTATACAATGTGCCATTTCCATGATATCTCTACGACAAGGTTTGGAGACTACTACTTGATGGACGTCCCAGGCCCCGTCATCGATTGGTCTGTGTGGCGGTCTCCATCTACACCACAATACTCCTCCTTTGAGGTAGAAACATTCACCACCCTCCTTCTCACATTCCTCTTCACTCATGGACCTGGCAGCTAACTCCTTGCATTCACTATCATCTCTCTGTAGCTCTACCAGGCCACTAGGACAATTTGGAGGGGTTTCATGGTCATCATTAGGGTCAAGATGAGCCATAAAGGTGTCAAATAAATCCACCTCAGTCACATCATCAGGCACAGTTGGAGCGTCATTCACACTCTCATCATCCCTTTCATCAACTCTTACATTCGCTACATTTCTGTCTGAGGGAATTGCTACTTGAGACATTGAACGTGTGACAGCACACACAGGGAAAACTGTTGACATCTCCTTTTCGAGCTCACCGGTTAGTGGCTCGTTAACAGGGGAAAGTGACAAAATGGGGTCTGGTCGGACCTTCTCACCTGCTACATCATTCCCCAAAAGGAGTGTTACCCCGGGCACAGGGATATCTTGGGACCTACACAAAGCTATGGTGGCCTCACCCTGTAGTAACTCACATTCAATTTCGCCTTTTACCAAGTGTGCATAAAATTGGCCTCCAGCACCTCTCATTACAACTGGTTCGCCAGATGGGCACTCAGTGTAAGGATTCACCATGAGGGTGCTAGTAGAACCTGTGTCTCTCAGAATTTTTACCTCATGCATACAACCATTTAATCTCACTCACGTTGCCAGATGAAATAAAGGGACGGTAATTGTCCTGCACTGATGGTGAAAATATTATTGGCTTAACCATAGTGGGTTGCACCACACATGCTACTACACCCCTGTCTAGATGATTTACGTTAGCTGCTAGGTACTCCTTCTGTCGGGAGTCCTGTATTAAAGGAACTTTTGGTGCTAGGTACTCCTTCTGTCGAGAGTCCTGCATTAAAGGAACTTTTGGTGCTAGGTACTCCTTCTGTCGGGAGTCCTGCATTACAGGCACATATGGAGTTTGAGATACGGCGGCAACTGTCTGCCCCGATCTCTCGGTTCTCTCCTTGGCCCAGCACTGATAAGCTAGGTGGCCTCTCTTGCCACAAAAAGTACATACTTTAGGGGATACGGGAACGTTCCTTCTTTGAGCATTACTATTAGTTTGGGGCCCACCTCTGTTACCATTGCCCTGAGTCGCATTTTTAGTTGGGGGAACAATTCTATTTTGGCTAGCTGGGGAAGACGTTATAGGCTTGTGACTGGGTCTGTCAGATTTGTGATTGGGATACTTTAATTAGAACTAGAATTATCGTAGGGCTTCTTTCCACGAAATTTGTTGTTGAGCACGTATGTGTCAGCCATATCAGCGGCGTCGGCAAGACAATCTACCTTTTTCCCCTTTAAATGATAGGATACAGAAGAATCAATTTTCCATAGGAAATTTTCTAACAGGACCAACTCCTTCAGATCGTTGTAGCTTGTGACTTTCTTACTCTTGATCCAATGATTGAAAGTTTTAGTCATGGTCCTGGCAAATACCTTATGGGTTTCTTCTACTTTCCTCTGGTTTTTACGGAAAGATTGCCTGTAAGCCTCAGGCTGCAATTGATAGGTTTTTAGGATAGCTTCTTTGAGATTGTCATAATCCTGCCTAACTTCTGCTACTTCTGACAAATACGTGGCTCGAGCCTGCCCTGTCAAAACAGTTTGTAACATAAAAGGCCATTGATCTTTTGTCCACTTCATACCTCCAGCAACTTCCTCAAACAAAACAAAGAAATCCTGCACATTATCCTCAGTAAAAGGTGGAATGACACTAGTCATAGTTAATCCCAGAGGGGGAGCAATTAACCCGGGAGCTGCGGGGAGACTCTTAAGAGTTCCCCCGGCGCACTGCGGGGAGACTCTTAAGAGTCAGAGAAAAAAAAAATCAACTTTTGACATCGAAAAAAAAAAAAAAAAAATTATTTTTTTTTTTTTTGGCCCCTGGGCCATGCAAAATCTCAGTCCTCTACCTCCCCTCCTTCCCCACTTTCCTCCTCTCCTTCAGTTATCACCTATTTTCCCTGTTATTCCCTTATTCTGAGGTATATTTTCGTGCTAACATTAGAAATCCGATTGGAGGGTGTGGTCATCACTGATAGCAAGCGAGTGCAAGAGAGAGAGAGAGAGTATCGATCGACTGTGTCTCAGTGGCCTTGGGGGAAATTGGCGGGAAAGCAGATTGCCTCACCCATACATTATACAACTCGCGGGCTATATCTCCGATTTTGACCATCCAAACGCTGTTTTCACTCGTTTTATTGTTGTTTCAGGTTAATACCTTTATAATCAACCCATAATAGGCGCATATGGATAAGTATTAATGCTATTAATGGCACAATGAATATTTTAGTGACGGAAACACCTCAAATACGTCAGCACAGGGGGACGTTTCCAATTACCCCCATGCGCACTTCAGAGGTTAAGGGAGCATTTGTATTGACATTTAGTTGAGCCGTACGATATTGATATTCACATTGTTCGGTTGTTGCTCTGGCTTTTATGCTGGCTTCTTCGGTATTTGCTCTAGCTTGTTCGGCATTTATTCTGGCTAGTTCTATATTTAGTCTGGCTTGTTCGGTCGTTGCGCTGGATTTTATGCTGGCTAGTTCTAAGTCGGCATTTGCTTTTATTCTGGCTAGTTCTAATATTTGATCACCGGTCAAACCAGGTGGCAATTGTTCATCAAGTTGGCTAGGTTTACTCGGGATCCCACCAACTGCTCCGTCACCCTCCCCGCCTTCTACAGGGAACAGGTGGGTTTTTATGGTCTGAGCCACCTCTACTTTAGACATGTTTGAGACAGTTAACTGGAGATGTGAGGCAAGCACTTTCAGTTCGGATTTTGACAGACAGTCAATATCAGGGGCTGTGGGTTCTGATTCTATGAAAACTCAAGCATCTTCGTCATTAATTAGTTGAGGCATGATTAATATTTGATTTTTAAGTAGTGAAACGTTAATAACATTGAGTGAAACTGTATGAAACGAATCCTGGCAAGGTCGCCACTCTTCTGTTGCGTATCTTGATCCTCAAGTGGTTAACTTGATGAATCTAGATAGCACAGAGATATATATTAAGGTATCAGTCAGCTGAAGGCAAAACAAAAGTAAAATCTAATAAAATTAGTTCCTGTTGTTGCTTCCTTTCCTTTTGGATCTTAGGACTTAGTATCCTTTATTGACTGATACTCTTTAATTATGAAAAATACTGAAACTAATTAAAGTCATGTAGTATTTATATAAAAAATTATTATTTAACCGAAGCTTAGTAGGCTATGGTTATGAACCGAATAAGTTATAGCTAAAGGACTATTAATTCTATAAAAAGTCTTGAAAGATAAATATTAAAGTAAGAATATTTCTGTCTCTTACCCTTTTTGAAACGAATAGATAGTTTTCTTATATGTCCTTTTATTTATATTTAATGTAATTATTCTTGGTTCTTGTCTTACGTTAACAGTATTATATTATTATTATCATCAGGATTAATATCAAAGTCACATAAAAAGTTAGATATATATTTAATAATTAGTTAAATGTATTTCTTAACCACGTAACATTGAGGTTTGATTATGAGTACATTAAGTTACAGGATCGCTTCATAGATTCGATTCAGGTCTCACTCAAATAATATGAAAAGCAAAAATAATATTTTGAAGCTAAAAGAATTTTCTTCAGCTTAGGAAATCACTAGAAGTAATATTAACACAGCCATGTTAGTCTAAGGCGATATTACTAATATGAGACAATAGCATCACCGTACTAAGCACCGTTAAGCAATGTAAGCTTAATTAAAAGAAAATGAAAGAACTCGTAAGTATTAAGCTAAAACAATAGTATTACTTTCATCATAACCCAATTACTTAAAGAGTTGCTTTAGTCCACAAGTTAGTCAACTAAAATAGTTAAGTACATAATAATAGCGTTAACGTTAATTCCCAATCAAATAGTTACGTACATAAATAGTAGCGTTAACGTTAATTCCCAATCAAATAGTTAAGTACATAAATAGTAGCGTTAACGTTAATTCCCAATCAAATAGTTAAGCACATAATAGTAGTGTTAACGTTAATTCCCAATCAAATAGTTAAGTACACAATAATAGCGTTAACGTCCCAATCACATATCTCACTAACCAACATAACGTAAGTGTTTACACGGAACACACTTAACACACACATATATAATCTGACTGACAGTCACAATCCCATTATAATACTTCACCCCGTCTTCCTCCAGCTGCAAGTTCACCTTCCCCAACTCCAAATGAGACTGATTTGAATGCCCACAACTCGGGTCTTATATACTAAACAATGATGGTGTAGGAACGAATCAGGAGGCGAGTGATGGTGCGCGCTCCAATCATAGCTCCTGGAGTTGCATAACAGGTGCCTGGTCCACTCACAGCTCCTGGCGTCGATCATACGTCATAGCGTCGGGTCATCGAAGTAGTTTGCAGGGTCCCCTATGACACACGCAGGTGTGAAGGCTTGTTTGCTGGTATGCGGGCGAGCTGGTTTCCCCACTCGCTAGTTCGCTCGCTAGTCTGCTTCGCCGTTTGGGTACTTTGACTCCTTCAACTCTAATTCTAACTCTTAAATTAACATACAGGGCTCCGTATGTCAGAATATATATATATATAGGCTATCACAAAGACATGTGAGCTAATAAATGTTTGAATGCCTCCAGCCGGGATCGAACCTCCGACTTTCAGAAATAGTGTCCAAGCTGTTAACCCACCATACCACGGCGTGATTAAGTAATCTTAACATTTTCCTATGTTTATTAAGAAGGGGAATCCTACTTGGAGAATACCTGTATGGTATCCTGGAATATGGATCGTACAACTTGTGTATGATTTGAAATACATTCTCGAAGTAGGATTTCCCTTCTCCTTAACCCGGGAACGGCGAGGGGGGGGGTAATGAACTAGCTCCCCATGGGCGAGCATATGGGCTCCATTCAGGACTATAATCGTCATTTTACGATAAATATCGTTATTACCTATTCATATGAGCCTATTTTACCTTCACTATGAAGATAGTAACCTGTAACAACAATCAAACCAGTGAAAATATCATTTTTCTGGTCAAAATCGCGAATATAGATGGACCAGCCCATTCATGAATTATGGAGAAAATTGAGGCAACCCCTCTCTCCACGAGGCCTCAAGCCACACTGAGCCTACTCATACACACACTCGCTTGTGTAACACACCCGCTAGGCACGTAAGCACATCCCCCACACAGTTTGCTAATGTTAGCACAAAAATATACCAACAAATTAGGGAATAACAGGGAAAATAGGTGATAATTGAAGGGGGAGGGGAAAGGGAGGAAGGAGGGGATGTGGAGGAGTAATATGAGGTACAGTATAGGGAAAACAAACAAAAAAAACAAAAAACATTGTTTAGTGCTGTTTAAATGTTTTTTTTTAGGCCTCCCTCTTAATGCCTTGTTTGGGCTATTTAGGGCATATTCAGGCACTCCTGAATGATAAATCAAGCATCTGCATTAAATGAACTGTATTCTGCCGAAAACTAGGCAAAAATAGCTTCAAAATGAGACCAGAACGGGCCCCGTACGTGGTCTGGTTCACCAGCAGCAGTGCGAGTGAAACGCGGGAAAACCGCTATTTGGTAGCGGCCGCTCACTTGGCTATACTGTTGTGAGACACAGAGAGAGAACCGCGCGAGACACAGCCTACCTCAGTGGGCCGCTGGCTGCTCTCAGGGTCGGAGGTGGGTCCCTCACGCTCCCGCTCACTGACACTCGATTTTTACGGTTTTTACATGCTTTTGAAGCCTGGAAATTGCTGTAAATTGTCAAAACATTCCAGAACGTCACCCGCAGCGAAAGGGTTAAGCGCTTTTCCGCCGTCGCCCAGTAAAACCTCTTAACTCCTTCAGACATATATGACGCGGTAGCGTCATATGACCGAGTGCGCCAAAAACTCATATGACGCTAGTGCGTCATATGGACTTATCGTCATGGCTCTCTAATAAGTTATATGACGCTCTAGCATCATATGGAGCTCAGTAAGTCCGATAAGTTAGCTTACGATAAAACCGTTGGTGGCAACCTCAGCCACCTCCGATAATTCTAACGGCCGCAGTGTTGTTGTGAGTGTAGTGCGAGGCGGTGGCAAGGATACCGGGCTCCCGCCTCCGTGGACTTACTGGAACATAATATGTCTGAAGGAGTTAAGAGCTTTGCCGCCATTTACGGGTTAATATATACAGGAAAAGGTTAAGATTACTTTATCAAGCTTGGACACTCGTTCTGAATGTTGGAGGTTCGATCCCGACTGGGGGTATTTAAATAAATAAATAAATATATATATATATATATATATATATATATATATATATATATAAGGTAATAATAATAATAATGTAAATATTATTGGTCCTCACCACCTACTAATTAGTGCTCCGGTGTAAATCCCTTAAGTTCCCAGACACCCACTTCGCACCTTTGTTTGATGTAGGACATATATAATTATGGACTAAAATATAATTGGCAGCTAAAGATAGATAAAATTAGAACCTAACCACTTGGTCTAAATACTGCAGCGCATTGGATTTCACTCAGTCTGAGTGACTCGTTTCATAGAAAATAAATACAAATATGACAGTTAAAATAATTTGCTTGAAATCTCATATAGATTAATCTAAACATGTTTTGCTGATTTAACTATAATACAAACAAAATGTATGATTAATGATAATAATAAAAATAATAATAATAGCCTACGCATAATAATAACAATAATAATAATAATAATAATCAACTTCTATTACTGTTATGCCCTGATTTTATACAGGATTAACTTGGTATAGGTGAGTTCTGCAAGATTGGGTTATTTGATTTATTGCAATATACATAAAGGGAATCAACAGAGGACATAGATAATCTCGGATAAATGGTTTGTAATACAGCTTTATTTTAAGTAACACTCGGGTATAATGTACGTAATAGAATTCGCACGAACAATAGATGTTGGAGCACTCGGATATAGGTTATTGGACTTTTATATTCTCTAGCACTTCTCGCGGATTTGGATAGTCTCACTTCCCACTTCCAACGTTCAGGTATTAATCTTCTGATCACATTACTTCAACGATACGTAGGTTACACTAATCACATGGGCTAGGTATCTCGTTAATTAACTCTCTGGTAATATGATTTGAAATCAAAGATGCAATTATAAGTAATATGGTTATCTCCCAAGAATTAACGTAAAGGGAATAACCGTAGCTAGGTTCACTGGTCTAGTATGTTCACTTGGTTGGGTAATAGTTAAGACAGAAATATCAGTGGGGGCAATTCAGGTTTCTGGAAAATAATCACAATCACTTAATTCGGAATTGCTTTCACTCAAGCCGTAGTCCAGTTTATTAAGACTTATTTCTTCGGCGAGGTTAAACCTGATAGCAAGAATAATTACGGGAGTCAATTCGCCTAGTTTAACTTCACTGATATATTTTAGCGCACACTAGCATAGTAATCACTTTCCACTTAGCCTCAGAGAAATTCGAAACCACAATTGAATGCACTGGATGATTAAGTTAATAGTACCGTACACGGATACTTCGAGAATTAGCACTGTAATAGTTTCCTGGTTATCTTGAGTTGGTGAGGTTGGGGGTTAACAGTGGCTCCGTGGCCGTCCAAGTTGTCCGGGAGTGTAGAGAAGATTACAGTTGGGCTACTTGCTTAAATAACACTGTCTCAGATACAACCGGATTAACAATGCATCGAATGAACGTAAGACAGTCGGGAGAAGCGACTTTCTTATCTATCTCTGGTGTTTATAAGAAGTTCAAGGAGCCCGGGCGGCTTTTCGCCTTTAAGTCAACAGACAATTGTTGCCAAGGAGTTATTCTTGCAGAGTCCTCAATTAAGAGTTTCTCGCATAATCCCTTCTAACATAACAAGATCTTTCTACCCTAGACCAGTTATGAGTTATGATTGTTTGTAAACCCAAGTAGACGAGGCCACACTACAATACGTTTATAAGACAATCAACAATTGGTAAATCGGTTGTTTGTAGATATAATCTTGCCCTCGGGGGTCCAATTGCAAGAATATATTCACAAAGGGTTAATTCACTTCCTCATAGATTAACACAGATCACGGACACCGAGTTATCGTGAATCTTGAGGGTTGGAGCACTATAGACGTCAACCAGAGCGGCACAGCCGGTGCTTTGAGATCTACTGGTGAACTACCGAGCTTTCCTGGGGGGGGGGGGAGCTTTTATAGGGGGTGGTCAAGGGGGAAAACGAATGTTCCAGAATTGGGATGTTGGAGGGAAAGCGAAGTTAGTTTAATCTCTTGACTTAGGAGGGCAGTGAAAAAGGTCTCTTATCTCGTTAGTATGTAGGCCGTAATATGATTTGATATTGTTGACATCTTTACTCTAGGACAAGTTATTTTTAGAGGGGTATAGAGGAGGATTTGGGGCAAGGGGGCACTAGTTTATTGGGCGTCTTATTGGCCCAGGTTGTAAGACATGATTCATTATTTCACACAAGTATCCTTCTCCGGTCTAGCTGAAATACTATTAGGAATCTAGGATGGGTTAAGGGGAATTTTGGGGGTTAGTTAGGAATGGGATGGAACAGTATTTGGGCTGGAATTAGAACTTGTAGTTCGTTGTAGGTTAGAGGCACCCGGGGTTTTTGGCAAGAAATTTTGTGGCACTCTGTACCCGGGTATTCCCCGGGCACAGGGGGCCGCGGGGGTCGGTGGGGTTCCCTTGGGTAGGGGGCAAGCCGTGCCCTGGATCTGTGGCACGGCGTTTTTTACGTTAATTGGGTTAGTATATGAGTTCAGGTCGTCATGAGATATATATTTCGTTATGGTTCATCATTGAATCTAGTTTTTACTCACGAGACTCACTTGTGGGGGTTAATTTATGAACAGTGATTTTGTTAAAGTGCAAGTCAGGAGGGAAAACTTATCCTCTCAAGGGGAGTCAGAGGGGGGGACTAGCCTCGCGCGGCCTGCCCTACTGTTCGGGTTGTGAGTTTGGTTATACAGGTTAGAGGACAGTTAAAGGAGGTACAAGAATATAGGTTTGTACTCTCTGTTTACTGGGGCTTGGAAAAGAACTGAATCGGCATGGAATAAACATCCTGATGGACGTCTTACTAGTGGAGGGTTGTGAATTTAGGGGAGGGGTGAGGAGAGGATAATGTGCCGTTTCGCTCGTAAACTTGGACATCAACCCTTGACGCGTTGGGCATAGGGGTGGCATTTCCTTACGATGAAAACAGGTAGGGTAGGTTTTGAAAGAGAAAATGACAGGGTGACTCAAAAGGTTACAACCGGGCATGGCATCACGAAAACAGAGTATTGTGGATTGTGGACTAGAAGGTGGCGATTGATTAGACGTATAACAGCTGTGGGAAGGAATGGAAGAGAGGAACAATATCGTGGATAAAAGATAGTTAACCTAGGAAATGAATACATGCATGTGATGGAACCTGGTTGAATAACTCGAGTTCGCTTACATAAACCTTAGTTACTAGAAGGGGACAACTGAGCATGGGGCTACATACATTTGCTCTCGTAATGGAGAGAGATACTAGGTCTCTTTCCTGTATCTCTCTTGAGATGATCGTATGTAGATTGGTCCTAATTAACTTATATAAATCCTTTATTTCCCTACGATGAGAACAGGTAGGGTAGTGTTTGGAAGGGAAAATGACAGGGTGACTCAAAAGGTTACAACTGGGCATGGGGCTACATATATCTCTACTCGTAATGGAGAGAGGTACTAGGTATCTTTCCTGTATCTCTCTTGAGATGATCGTATGCAGATTGGTCATAATTAACTTATATAAATTAACAGATATAAATCAATACAAGAACTGGCATAGGGTTAGTATTACATTTAGAGGTCAGGTTAGGGGGAAGAAGGGTGGTTTCTGGGGGAGGGGAATACAGGGTGAATTATAGTCGTAATGGCTCAGATCTCGGTATGGTTATTTGAGGTCTTATTATTCATAGCTGGGGACCTACTCCCATTCTAACAATATAAGTATCTGATATTAGAATAGTGGGGCGGAAATGTTAGTTTTCTGCGGAGTGTGGCATACATAGAAAAACGGATTTTCATGGGGTAACAATTTGAGGCGGTTGTACCGAGTTTGGCCGTAGTCAAACGCACGCGAACTAAATACAACAATGTTGCCCGGCACGACCTTTACCTAAGCACAGGCCTGCATAACGAAAAATGGGGATGGTCTGGGGCTTACTTAATTGCCACAGTCACCGTGAACACACACACGATGCGGGCATTATAGCTGACGTCGTATACATAGGGGGGGGGGGGGGACATGGTTGCTACATAATTAAATACATGACTGACATAATCACGATCTGATTTGTTGTGAAATGGAGCTAAGGTGTCTTTAGATCGCCGTCGTACCTACACAATGAAAGTATTATAGTCTGCATGGTGGTTACCTTAATTAAATACATACTTAGTCGGTACATCAAGAATGTCAAGGAGTAAAGTAATGTGGTTTGTATACAAGAAGGCTGTGATTGAAGAGACGTATAACATGTGGAGTTAAGTGGAAGAGAGAAAAACGAAGTTGGTGATAATTATAGTTATCCTTCCGGCCCTGTGGCGCCGGGTCCCTTCGTTCTTGGGGATCTCGTTGGGGATGGGAATTTCGCTCCCGGGAATTTCGTTTCTGGGGTATTTCAATTACCCATCTCTGAACAAGTAAACTACAGATCAGGTTTTATTCTGAATATTTACACCACTGGTAAGTGCGTGTTCACCATCCTTACAATAATTGGCAATAATGGCTTAATCGCAGAGCAATTCACACAATAACAGTTTTAAACTAAACCGTTTCCTATGTTGTTCGTAATTATGCAATGCTCAAGCCTTTTCATTGTCTACTGTATTAATTTTCCCAGTTCATCACTTAAACATATATAGCCTACTACTGTACTGTATAAGTAGCCTATATATTCATCCAATTACTATTATTTACGTTGTCTTAAGTTTCAATTATATTCGAACTCAGCTTCATCAACTTTTGATTCTCTGCCTCTTTTCTACATAGATACTTAGAAATAGGCCTATAGTTAGATGAAACGCTATGCTGACACTTAATTATTGTTGACATTAACAATATAAATCACCAGTACACCTACAGTACACTGTAAACACATCTCCACAAAATATACACTAGAAGACCGTAAAACACCACTACCGAAAACAGTAGGCCTATTAGATAGTACGTAATATGTTTAGCTGTGGTCTACCTTCAGATTACAACACTGAGACCGTAAATTGTATAACTATAGTCTGTTGTATTTCAGCTGAAGGTAAATTACATGTCTTCATTTTGATTACTCAGCTACCGTGAAGATTCTGTAGCCAAATACGTTGTTGGTTATTATAATAATTTTGTATAAGCTAGATAATTATAAAATACGTTTGATAAATATAAGCTACAGTTTAAATGTGATAAGTATAAATATAGTTTCAATTAACCCGGGAACTGCGGGGAGACTCTTAAGAGTTCCCCCGGCGGACTGCGGGGAGACTCTTAAGAGTGAGTGAAAAAAAAAATAAACTTTTGATATCGAAAAAAAAATATATATATTTTTATTTTTTTATTTTTTTATTTTTTTTTGGCCCCTGGGCCATGCAAAATCTCAGTCCTCTACCTCCCCTCCTTCCCCACTTTCCTCCTCTCCTTCAGTTATCACCTATTTTCCCTGTATGCCCTTATTCTGAGGTATATTTTCGTGCTAACATTAGCGAGCTGCAAGCAGGATGTTGTCATCACTGATGGCAAGCGAGTGCAAGAGAGAGAGAGAGAGTATCGATCGACTGTGTCTCAGTGGCCTTGGGGGAAATTGGCGGGAAAGCAGCTTGCCTCACCCATACATTATACAACTCGCGGGCTATATCTCCGATTTTGACCATCCAAACGCTGTTTTCACTCGTTTTATTGTTGTTTCAGGTTAATACCTTTATAATCAACCCATAATAGGCGCATATGGATAAGTATTAATGCTATTAATGGTACAATGAATATTTTAGTGACGGAAACACCTCAAATACATGCGCACAGGGAGAGGTGTCTAATTACCCCCATGCGCACTTCAGAGGTTAAGTGTGCTATTTTAACTTAGCTTATAATCTATGTAGGCTACATACCGTAGCTTAATTACATATTTTGTCATCGTCATCTGAAGAAAGGTAGTTTGTAAATGATGATAAGATGTCGATAGAATTAATTAGACTATATGAGTCTGATAAAAATAGGCTAGACAAATTATTTACTCTAGGTTATTTAGAGGTGAACTACAGGGATGAACGTAAAAACGAAGATTAATGCAGGGTCATAACTTGGCATGAATATACTGTAATATGTATATGGGCAATGTCGATATAATTCCATTAAACTCCAGAACAAAATACTAATATATAATTAGTCGTTGGTGACGAATTGGCATTTTCAGCCAGCTGGAGTGACTCCATTGTGTAGAGACGCCGTTTGTAAACAACATATGCGGTCCTGAACAGTGAGGTCTGTTTTTCGTAATTAATACCTTTCAATTCAATACTCATGCAAGCTCTGCAAAAGATCGACCAACGTGCTGATGATGTGGTGCACATCAAGAAATAATCCCATCTCGCCAGCATGCAGTGTTTATGCATGTTTAGCCTGGTCCAGAGTTGAGGAAACTCTGTTCGAAGGCCTATTTCGTAATGATAATATAGTTTTCTGTTCAATTTATATATCGCAGTCCCTTGACCAGACAGTGGTGAAGCCAAATATTGAGCTGTAAATTAAACATGCATACAAATTATAAGTTTCTCAAATAAAAAAACAAACACAGATTCACCCATTTCCCATGTTAAGAGTTCCCGCCATTGGCTACAGTTACGTCATGGTAAACACGCCAGTTCGTGCCACATAAAATAACTTAGTTAAGCTATATTTCTATATTGTTAAAACAAATTGATGAAAGTTCTTCAGTATCATGTACCTAAAACCAAGCAGATCCCAATGGACATTGTAGTTTGAATAGGTTTCATCCCTGGAATTCACCTTTAAATTAGGCTAGACATAAATGATCTAGCCTACTCTAGGTTATTTTGCTAATTAACTGACATGCCTGAATTAGAAAACTCAGACTGTGAGAAAGATCTAGGTGTGTTTGTTAGCAATTATTTGAAACCTAGAAAACAGTACGTGTAGGCCGCCTATACGCGTTCGTAACAAGGCAAACAGGATTTTCGGGTTCATCTCTAGGAGTGTGAGTAACAGAACTGCAGATGTTATCTTAAAACTTTACTTGTCATTAGTGAGACCCCATATGGATTATGCTGTTCAATTTTGGTGTCCTTGTTATGCCCAGTTTTTCTACAGGATTAACTTGGGTAATGTGAGTTCTAACTGACTGGGTATAGAAGGCTGCATGTACAAAACAAGGTATGAGGAACAGAGAACACAAAATAAGCACACGGTAACAAGACACACGATCACTTTTATTGATGTACACACTTCTATAGTTTCCTTGATGATGACTAATATGAAGCATAAGAAGGTATGAATAGTTGTACAAGACAAATGATAGAATTGAACAACACTAGCATTAAGTGGATCTGGATGGAGCCTAGTCTCCCACTTCCAACGTTCAGGTATTAATCTTCTGATCACTGGCTTTATTCACAAGTTTATATACTGGAGACCATCAATGTTACTTATAGATTCATATTCACTGTTAGATTTATCACTGGTAGCTCTGGTGCACAAGTAGTAGTTCACAGACTAGATTAGACACGCGTATTTTAGAGTACGGGAATTCTAGTAACCTCAGGGGGTACTGATCTAAGTTTTATATTCTGATATCAGAAACACATAGAACGCAAATCAGTGGGCGAACATCAGATATCACTAGGGTTTCACTTCTATGTAATATCTGGATATCTGGGTAATTACGAGAGTTAATATCGCCTGTTAATTAATAAACACTGATACGCTTAGCACTTCCTAATGGAATGGTTATATATGAATTATACTGGGGCAAAGATACAGCCACTTCATAGAAATATTAATAAGTGAGTCTCTAAATAGTACTGTAACACTGTAGCACTGATAGAGAGAATCTTGGGTAGTATTTGATTGGTCTGGTCCTGGTTATCTTGCGTCCGTGATGTTGGGGGCTAACGACTGGTTCCGCGGCCGTCCAGATGGTCCATATGTAGGAAGTTCTCAAGACGGATCTCTTGGCGATCGTTGCTGGTTACACTCTTATATACCCACTGGTTTATGAAGGTTATAAGGTGCACGTAGATTTCTTGTACGTGGACAGATCCTTCTATCTAAATCTGCCACGGAGTCTGCCGGCTCTGGAACTCAATTCTCAGCAACAAACAATGATAGAGCTCGAGGTCAACTCTGGTGACCAACCACTGGTTGGTGTCTATCTTTCAACTGATTTTACTGGAGGCTGGAGCTTGGTTTATATAGGTTCGGTTTTGGGCCCTGTAGGCAATAGGGATCTCGAGTTTTGATGGACTTATTTGAGCTCTCAATGGATACGGGAACTAGGTAAGGTGGTGATTACTGTTGTGGCACATGGCTGTATGGAGCCTTCATAATGTGATATAACTGAGCCTTAGTAAGTGGTATTATTTTGGCTATACTGGAAGTATTTAGGGGAGAGAGACTGGATCTACTTTGCGAGGAGGTTTGGGACATCTTTGACAGGAGCGTCTCTCTTAGATTGCTCAGTCTTCATTCTATGGTATAGCTGAGGTGCTAATTTGGTTATCGGAGTATGCAAGAAAGGTTAATGGGTTATTGTGGGTTAATAGAGGTTAGTAAGGGTGTTAGTCATACATGGTTAGTTCATTGATAGGAAGAATTCCTGTGCTACCTGGCAATGACCCGGAAGTCAAAACAGGGGTCAGGTATACCTCCGCAGGGGTAGGGGTCTCCCTCCTCGGGTGGGTGAAAGGGGTAGGTGCGCGTCCCCTCTCTGTGATGGTCGTCTGGGCGGCTGTGGCTGGGGGCTTGCCATATTACAAGTGTTTGTAATAACCCTCTGTTTATGAGACAGATGTGGGTGTTCTTAATACCCAAACCGAAGGTGCCTTGACCAGCTGGTTTAATTGGTTGGGTTGTTAATTGCATGGTTTGTTGGATGTGGTGGAGACTGGGTTGCTAACTCTGCCACATTTATCTGGAAGTATGGCAATAGAAGTTAGTCACTGGCGAGGCGGCTAGCCTCGCACTGACGATCATTTGGTACAGGGTTGTGAATGGGTTGTGAGGGAATAGATGGCATGCAAAGGGTTAGTAAAGTTCTAATGGTGTTCCTTCCTACTGGGGGAAGGTAGGCTGGATAGGAGTGTATATACAAAAGGTTTGAGAATGTTAGTAACGGAAAAGTTAAGGATATTCAGGGGGTATGGTGGAGAGGCTAGGTTAGGAGGGAGTGGAGGAGCGTGGGGGTTAACGAGAGGGAGAGGGTTAAGGGGGGCTACGTGGAAGTTTGACCCTAAGGTCTCTGGGCGTAGGGGTGGCATTAGGCTACAGTTGGTATCTTAGACTGGGGGTTACCGACAGGGAAAGGTAGGGTAATCAAACGCTACTGGGGGATGAGCAATAGGTGGTGGTATGTGAGTCTGGAAATTATAGAATCATGTGGACTGTGGGGAAGATGAGGTTAGCTGTAGGTGTGTGCTTGACTGTGGATAAAAGTAGAGAAAAACATAGTGTACTATTACTCGTCAATAAGAGGGGTTTTGGATACTATTATTTGACACGATTTCTTGCTGATCTAGTTGTCCCTGGGAACTGCGTTTTCTATGAAATATATCCCAAAGAAAGCGGCAGTTCGTAGGGGTAGCTTCGTTATTGTTTTGTGGTAGATATACGTCGAGACAATGGTAAAAGAGGGTTATCTATACAATCTCTGGTTGGGGTAAGAATTAGAGTTACTGCATGGTTGCTAACATCTTCAGTCATTATTTCTGTCTAGGTCTTACAGGAATAATGGTTATATATACAATGGTGTACCCATGGGTATCATAGTTTCTTATCAATTATGACATGGGGGTTAACATATTACTTCTCGGCTGGAAGAACATACATAGATTTATGGGGGCGGTTGGTCTTCAGAAACTTAGTCTGGCAAGACAAGGTATTTTAGGGGGTTAACATATTACTTCTCGGATGGAAGAACATACATAGATTTATGGGGGCGGTTGGTCTTCAGAAACTTAGTCTGGCAAGACAGGGGTTAACATATTACTTCTCGGATGGAAGAACATACATAGATTTATGGGGGCGGTTGGTCTTCAGAAACTTAGTCTGGCAAGACAAGGTATTTTAGGGGGTATTCCTAGTCTCGCGCCGGCTATTGTTCTGGTTCAGGTTGTGAGTGTGGCTAGGGAGTTAGAGGATAGTTAAGGGGGGTACAAGGATAGGTCCTTCCCTTCTATTTGTTGAGGTTAGTGAACGAACTGAGTTGGCATGTTATAACGTTCTTATGGCGTCTTTACAGGGGGAGGGTTGTGAATTGTAAAGGGGGTGGTTTGAGGCTAGGCGCCGCGCCGCTCGTGACCTAGGGTAGTGACCCTTAATGCGCTGGACATAGGGGTGGCATTTCCCTACGATCGCACAGGTAGGGTGGTGTGTGCAGCGGGGCGTGAAGGATAAGCGGACAGGATGACCCAAAACAGGGTACCACTGAGCATAGGGTCACGAAGCAAAATAGAGTAGTGTGGATTGTGGATACGAAGGAGGTGATTGGAAGACGTATAACAATTGTGGAAAAGTAAATGGAAGAGAGGAACACAATGGCGGATAAAAGATAATTAACCTAAGTATTGAATACATGCATGAATGACGACATTATAGCCGTCGTCCTAATAAGATGATGAAACCGGGTTGGTATGCACGTGGCACAATACGACACAAGGACAGTGCCGCTATGTCGTATCAATACTGGTGGCATCTCCGGTTAATATTATATATATATACACTTAACCCTCTCCGACATATGACGCGATTTTGAGCCTATTAGGGATACTTTAAAGCCTTTGTTACCATCAGGGGTATTTCGAAACCTTTAGTTTAGTTACTTCAACCTCTGCAGTTGTCTTTGAGTTAGCTGTGGGCAGAAAACTAATTTTGGAGAGGTATTTATAAGAGTGAGAGAACTCTATTTCTTATTGCTAATCTGGTAACCTCTGCATCATATGAGTCCGAAGGGGTTAATTACTAGAAGAACAAGGCAAGGGGGGGCGACTGAGCACGGGGGTACATATATCTATACTCGTCATGGAGAGAGAGATACGAGGTAGCTTTCCTGCATCTCTCCTGATAATCGTCTGCAGATTGGTCATAGTGAGTTTATCCGAATTAACAGGCCTAAATCAATACAATAACTGGCATAGGGTTATCGGGTGTATAGAGTCGTGGTTAAAGGTTGGGAATATATATAGTGGATACAACAACGGGAGGTTAGGGACATAGAATTGCTAGAATTGGGGGGTTATGATTGTTATATAACTAAATACAGGGCTGACGTAATCACGATCTGATTTGGTGTGAAATGGAAGCTAAGGTGTCTTAGATCGCCTCGAACCTACACAATGAAAGTATTATAGCCTGTATGGTGGTTACATAATTAAATACATACTTAGGTGGTACATCAAGAATATCAGTGAGTAAAGTATTGTGGTTTGTATATTAGAAGACTGTGATTGAGAGACGTATAATATGTGGAATGAATTGAGAGAGAGAGAGAGAGAGACCAAATCGGGAATGGAAAAGGGGCCTGGGATCTCGTTAGGGATGGGAGTTTCGCTCTCAGGATTTTCGTTCCTGTGGCTCGTTAGGGTTGGAGGTTTCGCTCTCAGGTTTTTCGTTCCTGTGGTATTTTAGTCCTTATTACAGAATGGACATAGCCTAGATTCCTTATAGAGAGTACAACGTAGAATTAAACAAAATATCCGTAATATTAGAAATCTCCCATATAAAGGAAGGTTAAAGAAATTAGGCTTACATTCGTTAGAGAGACGAAGAGTTCGAGGGGATATGATAGGTGTTCAAGTGGGTTAGTGGGAATAATAAAGGGGACATGGTAACAGAGTTGTAGATAGGTGGAGTAGGCTACCAAGTGCTATAGTGGGACCAAGAACGATAGAGATAAGTTTTAAGATAAAATTTATAGGCATATGGACGAGATGGGTTGGGTGTGAAGGGGATCTGCTGTTGGGTGTGGGCCAATGGGCGCTCTACAGACCTCGTTTTCTGACCTATGACCGTTTTGGTGAGGTCGGTCCTCAAGGTGTTAGTAAGCTGGGCCTATAATTAGGCCTTACAATAATTAGGGTTGGGTGTGAGAGGGATCTGCCTTGTGTGGGCCAATTGGTTTTCTGTAGACTCACATTTCTTATGTCCTTATGTCTTATTTTAATCGTCACCCTTACACACAAAGTTGTATTCAATCACAAATCATAATTAAGACTATATAATAATAATAATAATAATAATAATAATAATATTTATTCAGTTAGCAATTTACAGAGTTGGTACCACATAGTTTGTTATAAATATGACATGTACCAGCCTTGCATAATTCCAACTAAGGATAGCCCAATAAGGCCGTTAGGCGTATTTCCATTGGGGTCCTTGTGGGATTAGGTTAGCTGGGGAAATGGGGAGGATAAAGAAATAAATACTTTAGAGAAAGTATTTCTAGGGGGTTATTTTAAGATACCTTACATCCTATAGTAAATATCAGTAATCCGTAATCAGAATCATTTCAGTTTGGTTTGTCTATCTCTTATGTCGTATTTAGTAGTAGACATAAGCTTGGTGCTCCCTTCTTGCAGCTGTACGGTTCAGGTGTTCCTTCAGGCTACGTCTGAAGGAATACAGTGTTCTCTTTTCACGGACTGACTGGGGTAGGTCGTTCCACTCTTTAATGGCAGTGAAGAAGAATGTTTGCTTACCCTGTCCTTGGATTCTCGGGACCTTAAAATTAAACATCATGTTTCTTGTATTATGTCCACTCCTCTCATTTGCTTTAACAAAATCATTCTTTAGATACTCTGGAGCTCTGTCATAGAAAATTATGAAGGCATTAGTTAGCCTGATTTGTTTGGCCCTGTCAGAGACATTGAGCATACCTAGTGACTGAAGTTGTTCCTGGCCAACATGTGATCTGGGTCCTAGGTTCAGCATGAACCTAACCATTTTATTTTGAGTGACCTGAAGTTTGTGCTGTTCTGATTTAGATGATGCAGAGTACCAGGATGACACAGAATAGTCAAAATGACATTGAACAAGCGCTTGGCAGAGGGTCTTTTTGGTCGCCGCGGGCAAGCATCCCACCTGTCTATACAGGTATTTTATACGTGCTCTACACTTACTCAGGATAGATTCCAAAATTGTTTCACCTGACAAACTCGCGTCCAGTTTTAGTCCGAGATATTTAACTTGTGACACTGTTGTTATAGGAATATCATTACAGTTGACCGAGAAGCCCACAATGTCTTTCAGTTTGCGTTTTGTTCCACATAAGATGGCTTCCGTCTTGCCCAGGTGAAGAGATAGTCTATTGTCCACTAGCCATTCACTACATGATGCTAGTTCTTTGGAAAGTGAAGCGGCAATACTTATTGGGTCTTTTCCTGAAACCAGAAGCACGCTGTCGTCTGCATACAGTAATAATTTACATGAGACGCTCAGTTCCATGTCGTTCACATAACAGAGAAAGAGAAAGGGACCAAGGATGTTTCCCTGCGGGACCCCACAGTTAATTGGCATAGGATCAGATATATTATCATCAATTTTGACTCTTTGGGTTCTACCACTACGATAAGATTTAAACCAGTTCACAGATCCTATGCCCATTGCTTGTAGTTTATTACATAGGATATCATGGTCTACTGTGTCAAACGCTTTTTGTAGATCAAGAAGAACCATACCGGTGTAGTTACCTTTAGACATTTCTTTACGAATGTGATCCGTTAAGTGGATGAGACAGGAGTCTGTCGAGTACATGCATCTGAAACCTGATTGAAACTTATAGAATAGATCATTTTGTTTGAGGTAGTGTTCAATTTGGGTGTATACCGCTCTTTCAAGGATTTTAGATACAATACATAATATGCTAACTGGTCTGTAGTTGCCAACTTCTAGTTTATTTCCTTTCTTGAATAAAGGGGTTACAATAGCTTCCTTCAGTTCAGCAGGTACTGTGTTGGTGTTAATTGACAAGTTGATGATGTGGGTTAGGGGACCTGCTATACCAATGGCTCCATCTCGTAGAAATTTGGCAGGAATTTTGTCTGGTCCTGTGCTCTTATGTACATTTAGGTTAGACAGCTCGTCAAAAGTGTATTTTGGTGTAACATTTTGCAATCTAAATGTGTTCGGGTGTATGTCTTTATCTCTGTAGAAATTACGAAAGGTGGCCATTGTTGTCGTGTATTTATTGAGAAGTTGAGGTAGGTTCTGTGCAAGTGTGTTTGCTATGGAAGTGAAGAAGGAGTTGAAGTAGGTTGAAATTTGTCGTTTATCGTGGCAAACCTGATCATTAATGGTGAGAGCAATATTAGTGTTAGACGAATCCCTTGTCTTGTTGCTGTAGCCTGTTGTTTTTAGGTGCCTCCATAGTTTCTTTGGGTTATTCTGATATTCCTCTGCCTTATTGTGAAAATAATTATTTTTCGCTGATTTCATTTTCCTACTTAGTTTATTCCTGGCCCTGTTGAACTCATGTTTCAGACCTTGATCCTGTCTATGTTTCGCTAGCCTTTTTAACAGACTGTCTCTGTGTTCCAGATGGTGTAGTATGTCATTGTTGATCCATGGGTCTGACCTTGCTTTAATTCGTATGTCTTTCAGAGGAGCTATTTCGTCTAGGATGTTTGTGATGATGGTTCTGAGGCCAACCCATGCGTCATTAACGTTTGTACTTCCAAACACTGGAGACCAGTCTGTATTCCATAAAATGTCCAGAAATGTTTCCTTATTGTAGTTTCTGAGTGACCTTGTTTTGATAATCTTGTGATTCTCTAGGGTAATTTTTGTGGTTTTCCGTGTGCAATATGTGACGAAGTGATCACTTATCCCAGTCTGTATAACCCCTGATTGGGATATTTTGTCCTCTCTGTTACAGTTTATGTGGTCTAATATTGTGGCAGTGTTCTCAGAGATACGTGTGGGGGTTGTGATGAGTTGTTTGTGATTGTGCATTGTCAGTATATGCCTATATTCTCGTACAAGCCTATCATTACGTTGTTTGTAACACAGGTTAAAATCCCCTAGTATGATGGATTCATTCCGAGGGTCTAGCGATGACAAAGTTCGTTCAAATTTGGTCAAGAATTGTGTGTCGGCTGGTGGCCTATAGCATACCCCAATTGTGATGGGTCTTGTCCTCGGCAGGTGAAGGTCGATCCACAGAGCTTCGTGATTTTCTACATGGAGGTCGGTCCTAGTTGTGTGTGTGAGGTTGTTTTTTACATACAGACATACTCCTCCCCCATGCCTATTGCGATCATTCCTAACCATATTGAAACCTTGAATGTTTATTTCACCATCGTTTATACTTGAATCCAGCCAGGTTTCTGTGATTGCAATTATTGAAGCTTTGGCCTTATTAGCTAACAAGTTTATTTCTGACAATTTATGGTACATTGATCTGGCGTTAATGTGGATAAGATGGAGCCCTTTGTTGGTGAACACTCTGTATTCATCTTTGATTTTGAATGTGTCCTGGCTGGATTCTGAGTTGTTAATACTTGGATCATTTACATTAATATTCGGTAATGAATGCAAGGCACACTTATTGCAAAGGAATTCCCGTTCTTCACTGTTGGTCTTCTTAGAGATGCACTTCATGTGAGCTACCTGTTTACACTTAACACAGTTTTGGATCTTCTGACGTCGTGTTATGAGTGATTCACAAATAAAACAAATGGTTTCGCGATGTTGTACAGCTGAGTTCCTACATTTAACACATTCAACTTTGTTTCTACTGTTAACGTAAGTACATCGGTTATGAACAATTTCATTACAACTGTTGCATTGTATATAGCCATATATTTATTGTGCATTTACGTAAGACTCGATCCAGGCTCCAATCTGCAAGGCAGGTAGCGTATAATAAAGGACTGCTCTATTTATTACCCTTCCGTACTATTGCAGAGCTGTCCAATCTGCAAGGCAGGTAGTGTCAGAAAGGACCTCTGTGTTTAGTACCCTTCAGTACCCGACTGAGGTACGGAGCTGTACTAACCTGCTACTACTGAGTGGTACATACTGACTGCGCATAGGTGCGGAGGTGTCCGTAAGCCGAAATATGGCATGGTGTGACTGAAAGTTATTAGAGTAAAGTAAAGTCTTGAAATAAAAATACATTTGACTTTATATTGTAAGTTAGAGTATGTACATCGTTTTAGTAATTATAGAATGGTGTTACTGTAAATGAATATCAGTTATTAACTGATATAGTATAATGTTAATGCAAAGATAACCATTTGTTTATGAAAAGGTTACACTATTATTGGAAAACGCCATTTTGTCGATAGGAAGGCGACTTAGGCGAGGCCCAGCCAAGCAGAGGTGTAAGTATAATATAAAATAAGTGCATTTTACAATTGTTTAACTAGAATGTACATATCTAAATAACCACCAAAGTAGGTATATTATGTGCAGCTTGATAGAAAAACTCAAGTTGTTAGGGTGTGTGAGTAGGGTGTAGGCTAGGCTAAGAAGTAATTTTTGTGAGTGCAAGCGGCCATGACGGGAAGCATCATCTTTAAATATCCCGGTAAGCAGTTGTTTCGTCAAGCTGTCATGTGATGCAGAGGGATTTGGTGCATATAATAACACATAACACATAATTTGTGAGTATACTTTACCGTTGACACTGTGTTGTCATTATTTCTTTGAATTGAATCAATGACAGGTTATTAATCTTCCTGCATGAAACGTAGGACTAGGCTAAGCTACGTAAGTAACGTAACTAATGTTGACAAGTCTTGCTGACATCTCACCACCTGTGTATAGGCCTAGCCTGTATCACACAAGATGACACTTCCGGACTAGACCTAGGCTAGGCCTAACACATGAAATGTAATTGGAATTTGGATTGTCTTGCAGCTCATCACGTGTAGCCTAGCTTAGTAGGCTAGGCCTAAGCTGTAGGTTAAGTGCCTATAGCCTAAGCCTAGGCTTTACTTGGGTCTTGGGGTAGCATTGAAACTAACAGTTAGCCTAATGGCATTAAAGTGCTGGTGGAATACAGTCTTGTGTTGCCCTCACCCCCCTAGATTTATTAGCCTACCCTAGGCTATAGCCTGTAGGCCCTACCGGTGCGGGTATGTAAACATGACGACCGTACGCCCGGAATCTACATCCATCTCGAAAAACCCCGATTATGCCTAGGCCTACGCCAAAAAATAACCAGTATAACTAAAGAAGTTGGTCACCAATTATTTTGCAATATTTGAAAACAAATATGGATTTTATATGCTCTAAACATAATATGAAAATGTTTTTTAAGCCTCGGCAAAACCTAATAAAAATATATGGTACTAAAATGGAATTTTGTCGTAACATGGTTGTCAATATCTTCCTATAGACGGCACCGATTCGTACACACGCCATTTTCACCTGTCTCCCGAGGTCTGTCCACCAGCTTTTTAGTCAACACTAACTCCACCTGCCCATAGGTTAGGTTAGGTTAGGTTAGGTTAGGTTAATTAGATTAATTAGATTAGATTAGATTAGATTAGATTGTGCATCCGCTTGATCAGGAATTCGCTCGAAGTGACTCGCATTCGTATTTACAGATACGGCCGAATACCGGTAGGCTACTAAATGGGCGCCGGCCCAACCGCCATGTTGTATCCCACGTAGGCCTACTAGGTACTACGGACACATTGTAGGCGTTAGGTGTGGATTAGGCTTGTATCCAATGTACTAGGTCTATGTTACTGGATATTTATGATTTAAATAAGTGCTACGTTTTCGATAATCTGGTTATATGTCTTTGCAATTAGGGAATCATGAGCCGATTTCCGACATTTAGTTAGTCTTTTTCGATTCTCAAAATACGATCCAAGTTTTGCCAAAAATTGGCTGGGGTTTCCAAAATTATGCTTTTTGGGGTTTGCAATTTCGGGAAACCTGAGCCAAATTTCTAAATGAGGTTACTGTAATTTTGTTGTCTACAAACTCTCCAAATCCGAGCCAGCTTTGGCCAAAACTTGGCTCGGGTTTTCGAAATATTGGGTTTTAGGCCTTTGAAATACCTTAAAACCCGAGCCAAGTTTTGCAAAAATACGTTTTAATCGCCGTTTTACGCATTTAACCCCTCATTTTCCCTGTACTTCATAGCCCTCCCCACTATCGGGCGGCGTGTCTTAAGATCGTTGTATAATGGGGAAACGGTTTCGCCGAGGGTTGTAATTATTTCCAAACACTATATATTGATGAAAACTAACAGGGAAAAATTAAAAAATCCATGGGAAAATTGGTGACCATCTTATTTAGTTTTTCCAAATAACCAATAGGCTATAATAGGCTAAGTCCCAACCGTAAACAAAGCATTGCGTCTAATAAATTCTTTGACTAGGCTAGACCTCCTTCTGCTTCTTTTGAACGATGCGGTGGGTGCGATTCACCCAATAAATGGCGTGAGCGTTAGGCCTACTCACCAAAACGAAATACTGGCAACCTGTTTTTGCCCCCTTACAGATCTACATAGCCTAGGCCTAGCCTATATGAGGATGACAATAAAATTAAGGTACGATTTTAGTTACTGGACACCTATTTGACAGGTACCGCCAACGATTTAATACATATTTGTTTTTGGTTTCCACGCATCCCACACCAAGCTACACCCTTTTCTGGTGTACGAAACACTAAAAAAGCAATGGGACACTTTAATAATGATAATAGCCTATGAGACGAAATATAAAGACAACTCGGTTGCGTTCGTGGAAGTAGCGTCGCTTTGTTTACTTTACGCTCGGATTGACTTCCCGGTCCAGCCGCCTTGACGGTCGACTTCAAATGGCTAAGCTTATAGGCCTATAACCAGTTGTTGGGTCCATTTTTTTTATCAAGACTTGCGTTATAGGCCGTGGGATACAGGACAGGGTTGAGGGGGGGCTCTGCCCCCCCCCCCCCCCGTGAATTATAATAATCGTCATATATGTGGCCAGCAGGGGGCAAGTAAAACAGCTGGCCGTAGTAACCTCGAGCATCCTGGGTAAACAAACCGCGACGATCCGAAGCGACAACAGACTCCCCCCTGCCGCCGATTTTCGGCACAAACGCCCCGTTTTATTCTCGTCGAAAACCACATTTAATAAGTTTATAAGTTATTATATCGTTTTCAATACTATTACCGGACCAGAAAAAGATGTAGCTTGGTGTTGGATGCGTGGAAACCGAAAAAAAATATGCATTAAATCCTCGGTGGTACCGGTACCTGTCAAATAGGTGGCCAGTAACTAAAATCGTACCAAAATTAAATAAGGTAATTCTACATAACTACTACTCCTGTTATTTTATGTTTTAGGCCTATTAATTTATTTTTGTAGTTTAATGCTTTGTAAGTGTGTATTTTCTAGTTACAAAGTGAGGAACACTATTTATTAGCATTTGTATTATTAATTGTAAGGAATTATTCTATAATTGCACCTATACGAGCTAAACAAATTATTATATTTAACAGGAAGGTATGACGAGGTAAGTGATTTTATAACCTAGCTGCAGTGTGGCAAAACAGGAAAATGTTGCGTAGGTAGTAAATAATGATTAGCTGAAAATAGTAATTAACCTCGGCAGACGAGGGGGGTCCGTGGGGCAGTGTGCCAAAATTCGCCCATTTTCTTCGTGATCCCGAACCTAACATCTGAAAAAATATTGATACTGAAATTGGCTGTGAGCCTGTGACTGTCCCGGGGCGGCCGGGAGCCCCGCTTAACCTGCCATTCTATTTCTACATTAAACTCATCAAACGATAGTTGCTTTGCTCTACACTGTACTCTACATTGGCCATGATCTTAGAACTATTATATATCACCTGTATTGAAGTCCAAATGCAGCTACTAATGTAAATATAAACGGATAAATCCAGAGCTCGAGTCATGTGAGCTATTTCAGCCTATTTGTTTACACTGTGAAAACACAACTTGTTCGGTTCGGATGAGGTGACTGACTTTAGCACCAATATAACAAATATAAACTACAATAAGAACATAAGAACATAAGAAAATGGGAGTCTGCAGAAAGCCGATTGGCCCAAGCAAGGCAGATCCCTGTCCCACACAACCCCAATTCAATTACAAAGCCCAATTATAGGCTTCACACTCTAATACCCTGAGGATCATCTTACCAAAACGGTTAGAGATTAACGCAGGATTATGGAGGTCTGCAGAGCGCTGATTGGCCCAACCCGGCTGATCCCCCTTCACACCCAACCCTTCTCGTCCATATGCTTATCCAATTTTATCTTAAAGCTCCCTACAGTTTTAGATCCCACTATAGCACTTGGTAGTCCATTCCACCCATCTACAACTCTGTTACCAAACCAATACTTGCCTATATCTTTTCTGAAACGAAATTTATCTAATTTGAAACCATTGGTACGAGTTCTTTCGCTATCACTGAGCTTTAGTACATTTGCCATGTCCCCTTTGTTAATCCCACTAACCCACTTGAACACCTCTATCATATCCCCTCTAACTCTGCGTCTCTCTAACGAATGTAAACCTAATTTCTTCAACCTTTCTTCATACGAAAGATTTCTAATATGGATCATTTTTGTCATTCTACGCTGTACTCTCTCCAATGAATCTATGTCCATTCTGTAATAAGGACACCAAAATTGGACAGCATAATCCATGTGGGGTCTCACTAATGACAAGTAAAGTTTTAAGATAATATCAGCAGTTCTGTTACTCACACTCCTAGAGATGAACCCGAGAATCCTGTTTGCCTTATTACGAACGCTTATACACTGTTTTCTAGGCTTCAAATCATTGCTAACAAACACACCTAGATCTTTCTCGCAGTCTGAATTTTCTAATTCTAAATTAGCTAGTTTATATTTAACATTTGTTTGCATCTTCCCTATCTTTAATACCTTGCATTTGTCAATGTTAAACTTCATCTGCCAATTTACTGACCATTCATGTAAGGTATCTAGATCCCTTTGGAGGCACTCTATATCGCTATCTGAATCAATTGATCTCCCTATTTTAGTATCGTCTGCGAATTTACTTATCCTACTAGTTATACCTAAATCTAGGTCATTTATGTATATAAGAAACAACAGGGGACCTAATACCGATCCCTGGGGGACACCACTTTTGACTGCTCCCCATTCTGACTTGGTACCATTTATGCTGACTCTCTGCTTCCTACCAATTAGCCATGACCTAATCCATCCTAACAACGCCCCACCTATTCCATGTGCCTCAACCTTTCTCATCAATCTCTCATGAGGGACTCTGTCGAAAGCTTTACTGAAATCTAAATATATAATATCATATGACTTGTCATTATCTACTGCTTCATATACCTCTGAGAAAAAACTAAGCAAATTAGTAAGGAAACAGCTATCGTTCATAGAACGAACTCCTGGATGGGAGAGTCCGCTAAAACAAACAAACAACCAATGTACCCCTACACTCCGATGTTATATTGCGCCGAAGGCTGAGTCAAGACGAACACAACTACCGTAATTTTATTGGCACTCGAATGCTCAATAATATGTAGATTAAAGGATAATAATATGTATTTATCTAAAACTATGTATATATTAACTAAACTACTCCATGTGTTTAATATATTGACTGAATTTCACTGAAATGAATAATGTAAAATATTAATTTAAGTTTGAATGTTAGTTTTCTGATGAAAAATGATCCCAGTTAACCCCCCTCCAAAATACACGATATTTGTTCGTATTGTTCACACTCTAGGAGTGTGAGTAACAGAACTGCTGATGTTATCTTAAAACTTTACTTGTCATTAGTGAGACCCCATATGGATTATGCTGTCCAATTTTGGTGTCCTTATTACAGAATGGACATAGATTCATTGGAGAGAGTACACTCAACCCTCAGCTATCGCTCCTAATTGGTGCAGCTATAGCCGCGCGGTAGCCGTAACCGCGATAGCCATACTGATGAACTAATGGGAATAATTCTAATTGGTGCCTGGGTGCCGAATTTGACAACTATTTTTCGTATTTTGCTATTTTTACCTAATAATTTCCACTGAACACTAACATAACATAATAATAATTATAAGAAACATTATAAAAGTAAATATAAGAACATATTACACCATCACATTTACCTTTTTAGGTGTGTTGAGGGATTTAGGTGGGTTGGGTTCCGAGGCTAGGGGTGGCGAATTATTGGCCACTCCTACGTTGCTCTATCTCGTTCAGTATCCCTTCAACATCAAATCCTTCAAATTCTGAAGTGTCATCATCCACTGTATCCAATTCAAGTGCCGTAAGTAAAGGCTGTTCATCGATTTGTTGCCGTGGTCGAGGCTCACCGGAGCGGCCCGGTTGAGGGTGGTCGGAGGGGCCTGGCCGACCACGAAAGAAGTCTGTGATCTGGCGTTGCTGGAGAGAGTTGATATGGGCGTGGTACCTATCCTCATAACCTGCCAAGACCTGATTAAGTAAGGATGTCCTTGTTTCACTGTTCACGTTTGAATCTTGCTCAATAATATGCCGCATCTGTCCACCTAACTCTATGAGGAGTTTTATGTCGCTCATGGGAATGCCGTCCATTTGTGTTTCAACATTCTCTTCATCTTCTGCACTATCCTCCTGTCCTTCTTCGTCCTCCTGGAGTAGGTCTTCTGCTGTAACATTTGCTGGCCTCAACATTTCCCTGATATCCTCGCCAGTTGTCTCTGCAAAACCACGGCCAGCGATCCCTCTTGCCTCCTCTGCTGCTGCCTCTAACTCTGCATCCACTGACTGCAGCTCACCTGCCACTATTACCTGCCTGTCCTCTGGTAGACCCTCCAAAATGTTGCGCCATGCATGGTTGATTGTAGCCGGGGTTACATTCTTCCAGCAATCTACCACCAAGTCTATTGCCTTTTTGACATTGTAATTCTTCCAATACCGAATCACATTTTTTTCAGATTCGGTATTTGCTTCAGCTTCCTCGTCCTGTCCTTCATCCTCACTATCCACCAACTGCTGAATAAGTTGATTGTCTTGTGTTGCCTGCCGCATCTGACGAAACTGCCGTCGAGAATATGCAGCCTTCACTACCGCAATCACCTCCTGGTCGAGGGGCTGGATTAGGGAGGTTGTGTTGGGAGGCAAGAATTCCACTTTCACGTTAGGGTTCTCCGTCCTCATAAGGGGTGAATGGCCAGGGGCATTATCCAGCAGGAGTAGAATGTTAAATCTAACGTTCTTGGCCTTGCAGTACTCCTTAACTTCCGCGACGAATGCTTCCTTAAACCAGTCCAGGGAGAGCTTGGCAGACATGTATCCTTTCTTGGAAGATAGCCAGTGGACATTTAGCTTGTTCATATCATGCCCCTTGTAAGCCCTAGGCCTCTTGGCGTGATGAATGATGGTAGGTTTCAAGCAGCAGCTACCTGAAGCATTCATGGCGAAGAGCAGGGTGAAGCGTTCTTTTATCGCCTTTCTACCCCTAATTTTGGCTGACTTGTTGGTGATAAATGTACGTTTGGGCATTGTCTTCCAATAGAAGTTTGTTTCGTCCATGTTAAATATTTGGTCTGGAGTGTATTGTCCCGCTTCTATGATGTTTTTCAGGGCCTCTGGATATGCACGAGCGGCAGGCCTGTCCCCACTAGCCGCCTCACCCGATACTTTAACACTCTTAATTGTATGGCGGCTCATGAACTTGCTAACCCACCCTTTGGAAGCCTGAAATGCTTGGGGGTTATCCACACCAAGCTTACGAGCCACACTTTGATAAATCTCCTTGGCTGTGACCGTAATCTCACATGTGTCCACGGGCAAGTTCCGCTTTGCCTGCTTATTCAAGTATCGCCCCAACACTTGTTCCGTCTTAAGTAGCACTTTATTAGAACTTCGAAAGGCATTCGATGCAGCAATTGATGGGGCAAGTTTCATGTGACTCTTTATGTTTTCTCGCTTTTGATAAATCCCCCTCACTGTCGATTCATTCACTCCAAACTTCTTTGCCACACTCCTTTTTGTTTCACCCTTGCCTATTAAGTCCACAATTTCCTGTTTCTGAGCATACGTAAGGTTCTTTCTCTTCTTAATGTCTCGATTTGGTGCGGTCACATTACGCTGAGAGAAGGTAGGGGGATTCAGTGGCCGTTGGGGTGGGTTAGTAGCCATTGTTCACAGGTATAAAAACACTTCACAGTTTTCACCAGACAACAATGGGGGTACAAGTAAGACTGAGAAATTGTAAGTATGGCGGGAGGGTAGGAGGATGGGTGGCGGCCAATCACAGCGCTTGCTTCCCATGAGTCACGCCCAATCAGGGAGCGAGTATCGTAAACGTATGCTTGCCGCCCGCCTGGGAATTCCCAAGCCCGGGAATTTCCAATTTTGTTGTATTTTTGGCCACATTTGGTGCGTGATAGCCAGCTCATAGGCGTGAAAGCCATGGTCTGACAGCTTTTGGGGAGCAGGCGATAGCTGTGGAACGCGATAGCTAAGTGCGTGATAGCTGAGGGTTGAGTGTACAGCGTAGAATGACAAAAATTATCCATAATATTAGAAATCTTCCGTATGAAGAAAGGTTGAAGAAATTAGGTTTACTTTCGTTAGAGAGATGCAGAGTTAGAGGGGATATGATAGAGGTGTTCAAGTGGGTTAGTGGGATTAACAAAGGGGACATGACAAATGTACTAAAGCTCAGTGATAGCGAAAGAACTCGTACCAATGGTTTCAAATTAGATAAATTTCGTTTCAGAAAAGATATAGGCAAATATTGGTTTGGTAACAGAGTTGTAGATGGGTGGAATGGACTACCAAGTGCTATAGTGGGATCTAAAACTGTAGGGAGCTTTAAGATAAAATTGGATAAGCATATGGACGAGAAGGGTTGGGTGTGAAGGGGGATCAGCCGGGTTGGGCCAATCAGCGCTCTGCAGACCCCCATAATCCTGTGTTAATCTCTAACCGTTTTGGTAAGATGATCCTCAGGGTATTAGAGTGTTGAGCCTATAATTGGGCTTTGTAATTGATTTGGGGTTGTGTGGGACAGGGATCTGCCTTGCTTAGGCCAATCGGCTTTCTGCAGACTCCCATTTTCTTATGTTCTTATGTATTAATTTTATGGGGTCTCTAATTTCTCAAAAATAGTGAATGAATATCAATTTTATGTGTTTGACAAAGAGCGCAAGACCTTGAGGCATAAGGTAAGCTATAAATTAGTACGATTTTATGATGAATTATTGGTTTTTGAGGGGTATAATTATGTGGTTGGATTAATGGAAAACAACGAACCAATATCAGCTATGTTTTCCATTGTGGTGTTTCCGAGAATAATCCAATGATGACGTCAAATTAGCTTGCCGCCAATCAACTGTGGAACACTTGGAAATGTGTTTAGCTGTTATTTACCAATATATTTGTGGAAAATAGAGTGAATTAAGGGGCTGGAATATAACATTGATTTCATGTGAATTGCGAGTGCCCTACACATTCTAAAATTGTGCATATTAATCTTGGGGAACTCATTATATATAAGGTATAAGTTCAAGGTGATACTTTGGATAAACCTGACTTCTAGCAAGCACCAAACAGCGATTTTGTAAGTAGCCAAGCATAGGCCTATTATTTTTTCAGATAAGCCTAGGCCTAGTGTTGTATAGGCCTAGGCCTACTTGTATTAGCCTAGGCCTATGATGATAATGATGATTTGAAACAGAAATGAGTAGCCTAGGCTGAGGCTAGGCGTATTAGGCTTAGGATAACCCATTATCCAACAATCTTAGGACTGCCCCCACTAGTGGGGCTATGTATAATGTATTGATAGGCTAATGAAGATCAAGAAAGATTTGAGGTTAAAGACAGTAAAAAATAAGGTTAGCTAGGCAGCTGGGAATCTGGTTCTGGTAGGCTAAGACTCAGAGCCCACTCTTAACCCGGGAACGGCGAAGGTCCTCAATTATGGTAATTATTTAGAAGATGACCTTTTTTTCTAGTAGCAATAGAACTGTTAAAATTACCTGGGAAGTGTATATTAAACTTAGCCTAGACCAACATTCCTGTTTTTTTTTTTTTTTTGTAAGCCTAGGCTACTCTTGAGTTTTGGAACACAGTAGGCCTAGGCCTATTTTAGATGTCTAACTTTTAAAATAATAATATAAAAATACGTAGGCTAGGCCTAGGATTAAATTTTGTTTATCATTATACAGAAAGTTCATTTGTGTTATCACTCAAAAAAACAGCGTCGTTCGACACCCTGGCTAGGCTATAGCCTATGACAATAACAGTTTGCCGTCATGCCGTGTAATTATAGGGGATAATAGGGGCCGCCTATAGGATTTATTGAGGAGCCCTCACCACCACCTTGGGTAACATTCAAGGAGACTACTGCAGGACTCTTCTTCTTCTTACCTCTGACCGGGTATAGGCTATCCTAGTGTTTACTAGCCTATACCCCTTTGAAAGGACATTAGCCTAACCTAACAACCTTACCTAACCTATCCTAGTATTATAGGTGGGGGCTGTTGCCCCCACACCCCCGCTTTGACTTAGATTTTTGGTGTATTTGTCTGTGAAGTGGGTATTTTTCAATTTGTTGATAACGAAAATTGTCCATGTGGACTATATGGAGAAAAATATGGTGAATCTATTGGTGCCTATTTTCCCTAATAAATTGTTTCTCATAACGTCGCACTAGTGTCCTTGAATATTATCCCGCCTTGCCCCTCCCCAGGGCTTGTTGAAATTCTCATCTAGCCTACTGCCTAGTTCCTCAACGGTCAACCTATTATTGTATCCCACGACAGTCAAAATAGATGCGAACATGCAAGTAGTGTAAACAAGGCACGGCCTGGCAGGCGGTAGCCTACGCCCGAATACTACGTCCTTACCATTATTTTTTAGGTACCCGGTACGGTACCGGTATATAAGCTGAAGCCTATGAAACGGTACGGATATAATCCTGTGTAGGGGGGGTGAACCTGTACATAGGCTAGCCTATATCTCAATAATTTGGTAATGTTACAATTTTTTTTTTTACATTTTACATTCATAAATATTCCACTAATAGGCTATACTAGTTATTTAAGGTTAGGTTAGGTTTTGGTTAGGATAGGCTAGGTTAAAGATATTGTTCAATGTTTCTTAGTAAATAGGCATCTGAAAAACAGTTCCCGCGGGCCGCTACACAGGATCTTATGAACGGTACGTAACAGACAGTCCTAACCTAACCTAACTTAGTGTCCAAAGTGAGGTCTGCACCGTCTGCTGCTAGCCTATGTTCTTATAAAATTTGCTGCCAAAGTACCGGCACAATTTAATAAAGAGTGTACACTGTACCAGTACAGTACTGTACTGTACTGTACTGTACTGTACTGTATAGGCCTAGCCTAGGTTAAGCCTGCCACCCTACAGTGCGTTTATAGAGTTTTCGGCCATGATTTGGGTAGACCTGTCACTGAAGAATACTTTCGCAGTCTTACCGTTTGTTTTTGTTTTCAAGGTATAGGCTATAGGCAGAATAGGCTACAGTAGGTATTACTGGTATCTTATTTTATTGTAGTTTATATTATGAGTGGAAGATTTGCAATAACTTACCTTAACCAAAGTCCAAACTTAGTGTCCAAAGTGGGATCTGCACCCTGCCTCTATGTTCTCATTTTGTATACCGGTAACTTTTTAGCCAGATTACCGGTACAATTTAATAAGTGTACAGCCAGCAGCTAGGCCTACCGCCTACAGTGCATTTATAGATTTCCCGGAATCCCGGCCATGACTTGGGTATCACTAAAGAATCTTTCCGCAGCCTTATGTACAATTGTTTGTTTTTATTTCTTCAAGGAATATAGTACAATACAGTAGTTTATTGTTCAATTGTTTATCATGTTATGAGTAGATAATTTGCATTACCTTACCCTAACCTAACTTTACTTAGTCTTAGTGTCCAAAGTGGGGGCTGCCACTATCCCCACAGTCCACACACCCGCTAACTAACATATATTATTGGTATGTCTTGTCATTATTATAACCTGACTTCATGGGGGTCACGGAGACTTGATTGAATATTTTTGGAATTAGCCTAGCAGAATCTTGAGTCTTTTAAAGTTGTGAAAATTAAAGTAAGTTTCTACGTTCCTACTGATTGTACTTAACCCGAGATGGGAATAGCCTACCCAGGTATTTTTTACTCGGTCCAGGGAAAATAATAGACAAACAAATGTTCTAATCAAAGTTTATTCTTGAAACTTGGTACCGGTATGTATTTTAACCAGTACTCTATAGTAACTCATGTATCATATGAAAGGATATAAATTAAGTATGTAATAGTTCTTGGAATGCAACAACAAATATACATGAAATCTTTATTGGACAAAAGTTACAAAACTAAAACAGGGACTGCTAAGAATAATTTAAAAACCTGTTTTCAATGCCTATATTAGTGGACCTGAAGTGAATCCCTTTGAGACTGAAGTACAGGCAGCCAGCTCCCCTAGTATCCTGATTAAACACCAGTAAACATACATAACATCCCTTTTACTTACAATATTATTCATTCCTTTTAATAAATTTTGAGCATGTATTGTGCGTATATTTACCTTCACATCTCAAAATTTCTCCGCCGGCCGGGGTACGCCCCCCGGACCCCCAGTTATGTAGTGGGGGACTGCGTCCCCCACACCCCCCACAGACGCCGCGCAAAGTTGATCCTTGTAAGCTTAGAAAAATGATCCAGAACTGGATAATTTTTGTTTTGACACCCTGCCGTGGGGCAAAGCCCCCCGGCAGCCGGAGATTTTTTTAAATTTTGAGTTGGCAGAAACTCTATTTCCTGCATTCTGCTGATGATTATACAGTACTTCAATAACCTACTTGTAAATAGAAATGGAAGAATTTTATTGAAATGTGAATTGGGTTTTTTGGGTTAACTGTACCACTACTACTCCTCGATTACGGGATTCCTGTCTCAGGTAATTATTTGTTGTTGATCTTACCGTACTCAAGGGACCCTACAGATGCGCGGATAAGTGCTACTTTTCTTATTTTGTCAATTTGATTGTCACCCCCCTAATAAATTTTCAGATTAGGCCCTAGTTTTGTCCAGCCAGTTCACCGAGTCCATAACAATTTGTTTACATGCTAGGCTCCTCCCAGAAGTTCCCGGATGTTCATTAGCCAATCAGAGTGGAGCTTCACCTAGTGATTTATTTTCCCAACAAATGATTATTATCTTTTATAATTGTCTATTCCAGTGTTTTACATACTGTCTGAATTTATTACTTTCTCATTTCTCTACAAATAGTTTTTGGGATATCGATTTGTAACAATACATATTAACTTGTACCCAAAATGCACTTCGCCTGTGAAGTGTGACGTCAGTTTCAAACACAACCTCCTGGAAGGCCTCATGCCAGGTTAGTTTTAAGGTATTTTTGGCGGTATTTCTCGAGTATGGCTATCTTTCTTCAATATATAACCGTAAATAGACCCCTAGGGCTTACATTACAGGGTCTTTTCCATGTCAAAAAGGCCAATTTCGCCCATTATATAGGGACATATCCTCAGGCCCCCCCCCACACTCACGTATGTTAATGCTTTGTAAGTGTGTATTTTCTATTTAGAAAGTGAGGAAAGCCCTATTTATTAGCATTTGTATTAATAATTGTAATTCCGATACCTCAACAATCTCTATGTCGCTATCTGAATCTATTGGTCTCCCTATTTTGGTATCGTCTGCGAATTTACTTATCCTACTAGTTATACCTAAATCAAGGTCATTTATGTATATGATAAATAACAGAGGACCCAATACAGATCCCTGGGGGACACCACTCCTTGGAGAGAGTAGAGCAAAGAATGACAAAAATGATTCATAATATTAGAAATCTACCATATGAAGAAAGGTTGAACAAATTAGGCTTACATTCGTTAGAAAGACGCAGAGTTAGAGGGGATATGATAGAAGTGTTCAAGTGGTTCAGTGGGGTAAATAAAGGAGCCATGAAAAATGTACTGAAGCTCAGTGATAGCGAAAGAACTCGAACAAATGGTTATAAATTAGATAAATTTAGTTTCAGAAAAGATATAGGCAAATATTAGTTTGGTAACAGAGTTGTAGATGGGTGGAATAGGCTACCAAGTGATATAGTGGGATCAAGAACGATAGGGAGCTTTAAGATAAAATTAGATACGCATATGGACGAGATGGGTTGGGTGTGAGGGGGATCTACCAGGTGTGGGCCAATCGGCGCTCAGCAGACCCCCGTTATCTTGTGTTAATCTCTGACCGTTTTGGTGGGGTCAGTACTCAAGGTATTAGTGAGTTGGGCTTTGTAATTGGGGTTGGGTGTAACAGGGATCTGCCTTGTATGGGCCGATCGGCTTTTTGAAGACTCCCATGTTCTTATGTTCTAATCTAGGGGAGAGTTTGGGAATGCGGGGTTTCGGGTGGGGTAAAAATATGGGTATTGTGGGAATAATATTAGGTATAACTTGTAGGTAGTAGGGGTAGGCAGCCCCGCCCAGGGAAGTACTACCGCCAAGGTTTCGGGAGACTCAGGGAATAGCCTGAATTCCATTTTCTCTCCTAGGCCTTGGTAGCTGGATACATATATTTCTGCCTCACACATCAGGGGTATCAGGAAAACCCTCTTTATATAACACACACAATTACACATCCAACTTCACGACATTGCCCTACATTGCTATCCTCTATCCATAAAACACTACTCTTCCCACTACATATCATACATGTAACACCATACACTTACCTAATAAATATGGCAGTACAATTGTTAAGAGCAAACCTGGTGGTCCCTCGGATATCCACCCCCGGCAGGGTTGGGTCATTGACACAGGGCCCTCCCGGTCGTCATCATGCGACTGTGTCAAGAACATTGCAACGTCCCAAAGCTGCTCGTCGGTGCAGCTTTTTCTTTAGTAATATAAGGGGACTTCACTCTAACATCAATTCTGTACACCAATTTCTTCAAGCAGAATCCCCTACTCTCCTTTTTTTGACAGAGACTCAAGTAACATCCACATCTGACACGTCTAGATTTAATTTTCCAGGTTATCAACTGCTCCAAAATTTCAGACCTAAAGGAGGTGTATGTTGCTTCGCAAAATCTGAAATTGCCCTGGAGGAGGTTACTAGTTTCAATTGTCCCTATTTTGATTATTCTATATACAAATTAATTTCTGCTGGTAAATTTAAATACATATGTTGACATCTACCGTTCCCCAAATACTCCTCCAGAGCAAAGTCTTTTTGATTCTCTGTCCTCACAACTCAGTGTCCTCAACTTAAATGCTTCTTCTGAAATCACTGTGTTGGGTGATTTTAATGTCCATAATGTTGAATGGCTCACTCATTCAGCCAGGACTGATGATGCTGGTCTTGAATGTGAGCTATTTGCAGACTCATTTAATCTCACTCAACTAGTCAACCAACCCACCCGTGTACCAGATAATCCTAATCATAATTCCCACCTACTGGACTTATTTTTAACAACCAATTCAGAAAATTATGATGTTACAGTGAGGACCCCGCTTGGATCTTCTGATCACTGTCTGATACAGGCCACCTGTCTATCACCTACCACACCTTCCCACTCTGAACCTGTTTTGGTGACTAAATGGCATTACGATAGGGCAGACTGGGAGGGTCTTCCAGGTTTCTTTATTGATATTCCCTGGGCCTCTTTCTTTTCTAATGATGCACACTCCACCTTGAGCCACATACAAGATTTTGTAAAAATGGAATGGAAACTTTTATTCCTCATCAAAAGTACAGTAAAAGATCTAATTCACCTAAATGGTTTGACCATAATTGTGCTACAGTAACTGAACAAAAAGCAATAGCCTACAATGCATACACAAAATCAAAAACACATGAAGCCTTTAATTACTTTAGAAACATCAGAAATCATGCCAAAACTGTATTAAACCTAACTAAATCAAACTTTCTCCACAAGCAGGCAAATAAACTTCTAAATAATCCAAAAAATATTTTGGTCTACTCTTAACTCATTCAAATCCAACTTCACTACTGCTTCATCCATTCCACCATTAAAATCTCTGACTGGCAATCTTGTAAGTGACCCACGAGGTAAAGCTAACCTTCTTGCGGATATTTTCTCCACCAACTCAACCTTAGATTAAATAAATCAAGATGTCCCTGTACTTAATTTTAATTCACCTGAAATTCCCTCACTTAAGATCCACACCAGACATGTCAAAACTATTTTGCAGAATCTCTCAGTAGATAAGGCTCCTGGTCCAGATGAAATTCCTCCAATAGTACTTAAGAATTGCTCCTTGGTGCTCGCTCCTGTATTGGCAAAAAAATTCCGTCTGTGTACTCATACCTCATGCTTCCCAGTACCCTGGAAAGAAGCAAACATCCATCCAGTTCCTAAAAAAGGTGCCTCTTCAGATCCATCAAACTACAGACCAATAGCTATAACTTCCACTCTTGGTAAAGTTTTTCAAATTATATTAAATAATCACATAATTAACCCTCTCACCACGGAAGGGCTCTTGAACGCCCATAAAAAAGCATATAACAGCTGCCCGGAAGGGCTCTTGAACGCCCAGTGGTTGAAAGCCTGTGAGCTTCGTGTGCGAGGCGTCGGTCCGATGCATGTAAACAACAGCCGGCTGGACCGACGCCCCGCATCTCCGGCCACAAGAAGGAGAGCGTCGCTTGTTCGTGTGTGCCTGTATGTTGTTGTTAAGTATCGAAAAGTAGTGTAAAGTGGCTGTTTTGGCCATAAAGTTATATCCAATGAAATCATCATCACAACTCAACCAGTTGACTTAGAGAGCTCTACTTAATGCCATTCTACAGGTAAATAACACAGCTACGCTTGGGGATGCGCGGGAATGCGGGAAGCAGTCAGATTAACACATATACGGTAGCCTAGCCTAGACGTTTTTCGGCCAAAACACCCAGGTTTCGAGGAATATATATATAATACATAGCCGGGGCTGGAGGGTTAAGCATCTTGAGAATAATAAATTAATCAGTGATAGGCAATATGGTTTTAGACGATGTCGATCAACTGCAGACATTCTTTGCCTTCTTACGCATCAAATCAACCAAGCTACAGACCAACATGGTGAAACACATACAATAGCACTGGATATATCAAAGGCATTCGATAGAGTCTGGCATCAATCCTTATTGTCGAAGATGTCACACTACGGCCTTGCATCATTAGTTCCACTAATTACTTCTTATCTTCATAACAGAAAAATACGTGTAATGGTAGATGGCCTTTATTCTCAATTTCACTCAATAAATGCTGGTGTTCCCAGGGATCAGTTTTGGCCCCAACTCTGTTCCTCATTCATATCAATGATCTCATATCTACCACTCATAATCCAATACATTCCTACGCAGATGACTCAACACTCCACAGTTCCTTCACATTTACCAATTCTTTCACCCAACCCGATCTTATAAATTCAAAATAAACACTGCAATTTCTCTGAACCAGGACCTTTCTAGAATTAATGAATGGGGACAAAAGAATCTAGTTTCCTTTAATGCACAGAAAACCAAGTACATTCAATTTTCTAACCGACAGAATCTCACTGACCCACATATTTTTTAATGATGTAAATATTCCCACTTCCCCTAGTATTGACATTCTCGGTGTAACATTAACTACTAACTTGAGCTGGACACATTATGTTAGAAGCATTGCTAAGAATGCCTCTAAAAAACTGGGACTCCTGTACAGAGTTCGAGAATTCTTCACTGACGAGCAGTTGGCCGTAATATATAAAAGTCATGTGCGTTCTCAGATGGATTACTGTTCACCTCTGTGGGGTGGAAGTGGAGTGGTTGCATTGAGGCAGTTGGACAAAATTCAAAATAAAGCTATTAGATTAATAAATAACCCTGCAATCACACAGGACCTTCCTACATTATCCATACGAAGAAACGTTGCATCCCTTGCATTATTCTACAGATATTTTCACAGCAATTGTTCCGAGGAACTTGCTTCAATTGTGCCGCCTCTCCACATCTTTCCCCGTAGAACTAGGGCAGCTGAGAGCGCCCATGAATTTACACTTTCTCCTCCACAATGCAGAACTTCTGCTTATCAGAATTCATTTATCCCCAGAGCTACTACTCTTTGGAATTCACTTCCCTCGAATTGCTTTCCACAAACTTACAATCTACAAATGTTTAAATCCAGTTGTTACAAAAAATTTATGAATGGAGGATGCCTTTAGGCACATGGACCTTTTTGTTTTATCTGTGTTTTTCCTTCCTCCGTTCATTGTCTCCTTAAAAAAAAAATCTAAAAATGTAGCCTAATAAATACAATTGAAAAAAACCCAAAATGTTGAAATCCGAGCCAAGTTTTGGTCAATTTTCAGAGTCCAAAAAGGGCAAAACCCATAATACTAGGTTAGGCTAGGCTAGGCTAGGCTAATGTTAACCCCATAATACTAGGTTAGGTTAGGTTGTTGTTGTTGTTCCCTAAGCTGCCTGGCCGAACAGCCCCGAGTCCCTGAGAAAGGCCATGGCCACGATCGGGCTTTCCCACAAAGCTCTCATTGAGTGTAGATTGTGTTGTTGGCGTAAGTGGTTGTGTGAAATGCAGTCTTCTATGATGTGTTTAATGGTATGGGGTGCTGTGTTACATCCCGGGCAGGCGTCGACAACGGAGTCATCCAGTCTCTTCTGATAGCTCAGGAGAGCTGGATGGTGTCCGCATCTCAGCCTGGCCAGGTGGACTCTGTCCTCGCGAGGAAGGGAGGATTCGGAAGGATGGATTTCGGGAGGTCGTGCATGCAGCTGCGTGTTGTCTGTGAGTGAGTGGATGGATCGGTGAGAGATATGAGTATGGATGTGCTTCTGGAAGTTGGTTCGGGGTGGGCAGGGAGGGAGAGAGGACAATAATTGTGTGTGATACCGTGTGCTGGGTGTTGTTTTGATATTTCTTGGTGTCTGTGGGTGTGTTGCCATGTAGTTTAGTGGGTGGTCTTGGTTCGTGGAGGCTGCTGCCAGGAATTGAGTGCCTCTCGTGTCCAGATGGTCTTTGACTTTGAGGATTTTGGTTTCTTGATGTAGGTGATCTGTGGGTGCAGTAGCTGTGCAGCCTGTAATGATCTTCAGGGCTTTGTTTTGAATAGTCTGTAAGGTCTTATGATGTGTTTCAGCTAGGTTAGAAGCCCAGGCTGGGCTTGCGTATTCCATCACTGATCTTATGTATTGTTTATATACTGTGGTGGTAGTTTCTTTGTTGTGTCCAAATTTTGTGTGAGCAAGTGACCTGAGGGCGTTAAGTCTGGGTGTCAGTTTCTTTTTAATGTTTGTGGTGTGCTGTTTGAATGTCATATGAGTATCATCATGTTACTCCTAGGATTTTGGGTGTGTGTGTATGTGTTAGGGGTGTGTTGTTTATGGTGAGTTGAGGGATGTATTCGTGTTCTCCTGTCCAACTTGTGAGCAGGGTTGCGGTGGATTTGGCTGGGGCTAGATTAAGTCTGTTTGTAGTGCACCAGCCATGTAGTGTGTTGAGATAGGGTTGAAGGAGATCTGTTGCTCTTTTTGGGTCATGGTGTGTGCATGTGAGTGTTATGTCATCTGCATAGGAGGCTAAGTTTATTTGGGGCGTATTGGGTGTAGTTATATCGTGCATGTACAGATTGAAGAGTGCGGGCGATAGGACGGATCCTTGTGGGACTCCGTTTGGAAAGTTTCTGATTTTAGATGACTGACCGGCAAAAGATACGTGTGCACATCTGCCTGCTAGGAAGTTGGCCAGCCACCTTTTTGTGTTGTTGTGCATGTTTGTGTTGTAGATTTTGTTTGTTAGGTTGTGGCGGGGGATGGCATCGAAGGCTTTACTAATGTCGAGTGTGGCTAATAGTGATCTGTGTGGTGGTCTAGCTGAGTTGATGCCGTCGAAAGCTCTTTGTGTAAGGTCTGTGAGAAGAGTGTTTGTGGAGTGCAGTGGCCTAAAGCCATGTTGTGTTGGAGCTAGGGGTAGGTCAGGTGTAATTAGTTGTAATACTAGGCGTTCCATGACTTTGGAGGGGGAGCAAAGGAGTGTGATGGGGCGGTGCGAGGAGGGTAGCATGGGGTCTTTGTTGGGTTTGGGGAATGTGATGATGATACCATGCTTCCAAATGTCTGGTATTGTGTTGTGTGAATAGCTGTAGTTTGATATGTTAGTGAGTGCTTGTATGCCTTGTGGTCCCAGGTGTCTGAGGTGTATGTTGCTTATGTTGTCTAGGCCACAGGTGGGTGAGTGCTTGAGATTGTTGATGATATGCTTTGTCTGGTGATTGGTGAAGGGTGTATAGTCAGGGTCTGTGGGGAATTGTCTCTTACGTCGGATGACACGTCGGTCGTCTTTGTGAGGTTTTAGGTGGCTGACATGTGAGAAGTGATTGATGAGAGTGTTTGCTTGTTGTTTACATGAAGGAGTAGAGTCTGTTGTTGTGATTGCAGCATGTGATTGTGTTGTGTTGCTGTTGGAAAGTGTGATGCTGTTTAGTGTTTTGTAGAGTTTTTTGGGGTTTGTTTTGTGATCAAGTGTTTGTAGGAAGTTATTCCAATTTAGTTTTTGTTGTTCTTGTATTTTGTTGTTAGTTTGAGTGTTGTGTGATGTCTTGTGTGTGGGGTGCTGGGGAGTGTTTCAGTATGTCGCGTTGTCTGATGAGGTTTTGAATTTCTGGTGTGAAGTTGGGGTTATGTCTTTTTCTGTTACCTCTTGGAATGTGTTTCTTGTCAGCGTTTTGGATAGTTTTATTGAGTATGTGTACAGCATTGTTGATGTTAGTGATGGGTGTACTGTTTAGAGTTGTGAAGTGTTGTTCTGTCTCATTTGTGAATGCTTCCCAGTTAGCTCTTTTATAATTGGTGTATGTGTGTTTGTGGCTAGCTGGGGTGAGTGGTTTTGGTGGTGATAATGATCGGGAGGTGGTCAGAGCCTAAGGTTCTGACCACCCTCCAGGATGTTGTGGGGGCGAGTTCTGGGGAGCAAAAGGTGATGTCTGGAGATGATGGGTTATAGAGGGCTTGGTGAGGAATATGGGTATGTTGATGGATGTCGTTAAGGATGATGAGGTTATCGGTTTGGTATTGTAGTACCAGTGTCGGGGTTGTCGACAAACCAGGCCGACGTCTTGGCGTTGAAATCACCACCCAGGATGATGTGTGGGGTGTTTGTGATGTGTTGTAAGTGTGGTCTGTATTCATTTGGTACTGTAGGGGATGTATGTGTTTATGATGGTTTTGTTGGAGTTGTTGCCAGTGCGTATTTTAATTGACTGTATTTCTGTTGTGTTATAATTTGGGGGGAGGAGGGATTTGGTTTGTACACTGGTTACTATGTATGATATTTCTTTGTGTACCAGGGTGATGAGTCCACCGCCCCCGCCGACAGCCGGTCTTGTCTGATGGTGGTGAAATGATGAAATGTGGGTGTTTTTTCTGTTGTGCGGAGTTTTGTTTCTTGTAAGATGGGTTAGGTTAGGTTAATGACAAAACTTGGCTCGGATTTCATGGATTTAGCGGGGGTGTGGGGGGGGCAGCCCCCACCCACAATACTAGGTTAGGTTAGGCTAATGTTAACCCCATAATACTAGGTTAGGTTAATTTAGGTTAATGACAAAACTTGGCTCGGATTTCATGGATTTAGCGGGGTTGTGGGGACGGCAGCCCCCACCCATAATACTAGGTTAGGTTAGGCTAATGTTAACCACATTCTTACTGAGTTTTTCAACAGTGAAAAACAAGAAAACCCCATCCAACTTTCAAAATGAGGTTACTGTTATTTTGGACTCTGAAAATTCGACAAACACCAGCCAAGTTTGCTCAACACTTTGGGATTTTCTTCAGCTGAAAAAAGGTGAAATCCGAGCCAATTTTGCCCTTTTTGGACTCTGAAAATTGGCCAAATCCGAACCAACTTTTGCCAAAACTTGGCTCGGATTTCAACATTTTGGGTTTTTTTCAATTGTATTTATTACATTTTTAGAGTTATTCCCATAATACCCATAATTTTACCCCACCCAAAACCCCGTATTCCCAAACTCTCCCCTAGATTGTTGAGGTATCGGAATTACAATTAATAATACAAATGCTAATAAATTGGGCTTTCCTCACTTTCTAAATAGAAAATACACACTTACAAAGCATTAACATACACAAATAAAATAAATTAAACATAAAATAGCAGGAGTAGTAGTTATGCAGAATTACCGTTTTTTTCTGTTCATAGTGTTAGGCCCTATATCGATATTTGAGAGACAGCAGCAGCGCGCATCCCTACTCCCTAGCGACCAGCCCAACAGTGGATGCAGTTATTGCAGCCTCCTTATGAAATGGATAATAGCCTAGGCCTAATGCATTTTCAAGTGTAATAAATTTGTAGAATACATTTGTATGGTAGGTCTAATAAGTATTAGTAGGCTATTACTATTACCCTCCCTACAAACAATAAAGGCTGCGGCTGCCCGGGCCCCCGTCCAGGACTCCGGGTACTACGGGTTGGCCTATATGATATGTTGTTGGTAAAAAGGGCAGTGTTGCTGCATAGCCTAATGCATAGGCCTACCACTATTGTTGGTTACAGGTGGTAAGCTCCTAAATTCTTAAAATGCAACAAGTTATAACTTACGCATGGCCGTGGCGAGGGGCGGCAGCCTGCATTGACCCGGCTTGGAGGCCCAGGCTCCCAGCGGGTCAGCCCTGAGCCCAGCTCAGTTGAAAATTAGCATTGTCAGCAATTCAGATAATGTAGGCAGCAGGCTAGGCTAACCTAGTTTAGGAATCCTTAGAAATTTAGATGGCCTACCACCAGGCCTAGCCTAGTCTACTCAGTATCACTAACTACTTTAGGCCTACTACAGTACTACTAGCCTAAATATTACAGGCTGGCCACCTGGGGCTGTGTATCCCACATCACATATATCTCACATTTCACAAGCATAGGCTAGGCCTATATGAAAATAAGGTCATTATCAGTAACTTGACTGCCTTGGTAACGTGTTTCAGCTTTTTACACCTCTAATTTCTTATAATATAACGTTATTTTCATGTTAAAATTCACAGTACAGTATACACTTTCTGAACCACTCACAGTAAGATAAAAATGGCGACTAAGGAACTGTTCTTACCATTAAGTACTACTGAAGAATTGTCTTTCACTCAGGCTGGGAAATTAGGTATAGCCCGGCAGCCCGGACTGGCCTGGACATGTAGCCGGGCTAGTGATTTTCAACGTAAGTCTGCCCGGCAATTGCCCGGGAGACAATTGAATTAGTGAATTGTTTGTAATACTTCCTTACATAACGCTTCAATAAAATAAATAATAGTAAACATATAATATACAATTATTCAACTACCGGTATATAATGTATGTACAAAATCATTGCTGCGGCAACCAACCAACGTTACTCGGTGTGCGGTGACCCTTAAGTAAACAGTAAACAGCTGATCGGTTGTCGAATACTATACTGTCAATATTGATTTTTATCGGATACAATAACATCAAGAAGTTCAATAAACAGATCAATATAACAAAAACAGAAAAATTTAAACAAGTTAGGCTAAATTTTTGCCGTGTAAATCCTATGATTACATGGCCTAAGATGTGTTGTTATTGCTTTGCCGTGAATTTCGTAATGTTACTAACTTGAATTGAATTGGGGATACTTGTTAAGCTTGTAGATGGTGTTGGTGGCATAGTTGTTGGTCTGTGGTCAATGTGTTATACGATAATTAATGTAAATCGATAGATGCTGGTTGGGGGTAGCATATTGGCATCGTCTGCACCTAAGCAGGTCTCCACTTCGTCGATATTGGCGTGCATTTTGATTATTTTTTCTATTTTTCCCAAGTTTATTGTCATTAATTATTATCTTCAAAAAATCGGGCTAAGGGGATTTTTGGATTATCCGTGTTCGAATTATCAGATTTTTTGTAACAGACAAACAAATCTTCCTTAAGTCAGTGGTGTGGTTTCATATTCAGTATAGCCGTAAACCGTAATACATCAATGATGAAGTATGAATTTGTAATGTGATTCAATTAAAATATGACATAGACTAAGGCTACCTGTTCCTAGAAATGTTTTTCGACTTATCCAATATACATCAATAATGAACTATGAATTTGTAATGTGATTCAATACAAATATGGGACAGATTAAGGCTGCCTGTTACTAGAAATGTTTTTCGCCTTATCCAATTTATATATTTAAATACGGCTATAGACGTGAAGTCTGTTATTGGAGAGAGTGTAGGCACCAGCTGTCGAGCAGGGCAGTACCCAGAGGAGGCCACATAGCCATATGATAATGAGTTACTGGAACGTGGTGACAAAACAAAGCCATACCAAAGGAACTGTAAAAGGATTATTCATAAGATAATTTAAATTAAATATAACCTACTTTATATTGGAGTGAGGGGATAAATTGGTTTTGCCGTATTCCAAGGAAGTGAAGAGGAGGGAGAGTGGAGAACAAACGTTTAAATTGAAAAGACCTGCGCATCCTGGAATAGGAGAGGTTTAATTAGGTTATTAAATGGAAACCTTTAATATCCTCCTTTTATATTCAATGTTTTTACCATCAACGTGCCATAGAAAATACTAGTGTTATTTCCAAAACATTAGTGATGCAAAGCTTAATAAGTACTGTGGAGATAAAATAGGCAATGTATAGAAACTGGTGGCATGTTTGTGAATGTACAGTATGTGGTACTTAACGAGTGAAATTCTTTAAAATATATCAGGGCAAGTAAAACACTGTCAGGGCAAGTAAGTTACAGAAGTCACTAGCCCGGGGCAAGTAGATCCTCAGCACTAATTTCTCAGCCTGCTTTCACTACTACACCTCCATATCTTGGCAGCCACATATTTAAGGCTCTGAAAAACCACTAAGATGGACATAATACCGTAATCCTATATACGTATCTATATCTATAGCCCCTTGTGGTACCTGTCACCAATTATGGGGAGTCTATTTCATTGTTTTATGTTATGTGTTTTTCAGACATATATATCACATTTCAAGAAACCTCAAAAGCACGATAGAATTGAACTTAATGTTTTAGAAAATATAAGTACAGGAATAGTAAAGTGTTGGATTTTGTGTGTTCTTTGTTTCAATTGTCTATGTATTGGATCTGGTGCGATTGTCTTGATCTTCTTTTGTCTTTATTGTTCGATTACTTATGATAATTTGGAGGGAATCTGATCACATGACTAGATACTTCGGCAATCGGTAATCATAGCCCTCTATGAATAGGATAATCTAGCTAACGACCTTGTATTGATAATCTTGCTAATTACAAAGCAACATTAAAAATGACTTACATTTACCTGCAGTAGTCACTGTTAAGATTGACTTAGTATACATAACTCATGTCGAGATATTTTATGGTACGAATACGCCGATCTGAATCATAACTAAACAGTTTGCTGACTTTGTGATTTTGTGAGGATGCCTGCAAGAGACTCTGCTTATTTCAGGCCTCTCTAGTTTGTAACCATTGTTATTTACAGGGAGGTTAGTAATAGTATGTATTAAGAGTCCATAGGCCTTTATTGAAATGGAAAGAACATTGTGTTTTGCCCTGTATAGACTATTACAGTAGTACGTTTTAACTTTGGCCTGGTGGGTCGCGGCTAGCTAGGCTCTGGTCCTCTGAATCTGAAAATAGTAATTAATTATTTTTTGCATATAGGTAGTAAGATATAAAATCACCTATTTCTGCACACTGTATAGGTGGCAATATGCGGAAATGGATTATAACAGCATTCCGCCCCCTCTGACCCCCTTACGAAAATCTACGGTTACTGCTTACCTATTGAATGCTTACCAATTGAATGATAGTGGGGAATTAAGAAGCAGGCTTCTTGTGTGAACCCCACCTCCAAAGACTGGTCAGCCAATATTAACTAGGTTATTTTATTATGTTTGTCGTATCTGGCTTTACTCCAGCCCAACTGAATTTCTACCGTTTGACCTAACCAGCGGGGGTGTGGGGGTGGCAGCCCCCACCCATAATACTAGGATAGGTTAGGTAAGGTTGTTAGGTTAGGTTATGTCTCTGACACATTGTAAAATCTAGATTGATAGACTTTTGTCAGAGGGGGCGGAATGCCCTTATAATCCATTTACACATATTGCCACCTATACCACATCACTTACTTCGTCATACCTTCCTGCTAAATACAATAATATTTTTTTTAGCTCGTATAGGTGCAATTATAGAAATTTACCAATTGTAATTCCGATACCTCAACAATCTAGGGGAGAGTTTGGGTGGGGTAAAAATAGGGGTATTATGGGAATAACTCTAAAAATGTAATAAATACAATTGAAGTGAAGTTGGGGAAAGTACCAGGAACAGATGGAGTGTGTGGGGAAATGTTGAGGTATGGTGGTGAGATAGTGATAGAATGGGTATGGAAAATGTGCAAACTAGCATGGGAGAAGGGGAGTGCATCCGATGACTGGAAGACTGGCATAATAGCCCCCCTATATAAAGGCAAAGGGGAAAGAGGAGTGTGTGGTAACCACCGAGGAATATGTCTTCTAAGCGTAGTAGGGAAGGTATACAGTAGGGTAGTGATTGAGAGAGTGAGAGTGAGAACGGAGAAATGGATAGGCGACGAGCAGGGAGGTTTTAGGAAGGGAAGAGGATGTGTAGATCAGATTTTTACCCTGAATTGTGTTGTGGAGAAGTATCTGGAGAAGAAACAAAAGGTGTATGTTGCCTTTATAACAGAGTGGATAGAGAAGGTTTGTGGAAAGTACTTAGAATATACGGAGTAGAGAGCAAGTTGCTGAAAGCAGTGAAGAGCATGTATGAGGGTGCAAAGGCGGCAGTACGTGTGGAGAGTGAGCAGAGCGAGTTTTTTTACCTGAATGTTGGTTTGAAACAGGGGTGTGTGATGTCCCCGTGGTTGTTTACTGTATATATGGATGGAGTCATGAAAGAAATACTATCAAGAGCAGTGGATGTTGGTGTATCGCTGAAAAGGGAGGGAATTGAGTGGAAGCTACCTATACTGCTGTTTATGGATGATACAGTTCTGATGAGTGATAATGAATGGGAGTTGCAGGGTCTGGTAAATGAGTTTGGAACAGTGTGCGAAAAACGGAATTTGAAGGTAAATGCAGGGGAAGAGCAAGGTTATGGTCTTCGAAAGGGGTGAAGTCACAGAGTGTGAGGTGAAGCTGAACGGTCAGGCTATGGAGATCGTCAACTCTTTTAAGTATCTGGGCAGTGTGTTGAGTAAAGATGGGACTATGGTTGAAGAAGTGCGGGAGAGGGTATAACAGGGGAAGAGGGTTGTAGGAACGCTAAAAGCAGTAACAAGAAATAGGGTGGTCAGTATGGAAGTGAAGAAGTCCTTGCATGACAGTGTGGTAATCCCGACACTGACTTACGGAAGCGTAGCATGGACGTTGGTTGAGAGACTCAGACCAACAGTGAGAGCAGTGGAAATGAATTACTTAAGGAGTGCGTGCGGAGTTACATGGAGGGATAGACAGACTAATGAGGAAGTAAGAAGGAGGTGTGGTGTGGAGGTAGATGTGCTGGAAAGTGTGAAAAGGAACAACTTGAGATGGTTCGGCCATATGGAACGTATGGAAAGCGAGAGAATGACTAAGAGGGTGTACGAGAGCGAGGTGGAGGGACAGAGGGGGAGAGGTAGACCGAATATGAGGTGGAAGGATGGAGTGAGGAAGTACATGAACGAAGGCGGTGCTGGTTGGGGGGAGGGGCGTCGATGGACTGGGGACAGAGGTGCATGGGGGAGGTTCGTTCGTGGCCACCCCTTCGGGGATCACGGTGTCAGGCAATAGATAGATAGATAGATATATAGAAAAAAAAGAAGCCAAAATTTTGAAATCCGAGCCAAGTTTTGGCAAAAGTTGGCTCGGATTTGGCAAATGTTCAGTCTAAAAAGTGCAAAATTGGAAAACAAATTGGCTCGGATTTCACCCTTTTCAGATGAAGAAAACCCCAAAGTGTTGACCAAACTTGGCTGGGGTTTTTCGAATTTTCAGAGTCCAGAATCACAGTAACCTCATTTTTAAAGTTGGCTCGGGTTTTGTTATTTTTCAACATGGAAAAACCCAGTAAGAATGGGGTTAACATTAGCCTAACCTAACCTAGTATTATGGGTGGGGGCTGCCGCCCCCACACCCCCGCTAAATCCATGAAATCCGAGCCAAGTTTTGTCATTAACCTAATCAAATAACCTGACCTAACCTAACCTAACCTACTATAATGGGTGGGGGCTGCCACACCCACACCCCTGCTAAATCCATTAAATCAGAGGCAAGTTTTGTCATTAACCTAACTTAACCTCGTATTATGGGGTTAACATTAGCCTAACCTAACCTAACCTAGTATTATGGGTGGCGGCTGCCCCCCCCCCCCCCCCCCCTGCTAAATCCATTAAATCCAAGCCAAATTTTGTCATTAACCTAACCAAATAACCTAAGCTAACCTAACCTAGTATTATGGGTGGGGGCTGCCGCCCCCACACCCCCGCTAAATCCCTGAAATCAGAGCAAAGTTTTGCCATTAACCTAACCAAAGACCCTAACCTAACCTTGACCTAACACCTAGTATATGTGCCCTAGACGATAACATACCTTAACCCTTTCACCACCATGACGTAATTTGTTCATATTCTGGTTACCATTAGAAGTGTTTATTTAGCTTATAATCTAACTCTAGGACTGAAATGGGTACGTACGATCTCAATATACTCTCTTAAAACATAGGTCCTTCTTAAACTGCATTAAAACATAATTTTAGCCAGAATCAAAGGTAAAAAGGCGTCATGGTGCTGAAGGGGTTAATGAGAGGCTGAAGAGGTTGATGCAGTAGGTTGAGAGGCTGAAGAAGAGGTTGCTGTAGGTTGAGAAGACAGTTTCTCGTATTTCACTTATAGTGAATTTGCGACGGTAATTACATGTACACCAACAAAGTATCGTTCATGAAATGCCGCCGCCATGATGATGCAATCTGTCAGTATCAGCGGCACACATGGACAGGTGTTGAGTGTGTGTGGGGTGGCTGAGGATATGTCCCTATATAATGGGCGAAATAGGCCTTTTTGACATGGAAAAGACCCTGTAATCCAAGCCCTAAGGGTCTATTTACGGTTATATATTGAAGAAAGATAGCCATACTAGAGAAATACCGCCAAAAATATCCCTAAATGTGAGTAAAATTCACCGTGTATGACGCCTTCCAATATGGAGGTTTGGTTTGAAACTGACATCACAGGCGAAGTGCATTGTGGGTACAAGTTAAAATGTAAATTTTTACAAATCGATATCCCAAAAAATAAGATTTTTGTAGAGAAATGAGAAAGTAATACATTCAAACAGTATATGTAAAACACTGGAAGACACAAGGAAGTGCCCATATTGTTATATTGTTATATTGTTACTGGAAGGAGAAGGCGTGCCGACAGCCGACGCCGGGGTCGCCCTCATCTTCACTAACCACTTCTCCATCGTCAAAGTCACTCCCAAGTTCACTCAGTTCACTATATTCACGAGCACCGCATTCACCATCGTCATCATCCTCGTCATGATCGTCCTCATCGGTACTAATAAAGCCCAGAAACTCTAATCCATCCGCCACTTCACCCTCATCTTCACTAACCACTTGTTCTTCGTCAAAGTCACTCCCAAGTTCACTCAGTTCACTAGGCCTATATTCATTCAGTTTACTATATTCGCTTAGCTCTTCCAGAGTGTGTGCAACACCACCGGGACTAAGCACTGTTTTCTTGGTCATTTTAGCCTTGCTTTTGTTAGGCGTACGGGACGTGGCGGCGGGCGGCGATTCGGACACAGCGATTTTTTTTTGGATTACCTCCATCCATCTTGGATGCGCGATAAGAACTAATGCTGCCTGCTAGTTTGTGCTTGGTGGCGCTGCAGTAGCCCACGCACAAACAAAAATCCGCCCGCGCGATTTAAACCCTTTGATTTTGCCTCGTATGAAGCCTGCCGGATTCCTAACCAAAATTTGTTTTGCCTCATATGAGGCCTCCCGGATTCCATGGGTTAAAAGCCTGTAAAAGCCGGAGAAATTGAGTATCAGTGGGCGGGACTGCGATGGGCCCACCTCCGACCGACAGCACGTCCGTCCGTGCCCTGAGACAAACTGAGGTCCCAGACCTGGGTCTCGGTAGTGCTGCCAAAGGCAAAAAGCACTACATTGCTAATAAATAGTGAGTTTTCCCCAATGTCTATGGTAGCGCTATGGGTGAACCCCGCGAACTATGAAGCTCATTCTAGTGTCATTTTGAAGCTATTTTCGTCTAGTTTTCGGCAGAATACATTTAATTTCATGCAGACACTTGATTAATCATTCAGGAGTGCCTGAATATGCCCTAAATAGCCCAATTATGCCTGCAGAGAAAGGCTTAAGGGTGTTTAGATATGTAATAATAGTAGGAAATTAATATTTACCCATTATCCTACAATAGGATAAAAAGCTGTATTTGGCCATAACTGTTTGCCATGGGATACATAATGAATTGAGGGACGGGTGGCGGCATGTTGCCGCTATACTCGCGGCGGATGTAAACAAGCCCATCTGCCTCTTGCGAGGTAGGCGATATAGCCTAGATGATTTTTGTTTCGTCTAGGATCAGTAATAAATTATTCTGCGCAATTAGACACATATATGTAGAAATACCTGTATATGGTACAGTATAAGAAAGCTATATGCTACGATAAAATCGACGGCTGAATTTAATTACAGTACATAAACTTTTTATCATCCTAAAAATTATCTAATAACTTTTGTTTATGTGGTTTTCGACGAAAATAAAACTGCTCTTGGGCCGAAAATAGAGTTTACTGCCTCTTCCGATCATCTGGTAACATGACACTCGAGGTTTGCTGTTGTTTTCTGCCCCTACCGGTAGTACAGTCGACCCTCGCATGGGCGGACCCCAGTTGACCGGACTTCGGTTTGTGCGGACCCAACAGCCGATGCGGACAAGTCCCCAAAAGTCCGGACAAATCGGGCAAATGACCGTTAATTTAAAAGTTGTCCGGTATGTAACGATCTGTTTCTTACACTTCTTAGTTACATATATACACACATCGGTATTAGTTAAACTCCCAAATACTTTCTCTGTTCGTAGGTTTATTGATGTCCTTATTGTTACTTGCTTACAACAATAGTTATAACACACACACACCCTCACGACTAGACCCGTATGCCTAGGTCTATCGTCGTTCGTGGCTGGGGCAAGACTGGCTAGCTGAGGGGTACCATAGGGTGCCCCAAGCAGCCCTCAGATTCAAACGTGCTCACACGCACCTGACTGTACACACACGCTCACGTGTGCGTACATACATAGGCCTAGCTGGACAGAGGGGTCCTGTCTGCGGTTTACTGGTCGAGGAGGGGAGAGAGGGTTTCTTACCCAAAGTTCCCTCTCACTCCTAACATAATCTCATAGAATCCCAAAATCTCTAAATCTCCATAAGTCCAGTCTCTTAATGCACTCGCATTATTATTCATAAGACTACTATTACAATGCTCGATCACGTTACTCCAGGCGTCTCGACTGGTATGAGGTGAAAGGCAACTTAGGTGAGGCATAGAATCCAATGCAACAAGTAAAGTATATCATCCCTGAGGAAATATCACACATAAAGATAAACATGAAAAATTGGATAAACATGAAAAATTGGATAAAATTCATACTTAAAAATAGACATATTTTTTTTTTTTTTTTAAGAGACAATGAACGGAGGAAGGAAAAACACAGATAAAACAAAAAGGTCCATGTGCCTAAAGGCATCCTCCATTCATAAAATGTTTGTAACAACTGGATTTAAACATTTGTAGATTGTAAGTTTGTGGAAAGCAATTCGAGGGAAGTGAATTCCAAAGAGTAGTAGCTCTGGGGATAAATGAATTCTGATAAGCAGAAGTTCTGCATTGTGGAGGAGAAAGTGTAAATTCATGGGCGCTCTCAGCTGCCCTAGTTCTACGGGGAAAGATGTGGAGAGGCGGCACAATTGAAGCAAGTTCCTCGGAACAATTGCTGTGAAAATATCTGTAGAATAATGCAAGGGATGCAACGTTTCTTCGTATGGATAATGTAGGAAGGTCCTGTGTGATTGCAGGGTTATTGATTAATCTAATAGCTTTATTTTGAATTTTGTCCAACTGCCTCAATGCAACCACTCCACTTCCACCCCACAGAGGTGAACAGTAATCCATCTGAGAACGCACATGACTTTTATATATCACGGCCAACTGCTCGTCAGTGAAGAATTCTCGAACTCTGTACAGGAGTCCCAGTTTTTTAGAGGCATTCTTAGCAATGCTTCTAACATAATGTGTCCAGCTCAAGTTAGTAGTTAATGTTACACCGAGAATGTCAATACTAGGGGAAGTGGGAATATTTACATCATTAAAAAATATATGGGAGTCAGTGAGATTCTGTCGGTTAGAAAATTGAATGTACTTGGTTTTCTGTGCATTAAAGGAAACTAGATTCTTTTGTCCCCATCCATCAATTCTAGAAAGGTCCTGGTTCAGAGAAATTGCAGTGTTTATTTTTGAATTTATAAGATCGGGTTGGGTGAAAGAATTGGTAAATGTGAAGGAACTGTGGAGTGTTGAGTCATCTGCGTAGGAATGTATTGGATTATGAGTGGTAGATATGAGATCATTGATATGAATGAGGAACAGAATTGGGGCCAAAACTGATCCCTGGGGAACACCAGCATTTATTGAGTGAAATTGAGAATAAAGGCCATCTACCATTACACGTATTTTTCTGTTATGAAGATAAGAAGAAATTAGTGGAACTAATGATGCAAGGCCGTAGTGTGACATCTTCGACAATAAGGATTGATGCCAGACTCTATCAAATGCCTTTGATATATCCAGTGCTATTGTATGTGTTTCACCATGTTGGTCTGTAGCTTGGTTGATTTGATGCGTAAGAAGGCATAGCATGTCTGCAGTTGATCGACATCGTCTAAAACCATATTGCCTATCACTGATTAATTTATTATTCTCAAGATGCTTAATTATGTGATTATTTAATATAATTTCAAAGACTTTACCAAGAGTGGAAGTTATAGCTATTGGTCTGTAGTTTGATGGATCTGAAGAGGCACCTTTTTTAGGAACTGGATGGATGTTTGCTTCTTTCCAGGGTACTGGGAAGCATGAGGTATGAGTACACAGACGGAAAAATTTTGCCAATACAGGAGCGAGCACCAAGGAGCAATTCTTAAGTACTATTGGAGGAATTTCATCTGGACCAGGAGCCTTATCTACCGAGAGATTCTGCAAAATAGTTTTGACATGTCTGGTGTGGATCTTAAGTGAGGGAATTTCAGGCGAATTAAAATTAAGTACAGGGACATCTTGATTTATTTCATCTAAGGTTGAGTTGGTGGAGAAAATATCCGCAAGATATAAATATATACATTTGAAACACTGCAACGACTTGCATAGTTCGTGTTAAGAAGTATTCCACACAGTTCGCCGAGGTCACTGGATAATGTTTTTGGATGAATCACTTAACAGGAAGTCACAAAAGTTCGTTCAGTATAATAATTATTATTATTTGTTTTACTAATTTTTATATATGATTTTTGTTTTTGTTTTTTTGTTGTTATTTTTACTTTATTGTCATATACAGTAAGTGACAAATTAATTAATTTTCTTAATAAAACACCGAAGCAAATGTCCATAATTGGGGTATTTGAACTTTAAAAATAATTGCTAAAATTCCAGGTATCGTCCAGTGGATTCTTGACACGGCGATGATCACCGGAAGCTTGAAGTGTTGTCCTGGCAGGTATAGGGATCCTGGCAGGGTCCACAGCGTTGTCACCAGCTCTGGCACACCTTTCTCGTATAGGCTACAAATAACTAACGAAGAGACCAATGATTATAATGGGAACATAATTAGCAGAAACTCCTGATATATGAGATCAGTAACTAGTTCATTTTATCCTTTAACAAGGGAAGTAAATTGAGGATAATGCTCATGAAAACCATTAACAAACAGAGTACATTCCACCAAGGGACACATAAACATTGAAGGTTACTGTATTGGACAAAAATTAGCATGAAGTCCAGTTATCTCTCTTAAGTATAAATAATGTCTAGGACATGTACTTTCAACAGAGGTTTTCACTTGTGAGTACAAGTAGCATGTTGTTTAAATCCAAACACGGAACAAGAAAGATAAAATAACTCTTTCCAAACACATGCATAAATGATAATTGGTCAATAAATACAGTACTGTAAAGAAAAGTAATATTTCTTAAAACGGTAAGTTTGACTTTCAATGTAAGTCTACATATATCAGCAGTATCGTACCATCGGGCCTGACACGACATGTCAATAAGTAAGGAAGGAACTGTATGAGTGCAAAGTTCAAAATTCAATTACCGGTATGTTTGGTAGCAAACCAACATTCTGAAGGGAAATACTGTAGGCCTACAAGTAATTCTCCGAGAGGGACAGTGCCGCATAATCCGGAGGTACTCGTAGGTCAAACAATTAGCCAAGAATATCGAGGAAAATTATATTGTGTTTAAGAACTCATTAAGGAATATCAGTTATTACAAACACCTCAAAATCACAAATATTACCTAACCATATACCACTACTAGACTCCCAGAACAATCTATATCATGCCCCATCGCTTAGGAATTGAGAACAATACAGAGTAAATTATGGAAAGTCCAGTGCAATAAACTCCTGTGCCAATGCAGAAGTGAAAATGATTAATATTATTATTATTATTATTATTATTATTTTTTTTACTTTTTACATATGCAAACTTAATTAACTATAAAAAGAGTTAACATTAATATCTAAATTCGTAAAGATAGTATCTACATGTTTATGGAACTCGCATTCATCGCTTACTCTACTGTGGAAAGTGTTACTATTTACAAAACGGGTGTGATTGTGTGACCTCAACTTTGATCTGTAGTTATCATTATTTCTAGCCCTTTGCCTTGTGACATTCTCCTGAACAACTTCTAGTACATCAGGATTGGCTTCTGAGCCATCAGAATCATTCACAGGTACAAATCTACTTAACTTTTTTAAGTGGTCAACATGACACTCCCGTACTAGCTTAGTATAAATATGCTTTATCTCAAATTTATTACCTATTCTTCTAACTACTCTGTATGGCCCTTCGAACTTGTTATCTAATTTCGGCGATCTTTCAAAAAGCTTAACCATTACAATGTCGCTAGGGTTTATGGATATAGGGCATGCAGACTTATGTTGTCTCTTGACCAATTCTGCATTTGATTGGGCTAACTTTTCATGAATCCCTTGATAAATGTTCTGAAATTGCTGTAGTCTCACTGCAACAAAATCATCAACATTGTAACAAGGCTTCATTGTAACAAGGCTTGTAACTACTTCTTGAATGAAGTAGCTCATAAGGCAATTTCTTGTCTACTCCAAAGACAATAAAATGGGGGGTTTCCCCTGTGGAACTATTAATTGCAGAATTGAGACATGCCTGTACCTGAGGTATCCATAAATCCCAACTCATACTTTCAGGCGAAACCAAGTGTCTCAGACATTCTAAAATCTTCCTATTCTGTCTCTCTACAAGGCCATTCGAGGCCGGATGTCGAACATGTGTATTTACTTTATTGACCCTCAATATTTCACAGAGTTTAGGTAATATAGAGTTGTTGAATTCAGTTCCGTTATCAGTAAGCAAAACCTGTGGAGTCGTGAAAGGACATATTACATGATTCAAGAATGTAGACGCAACTGTTTCGGCAGTCTTATTAGGAATCGGTCTTAAAACACAAAATCTAGAAAAAGAATCAATTGCTACAAATAGGTACTTATTACCGGCTTCAGTCATGGGTAATTCCATTAAATCTACAGAAACTTGACTCCAAGGTTCGTCACGAATGGGGTACGAAAGAATAGGGCAAGGTTGTGAAGTATGGCCTTTCACTCTTGCACAAGACTCGCAATTCTCGACATATCGAAAAATATCCTCTTTCATCCTGGGCCAGTAGTAATTTAGCTGGGCCTGTCTAAAACTCCTGTCTCGACCAGGATGCGAGGTATGGGGTGAATCGTGTATCAGTTTCATTACATCCTTGACACTTGTGCAAGGTATAATGATCTGATGCACTGGCCTGGAAGGCATTGATTTAGAATTGAAATGAGCTACTCTATGCAAAAGGCCATCCTGCAAAATTAAGTCTTTCGGTTTAACGGGTGTGGTAGGTGGTTTTCCTTTCTTCCCTGACTTCAACCAAGTTTTAAACGGTCCCCAAACAGGATCCTGGTCCTGACTCACGATGACATCGGCCATGTCGAGTGTGGCAAGGTTTACAGAGAAGACTGGGACATTACGTGAAAGTGCATCAGCAACTACGTTTTTCTTACCCGCAATATGCTCAAATGTGGGAGAATACTCCTGAATGCTAAGGAACCACCTAGCAAGACGTCCCTTTAATTCTTTATTCTTAAACAAGTTGACTACTGCCGTGTTATCGGAATAGACATGAACATTGTAACCCAAAATTATCTCCCTGAAATGTTTAAGAGCCCACACTACTGCTAAACCCTCTCTCTCGGCAGTGTCATCATTTTGCTCTGCAGAATTAAGTTTTCTAGAAGCATACGCAATAACATTTCTCTTCCCATCAATTTTCTGCATCAAGACTGCTCCTATCCCAGTTAGCGACGCATCCGTGAGGAGCTCAAAATCATGACCGTAGTTAGGGAAGGCCAAAACGGGGGCTCTAATTAAATGATCTTTAAGCATATCGAATGCAACTTGATGATCAGCAGTCCATGCAAACTTGGAATCTTTCTTTAATAGATCCGTAAGGGGCGCAGCTTTTTCCGAGAATTTCCAAACAAACCGTCTATAATAACCCGCCAGTCCTATAAATGAACGGACTTGATCAGCATTAGTCGGTGTAGGGAATAACTTTACCGCTTGAATTTTATCATCAGAGGTACTTATTCCTCTGTCATCAACAACGTGACCCAAGAACGATATTTTCTTTTTAAGGAAATGACACTTTGTTAGCTTAAGCTTCAGACCCGCGGCTTGTAACCTAGTGAAGACTTGTGTTAATTTACGGAAGTGGTCATCAAGCGTTTTACTCGCTATGATGATGTCATCTAAATAGACAAAAACAGAAGTCCCTATAATGCCATTAAAAACTGAATTAACAAGTCTAGTGAAGGTTGGAGGGCTATTTCTAAGCCCCATGGGCATACGCTTATAGTGATAATGACCATTAGGAGTGCTGAAAGCAGTAAGCTCCTGACTGTCTTTCGCTAACGGTACTTGCAAAAAGCCACTTAAAAGATCAATCGTAGAAAATATCGTATTGCCTTCTCCAATGTTCTGCAGAAGGTCCTGCAGCACGGGGATAGCCTGTCGGTCCGGTATTGTCATTTCATTCAACTTTCTAAAGTCAATTACGGGCCTCCATGATCCATCTTTCTTTGCAACTAGAAACATCGGATAATTCCATGGGGAAATTGACTCTTCAATAACATCTTGGGCTAACATCTCAGTAATATACTTGTCCACTTCCGCTCTCTGCTTATGAGGAAGACGATATGCAGGAATATATTTCGGTTTCGCGCCTGGCTCTAACCGTATCTCATGCTCAATTAAATCTGTTTTACCCAAGGGATCATCTGGCAAAGCAACAATGTTGTTGTAGCGACTCAGAAATTCTACAAGATTACCGCGATAATTACAGTAGGGTCCCGCATAAAACGTGTTCGCATAAAACGAGTCTCGATTAAAACGACCGACCTAAAATATTAATATTTAATTTTCGATCAGAACGAATGTGATCACATAAAACGAGTCCGCTGCCAAAGTGGGGCAAATCCGAGGAGTTTTCATATAGAGCGCCGAAATATCGTACAAAACGTACGGAATATCGTTCGCTTTGTACGAAAATTTTCGCTTACAGTGAACATTGACGATATTGCGCCACCAAAATGCTGTGTTCACATAAAACGAAATCGCATAAAACGCCCTCGTTTATTGACCATAAACTCGTTTTATGTGAGACCCTACTGTATCATAATCTACCGGGTTGAGGTGCGCATCCAAATCTCTCTCTCTCTCAACATTTTCATGCACTGTGGTTTGAAACTCACGCCCACGAAACTCATGATTACCCTCACCAGACGTCTCGACTACCTTAACCGGGTGGGGGTAAGTCAAGAAATCCAGTAAGTGAAATCCTTCATCTAGTGGAATAGAGTAACCTTTCTTATTAAACACAAAAATGTCTACAGTCTTTCTATTTACGGTGTATAAGGCAGACTCAACATCAAGGTTCTGCGCACGAGAACTTTCAGGTAAAGCCATCACAACCGTTTCATGAGGAACATTCTTTAGTTTCACTGAGACTTTTGATATCGTATGACCTGGCAATATTGTGGACTTTATTACCGAACCATTCCGTATCACACTATCTGCAAGCAAAATAGAAACGTCCTCGTTGTTCATAAATCTAGACTGAGGAATTATCTCTGTAGGTAAAGCCTTAGACCGCTCGGCAACGCTATTACCGCTACCATTAACCTCATCGTCTCTCGTATCATACAGCATTTGCACAACTCTAGGGACCATGTACGGCTCACCAAGAAAACGCAAAAAATTGCTCTTGTAAAAGACACCCCAGCGACTAGGGTCTATCAGAAACTTGTGCTCTCTCATGGTCTCTAAACCCAAAAGTAAGTTATCATTCAAATCTGGAGCATGAGACAATACTTGACAAGGTATTAAGACCGGAGAAATGTGTCTGTGAAACTTAACCTTTAAATGGATGACACCTACAGGCTTCATCTTTGAGCCCGTCACTCCAGTGATGACTACGTTAGAGGGGTATAAATGTTTCTCGTAAGGCTGTTGCAAACGGACGTACTTCAGTAAAGTGGGCAAATTGATCAAATTCACACTCGCACCAGTGTCAAATAAAACATTAAGAGGTTTACCTTGTAACCGCGCCTCAATCAATGGGCCTTGCTCGATACAATTGATAGTAACTACCTTAGGGACTGGATTTACGTTAACTTCATAATCAGGTGCCTCTTCGATGGATCTTGCCTCTGCTACTATGTTAGGTATTCTGGGAGGGGGTCTAAATCTTCCCCCGAAGGATCAGAGTAGACTGCTCTAGCATAGGAAGGTTGCCTACCTGTCTCTACACTATTCCCTGTCTGTTGGCTCTGATAGCCCTGAGGTGGCTGTGAGTGTGTACGTTGACTACTCGTATTTGATTGACTTTGAGAGCCCTTGAATCCCTGCCGGCTTGGATATCTCTGTGTGGCATTTACATTCCCTGCACTAGATCTACATTCCCCATAGCTATGTGAGTTGGACAATATGAAGTGTTCCTACATCTGATTTGTATGTGTCCTGGACTGCCACAATTAAAACATATTACCTGGGCATATGTTCCTGGATAACCATTCACATTCTGTGGACGGTTGTAAACTCTTGTTTGAGCATTCCTTGTCTGCTGTCCAGTGAAGGCTGGCTGTCTGGCATAAACCCTTGAGGGCTGCGTGTTAGGTCTAGAGGCTGTCACCCCCTGTGAGGGACCCGACTGACCTTGGGCAGACCCCCATTGTCTACCTGTGGCAACATTGCTCTGAGCAACGTTAGTATTACCGTTAGCATTACTAGAACCTGAGCTGCGTGAGAAGCCTCCACTCTTGCCCGGAGAGTTAGACGCCGCCCTAAGCACAGGTAGACTGGATTGTGCAGGTGGTGTGTATTTAGTACCCTTTTTCTCAACTTCGCGACACTTCAACAGAAGCTCACCTAACTCCTGGTGAGGCTTAATCTTCTTATAGTCTAAGTGTTTGCGGGTAGCAGGATTAACTTGTTGTAGGTACACTGACATGGCTATAATTTTGCCTACATGCCTGAGTTTGACCGTACCGTTTTCTGCCCAACCGTCGGCAACTAACATGGGGCCTAAATTCTCTGCAGCCCTGTCTAGCCTAGCTGTGAAGGTTTCAAGGTCCTCATTAACCTCCCGTTTAATCTGTGCTAGTTTCCCCGCTACACCGATAGCTGTATTATCGGAAATATCCTTAAAGTACTTCCTGAACATCTGCACGTAATCAGCATAATCTGTGATGAATTGCAGATGTGTGAGAGCCATAATTGACCTAGCTGTACCCTTATCAGAATTAATCTGACCTCTGAAGAAATTAATCTTATCTACATGATTTACTATTTTACGGTTAGCTATTTCCCCATCAAGGACATACTGTAGATGAACTGATCTAAAGACAAGGGGTCAGTGGTGTCTCCTGAAAATTTGGGAAGGTTGACCATATGGGTCCGAAGGTCGTAACTGGTAGGAATGTGAGAATATGGAGTCTGAGCGAAGGGTGTAGGGGTAAACATTGTCACGGGTGGTGCGCTGGGAACTGTAAAGGAACTTTGGGGCACATGGGCACCTTCGGGCACTTGATTAGTTGAGGGCGCCGAGGCATTTGTCTCGGCTTGAGACATGCATTGGGAGACACATTCCGCTATCATGCGCATAAAAGTCGGATTATTGGCAAAATGTTCTGGGGGAGAAGTGATACTAGGGGAATTATCTCGCGGCACCTCCTGTGGTCTTCCATTAGCAGGGTTAGGAGTGCAATTTGTCGCGTCGGCACGGTCGGTCGGCCTGTCAGGTTCGACTGCTACTGCTGTAGGTTGACTGTCTCCAACGAAAGGAGCTGTAGGCCTATTAATTACCGAGTCGGCCATGTTGTCATGAAAGACTTTGCGAGATTTATGACTTCTAGTAAAATAGTCATGCATGATTCACTAAGAAAACATGTTCCGCGTTTGAAAGGACACAACAAACTTATACTCACTAGGATTTCCACTGTTGAAATCCTTGCAGTTTTTTGGCAGGTCGGGCGGTGAGCCGGTGACACGGGCAGGCAATTTATCGTCGAAATACGATAATGTAATCATAAGTACTGTACTATAAATCTCTTATTTATATACTTACCTTAATTCTTTATAATATTTCATAATAAACTTATATAAAACGAGTTATAAGTTCAAATGAAACATCAGTGTACCGGTACCATTACCGAAACACGTCTACCTACCTGGAGTCTACCTGGAGTTGTTTCGGCCGTCCCTCAGTGGCCTCGGCGAGAGTTGCTCCCCCCGAGTATGTTTGCTGCCAGTGCTTGATGCAGCAGGCTATTCGAGGAGGCAGCTCTCACCCCCGCGAAGTATGACTGATCAGGCACCGACTTGAGATGGTTGTCCAAGGCTCTCTTGAATACTTCCGTTGGCACGTCCATCAGGTTTCTCACGTTCTCTGGCATTTTGTTGAAGAGGCTCGGTCCCCTGTTTGTCAACCAGGAGTCCCTCAGTGTGCCCAGAGCTCCCCTACACTTTTGGGGTGGGATATTACATTTCCTACCCCCTCTGTCGCTCCAGTTCCATGATATTGTGGTGTGAAGGTTTGGAACTAGACCCTCGATAACTTTCCATGTGTAAAGTATCAAGTATCTCTCTCTTCTTCGCTCCAGTGAATATAAGTTAAGAGCCTTCAGCCGATCCCAGTAATTAACCCATCAGACCCGGTTGGGCTCTGAGGCACCCATAACAAACACCCCCCGCAGAACCCGGTAGGGCTCTGAGGCTCCGGGTGCTTGCGTATATGCTTTCGAATGGCGCGCGTACATTTTTGTTGTGGGGTGGTAGACAGCGCCACCAGACGTGAACTACGCCACGGCATCAATCTCTACCCCGACGCCATCATGGATAGTACGCCAATAAGTGATTCCGATGTGTCCGATACCGTTCTCCCTACGACGCCCGCCCAAGCTCGTCGCGTCTTACGCAGACGACACCGCCTAAATGTGTTATCTCCAGGAGGTATTGAGGAGACATTGAGACTTTATGAGCATGCTGAAGGACAACATAATGTTGATGATGAAGACAGTGATAAATCGTCTAATTATAAGTCTAGTGATTATGGCGATGACAGTGACAATGGTACTCAATTTAGGGGATTTGCGAGTGAACATGAGAGTGATGAAGGTGATGTAACAGCTTTCGCGGAAGCTGTTTTAGCTGAAGAAAGTGAAGTGGGGCAAGTGAGTGAGTGGGAGAGTTCAAGGTCAATCTCCAAGTTTCACTTGAGTGACAACGACTCCAAGCCCTTCGCCAGCTAAATCGCCTTTCAAGCTACGCTTTTATAAGAAGCAGGTACTTAAGAAGGCGGCCGCGGTAGCCAGGGAAAAAGCCAAAAGACTTGGTGAGGATGAGGCTGTGAGTGAGGGTGAGCGTGGTGACTCATCTCGCCCACCATAGTCTCCCTTATCTCCCCAAGCCACCCAAGATGACCCGGGCGCCCCCCATTCTTCCCCACCACCCCCACCACTGCCAAGGGTTGAGGAGCCCCCACTTTCGGCCTATTTGCCTCCTAGGTCCCCCGACAGGAGACATACTGCTGCCGAAAAGGGGAAAGGCAGGAAATATGTCAAAAAAGGACAGCAAACTAGGCGGGCTTTGTTCGAGGCTCCCGCGGCGTTCACCCCTGCCGGCCCCAGCCATGTGCCCCCGCAACTTTCCCCACGGTCCTCCCCACCTCTCCAGCCATCAACATGTCTTCCTGACGAAATTTTTGAGCTCGCATCACCAATACCTGGGCCTAGTGACAGTGGAACATTGCTTCCTGCCACTCGTCGCAGGCAAAGGAGCCCAGAACCTCGGGGGGACATAGCCTCACCTTCCCCACCTCGCCCCCCCGCACGCCGCCCATGCATCACTCGTTCCCCGCCAGATTATGTGGGGGACACTGACGATGAAGGGCACCTCACAGATGACTCTCGCCATGACTATATAGGTCCACCGTCAGGGCAAGATGACCACTCTGACGACGACGACTACATGGACGACCCTCAACCCATCCGCTCTGCCCGGGGGCGTCGTGCTGTGGCCCGCGCCTCCCGAGTTGGCCGTGGGCGTGCTGGGCCACCACCTGGAGCTCCTCGTGTGCGTCGCCGAGACCCATTCTACGTTTTCCAGTGGGAAGACCTGGCTGACGGGGAAGATTACAACCCTGATGTGCCAGCTTTTGATGAAGTACAGGAGGGTTCAGGAATTACCCCCAATTTTCCCGCAGGCCCCAATGCTCCACCACATGAGTTTTTTTAGGCCTTTTTTGATGAGGAGGTTACCGGATTTGTCATCAAGGAGACCAACAAGCAGCACCAATTCCAGGTCCACATGTTTGACAAGGTGACCAAGGGCCACATGAGGCAGTGGACCGAAGTGACTCATCACGAGTTCATGGTCTTCCTGGCACTCACCATGCTAATACCTCATGTCAAGAAGCATAGGTTGCGTGACTATTGGATCACCAATGATCTCATATCCACCCCTGCCTTTGGGAAATATATGTCTCGCGACCGGTACCTTGACATCCTCGCAGCGCTCCATCTTGTCACCAACACCGACGTCCACTGCCCAGACAAGCTGTGGAAGATTAGGACGTTGTACGAGATGATGCGACACCGCTTCTCCTCCTACTTCAAGCGCTTCCGCAAGGTCGTCATTGACGAGTCTCTTGTGCTGTTCCGGGGAAAGCTCAGCTTCCGGCAGTACATCCCCTCAAAGAGACATCGCTTTGGCATAAAATTCTTTGTGCTGTGCGACTGCCGAACTGGCTATGTCCTGGACTTCCTGGTCTATAGCGGGAAGGAAGGGGACTTGCTTGTGGACCCCCTCATTGGCTTTGGCGGAGCAGTGGTGCAAGCCATGATGGACCGCTACTTTCACAGACAATTACTACACGTCCCCCACTCTCTCAAAGTACAGTACCTCCATGAGCGCAAGACGGGGACTGTAGGCACAGTACGAGGGAGAAGGAAGGGCATGCCACCTTTCCCTCCAAAGACCAAGAAAGGCGATGTGTTCCGGAAGAAGTCGGGGCCCATTCTGGCTATCCACTGGCACGACCAGCGGAAGGTCAACCTCCTGAGCACCATCCACAAGGGGGAAATGGTGGAGACTGGCAAGGTGGATCGCTGCACCCAGGCCAGGGTGACCAAGCCTGATGCTGTCATGGACTACAACATCAACATGAGGCTGGTGGACAAGTCCGACATGCAGATAGGCTTCATTGACTGTCTGCGTACCTCGTGCAGATGGTACAAAAAGTTCTTTCTGCACATGGTGGACATGTCCATTCTGAATGCCAACAAAATATATACAAGCTTCGGAATGAGAACACACCCAGGAAGTTCAATAGCCTGCGGAGGTTCCAAAAGCAGGTGTTGAAGGAGCTCCTGGAGAAGTATGCTACGCCACAGAGGGCAGTGTCACATGCTGGGCCCGCCGCTACTGACCGCTTGCACTGTGCATATTACATGAATATGCACAGGCTCATTTCCCTGCCTCTCACAGAAGCGGTGCCATATCTGCTACAACACCAGGCTGAGGGCGAGGTCATAGAAGAAGTCCACCATGGAGTGTGTGGAGTGTAAGGTGCCACTCTGTGCTGAAGGGTGCTTCTTTGATTACCACTCCAAGCAGGAGTTTTAATCATAGTGAAAGTACCAAAGACAGTGACAATATATATACGGTATATATATAGGCAATAAGTGGAAGTAGAACAATTTATTCTAATACAAAAGTCAAATGTATTATGAGAAAATTGATACAAATACAATAACACCATAATAATATGTGAAAGTGACACATAAATGTATATAATAAGTGACATACTGTACATATGATTAGAACCTATAGAAATATATAAATCTGTGAAAAAAGACAATAAATTGTATATAAAACGTTTACAAAGCATATAACTAAGTGAAAGTGACACAAAACCTAATATTTGATGGCCAATGTATAATAAACACCTGTAATAACAAATAATCAGTGCCTAATATAACAATAACCTACCTCAATTACTAATAAAACGTACGGTATCGAGTGAAAATGAGCATTATCAGTGACAGTGACACTCTCTAAAGCATATAACTAAGTGAAAGTGACACAAAACCTAATATTTGATGGCCAATGTATAATAAACACCTGTAATAACGAATAATCAGTGCCTAATATAACAATAACCTACCTCAATTACTAATAAAACGTACGGTATCGAGTGAAAATGAGCAATATTAGTGACAGTGATACCCTAATACACATACTTTATATAATTAGCCTCAAAATAACTATGAAAATATCAAATAAACATCACATTGTCAATATTAAACACTAAAATCGTCTATGGGCGGTAAACACTGGCGCGACTAGCGGATAGGTGCGTGGTAGCCGGGGCCGGGGCGACGCATCCAAACGCGGGAAGAATTTGCCACCGAAAATCACTCTACTTCCCGCGCTCGCCATTATGCAACAACTGGGGCTAGAGACCTCTACTCAACGGCATTCTACAGAGGAAGGTTTGTGAAACATTTTATTTTTTTATACATAACAATACATGCCCTATTTATTGAGTTACAGGTGAGTGAACATAGCCCAATAATCACCAAAACACCCGGTACCACAGTACAGTCGCGAGCTAAGGGCGCCGGGTCTGGAGGGTTAATGAAGATGTTTTACCGAGCTGATGTGGGACGTGAAGCTTCTTTGAACACTCTATTTCATATATTTCCCCGGCTTTGTGTGGAGATGTTAGCACACTGCAATACTCCAGTCGTGGGATCACCAGCGATTTGAAAAGTGTTATCATTGGCCGTTCTTCTCGTGTCTTTAAAGTGCGCAGTATCCAACCAACAAGTTTGCTCGCCGCTACTGACTTGGCCTGATTATGTTCTTTGAAAGACATGTTTTCTGACATTATTACCCCAAGATCTTTAACCTCTGATTTTCGTGGGATTGGCAGGAGTGACTCTGTTAAGTAGGTTGTGGTTTCTTTAATCTTTTCATTTCCTCCATACCTTATCAGCTGAAATTTCTCTTTGTTAAATTGCATGTTATCATCTTTGGTCCACCGAAATACAGCGTTTATGTCCGCTTGCAAGATTTCTTTGTCTTCTATTTTGGTTATTCCTAGACTTAGTTTTGTGTTGTCTGCAAATGATGAGACACTGCTGTGCTGTACATTAGTATGTATATCACTTATTAGTATTAGGAAGAGTAAGGGTACCAACACTGTACCCTGGGGAACAGAGCTTTTAACCTCTGAACCTTCTGATACCGCTTGAATTACTGCTATTGAGTGTCTTCTGTTAATGAGAAAATTATAGATCCACCTCCCCACCTTTCTGGTGATACCTTTTCTTTCAGCTTATGTGCTATAATTCCATGATCACACTTATCAAATGCTTTGGCAAAGTCTGTGTATATGACATCTACATTTCTTTTCTCTTCCAGGTCATCTAGAACTTTGTCATAGTGTTCTAGTAGCTGCGAGAGACATGACCTTCCTGCTCTGAACCCGTGTTGTCCTGGGTTGTGGAGCCCGTTTTCTTCCATGTATTCCGCGACTTTTCCTCGTAGTACTCTTTCAAAGATTTTGATGATGTTAGTGCTACTGGGCGGTAGTTTTTTGGCAGAGCTTTACTTCCTCCTTTGTGTAGTGGTGCAATTGTTGTGTGTGTTATTGTTATGTCAGTTTGTGTGTGTGTGTGTGTTTTCTTGTTCTTGTGTGGCTATGTCGGCCGTATCAGTAGGGAGTCTAAACCTGAGTTATTTCTGTATGCAACAAAATGTTATTATAATTATATAATTACAGTACACTCAACCCTCAGCTTTCACGCACTTAGCTATCGCGTTCCACAGCTATCGCCTGCTCCCCAAAAGCTGTCAGACCATGGCTTTCACGCCTATGAGCTGGCTATCACGCACCAAATGTGGCCAAAAATACAACAAAATTGGAAATTCCCGGGCTTGGGAATTCCCAGGCGGGCGGCAAGCATACGTTTATGCTACTCGCTCCCTGATTGGGCGTGACTCATGGGAAGCAAGCGCTGTGATTGGCCGCCACCCATCCTCCTACCCTCCCGCCATACTTACAATTTCTCAGTCTTACTTGTACCCCCATTGTTGTCTGGTGAAAGCTGTGAAAAGTGTTTTTATACCTGTGAACAATGGCTACTAACCCACCCCAACGGCCACCGAATCCCCCTACCTTCGCTCAGCGTAATGTGACCGCACCAAATAGAGTCATTAAGAAGAGAAAGAACCTTACGTACGCTCAGAAACAGGAAATTGTGGACTTAATAGGCAAGGGTGAAACAAAAAGGAGTGTGGCAAAGAAGTTTGGAGTGAATGAATCGACAGTGAGGGGGATTTATCAAAAGCGAGACAACATAAAGTCACATGAAACTTGCCCCATCAATTGCTGCATCGAATGACTTTCGAAGTTCTAATAAAGTGTTACTTAAGACGGAACAAGTATTGGGGCGATACTTGAATAAGCAGGCAAAGCGGAACTTGCCCGTGGACACACGTGAGATTACGGTCAACCAGGCCCCTCCGACCACCCTCAACCGGGCCCCTCCGGTGAGCCTCGACCACGGCAACAAATCGATGAACAGCCTTTACTTACGGCACTTGAATTGGATACAGTGGATGATGACACTTCAGAATTTGAAGGGTTTGATGTTGAAGGGATACTGAACGAGATAGAGCAACGTAGGAGTGGCCAATAATTCGCCACCCCTAGCCTCAGAACCCAACCCACCTAAATCCCTCAACACACCTAAAAAGGTAAATGTGATGGTGTAATATGTTCTTATATTTACTTTTATAATATTTCTTATAATTATTATTATGTTATGTTAGTGTTCAGTGGAAATTATTAGGTAAAAATCGCAAAATACGAAAAATAGTTGTCAAATTCGGCACCCAGGCACCAATTAGAATTATTCCCATTAGTTCATCAGTATGGCTATCGCGGTTACGGCTACCGCGCGGCTATAGCTGCACCAATTAGGAGTGATAGCTGAGGGTTGAGTGTATACAGTTTAGGTTAACCCCTCAGACCCGGTAGGGCTCTGAGGCACCCATAACGAGGCACTTCATAGCGATGGAGGAAGTGAATGCAGAAAAGGATATAGGAGTAGTGATAGACAATAAGTTAAATTTCTCAGAACATTTAGCGGAAAAGATAAACAAAGCCAATAGAATTGTAGGGCTGATAAGGAGGACATTTGTGTCACTTGACGAAGAAATCTTCAGGAATCTCTATACAGCGCTGGTTAGGCCGCACCTGGAATATGCGAACTAGGTGTGGGCTCCATATATGGTAAAGGATATAGAAGCAGTGGAGAAAGTGCAGAGGAGAGCTAGCAAGCTGGTACCAACGTTGAAGAACGCGGGCTATGAGCAGAGGTTGAGGACACTGGGGCTTCCGACACTGGCATATAGGAGAAAGAGAGGGGATATGATAGAGACATTTAAGATAGTGTCAGGAAAGTACGATGAGGATGTGTGTGAAGGTATCTTCTTGATGCGGGAGGGAACAAGAAAAAGAGGACACTCTAAGAAAATTTACAAAGAGAGTAATAGGCTTGAGAAGGCAAAGAACTCATTTTGTGATAGAGTGGTAAATGAGTGGAACGCACTGCCCCAGTATGTAGTCGATTCCGAATCAATAAGGGAGTTTGAAAGTAATCTTGATAAAGCATGGGGAAGACAAGATTTGAAGTTTGATTATAAAACAAAAATACAGAATAGTACAAATTTTGCGTCTGCTACCGCCGCCGCCAACACCGTGAACGACCGCAGCAGTGCAAGTACTGGTACTGAGCTGGATACACAGGCCTAGTTTGCCTTTTTCCAGAGGATCTACTGTAAGAAACTGTAAGAATAACAAACGCGGCCCGTGGAACCCGGTAGGGCTCAGAGGCTCCGGCAGCTTGAAAGCCGTCCGTCCGTCGCATGTAAACAACAGCCGGTTGGACCGACGCCGCGCATCTCCGACCACAAGTTGCTTGTTCTTGTGTGGCTGTGTGTTTAATTGTGTTATTGTTTAGTATTGAAAAGTGGCTGATATGGCTGACATCGCCACAAAGTTCTATCCACGGAAATCGTCATCACAACTGAACCAGTTGAATTAGAGAGCTCTACTCAACGACATTCTACCGGTACGAAACACATCTACGCTTGGGGATTCACGGGAATGCGGAAGCAGTCAAAATAACAAAGATACGGTAGCCTAGGAGTAGACGTTTTTCAGCTAAAACCCCCGGGTTTCGGGGAATATTTATTTAATGCGTAGCCGGTCCCGGAAGGTTAATACAGGTTAAAAATCATCGTATTTTTACTCTATTTCGAATGTCCGGACTTTTTCAATGTGCGGACAAGGGTCCCCCCCCTATTTGTCCGCACATTCGAGGGTTGACTATACTGTATATGATGATGACAATGACAATGACAATAAGTCTAGGGGGGTGAGGCACATACTTTATCCCACGGCCTCAATTTTCGTAATACTGTACTGTAAACCCTCACTACGTCGAACTAATTAGGGGGATACCCAGTCCGTAGTGTCCGATTTTCCGAGATGTCCGAACTCCGGCTTGTGTCCGATCTGAAAGAGGAAAAAAAAAAAAATCTCACAAGCTTATTTCAGAGTCAACCATGAAAACGGAGACTACGGAAAAGTTGCCACCTCAAGAAGGAAGTCCGCGTTAACATAGAAAACAGAGACTACCCTATTCGTACCCTAGATTTCAATATATTTTTAATATTTTAATATAATAGCACATGCAGTAGTTTATATGGTACAATATGTATTGTACAGTACATTATAGTGCTGCACTGTAATGTACTCTACGCAGACACTCACCCCTTCTTTGAAAACAGGTCCATTCACTGTCCTTCTCAACTTCACTCTCCTTGACCACCTCACTGTCCTTCTCCACCTCACTCCCCTTCTCCATCTCACTGTCCTTCTCCACCTCACTCCCCTTCTCCATCTCAATGTCCTTCTCCACCTCACTCTCCTTGACCACCTCACTCCCCTTCTCCAGACTCCATCTTAACCCATGGGATCCGGGAGGCCTCATATGAGGCAAAACGTATTTTGGTTAGGAGTCCGGGAGGCTTCATATGAGGCAAAATCAAAATCAAAGGGTTTAAATCGCGCGGGCAGATTTTTTTTTATGCGTGGGCTACCGCAGCGCCACCAAGCACAAACTAACATGCAGCATCAGTTCTCGTCACGCATCCAACATGGATGGAGCTAATCCAAAAAAAATCGCTGTGTCCGAATCGCCGCCCGCCGCCGTGTACCGTACGCCTAACAAAAGCAAGGCTAAAACGACCAAGAAAACAGTGCTTAGTCCCGATGGTGTTGCACACACTCTGCAAGAACTAAGCGAATATAGTGAACCGAGTGAACTTGGGAGTGACTTTGACGAAGAACAAGTGGTTAGTGAAGATGAGGGTGAAGTGGCGGATGAATTAGAGTTTCTGGGATTTTTTAGTACCGATGAGGACGATAATGACGATGGTGAATGTTGTGCTCGGGAATATAGTGAACTGAGTGAACTTGGGAGTGACTGACGATGAAGAAGTGGTTAGTGAAGATGCGGTACCGTACGCTCGCCTAGCCTAGCCTAGTAAGTGAAAGTGACACACAAATGTATAACAAGTAATAATAACTCAATAATAACAGTGAGTGACAATAATTCATAACAAGAAGAGTAATAAGAGTGAAAGTGACACAATAATATCCAATAACAGTGAAAGTGCCAAAAATATGTTATAAAAAGTTTCACATAACTCAATAATGGTTGTAAAAGAAATAAATGACATTATAACCATAGAAACATAATATCGTCTACCTGTACCAAAGCCACCAAAGCAACGAGTAACTTAATGCGTACTAGCCAGGGCCTCGGCGAAGCGTTCGGACACAGGCGAAAATAGGCGGGAAATTATCTCCATTCCCATCATCATATCTCGGCAACCACTTGTCGTAGTGATATCAACTCAACGCCAGTCTACAGACGAAGGTTGGTTCTACACTATGCAAGTTAGTTGACTGCTCTAGGTGGTTTCAATCAGTAGATATCGAATTATGAAGATAGCCATTTTTCAGGAATACCCCTGGACACGACGATCGCCTCATATGAAGGCCCCCGGATCCGGAGGGTTAAGTGATATCGAGGTCACCTTAAGCTTAAGCTTCTCTTTGGGAGGCATGATAAATGGGACAATGCACGGAGTAGATATGTAACACAACAGCTTCTAGTACGTACTGACGCGTGTCGGTCCAAGCGGGTGACTTGGGTCCCGAAATCAAAATGTCTCCCCGTTTTTACCCTTATTTTCCGGTGACGAGAGCGCGTCATCCGACACAGTTCGAGACTTTCGGACAAATCTCGGGAACATAAGAGATATCAGACGACGTACATTGGACGGTTATGACAGACATTTGCCCTTATTTTTCCGAAAACTAAGAGCATCTTCCGACACTGTTAGAGACTGTTGGAACAATATCGGAAAGGTCTGGCAACTGGGAGGACTTGTCCGACAGGCCGATGCCGATCCGGCAAGTACAGGTTTCCAACATTAACCCTCAGTACCTGGTTGGGCTTCCAGCAGCCCATAACAAACTCGCGCTGTGGGACCCGGATGGGCTTATGAAATCCATAAGCTTGAAAGCCGTGGGTCGAACCGTATGTAAAGAAAGCCGGTCTGAGCGACGCGCACCTTCAAAATCAAGAAGGATAAGTCGGAGGTGTGTTTATCTCTGCTAAGACGAAATTAGTGTCTATAAATGTCCGATATTGCTAACATCGCGTCGAAACTCTCTCCACGGAAATCATCATCACTACTGAACCAGTTGACCTAGAGAGCTCTACTCAACGCCTGTTTACAGATACGAAACAGGGCTACGTTTTGAGATGTGAATTCTCTAGCAGTTAAAATAACAAAGATAGGGCTAGCCTATTACGACGTTTTTCGGCAAGATCCCCCGGGTTTCAGGGCTGTCGTTTACAAGGCGATCGACCGGTCCAGAGGGGTTAAGAGGTCCGACGTAGTGAGGGTTTACTGTACTTCAGAATTAGGCCTTCCGTCATTTTGCCTTAAAAACCACTCTAGATTGTACTTTATAGTTCTGAAGCTCTACCATACTTAAATCTGGATAGGAAATGCATATTTTACCTGATACAGTTTGTAGAACGTTTTGATTATCGAGCGTGATATCTCTGCCTAGTTGTTATATACCGGTATATAGCCTATATATATTTTTTGTTTGGGTACCATACCGTTCAACAAGACTACATCGTCCTTATTTACCATGTTTTTTTGTTTTTTCTTAAAGGAATATAGTGTTTTATAGTTGTTTATCATAGTTGAGTGGAGGATTTGCATTAACTTATCCATTATCCATCAATCTGAAGATACAGCGTCAAATCGCGCCATTTATTGGGTGAATCGAGCTTTTACAGTAGGTTAAGGAATTTGTGGGGTAAATTGGATACATGATAGGTTAAGGGGGCAGCGCAAATACAGGTTGACGGTTCTTTGTTTTAGTGAGTAACGGCTATGCGGGCGAGTCATGGTCGCGCCATTTATTGGGTGAATCGCGCTTTTGCCGCACTCTAAAAATTCAAGGAGGAGGTTAATTCGATGGATGCTTTGTTTACGGTCGGGACTTTGATTATTTTCAGGGTTATTTTTCGGTGAAATCGGGTTTTTTCAAGTTGTCGATAATGAAATTCCTCCATGCGGATTATAATGAGAAAATATGGCTAGTCTATTGGTCTCTCTTTTCCCTGATAAATTGTTTCTAATAATGCAGATGTAGTGACCTTTAATATTATCTTTGATTGTTATATACTGTAGGTTAGTAGCTGTTAGGTAAAGGTTAGTATCTATCTATCTATCTATTGCCGGACGCTGTGATGCCTGAAGGGGTGGCCACGAACAAAATGGCCCCATGCACCTCTGTCTCCAGTCAGTCGACGCCCTTCCTCCCATCCAGCACTGCCTTCACTCATATACTTACCTCCATCCTTCCACCTCTCCCTCTCTATCCTTCCACCTCACTCTCGTACACTCTCTTAGTCATTTTCTTCACTTCCCATATGTTCCACATGACCGACCCATCTCAAGGTGTTCTTTTTCACACTTTCCAGCACATCTGCAGTACATCCACACCACAACTCTCGTACTTCCTCATTCGTCTGTCTATCCCTTCATGTAACTCCGCACGCACATCTCAAGTAACTCATTTCCACCCCTCTCACTCTTGGTTTAAGTCTTCACCTATGTCCATGCTTCGCTCCCGTGAGTCAATGTCGGGATTACCACACTGTCATGCAAGGACTTCTTTACTTCCATGCTGACCACCCTATTTCTTGTTACTGCTTTCAGCGTTCCTACAACCCTCTTCCCCTGTTGCACCCTCTCCCGCATGTCATCCATACTCCCATCTTTACTCCACACACTGCCCAAATACTGTACTTAAATGAGCTGACAATCTCCATAACCTGACCGTTCAACCTCACCTCACACTCTTTGGCTGCACCCCTTTCAAAGATCATAACCTTGCTCTTCCCCGCATTTACCTTCAAATTCCGTTTTCTCACACTGTTCCATACATATTTACCAGCCCCTGCTACTCCCATTCACTATTACTCATCAGAACTGTATCATCAGCAAATAGCAATACAGGCAACTTTCACTTGTTTCCTTCCCTTATCAGAGTTACACCAACATTCACTGCTCTTTCTTGTATTTCTTTCATACCATCCATATTATACTGTATATTGAACATCCAAGGGGACATCACACACCCTTGATTTAACCCAACATTCAGATCAAAGAACTCGCTCTGCTCATTCTCCACACATACTGACACCTTTGCACCCTCATACATGCTCTTCACTGCTTTCAGCAACTTGCCGTCTACTCCGTATATTCTCAGTACACACAAACTTTCCACAAGTACTTTCCACAAACCTTTTCTATATCAACTCTGTCATAGGCCTAGTCATAGGCCTTCTCCAAGTCCATAAAGGCAGCATACAACTTATGTCCCTTCTCCAGATATTTCTACACATCCTCTTCCCTTCCTAAACCCTCCCTGCTCGTCACCTATCCATTTCTCTGTTCTTGTTCTGACTCTCTCAATCAGTACCCTACTGTACACCTTTCCTACAACACTTAGAAGGCATATTCCCTGGTGGTTACCACACACTCCTCTTTCCCCTTTACTCTTATACAGGGGGACTATTATGCCTGTCTACCAGTCATCAGATGCACTCCCCTTATCCCATGCTAGTTTACACATTTTCCATACCCATTCGATCACTATCTCACCACCATACCTCAGCATTTCGCCACACACTCCATCTATTCCTGTTGATTTCCCCATCTTCACTCTTTTCATGGCTTCACACACTTCTGACCTCCTGATCCCCACCTCCTCCTCCGCTAATTCTCTTCTTCTCCCTCCCATACCCCATCCAACTATGTTTGCTGCTGCTTCATTCCTTACATTTAGCAATTCGTTAAAGTACTCTCCATCTTTCGACTCTCTCTTGCTTCTCGGCTATCACTCACCCATTCTTATCTTTCACACCCTTACTATTTCCCTTGCTACCCTCTCTTAACTTTTTTGACCTCTTTCCAGAACAGTTTCTTACACTCCCTCCATTTTACACTTAGATTCCTTCCAAATTCCTCATCTGCTCTTCTCTTACTTTCCTTCACTACTCTCTTCACCACTCTTTTTCTCCAAGTACTGTACTGTACCTCGCCCTTTTCTGTCTCTCCAAATCTTCATTCCCTCTACTACCCAACCACACACTCTGTACGCTTTTTTCTTGTCTTCAACAGCTATTTTTACCTCACCCCCCATGACTTATTGTCATCATCATATATATTGCCAGCAGGGGGAAAATAACAGAAAAAATAGACGGGAAAGTAACCGCGAGCGTGCGACCTATGTAAACATGACGACCATACGCCCGGATACTACATTCTTCCCAAAAAGGGTAAGTATGGTGTTAGCGGGCCTATGTGTAGTCTTGTTCACACCCCTCCCTCTTCTCCTTACTCCACACACCTCCTCACATGTGCAATCCCTCCTTAAACACTTTGCTCACTTCCTCCATACCCTCCAGGTTAAACCTAGTCGTCTCTACTGCTCTCTTAAACTCTTCCCTGATCTCCTCTGGCAACCTCTCCACCCTCTTCGCCACTCCACCTTCCTCTTGCCTTCCTCCAGCTCTCCTCACCCACTTCTTTTGTATCCTAATTTTAGCTACTACTACGTAATGGTTTGACTGACCCCTCCCGTCCCCCCCCCCCCTCTCCCAATTCCCCTATACACCCTAGCATCTGGCACATAATTCTTAATTTGTTCATCCACACATATATAATCAATCGGTGCCTTTCGTTCCTCCACTGTCCCATCCTCCCTCCTCCACACCACTTTCCATGTGTACTTGTGTATCATTCTGTGGCGGAAGAAGGTTTTGGCTATCCACAGCCTCCTCCCCACACATACGTCCACAAGTGCACTACCATTCCCATTCACCTCTGATGTTACACCCCACCCTCCCACCACTCCATCAATTTTCCTGTAACCCACCTTCCCATTCATATCCCCAATCAGAAATATTCTTCTGCTCTTGCCAAACTTATCCTGGCATGCCTCAACATTCACCCAGAACTCCTTAGTAGCTGTTAGGGAAAGGTTAGTAGCATTTTGGTAAAAGTTAGCAACAGTTGTGAGGGGGGTTGAGAGAAGGCCCAGTTCTGAAGAATTACCAATATTTGAGTGTCCCATTTCGTTTTGGGGTGTTTCGTAAACCAGAAAAGGGTGTAGCTGGTGTTGGATGTGTAGAAACCTTATAAAAGTATCTAATAAGTCTGGTGGTACAGTCCATCCTCCTATAACACGAGTTCCTACAACGCGATCCTCCTACAACACGAGGGGGGGTCCCGATAAATAGTACATTTATTCAGTTAATTGTAGCCATGATATTGTAGATTCAATTTTTTTTTTAACTAATTTCTCTATTATATATTCATACATTTTGATATATTCTAGGAACTAATATATTCTAGGTCTTTAATAGGACCGATCGATCACTTTTATTTACCGCCGTATTGCCGCCGTTTGTATACGCGATCGCATAGCGCGAATTTCATATAGCGCGAGGGTCTGATCGACCCATTTTTCTTCATTAGTTTTAAAGTAAGTGATGTTTTTTTATATTTGTTAATGGTTTGATGGTATCTGGTAGATAATATAGGTGTTTGTTTAGCAAGAAATCCGGAAAAAAAGGTAAAAATTGGTAGGCTCAGACCCATATAGAATTATCTCCATATAAAGTGTTATTCCTACAGCGCGAGGGGCTCTGCCGCCCGTATAGGAGGATGGACTGTACCTGTAAAGTGCACGCTAGTAAAGTAAAATTGCACCAAAGTGTTTTAGTATTGGCCTGGTGCTAGAGGAGGGTTAATTATGAAGAATACAATGGGCAGCCGCCAGCGATAGAAATGGGTGTAAGGATGGGGAAAGAGGAGTGTGTGGTAACCACCGAGGAATATGTCTTCTAAGCGTAGTAGGGAAGGTATACAGTAGGGTAGTGATTGAGAGAGTGAGAGTGAGAATGGAGAAATGGATAGGCGACGAGCAGGGAGGTTTTAGGAAGGGAAGAGGATGTGTAGATCAGATTTTTACCCTGAATTGTGTTGTGGAGAAATATCTGGAGAAGAAACAAAAGGTGTATGTTGCCTTTATGGACTATGACCTATGACAGAGTGGATAGAGAAGGTTTGTGGAAAGTACTTAGAATATACGGAGTAGAGGGCAAGTTGCTGAAAGCAGTGAAGAGCATGTGTGAGGGTGCAAAGGCGGCAGTACGTGTGGAGAGTGAGCAGAGCGAGTTCTTTGACCTGAATGTTGGTTTGAAACAGGTGTGTGATGTCCCCGTGGTTGTTTACTGTATATATGGATGGAGTCATGAAAGAAATACTATCAAGAGCAGTGGATGTTGGTGTATTGCTGAAAAGGGAGGGAATTGAGTGGAAGCTACCTATACTGCTGTTTGCGGATGATACAGTTCTGATGAGTGATAATGAATGGGAGTTGCAGGGTCTGGTAAATGAGTTTGGAACAGTGTGCGAAAAACGGAATTTGAAGGTATATGCGGGGAAGAGCAAGGTTATGGTCTTCGAAAGGGGTGAAGTCACAGAGTGTGAGGTGAAGCTGAACAATCAGGCTATGGAGATCGTCAACTCTTAAGTATCTTGGCAGTGTGTTGAGTAAAGATGGGACTATGGATGCAGAAGTGCGGGAGAGGGTTGTAGGAACGCTAAAAGCAGTAACAAGAAATAGGGTGGCCAGTATGGAAGTGAAGAAGCCCTTGCATGACTGTGGTAATCCCGACATTGACTTACGGAAGCGAAGCATGGACGTTGGTTGAGAGACTCAGACCAAGAGTGAGAGCAGTGGAAATGAATTACTTAAGGAGTGCGTGTGGAGTTACATGGAGGGATAGACAGACTAATGAGGAAGTAAAAAGGTGTGGTGTGGAGGTAGATGTGCTGGAAAGTGTGAAAAGGAACAACTTGAGATGGTTCGGCCATATGGAACGTATGGAAAGCGAGAGAATGACTAAGAGGGTGTTCGAGAGCGAGGTGGAGGGACAGAGGGAGAGGTAGACCGAATGAGAGGTGGAAGGATGGAGTGAGGAAGTACATGAACGAAGGCGGTGCTGGTTGGGGGGAGGGGCTTCGACTGACTGGGGACAGAGGTGCATGGGGGCGGTTTGTTCGTGGCCACACCTTCGGGGATCGCGGCGTCAGGCAATAGATAGATAGAAGGATGTAGTATTCTGGCGTACTGCCTGCCTTGTTTACACTACTCGCATGCTTGCGATCATGTTCTCGTCTATTTTGACTGCTGTGGCATACAATAATAGGTTAAGGGGGACTTTGCCACCCCTCACCCCCACCCTCATGACTTATTGTCATCATCATATATATTGCTAGCAAGGGGCAAATAACAAAAAATAGACAGGAACGTAACCGCGAGCGTACGACATATGTAAACATACGACTGTACGCCCGTATACTACATTCTTCCCAAAAAAGGTAAGGATGGTGTTAGCAGGCGTACGAGTAGTCTTGTTTACAAAATTCGTATGGTTGCAGTTACATTAGAGTCTAATTTGACTTTTTTTTAACTAAATTATCTCACGGCCAGCTGTTATTTTCCCCATGCTGGTAAATTGGTAATAGGCCTATATATGATGATGGCAGGGTGTCAAACGAAGGTCGAATCCATTATTTTAGTCTTTCTTATTGTCTATGCAAAGCTTAAATTATGGTTTATAGTTCATATTATGTCTTTGGAAGTGATAAAATTGCCAAAACAATGCTATATCATCTTATTTCTCTTGTATCCCTTCTCATATTCACACAAGTCTTCAAACGAAATTGCTCGGTTTGACACCCTGGTACTGTATCATGATGACAATAAGTCATGGGAGGTGAGGGTGGGCAAAGCCCCCCTCAACCCATTATTGAATATCACGACCAGCTGTTGGGTAAATTGTTTTGCTACCGGCTGTGGAATACAATACTAGGTTGACAGAGGCTTTGCCCCCCTCATTTGTTCTGGTAAGAGTTGGGTTAGCGGGTGTACCGTCCGCTTTGTTAAGTAGTCGCACGCTCGCAGTTACAGTACAGTGCTGTTATTTGCCCCTGCTGGTAATATATATGATGATGACAATAAGTCATGGGGCAAATAAAAGCTGGCCGTGGGATATTTTCGTTGAAAAAAAAAGGAAAATTAGACGTAAACGTAACTGCGGCCGTACAAATGTTGTAAACAAGATAAGTACGCCTGCTAACACCATCCTTACTTAAAATAAGGCTAGGCCTGGCCTACTTGCACAAAAGGAAATGGCCTATATACATTTTGTTGGTTTCACAATTAACCACTTCCCCGCGGTGACCGTCACCGACGGGCAGATTTTTCCGGCTATTATGTGGTCTGGGAGCGAGACCAGCTGTTGCAGGCAGCGCGGGAGGGCCTCATCCGAAGCCCACGGAGTTCGGGCTCATACTGATGTTTGACAGAGTATTCCTTCGTACATCTGCAGCGTCAGACATAGCGAACAAAATTCAAAATTGCTAATTTTTAGCGATTTTGCCCTTCATTTGCAAGATTGTTACAAGACAACCAGACGTCGTACAGAGATGATTCAGGTATATCCGTGAAAGTATGGTAACAGCTCTATTACCATACTTTCACGGATATATAATTGTACTGTGCTTTTGCTTATGCATGAAAATGAGCGGGAATGAAGGTAATTTCGTGCAATTACAGGGTTAAGTAGGCCTAGGCCTATGGGTTCATTTTAACCCTCTCACATTTTGACGCAATTTTGAGCCTATTGGGGATACTTTAACCCATCAGACCCGGAAGGGCTCTTAAACACCCATAAAAAACACCCCCGAACTACCTGGAAGGGCTCTGAGACACCCATGAGCTCAAAGCCTGTAAGCTTGGTGTGCGAGGCGTACGTCCGACGCATGTAAACAACAGCCGGCTGGACCGACGCCCCGCATCTCCGGCCACAAGAAGGAGTGCGTCGCTTGTTCGTGTGTGCCTGTATGTTATTGTTAAGTATCGAAAAGTAGTGTAAAGTGGCTGTTTTTGCCATAAAGTTATCTCCAATGAAATCATCATCACAACTGAACCAGTTGACTTAGAGAGCTATACTTAACGCCATTCTACAGGTACGAAACACATCTACGCTTGGGGATGCGCGGGAATGTGGAAGCAAGCCAAATAACAAAGATGCGGTAGCCTAGGCGTAGACGTTTTTCGGCCAAAACCCCCGGCTTTCGGGGAATATATGTATAATACATAGCCGGGGCTGGAGGGTGCCTTTGTTACCATCAGGGGTATCAAGAAACCTTTAGTTTAGTTACTTTAACCTCTGCAGTTGTCTTTGAGTTAGCTGTGGGCAGAAAACTAATTTTGGAGAGGTAATTATAAGAGTGAGAGAACTCTATTTCTTATTGCTAATCTGGCAACCTCTGCATCATATGGTCGTGAGAGGGTTAACGGTGTGACAATCACAAGTTTTAGCATTTATTTATTTATTTATTTATGTTTTCTTGTATATCATGTACAATGTGGTTTTAAACTGATGAATGTAGGAGATGAGTATTTACGTATCATCTAACTACAGTATAGTTAGGTTCGTCTTCTTTCGGCTGTTCCTCTTAGTGGAAGATTATATTGGGTCACCACAGCGGATCACTCGCCTCTATCTCGCCCTGTCCCCTGCATCTCCCTCCGTCACACCAACCACCCGCATGTCCTCCCTCACTGCATCCATGAAGCTCCTTTTTGGCTTTCCTCTTTTTCTTTTGCCTGATAGCTCCATCCCAAGCATCCTTCTCCCAACAAACTCTGCATCCCTCCCTTGCACATGTCCAAACCACTTCAATCTCGTTTCTCTCGCTTTGTCCCAGAGCCGTCATACATGCGCTGTCCCTCTTAATATACTCATTTCTAATTCTGTCCGTCCTTGTCACTCCCAATAAAAATCACAGCATCTTCATCTCTGCCCCTTGTCTTTTTGTCAATGCCACCGTTTCCATACCTTACAACGTAATGGTCTCACTACCGTCTTGTATACTTTCCCTTTCACTTTTGCAGAAACCCATCTATCGCAGTTCACTCCTGTCACCCTTCTCCACCCACTCCACTCGTCCTGCATTCTCTTCCTTACCTCTTTACCACACTCTCCGTTACTTTGAACTGTTGACCCTAAGTATTTAAACTCGTCAACCTTTGCCACCTCTACACTTTGCAACCTTGCCATTCCGCCACCATCCCTCTCATTTATACACATGTACTCAGTCTTGCTCCTGCTAACTTTCATTCCCCTTCTCTCCAATGCATACTTCCACCTCTGCAAATTTTCCTCAACCTGTTCCCGTCTCTCGCAACATATCACAATGTTATCCGCAAACATCATTGTCCATGGAGACTCCTGTCTAATCTGATCCGTCAGCCTGTCCATCAACATTGCAAACAAGAAAGGGCTCAGAGTCGATCCTTGATGTAATCCCACCTCCACCTTTAAACCATCCATCATTCCTACTGCACATTTCACCGCTGTCACACTATCCTCTTACATATCCTGCAGGACCTGCACCACCCTTACATACTTGTCTACATACATACATACATAAAATTTTAAGACTGAGTGTTCCACACATAAGTGCAGTTTCAGTCTCTTGTCCTAATGGCGGCATTCCAGGCAACCCTGTTAAGGGCTGCTTCACTTGTCAAGTTCTTGGATTTGAGATCGGCGCGTATAGTCCGATCCCAGGTCTTCCTCGGTCCACCCCTTGGTGCAGCTCCCTCCACAATCACAGACCTGCATTTTTTCACCCAATTCTGTTCATCCATTCTCTCCACATGTCCATACCATCCCAGTCTACTTGTACGCATCACCTCGCTAATACTCTTTATACCTAAACGTCTCTTCAGCTCAACATTTGTTATTCTATCCTGTAGCCTGGCCCCACACATCCATCTCGCCATTCTCATCTCATTACGCTCCATTCTGTTGACATCCTCTACTTTAACGGCCCATGTTTCTGAGACATACGTCATTGCACTTCTAACACATGAGGCATACACCTTTCCCTTCAGGGGGAGAGGCATTCTTTACATGGTCAGGATTGGCATCAATTCTCTGAACTTCCCCCAGCCACACCTAATTCTAGCAACAGTGGCAGCCTCGGCCCCACCACCGGCAGAGATGGTATCTCCCAGGTAACAAAACTTGTTCACCAGCTCCAAAGACTCATTTCCAAAATTCACAGCCACAGGATCATCATTTAACACAAGCTCGCCTTTGCACACTACGCACTCAAATTTCTCTATTTCTGACTTATCCTTTGGCAAGGGCCCCTTCATTCTACTACAGCGCTTACTCCCATGGTGTACCCAACATCGACAGATGCTACATTGAATTGAGTTAACGCCCACTCCCTTTCCACACACTGCACATGGGTATGCACCGCTCCTTTCCACATTGCCTCGTCTCAATCTACAATGCATAACCTTGGTTTTGTTAATATTGACTCTTAAACCCTTGCTCGCCATGCCCTCTCTCCACTCTCTGAATTTGGCCTCAGCATCTTGCATACTGTCAGCTATTAGGACTAAATCGTCTGCATAAAACAGTTTCAACGGGAGTCCGCCTCTAAAAACTCTACACAGTGCCTCCAAGACCATAATAAAGAGGAGGGGGCTTAACACTGAACCCTGATGGACTCCAACACGGACTGCGAACTCATCACTCAGTACACCCTTCACCCTCACCGCACTTCGCGAATCCTCATACATCTTCATTATCACACGCACCAGCCACTCTTCCACACCAAGTTTCCTCATAGCTCACTGCACAACATCTCTAGGCACCCTATCAAAGGCCTTCTCCAGGTCTACAAACACACACAAAGTAAAGATCCCTGCCTTTTAGTAAGTATCTTTCCTGTATCTGCCTGACTATGAAGATAGCATCGGTTGTACCCCTTCCTGGCATAAAACCAAACTGCATATCATCAATAGAGATGCTTTGCCTGATCAAACCCTCAAGGACTCTCTCACAGACCTTCATGATTTGGTCAAGCATTTTCAGGCCCCTATAATTTCCTCTATCTAGCGCATCCCCTTTTCCTTTGTATATATTTACTATTACACTTTTGAGCCAATCCTCTGGGATTTTCTCATCTTTAATAATGGTGTTTATCAACTCAAGTGACTAAGTTTACACCAATCTCCCCTGAGGCTTTTATCATCTCAGCGACAATGTCGGAGCAACCTGGAGCTTTACCGTCTGCCACTCCTGACTCCTTCATACAATACCACAGCTCCTCTCTTTTGGCACCCTGTCGTAAGCTTTCTCTAAATCCACAAACACACAATTCAACTCCTTTGGCCTTCTCTGTACTTCTCCATCAACACTTTCAGAGCAAGTATTGCATCTGTAGTGCATCTCCCCGGCATGAAACCATACTGTTGCTCACAGTAATAGGTTGGGGGTAGGAAAAAGGCGGCTTCAGCCCCCTACTGGCTAAACAGATGAGAATGACAATAAGTCAATGGGAAGGGGGGGGGGGGGGGGTTTGCAAAAAACCCTCTTAATACATTATGTAACCCTCACAATCTGGTTATTGCCAAATATAGCTTATTTTTGCTTTTATTCCACAATTTCCCTAATCTTCATAGCCCTTCCCACTAATGGAGGGCGTGTTTTAAGATCGTTCGATAATGGGGAAATCTTATTTTCTGAGGACTGTAAATAATATAAGCCACTGTATATTCATGAAAACTACCTATAACCGATTAACCCTTGTCTAGCGGGGGGGTTTTGGGCTTATTTGGGCATATTCAGGCCCTCCTGCATGATAAATCAAGTATCTGCATGAAAAAAAATTATTTAGCAAAAAACTAGGCGCTAAAAGCTTCAAAATGAGACCAGAACGAGCTACGTAGCACTCGTGGTTCTCATACAGTGATACCAGTAACATGGGAGTTTAGCGTATAGCGGCATATTTTCCCCAGCTATGCTCACTACTGGCTACACTGCCGGCCTCTCGAGAACACAGGGAACATGAGTTAATGGGCGGCGGTAAGCCCTAGGAGTTGGCTTTCTGGCCCGCTGCGCTCCCGGCCATTTGCACTCTATTTTAACCCTTGAAAAACCTTAATAATGCTCCTAACTTGCTGCAAATTGGAACCGGACTTAAGTCCGACCCGATCTTTAAGGGTTAATAAAACCATGGGAAAATTATTAGTCGTCTCGGAAATATTTTCCTGACCGGTTCATATACCAGTAACTGGCAGGATCACAGAACAAGTTCTGTGACACTTATTCTGGAAGGTTTTACCGGGCTAATGCGACGCTCCTTCCGGTAGATAGTTCGTAAAAAAAGAAAAAAAAAAAAACAGCTGGTGAAATAGAAGCGTTATGTGATTAGGTGGTATCTCCTTTCCCCCCCCCCCTGCCTTCCCCCCACATTCCCCCCCCCCCCCTTTCTCCCTCACTTTCCTCCTCCTGGCTAGTCAAGATGGCAGATAAATATAGGATGGAACAAAATAATATTAGGATAATAAGATGGATATCTGGGTCTGTTCTGAGAGACAGAACCTCCAGTGTGGAACTCAGAGGGAGTGCTTAGGCATTGAGAGTATTAGTGAGGGGATACTTTAGCAGTAGGCTTAGATGGTATGGACATAAGGAAAGGATGAATGAGAATAACTGGGTTAAGAAAAGCAAGTCTATGAACGGGAGGGAGTCCCAAGGAGAGGTAGACCAAGAAAGATGTGGGAACAGGTGGTACAAACTGATCTCACAGCCAAAGATCGGGCTGCCTGGAATGCCGCCATAAGTTGAACAAAAAGACTGACCTACTCACATGTAGATCATACAGTAGTCTTTAACCCTCTCACATCCTGACGCAATTTTTGAGCCTATTAGGGATACTTTAAAGCCTTTGTTACCGTCAGGGGTATCTATAAACCTTTAGTTTGTTTACTTCAACCTCTGCAGTTGTCTTTGAGTTAGCTGTGGGCAGAAAACTAATTTTGGAGAGGTAATTATAACAGTGAGAGTAATCTATTTCTTATTGCTAATCTGGCAACCTCTGCGTCCTATGGTCGTGAGAGGGTTAATGTATGTACTGTATGTGTGTATAATATGATTATATGATACATATGGTAGCCTATACTTTACATATGTTATTTGTCTGATTTGGGGGTGTCAAAAGTGGCAATTGTCAGATTTGGTATGGGTTACTGTACTCACCGGTCCCTATTTTATTTTTCCCATAAATTAACTACACATTTTATTTTATTTATTTTTTCGGTCCATATTAGAATTGAAATCTTACTGTATGTGAATATTGATGCATTGTTTGCCTAAAATTAGTCCTACTTTGATTAAATTTAACATTTTATACATATAGCTAATAGTGTGGTTTGCATTCAGTTAATCTGACTACAGTACATTGTTAATGTAAATATTAAATTTGAAAAGCAAACGATGGGAGAATATTGTATACCAGTTAAATAACAAGTGTTGTTTGGAAGTTAATGAAGAATACTTTGATTAAATGATGAATGTGTAAATACTACTGGTGCTGGTTGCTCAGGATATGGAAGTGTAAGTAGCTTTGAAGTATCTGTAAATTGGCTGGGAGTACATATTGAAAGATAGAAACAGTGAACAAAATTGCAAGATATTGTGCTATCAGTATAATTTGACATACGCACACTGGTAGCGGTAAGCCTAATTATGTAAATTGGACTGGCTACAAAAATTTAAAGTTTATTGGCGTATTCAGAGAATAAGTAAGATGATTTGCTTGGAGTGTTAGTATTTACAAAATATTGAATTTGATAATCAGACAGTATACTGGTCAAATTTGTTGTTGACCTCCTTTTGGATTTGTATCAACAATTGTGGAGTCGATTGTGTACGGCATAATACTAGTAATGCTGCGATAGAAGTTGTGTGATCATATGTAAAATGCTTGTCAATGTCTTGGAGGATAGCAGATAACCTATTTCTCTTTCTTTTTTCTGCTCCCTTTCTTTCTCCCTCTCTTATCCCCGACTCCCTCTCTTATCCCCGACTCCCTCTCTTATCCCCCCACTCCCTCTCTTATCCCCCCACTCCCTCTCTTATCCCCCCACTCCCTCTCTTATCCCCCCACTCCCTCTTTTGCCCTCACTCCCTCTCTTGCCCCCACTTCCTCTCTTGCTCCCACTTCCTCTCTTGCTCCCACTTCCTCTCTTGGTCCCACTCCCTCTTGCTCACACTCCCTCTCTTTTCTCCCACTCCCTCTCTTTCCTTCTACTCCCTCTCTTTTTTCTCCCACTCCTCTTCTTTATCCCACTACTCTTCTTTATCCCACTCCTCTTCTTTATCCCACTCCTCTTCTTCTTTATCCCACTCCTCTTCTTCTTTATCCCACTCTTCTTCTTTATCCCACTCCTCTTCTTCTTTATCCCACTCCTCTTCTTCTTTATCCCACTCCTCTTCTTCTTTATCCCATTCCTCTTCTTCTTTATCCCACTCCTCTTCTTCTTTATCCCACTCCTCTTCTTCTTTATCCCACTCCTCTTCTTCTTTATCCCACTCCTCTTCTTCTTTATCCCACTCCTCTTCTTTATCCCACTCCTCTTCTTCTTTATCCCACTTCTCTTCTTCTTTATCCCACTTCTCTTCTTCTTTATCCCACTCCTCTTCTTCTTTATCCCACTCCTCTTCTTTATCCCACTCCTCTTCTTCTTTATCCCACTCCTCTTCTTCTTTATCCCACTCCTCTTCTTCTTTATCCCACTCCTCTTCTTTATCCCACTCTTCTTCTTTATCCTCTTCTTCTTTCAACCACCCCTCTTCTTCTTTCAACCACCCCTCTTCTTTTATCCCACTCCTCTTCTTTATATCCTCTTTATCCCACTCTTCTTCTTTATCCCACTCCTCTTCTTCTTTATCCCACTCCTCTTCTTCTTTATCCCACTCCTTCTTCTTTATCCCACTCCTCTTCTCTCTTCTTTATCCCACTCCTCTTCTTCTTTATCCCACTCCTCTTCTTCTTTATCCCACTCCTCTTCTTCTTCCTCTCACTCCTCTTCTTTCTCCCACTCCTCTTCTTCTTTCTTCCACTCCTCTTCTTCTTTCAACCACTCCTCTTCTTCTTTCTTCCACTCCTCTTCTTTCTTCCACTCCTCTTCTTTCTCCCACTCCTCTCTTCTCTTCTTCTCCCACTCCTCTTCTTTCTCCCACTCCTCTTCTTTCTCCCACTCCTCTTCTTTCTCCCACTCCTCTTCTTTCTCCCACTCCTCTTCTTTCTCCCACTCCTCTTCTTTCTCCCACTCTTCTTCTTTCTCCCACTCTTCTCTTTCTCCCACTCCTCTTCTTTCTCACTCCTCTTCTTTCTCCACTCCTCTTCTTTCTCCCACTCCTCTTCTTTCTCCCACTCTTCTTCTTTCTCCCACTCTTCTTCTTTCTCCCACTCTTCTTCTTTCTCCCACTCTTCTTCTTTCTCCCACTCTTCTTCTTTCTCCCACTCTTCTTCTTTCTCCCACTCTTCTTTCTCCTCTTCTTTCTCCCACTCTTCTTCTTTCTCCCACTCTTCTTCTTTCTTCGTATTCTTCCACTCTTCTTCTTTCTTCCTCCTCCCCCACTCTTCTTCTTTCTTCTCCTTCTTTCTCCCACTTCTTCTTTCTCCCACTCTTCTTCTTTCTCCCACTCTCTTTCCCACTCTTCTTCTTTCTCCCACTCTTCTTCTTTCTCCCACTCTTCTTCTTTCTCCCACTCCTCTTCTTTATCCCACTCCTCTTCTTTATCCCACTCCTCTTCTTTTCTCCCACTCTCTTTTTTTTTCTCCCACTCTCTTTTTTTTTCTCCCACTCTCTTTTTTTCTCCCACTCTCTCTTTTTTTCTCCCACTCTCTCTTTTTTTCTCCCACTCTCTCTTTTTTTCTCCCACTCTCTCTTTTTTTCTCCCACTCTCTTTTTTCTCCCACTCTTTTTTCTCCCACTCTTTTTTCTCCCACTTTTTTCTCCCACTCTCTTTTTTCTCCCGCCCTTCTTTCTTCCCGCCCTCTTCTTTTTTCGCCTCTTCCTTTTTTCTCCCCTCTTCTTTTTCTCCCCTTTTTTTTCTTCTCCCCTCTTCTCTCTTCCTTCTCCCCTCTTCTCTCTTCCTTCTCCCCTCTTCTCTCTTCCTTCTCCCCCTTTTTTCTCTCCCTCTTGTCCCCTCTTCTCTCCATCTTTTTTTCTCCCCTCTTCTGTTTTTCTCTATTCCTTCTCCGCCTTTTTTTCTCCCCTCTCCCACCTCTTGTCCCCTCTTCTCTCTCCTCTTCTGTTCCCCTCTCTTATTTTGGTCCTCTCTCTCTCTTTTCTCCCCTACCTTATTTCCTCTTTCCCACATGTCCCTTTCTGTGCATCTTTTTCTCTCTATTTATCTCTTGTGCTTCTGATGTTGTTTCCCTTTCGTTGAGCATTAGCTTCGACTACTGGTTGTTATTGTCGTTCCCTAGGCTGCCTGGCCGAACAGCCCCGTCGACTACTGGTTGATTTAACTATACAGCACGATGCCAGTAACACCTTTTTTATTCTGGCTATCATTATACAGTATGATTATAATATGTATGTATTACATCCGAGATAGGTTGGTCCTTGGGAATCGAGGTCTTAGGAGGAACAATATGACCAGTGAGGCAGCGAACAACATTTTTATTTTCATACCAGACGTTTCGACATAGTGGATGTCATCATCAGTGATCTAAAAGTTAAATGTAAAAACCCATAATTAAAAAGATGGGTCTTATATAATTAAAATATTCTAGCAATGGGTAAAACCTATACAATTGAGTATATGTATGGATTCAAGAACCCTTGAATCCATACATATACAAGTTAGCAAGCCCCAACTAAATAATATGTTGTCTGCTGCCCCCCTTTCAATTGTATAGGTTTTACCCATTGCTAGAATATTTTAATTATATAAGACCCATCTTTTTAATTATGGATTTTCAGGGTTGGAAAAAATTCGATTTGATTTTTTTTACACAAATTTCCATTTTGTGCCAAACTTGTATAATATTGTAAGTACAGTACTGTACTGTATAATTATATATTCCTACATCTTAAAGGTTATTATTTTGATTATATTATGACAGAAAAACAATTAAATCAAAGTACTGTAATTTAACCCTCTCCGAACAGCCATTTAAACCTTCCCGCCTTACCTTTGGATACCTTTGGATGTGTTCGCCGCTCCTCTAGCGGCACCAAGGAGCGCGACGCCCCTCGTTATGGGTGGTGATTTGGTGCAGTAGACTGTTTGAAGCGACAGCTCGCTCCCTTGCGAGGATGGGCTCGTCTGGCACTTTTTGCAGTTCGACATCTAGGGCTCTCTTGAAGTTGTCTAACGAGATGTCCCTCATGTCTCTTACTCGCCGTGGGAGTTTGTTGAAGAGACGTGGGCCTCTGTGTGATAACCAGCCCTCTCGCAGAGAGCCCATAGCACCCCTGTTATTCATCCGGGGGATTTCGCATTCCCAGCCTCTCCTATCACTGAATTTCATGACTATCGGAGTATGTAGGTTTGGTACTAAACCCTCTGCGATTTTCCATGTGTATATTATTAGGTAACGTTCTCTTCTACGTTCCAGTGAGTACAGATTCAGTGCTCTTAAACGCTCCCAATAGTGTAGATGTTTTATCGAACTTATATGCGAAGTGAAATTGCCAATTCTGAATCAGGATTTTGGCGCGCTTATAAATACGTCCAAAAACGACCTATCCTAGGTTATATATATATATCTCTATATATCCAGAGGCAGTACTCCTTATCTTGCGATGAGTGAAGACTAGAAGTCTCTAGACCAAGAGGTTCAGTTTTTATTGTGAGAATGTGTAGGTCAGTTTTGGCCGCTGCGAGCCTAGATCCTTGTAAATTACAGTTACGTCATTTACAGATACTTATATCTCTGCAAATAAATAGCTTAACCTAGGTTATATACATACCAGAGGCAGTACTCTGCATTATCTTGCGATGGGTGAAGACTAGAACACTGTACATTAACCCGCTGAGTGCCAGCCAATTTTGACGGTGTGCTTCTGCCAGTGCCAGATTTTTTTTTTTTTTTTTTTTTTTTTTGCTAAATCTATCAAGTTGGGAGAGAAAGGAAGGATAATGGTAAAAAAAACCCACTCCCCTTGTCCATTTTCGCCAGAAATCAGGTCCCCGATGGTCCTGAAAGTAGCTGAAAAGACACTACTGTATAGACTACAGAGACTTTTATGGTATCGGAATGTATGGGTGGGAGGGTAGTGGGAGGGTGGTTTTGGGGTTGGTGGGGGGAAGGTAGAAGCGTAATTAACTCGTGTTACAAATATGAAGCCGATTGGTGAGGTAGTTTCGCCACCACGGATTTTCCTTTTCTTCGTATGGATACGCTGGAAGTGGGTGGTGAGAGGCGGTTGGGGGTGTGGTGGGGGGAAGGCAGAAGGGGAAGGGACTTGTCACACAAATATGGAACCGATTGGTGCAGTCGTTTCGCCGCCACAGATTTTCCTTTTTTTTTCCTTCTGACGGGACCGATAGTCAGCGAGTGGGTGGGAGGAGGGTTTTGGGATTTTTGTGGTGGGTAGCCAAAAGGGTAAGGTACATGTGGTAAAAATATGAAAGCCATAGATGCAGTCATTTCGTTGCTACGATTTTTTTCGGCGAGGATGTATATATACGTCCCGGGCACTGGGCGTGACAACACCCTAGGACGTATATATACGTCCCTGGCACTCAGCGGGTTAAGCGGTTATTGTATGAGGTGAGAAATAGGACGGCTGTTTTGTGATGCTACTGAGAAATTTTGAATGCGACGATGCAGTATTGGCAGTCACCGCTATGGTCTATTTACATTCATTCAACAATTGATTATTGATTATGTACAGTATTCTGTATTAACCCTTTCGCGCACTGCAGGACGCGATCGCGTCCTTACAGGATACTTTAAACCTTTGTGACCATCAGAGTTGTTTAGAAACCTTTAGTAATTACTTCAACCTCTGTAGTTGTCTTTGAGCGAGTTGTGGTCAGAAAACTAATTTTGGAGAGGCAATTATGAGATTAAGAAAATTATTTTCTGAATATTAAACGGCAAACCCCGGAAATGAAAGAGTTAATATTGATTATTGGTTTATTTCACCATTGTAAGCATTCCTATTTCACTATCGACTGCTTTCATGCATCGTTTGAGACTCACTAAATCAATAGAAGCTTTCGTTAGGCCTGCACGCAAGCAGGAGTCACCTGACTGACTGGCTATGTGTTTTTGTTCTTGTTGGTTATACGGACCATCTGCTAAGACAACAAAACTTTCTCCAAGTGTGATTTTAAGTGATGTTAAGCCATGAAATAATGCTATGGAGCTATGTAGGCCAGCCGGGCTAGGAGGGTTAAGGAACAAAGATAATTAATTTTCTATAAAAGAACACAATTTATTTATTTTTTTTAAATTCTTGAACTAGTGCAAAAGTTTATTAGAAATATGCAAAATATTGTTGATATAGGTTACTATATAATGTTTAAGAAGGTAAACTTTTTGGTAGACTATTAAGATTAGCGCAAAATGTCTTATAATTACTTGAAATGTGATATTTTAATGAAAATATAAATTTTGATTTTAATCAATGATTTTTTCTTTAATTATAATCAATTAAAATTGTTTGATTTTAATCATGTCAACCCTGGTGTTTTTACATTTCACTTTTAGATCACTGATGATGACATCCACTATGTAGAAACGTCTGGTATGAAAATAAACATATTGTTCGCTGCCTCACTGGTCATTTTGTTCCTCCTATGTATGTATGTATGTATGTATATACTCAGGCACATACCCCATTGCTGGAGGTGGTTGACACGAGACAGAGCCCTAACATAAACAAAATTTAAAGTTCCTATTCGCAGGGTCCGAGACCACTTTCGCGCTCCCTCGTCCCTTCCTCTGTCTCGTCGTGTAGGAGAATTACCGGTATACAAGGGGAGGAGGAGTCATAGCCCCTTGCCCCCAGAAGGAAATGTACTAAAAAAAATTGCTTCCGTGCTGACTCTGCCTAGGCAAACTCTTCCATCTCGATCTCTCCTCTAATGTCTTCCCTTCTTGCTGGAAGTTTGCCCTCATTCAACCTGTCCAAGAAGGGTAACCGCTCAGTCTAAACCCTCCAACTATTGTCCAATTGCCCCTATTTCTTGCATCTCCAAAGTTTTTGAAACTCTTCTTACTTAAAAATTTCTTGAGCATTTCTCTTCTCATAATCTACTCTCAGATAGCCAGTATGGCTTCCTTAGGGGTCGCTCTACTTGTGATCTTCTTTCATATCTTAAAACTCTTGGTCATCCTCCTTTCGGGACTTCGGTGAGACCTTTTCTTTTGCGCTAGACATATCGAAGGCCTTCAATAGAGTCTGGCACAAGTCTCTAGTTTCTAAACTACCCTCCTTCGGTTTCTATCCCTCCATCTGTGACTCTATATATATCTCTAATTTCCTTTTTGGCTGTTCCATTGCTGCAGTTGTGGACGGCCGCCGTTCACTTCCTCAACCTATCAACTCCGATGTTCCTCACGGTTCTGTCCTATCTCCAGTTCTCTTGCTAATATTCATTAACTGCTAATATTCATAATATTCATTAATATTCATTAATATTCATTAATATTCTCAACTGCACCTCCAGCCCGATTCACTCATATGCTGACGACTCAACATTACCTATTCAACTAGCCTTCCACAATATCACTCCCAGCAGTTACTCCAAAACTCATGTGAGGAGGCGATAGCACACCTATCTTCTTATCTTTCTACTATCTCTGATTGGGTCAGAGAAAACCTTATTGCTTTCAATGCTTCCAAAACTATTTCTCCATCTGTCTATTTGTCACAACCTTCCACAAGACTATTATTTACTCTTCAACAACATACAAATTAACCCTTTATCTTCTTTTTAATATTATTTGTGCAATGGTGTCTTTTTCTTCTGATCTCTCTTGGAAAAACCATATTAGTGATGATATTACCACTCTTGGTAAAACACCTTCCCAGAATCTGGGTGTGCTCAACTGCTTCCAAGTGATGATATTACCACTCTTGGTAAAACACCTTCCCAGAATCTAGGTGTGCTCAACTGCTTCCAGGGGTTCTTTACCCCTGCACAGCTTCTTGCTCTGTACAGGGGCACATTGCGTCCATGTATTAAGTAATTTTTGTATGTGTGGGGAGAATCCTCTCACACAGCACTTCTACAGTAGACAAAATAGAAAAGAAAGCCTTTCGTCTCATTAACTCCCGTCCACTCACCGATTCTCTGCAATCTCTTCCCCACAATGTTGCAGCTCTTGCTATCCTACCGCTATTACAATTATCGGTGTTCTTCAGAGCTCTCTCAGTGTATACCACCACATAGACCATGTAACACTTGTATTGCAATACAATTCCACCCCTACTCGGTGCAATTCTTCAACCCAAGAGTGAAACGACATTCCTAATCTTTCTTCTATTCAACAGCTGAGCTCCGGAACACACACTCTGAATCCATCTTCCCCTCATCCTATGACTTAAATAGCTTCAAACTGTGTGTTCATGTATCTTTCTTACAGTTTCTTACAGTAGATCCTCTGAAAAAAGGCAAACTAGGCCTGTGTATCCAGCTCAGTACCAGTACTTGCACTGCTGCGGTCGTTCACGGTGTTGTTGTTGTTGTTGTTCCCTAAGCTGCCTGGCCGAACAGCCCCGAGTCCCTGAGGAAGGCCATGGCCACGATCGGGCTTTCCCACAGAGCTCTCATTGAGTGTAGATTATGTTGTTGGCGTAAGTGGTTGTGTGAAATGCAGTCTTCTATGATGTGTTTAATGGTATGGGGTGCTGTGTTACATCCCGGGCAGGCGTCGACAACGGAGTCATCCAGTCTCTTCTGATAGCTCAGGAGAGCTGGATGGTGTCCGCATCTCAGCCTGGCCAGGTGGACTCTGTCCTCGCGAGGAAGGGAGGATTCGGAAGGATGGATTTCGGGAGGTTGTGCATGCAGCTGTGTGTTGTCTGTGAGTGAGTGGATGGATTGGCGAGAGATATGAGTATGGATGTGCTTCTGGAAGTTGGTTCGGGGTGGGCAGGGAGGGAGAGAGGACAATAATTGTGTGTGATACCGTGTGCTGGGTGTTGTTTTGATATTTCTTGGTGTCTGTGGGTGTGTTGCGAGGAAGGGAGGATTCGGAAGGATGGATTTCGGGAGGTTGTGCATGCAGCTGCGTGTTGTCTGTGAGTGAGTGGATGGATTGGCGAGAGATATGAGTATGGATGTGCTTCTGGAAGTTGGTTCGGGGTGGGCAGGGAGGGAGAGAGGACAATAATTGTGTGTGATACCGTGTGCTGGGTGTTGTTTTGATATTTCTTGGTGTCTGTGGGTGTGTTGCCATGTAGTTTAGTGGGTGGTCTTGGTTCGTGGAGGCTGCTGCCAGGAATTGAGTGCCTCTCATGTCCAGATGGTCTTTGACTTTGAGGATTTTGGTTTCTTGATGTAGGTGATCTGTGGGTGCAGTAGCTGTGCAGCCTGTAATGATCTTCAGGGCTTTGTTTTGAATAGTCTGTAAGGTCTTATGATGTGTTTCAGCTAGGTTAGAAGCCCAGGCTGGGCTTGCGTATTCCATCACTGATCTTATGTATTGTTTATATACTGTGGTGGTAGTTTCTTTGTTGTGTCCAAATTTTGTGTGAGCAAGTGACCTGAGGGCGTTAAGTCTGGGTGTCAGTTTCTTTTTAATGTTTGTGGTGTGCTGTTTGAATGTCATATGAGTATCATATGTTACTCCTAGGATTTTGGGTGTGTGTGTATGTGTTAGGGGTGTGTTGTTTATGGTGAGTTGAGGGATGTATTCGTGTTCACCTGTCCAGCTTGTGAGCAGGGTAGCGGTGGATTTGGCTGGAGCTAGATTAAGTCTGTTTGTAGTGCACCAGCCATGTAGCGTGTTGAGATAGGGTTGAAGGAGATCTGTTGCTCTTCTTGGGTCATGGTGTGTGCATGTGAGTGTTATGTCATCTGCATAGGAGGCTAAGTTTATTTGGGGCGTATTGGGTGTAGTTATATCGTGCATGTACAGATTGAAGAGTGCGGGCGATAGGACGGATCCTTGTGGGACTCCGTTTGGAAAGTTTCTGATTTTAGATGACTGACCGGCAAAAGATACGTGTGCACATCTGCCTGCTAGGAAGTTGGCCAGCCACCTTTTTGTGTTGTTGTGCATGTTTGTGTTGTAGATTTTGTTTGTTAGGTTGTGGCGGGGGATGGCATCGAAGGCTTTACTAATGTCGAGTGTGGCTAATAGTGATCTGTGTGGTGGTCTAGCTGAGTTGATGCCGTCAAAAGCTCTTTGTGTAAGGTCTGTGAGAAGAGTGTTTGTGGAGTGCAGTGGCCTAAAGCCATGTTGTGTTGGAGCTAGGGGTAGGTCGGGTGTAATTAGTTGTAATACTAGGCGTTCCATGACTTTGGAGGGGGAGCAAAGGAGTGTGATGGGGCGGTGCGAGGAGGGTAGCGTGGGGTCTTTGTTGGCTTTGGGGAATGTGATGATGATACCATGCTTCCAAATGTCTGGTATTGTGTTGTGTGAATAGCTGTATTTTGATATGTTAGTGAGTGCTTGTATGCCTTGTGGTCCCAGGTGTCTGAGGTGTATGTTGCTTATGTTGTCTAGGCCACAGGCAGGTGAGTGCTTGAGATTGTTGATGATATGCTTTGTCTGGTGATTGGTGAAGGGTGTATAGTCAGGGTCTGTGGGGAATTGTCTCTTACGTCGGATGACACGTCGGTTGTCTTTGTGAGGTTGTAGGTGGCTGACATGTGAGAAGTGATTGATGAGAGTGTTTGCTTGTTGTTTACATGAAGGAGTAGAGTCTGTTGTTGTGATTGCAGCATGTGATTGTGTTGTGTTGCTGTTGGAAAGTGTGATGCTGTTTAGTGTTTTGTAGAGTTTTTTGGGGTTTGTTTTGTGATCAAGTGTTTGTAGGAAGTTATTCCAATTTAGTTTTTGTTGTTCTTGTATTTTGTTGTTAGTTTGGGTGTTGAGTGCTTGAATTTGTTGTGTGATGTCTTGTGTGTGGGGTGCTGGGGAGTGTTTCAGTGTGTCGCGTTGTCTGATGAGGTCTTGAATTTCTGGTGTGAAGTTGGGGTTGTGTCTTTTTCTGTTACCTCTTGGAATGTGTTTCTTGTCAGCATTTTGGATAGTTTTATTGAGTATGTGTACAGCATTGTTGATGTTAGTGATGGGTGTACTGTTTAGAGTTGTGAAGTGTTGTTCTGTCTCATTTGTAAATGCTTCCCAGTTAGCTCTTTTATAATTGGTGTATGTGTGTTTGTGGCTAGCTGGGGTGAGTCTGGTTTTGGTGGTGATAATGATCGGGAGGTGGTCAGAGCCTAAGGTTCTGACCACCCTCCAGGATGTTGTGGGGGCGAGTTCTGGGGAGCAAAAGGTGATGTCTGGAGATGATGGGTTATAGAGGGCTTGGTGAGGAATATGGGTATGTTGATGGATGTCGTTAAGGATGATGAGGTTATCTGTTTGGTTTTGTAGTACCAGCCCTCTGTCTGTGTCGGGGTTGTCGACAAACCAGGCTGACGTCTTGGCGTTGAAGTCACCACCCAGGATGATATGTGGGGTGTTTGTAATGTGTTGTGTGTTTGTAATGTGTTGTAAGTGTGGTCTGTATTCATTTGGTACTGTAGGGGATGTTTGGGGAGGGATGTATGTGTTTATGATGGTTATGTTGGATTTGTTGCCAGTGTGTATTTTAATTGATTGTATTTCTGTTGTGTTATCATTTGGGGGGAGGAGGGATTTGGTTTGTACACTGGTTACTATGTATGATATTTCATTGTGTACCAGGGTGATGAGGCCACCGCCCCCGCCGACAGCCCGGTCTTGTCTGATGGTGGTGAAATTATGAAATGTGGGTGTTTTTTGTGATGTGCAGAGTTTTGTTTCTTGTAAGATGGCAATGTGTATGTTGTGTTGTTTGATGAAGTGTGAGAGTTCGTGTTTCTTTGTGTTAATGCCATCTATGTTCAATTGGAGAATGTTAATGTTATGTGCACGATGTATGTTGGGTGCTGCTGCACGAGGATGGGGTGGGGGTGAGGGAGGGGCTGGAGGTTGGGATGGGTGAGGTGGGGGTGGGGATTGGGGAGCAGGAGATGGGGGTTGGAATGGATTAGGATGGGGTGTGGTATGTTGAGTTGAGGATATGGATGGTATGGGGAGGTTAGGTGGGTTAGGGAGGAGAGGTGGATGGGTTTTAGGGGGGGGAGTGGATGATATGAAAAGGCTAGGTGGGTTGGGGAGGAGAGGTGGACGGGTTTTAGGCGAGGGAGGGGCATGAGGAACAGGTCCAGGTGTTCGTGTAGTGTTTCTTGGAGGCAAGTGTTGTACAGGTGAAGTGGGTCCAGTTCCTGCATGCGTTGCAGAGAACTGAACCCTTAGTGTGGCGACTCGAAGTGATGGGTTTTGAGCAAGTTGGACATATGTATGTGTACGTGGGTCCTGGGTTGCTCTCAATGTCTCCGGCTAAAAGAAGTCTTCAAGAAATGACAGCCGGAGAGTCATTTCTCGGTGTAGGAAAAACTGTGTGATGTGTGTGTGTGGTGTGAGAGGTGTGGAAATTCCCGGCGCGACCGAAGCCGCTCCAAGGACCCGTGCCCCCAGGGAGGGGGCAGGGGATAGTTGTGACGGTTTGGCTCCCGAAACTGCTCCCCGCGGCCGGCATCCGGTTGTCCTCCACTGGTCGATTGATCTTGTCTCCGGCCGTGGAGGGTCGGCAGCCATCCGCGGTTGGCAGCTCCGGGAGGTGGTCCCACGGCGTAGACGCCGCCACATCAGGACCTTCACGGTGTTGGCGGCGGCAGTAGCAGACGCAACATTTTTACTATTCTGTATTTTTGCTTTATAATCAAACTTCAAATCTTGTCTTCCCCATGCTTTATCAAGATTACTTTCAAACTTCCTTATTGATTCGGAATCGACTACATACTGGGGCAGTGCGTTCCACTCATTTACCACTCTATCACAAAATGAGTTCTTTGCCTTTTCAAGCCTATTTCTTTCTTTGTAAATTTTCTTAGAGTGTCCTCTCGTTCTTGTTCCCTCCCGCATCAAGAAGATACCTTCACACACATCCTCATCATACATTCCTGACACTATCTTAAAAGTCTCTATATCATATCCCCTCTCTTTCTCCTATATATGCCAGTGTCGGAAGCCCCAGTGTCCTCAACCTCTGTTCATAGCCCACGTTCTTCAACTATCTTGACTCGTGCATTCCTTGATTTTGGCCCTGTCACTTTCAACTCTGGGGAGGCACTTGTCACAGGCATTTTTACCTTTGGTCTCCCTCATCCACAAAAAAAAAAAAAAATCAAGCTAAGTATTTATTATTATTACCTTAATTAGCCTTGCATTCCACACAATATAATACAGAATCTATTTCTGTGTTCAATCTTATCTACATTAATAATGTGTTATACGGTAGTTGTTATATTTTTGTTTCTCAGATTGGATGTAATTTACTAACCCTTAACCCCTTGAGTACCAGCGATGCATGTTATGCGTCACCTTTGTATGTAATGCTAAACCCCAGCGACGCAGTGGTTGCGTTCGTGTTAATTACTCTTGCCCTATGGCACCTAGAGGGTTCAGATTTGTATGGGAACTGCTTTAGTATCCCACGCGGGTTCAGATTTGTATGGGAACTGCTTTAGTATCCCACGCAACAATACCGATGATTCGAAACCCTCCCAAGTCCAGCTGTGTGCGTGCGGGAGTGATTTTCCAGTATTTTGCCTAGCCATTTCCCCATGTTAATTGCGACTTTCGGCTGCCCCGCAGGACCCCTAAATGACCTAGGTGACCTTTTTTTGGTGTTTTTTCCTTCATTACCGATACGAACCCATCCCATGTGTTTTCAGGAGAAAAAAAAAATGACAACCTGCTGGTCCCACGTTGTATATTTATTATAAATCAGCTGGTGCTCAATGGGTTAATAAAAAAATATACAGTATTGGCATAGGAAATGTAAAAGATATCTGAATTGTCTGAGAGGGTAAGATACTTCAGCTTGCCAACCAATTAGCTGTATTGATACAAAATACTTTTAAGCCTCAATTGCAAATTTGAGTTGCATTCAGTTTCTAGCCCTGTCCATAGTTCAAGTTTTATAACTAAAATCTGTGAGTTGGACACTTGTAATGAAGTTGATAATCCATCCAACCTGCTCTTGTAAATGAAGTGCGCAGCTTATATACTGTATTGATAATAATATTGGTGTTAAGAATGATGTTAATTAATATAAAGAGGTACAGGATTTTTTTTTTGTGAGGTTGGTCCTTTGAGATCTGTATCCCATAAATGTTCTTTCCTCTTGTATAGCGTTAGGCAATTTATAGTGCATTTTTCTATTTTTTGTGCATAGAGACAAAAGGCAAAGTTGAAAGAGTGACAAGAGAGCCAAATTTGTTACAAAATTGTGTTATTTTGGAAAGAAGTGTGGTGTGCTTGTTAACCTATAAACGGCGAGCTGTGTGTATTGAACACCACTGTTCTGGGCGACGATATTAGGCTCCATTCATGCCTATAATCGTCATTTTACGATAAATATCGTTATTACTTATTCATATGCGCCTATTTTACCTTCACTATGAATATAGTAACCTGTAACAACAATAAAACAAGTGGAAATATAATTTTTCTGGTCAAAATCGCGAATAAACATGGAGCAGCCCATACATGAAATGTGGAGCAATGTGAGGCAACTCCTCCCCTTGCAAGGCCTCAAGCTTGACTGACTCATTCACCCCACCATCTAGCTCTGCCAACACACTCGCTAGGCACATAAGCACATCCTCCAACCAGTTTGCTAATGTTAGCACAAAAATATACCAACGAATTAGGGAATAACAGGGAAAATGGTGATAATTGAAGGGGGGAGGGGAAATGGGGGAAGGAGGGGATGTGGAGGAGTGATATGAGGAATAGGGAAAAAAAAAAAAAAAAAAAAAATGTTTTAACCCTCCAGCCCCGGCTATGTATTATATATATATTCCCCGAAATCCGGGGGTTTTGGCCGAAAAACGTCTACGCCTAGGCTACCGCATCTTTGTTATTTGGCTTGCTTCCGCATTCCCGCGCATCCTCAAGCGTAGATGTGTTTCGTACCTGTAGAATGGCGTTAAGTAGAGCTCTCTAAGTCAACTGGTTCAGTTGTGATGATGATTTCATTGGAGATAACTTATGGCAAAAACAGCCACTTTACACTACTTTTCGATACCTAACAATAACATACAGGCACACACGAACAAGCGACGCACTCCTTCTTGTGGCCGGAGATGCGGGGCGTCGGTCCAGCCGGCTGTTGTTTACATGCGTCGGACGTACGCCTCGCACACCAAGCTTACAGGCTTTGAGCTCATGGGTGTTTAAGAGCCCTTCGGGTAGCTCGGGTGTGTTTTTTATGGGCGTTCAAGAGCCTTTCCGGGTCTGGAGGGTTAAGTGCTACTGGGGCCTTTTAAAATGTTTTTTTTAGGCCTTCCCTCTTAAGAGCTTTGCCGCCGTTGCCCAGTAAAACTTCTTAAGAGCTTTTCCGCTGTTCCCGGGTTAAGAGTAGTGAAATAAATAGGAGGAAGTGTTTGTGATAGCTATCTGGATTACTCTATGAGTTGGTGAGACACAAACAGAAACAGTGATAGAAGCTAGATAAATGAAACAGGAGTTCCAGCATCACCATTTGGTTTGGGTCCAGTAAATTATTAGCTTGATGTCCAGTATTCGATAAATGGATATTTATCGTGGTCATGTGCTGTATCTTTTTACTGTCTTGATGGTGTAATGGTTATAGCCTTTAAGTTCTATATATGGTTTCCTGGGATCGAATCCTGGGAGGATCGCATGCTTTAATTTCAGTTGAGGGGGTTATTGGTGTTAAGAACTGTCTTGATAGCGTAATGGTTAGCGCGTGAAATTTCGGTATGAGTATGCTAGGTTCGAATCCTTGGAGTACCACATGTATTATTAGTTTCATTGATTTCATTAATTAGGTTTATATATAAGTTAATTGGTGGGTTGGTGATAATATGAATTAATTATTATGTGGTATATATATACTGTATACAGTATATATATATATATAATTTTATTATACATACATACACAGTCAACCCTTGAATGTGCGGACTAATAGGGGGGGACCCATGTCCGCACAATGAAAAAGTCCGTACATGGGAAATAGAGTAAATAGGCCTAGGCTATACGATGTTTTCTAACCCTAACCCATCCTAAGGACGTTGTTGAGATCCGGGCGATATGGCCGAAAAACTTATTTAATAGGCTACCCTTATCTTTGTTATTTGAACAGCTAGAAAATTCCCACACATCTCTAAACATACTGCTGTTTCCAATCTGTAGACTGGCATTAAGTAGAGCTCTCTACGTCAACTGGTTCAGTTGTGATGACGATTTCCGTGGAGAGTTTTGAGGCGATGTTAGCAATATGGTGACACGGGCAGGCAATTTCCCGCCGAAATCGTCAAAATACGATAATGTAACCATAAGTACTATATATCTCTTATATACTTACCTTAATTCTTTATAATATTTCATAATAAACTTATATAAAACAAGTTATAAGTTCAAATGAAAAATCAGTGTACCAGTACCTACCGAAACGCGTGTGTTATTGTTATGTCGGTTTGTGTGTGTGTGTGTGTTCTTTTCTTGTGTGGCTATGTCGGCCGTATCAGTAGGGAGTCTAAAAACCCGAGTTATTTATGTAGGCAACAAAATGTTATAATTATACTCTATGGAATATAATTTAATTTTACCAAATAATATTTATAATAGTAGGATAAAAGCCAAAGAAAAATCCATTAAACTTTGTTATTGTGTTATCTGCTAAAACAAATTTAGTGTTGAAAACACTAAATATTATTTGGGTAAAATTAAATTAAATTCCATAGAGTATAGGCCTAATTATAATAACATTTTGTTGCCTACATAAATAACTTGGGTTTTTAGACTCCCTACTGATACGGCTGACATAGTCACACAAGAAAAGAACACACACACACACACAAACCGACATAACAATAATACACGCGTGTTTTGGTAGGTACCGGTACACTGATTTTTCATTTGAACTTATAACTCGTTCTATATAAGTTTTACTATGAAATATTATAAAGAATTAAGGTAAGTTTATAAGAGATATATAGTACTTATGGTTACATTATCGTATTTCGACGATTTCAGCGGGAAATTGCCTGCCCGTGTCACCACCCGACCCGCCAAATACCGGACAACTTTTAAATTAACGGACTTTTGCCCGATTTGTCCGGTCTTTTGGGGACTTGTCCGTATTGGCTGTTGGGTCCGCACAAACCGAAGTCCGGTCAACTGGGGTCCGCCCATGCGAGGGTCGACTGTATATATATATATATATATATATATATATATATATATATATATATATATATACTGTATACCGGTATGTAAGGGTGATCGTCAAGGTCTTTCATGAAATTGAGAGGGTGAATTCTTGGTCATTTTAAGACCTTGTTACGCTATGAGTAAACTCCGATGACACCACCGTTATCACATAATGGCCATGCAAGCATATCAATTGGAATGGGAAGTGAAACAGCCGTGGAGTTCATATCAAAGTATTGTTTTATTCCCTACAACGATAACTTTTAACAAATGTTCAGAGTATCTCCAATGTACTTTATTGATTGCATGTCGACGCATTGATTGTCAAACCCTTTCCAACATACCTGGACTATCTCTGATTAGCTAACACCCTTGGAGCACAAGTCCCCATAGTTCATCTTATGTGTGGTCCTCGATTTCATAAACAATGCTCTTTAGATGGCCCCATATGAAATATGTAAAAGAGGATTGAGATCAGGTGAATGAGCAGGCCAGTAGATAGCCCCACATTAGCCCTTTCAGGCTCCTAAGATGACATTTAGTATATATATATATATATATATATACTGTACAGTATACTGTATATATATATATTTATATATAATTGTTTTAACCCTCCAGCCCCGGCTATGTATTATATATATATTCCTCGAAACCCGGGTGTTTTGGCCGAAAAACGTCTAGGCTAGGCTACCGTATATTCGTTAATCAGACTGCTTCCCGCATTCCCGCGCATCCCCAAGCGTAGCTGTGTTATTTTACCTGTAGAATGGCATTAAGTAGAGCTCTCTAAGTCAACTGGTTGAGCTGTGATGATGATTTCATTGGAGATAACTTTATGGCCAAAACAGCCACTTTACACCACTTTTCGATACTTAACAACAACATACAGGCACACACGAACAAGCGACGCTCTCCTTCTTGTGGCCGGAGATGCGGGGCGACGGTCCAGCCGGCTGTTGTTTACATGCGTCGGACCGACGCCTCGCACACGAAGCTCACAGGCTTTCAACCACTGGGCGTTCAAGAGACCATCCGGGTACCTGTTATATGCTTTTTTATGGGCGTTCAAGAGCCCTTCCGTGGTGAGAGGGTTAATCTAATAATTAGCTCTCTAAAATTAATTTTCTGCCAATAAGCTCGCTTAAAGACAACTGGAGAGGTCGAAAAACTAAACTATAGGTTTCTAAACTCCCCTGATGGTCAGAAAGGCATTTAAGTCTCCCAGGAAGACGCAGGTGTGTCTTCTCATGTACAAAAGGTTCAATAGGATTGAAATCAGGTGAACGAGCAGGCCACAAAACAGGGTCGCTGTGCCCTATACACCTATTAGAATACATGTCATCAAGGTACAGTAGAACCTCGTTTATCCGGCACGAACGGGGGGGAGCCGATGCCGGATAACCCATTTTTCCGTTGTTTTGAGAGTTCCATCGTACATGAACCATGTAGTCAACTTAATCCTGAGTGAAATATCTTCAAGAAGCACTGGCAATTTTTCATGTAAAAACATTCTGTATGCATCTCCAGTTAACCACTGTTGTAACTTAACCCCTTCTGTACTGGTGACATCCTTTTCGTTTTATCCTGGCAACTGTTAGATGATTGTAATCAGCTTAGGAAGGACCTTTAGTATTTAAAAGGCGACAGACTATCTACCTTAACTCTATTTAGTACCACAGATCCTTCTTCTTCACTGATACTGAATGAGTTAAATGGGCCGATAACATATCACCCAAAATACCAGCCCACATGTTGATGGAAAAACGTTGCTGAGGAGCTACAATTTCAGTTATGTGTTGATTGTGCTCTGCCCATGTGTGGGTGTTGTGGGTGTAAAATATCCCATCTCTTTTAAAGGTTGCCTCATCTGTAAATAACGCCTTATTCGCAAAGTGAGGGTCGTCACCACATGATCTCAGAAACCAACGACAATAGTCCACTCGTCGCGGATAATCATCTGGTAACAATTTCTAAACTTTGGAATACAAATGGTTTGTATGAAAACACCTCCAAACAGTAGACTGTGACACCTGCACAGCATGAGCAAGCCTTCGAGTGCTGGTAGTAGGATCAGCAAGTACTAAGCCCAGTATTTGCTCTAGTCGGTTATTCACCTGATGATCTTGTTGCCCTCCCCAGACTCTGGTGTGTGGCTGAATTGAACCTATTTCACGTAACCTGTGATCCACTGCCAAGAACGCAGGATGGTGTATGAATTGCTTTTTCAATGCACAATTGTTATGGGGATGTAGCCTAAACACACTCATAATACAATCTAGGGGTTCATAAATTATGCCAAACAAGCTTCTTACTGTCACATTATCTTAAATTATTCATCATTGAAATGCATTAGGCTTGTCTTTTATCCCTTACACACACACACTAATGATTGTCACAAGGTCTTATAACATAAAATCACTGGTAAATATTCTTATATTTATATATAGGCTGTTCTTGTATTTTTATACACATATATTTACATAATGTTTGGGAGGGGGGATGGTGGCGAGGTCGAAGAGTAGGGTACAGTACTTGTGGTATGAATATGGAAGGCGTGGGTGACCTAGTTTCAGCGCTACATTTTTTTCTTTTTCGGTGAGTCCGTATTAAAACGGACCTGGCACTGGGCGTGACAACACCCTAGTCTGTATTATTATGGACCTGTCACTCATCTGGTTAACAGTGCATCAGGTTGTTGTCGTTCCAAGCTGCCTGGCCGAACAGCCCCGAGTCCCTAAGGAAGGCCATGGCTTCGGTCAGGCTTTCCCACAGGGCTCTCAAGGAGTGTAGATTATGTTGTTGGCGTTAAGTGATTGTGTGAAATGTAGTCTTCTACGATGTGTGCATCAGGTTAGGCTAGGTTATTGTCACAGTCTGAATCATAAGGCTTAGCCAGTTGACTTCCATGTATTAAAATTCTGAACTTGATGTATATTTGAAGGCTAAATAAATATTTGAATTTGAATATGTTCTACAAAATTACCAGTGCATTTGATTAGGCTGAGACAGGTTAGGTTTGGGGAAAGTAGGATTTTTGTACATAAGGTTAACTGAACTTATTCAAGATTTGATGACTACAGTAGTTTCAAGTACGTACAAGCCTGCATATTACAAATAGCTAATACAGTAGTTTTAGCACAGCCCCGGTTATTTACCAAACATTCAGCTACCATTGTACTCTAAATTATAGTACAGTATGGCCTGGGTGGATGGGACTCATTAGCTTTGGTCGGCAACCCATCTAGGGGAGACAGTCTTATAAAAATCCGGGTGGATGGGACTTGTTAGCCTTGGTTGGCAACCTGTCTAGGGGAGTAAGCCTGATACAAATCCGTACTGCTTACTTAAGGGTAAGGCAGGTTAGTGGATGGACTAGCCGAACACCACTGTAGAAAAATAGTGCTGAACAGATACATAAGAGGGCCTCGGGGTCGGATGGACCCTGAATTGAGTGCTTAATCCTGTAAGTCCTTCAGTAAACTATCATGGGTTGTCCCTCTTACAGCGGATAGGTCCGCTTGGGGGCCTTCTGTTCATGGCCACCCTCATTAAGGGGAGCGTCTGCCATGGGGGTATATAGTACAGTAGGGTCTCGCATAAAACGATTCTCTTATAGAACGAACGACCTAAAATATTGTTCCAAAATTTTCGTTAGGAACGAATGTGTTCTGTTGAAGCGATTCCGCTTCTAAAGTAGGGCAAATCCGGGGAGTTCTCTATTAGAGCGCCCTATTATCATACAGGGCGCCTGACTCATGCCATATATTTATATATACATACTGTACTTATAAATGCATATAAATACTTGTAAATACATATTATGAGGAGATTACTTACCACACACTTCATTTGAATTCATTGTCATTATAGCCTAGCCTAACTAGTCGTCCATTTCCGCCGCTTTCGTCCGACAAGGTAGGCAGCTTGACTGGCCAATGTTCTGTTTTCATGGTCCCAAGCATTCAATTCTTTCATCATTACCACCAGGCCCACCCTCATTAACACTGAATGCGCTAAAGCCCTAATAAATGTGAGAGATACGACATTTGGGCAGAACAAATCTTGTAAACAGGTGGTTTTTCAACACAATGGAGGTTCGGTCTTCTCTTTCTTGCGCAAGTGAAGTCGGATGTCGGATTCACTCGGATTTCGTATCCAAGCAACAAACTCCTTGACGTGGCAGATTCATGGAGTTCAGTTTACTTGTTTGTTTGTTTTTGTATATGTTTTCTAGTTTGATATCGAGTCTTTCATTATTTTTGCTCTTTTTTTGGGTTTGACTGGAATATTTTGTTGTGAACATAGAATTAGGGAATGTTTGGGGTAGGCTATGGTACGTACGGAAGGATCGTTCGACCAATATCGATTTTCCCCATAGGTTATGTGTTTCACATAGAACGACCTCGTTTATCGACCAATTTCTCGTTCTATGTGGGACCCTACTGTATGTGGTATGGGTAGGAAAACCACAAAATGAGATTTTCCTTCCAGCAGTGAGGGCAACACTGTGGGTGTCATGTGGCAAAGTTTTAGACTCGTAAAATAAAAAATACCATAAATACAGGGTCTTTACTCAACATACTGCCCAAATACTTACATTTTAAATACAGTAGACCCCCGCTAACTCGGACTCTTTTTACTCGGAAACCCACACTTCTCGGAATGGCATCGGCCTCTCGGAAATGTCCCTGTATATCTCGGAAATTTCCGAGTTGGACGGGTTTTGTGTCCGGTGTACAATGTTCTCTCCCTCGGTTTTAAGTGATTTTAGGATGAATTGAAGCCTGTGCCTTTTAATTATTGTGTTAATATTAATTACTATGTACTGTACTGTCCCTGAAAACATAATAAGGTTCGTATTTGTCATTCATATGATGAATTTCACATGTAAAAAAAAAAATAAAAAATATCTCAATTTTCTCTGACGCGGACTTTCCTCTTCTAATTCGGAATTTTCCCTCTCTTAAGTCGGACATAAGTCGGACTTCGGACATCTCGGAAGTGGTCTCCCCCCAATTAGTCCGAGTTAGCGAGGGTTTACTGTACAGTGGGCCCCACAAGGGTGCGGTTACCTAAGTCCGAGACATGCGCGCACCCTTGGAGCTTAAGAACCTATGGGAAATTCACTATGTAGTCCGGGGACTCTTCAAACTTACCCTTTTTTCGCCCAATAACCCCTGAAAAACATGAACTAAGGAAAGAATACCTGCACAGTATAGAAATGTGATTAGATATTAGATAGAATAGGGGTATTACACTCACTTTGGATGGTTTATGTATGCGTGGAGGTTGAGATGTTGCTCTTACTGAGGGTCCGAGGCTGCCCCCATGCCCACACCAAAATGTCTACCCGTATTTGCCTGTTTCTCACCTCTAGCCAACATGTCTAGTAACTGTTTTTTCTGTTCTAAATCAAGAACTTTCACTTTTGTTTTGGTGGGTAACACGATCGCCCTGGGCGGTGGGTTAGGGGCAGCAGGTGTAAAATGCCCCCATGTGGGCATGGGGTCAGCCTCGGACCCTCAGTAAGACCAACATCCCAACCTCCACACATACATAAACCATCCAAAGTGAGTGTAATACCCATATTCTATCTAATATCTAATCACATTTCTATACTGTACAGGTATTCTTTCCTTAGTTCATGTTTTTCAGGGGTTATTGGGCGAAAAAAATGCACGCTTTGCTTTTTTCGCACCCTTGGATTATAAGCACCACACAGACATCTGCCGCACGGTTGGAGAATCGCACCCTTTTAGTGCGCACCCTTGCGGGGCCGACTGTACTTCTATCTATCTATCTATCTATTGTCGGACGCCTTAATCCCCTTTAACCCTTCCCGCCCGGGCAACATTTTAAAATGACACCCCTTGCGAAGGGCAGGAGCCCGGGTGTCCCTTTGAAATCTGTAAGCTTGAAAGCCTATTAACCCTTGTCTAGCGGGGTTTTTTGGGCTTATTCGGGCATATTCAGGCCCTCCTGAATGATAAATCAAGTATCTGCATGAACAGAAATGTATTCAGCAAAAAACTAGGCGCTAAAAGCTTCAAAATGATACCAGAACGAGCTACGTAGCACTCGTGGTTCTCATACAGTGATACCAGTAACATGGGAGTTAGCGTATAGCGGCATATTTTTCCCAGCTATGCTCACTACTGGCTACACTGCCGGCCTCTCGAGAACACAGGGAACATGAGTTAATGGGCGGCGGTAAGCCCTGGGAGTCGGCTGTCTGGCCCGCTGCGCTCCCGGCCATTTGCACTCGATTTTAACCTTTAAAAGCCTTAATAATGCTCCTAACTTGCTGCAAATTTGAGGAGGACTTAAGTCCGCCGCCGCTCTTTAACCCGTATAGCCCCAGCGACACGTCTGACGCGTCGGCGATGTATGTAACGCACAGACCCAGAGACGCGCCTGGCGCGTCACCCTAATTGCGCCGACCGTAACCTCAGGTGTAGCCACTCAAGAGGGCTCAGATTTGTATGAGAACTGTGTACGTATCCCACGCAACCGTGCCGATGCTTGAAAACTCTCAAAGTCCACGTGCGTGGACTTCAATTGCCTTCAATTTTTTACTCTTGTAAAATCCGTTTTCGGGGGCTCTGTAGGACCATTTTTTAAGCTTTTTGAGCGGTTTTTCGTGGTTTTTCCTTCATTCCTAACCCATTCGCTATTGTTTCTGGAATAAAACAATTTTTTGAAAACCGGCCGGGTTCTGGTGCGCAAACATTATAAAACTAGCCGGGGCTCCACGGGTTAAGGGTTAAGCGTGTTTTGAAAGCCGTGCGTCCGACGTATGTAAACAAAGCCTGTCTTTGCGACACCGCACCTCTGAAAACAAGAAGAAGAGTCCGAGCTTTTTATTGTGTTATCTGCTAGAACAGATTTAGTGTTGAAAAGTGTCTGATATTGCTAACATTACATCGAAACTCTCTCCACGGAAATCGTCATCACAACTGAGCCAGTTGACCTAGAGAGCTCTATTCAACGCCAGTCTACAGATACGAAACACACCTACGTTTAGAGATGCGTGGGAATTCTCTAGCAGTTAAAATAACAAAGATACGGGTAGCCTATTAAAGACGTTTTTCGGCCAGATCGCCCGGATCTCAATACTGTCCTTAGGAAGGCGAGCCCGGGCGGGAAGGGTTAATAGAGGTAGCAATACACAAAATGCCCCCAAGCGGACCTATCCCCTGTAAGAGGGTCAACTTATGCTAGTTTACTGAAGGACTTACAGGATTGACCACTCAATTTAGGATCCGTCCGACTCCGAGGCCTCTTATGTATTTTTTTAGCACTTATTTTTCTATAGTGGTGTGCAGCTAATCCATCCACTTACACCCTAAGGTAGCAGTACTAGGGATGTACCGATACCAAAATTTTGACTGATACCAACCTGTTCCGTACACGTACGATCACAAACTACCAGACGTGGCTTGAAGGCTTATAAGTACCAAAGAATGGACTGCACTACTAGGCCACACATTATGTACGGTACTTAATGTAATTGTTATCAGATATGTACCAAGATTCCAACAAATATATATTTTTCATAATTATAAAACAACCAATCACTGCTGAACCAAGCAACCTTCACTCCTTCAGTGAGTGATATGTGACATAGCAAATTACTTCTAGGTATCGGTAGTATCGGTAGAAAATCAGCCGATACCGATACCGATACTCTAAAAAAGGGCCGATACATCGGTACATCCCTAAGCAGTACGGATTTGTATAAGGTTTACTCCCCTAGACAGGTTGCCGACCAAGGCTGACGAGGCCCATCCACCCAGATTTTTATAAGGTTACCTCCCCTAGATGGGTTGCCAACCAAGGTTAACTAGTCCCATCCACCCTGTAAACACGTAAGTTTTCTAAATGCCTAATTCCAAATCTAGATAAGATCATGTAAAAAAAGTAAATGCACAAATTTAAGAACGATATTTTGTGAATTGATTGAACACTAAGAAAAAAGGTGATACAGGGGATTTTGTAAGACAAGTTTTATTTTTTACTAGTGGTAATGCTTTTACGCCAGTTTTTGCCTTATTCAGAATCAAACCCCATTTTCAATTGGGCGGCGCCGATCTTCATCTCTGATAGTCCCCTATGCATGTGCCAAATCTCATTTGAATTAGACAAATTCCACCGACACCTTCAAGAGTAAAACCCCCATGCGCCCCTGACAGCAAACCATTGGTTATGAGGTTGCTCGGTTGAGACGGGTACGAGTACGCAATGGTTGTTAGATAATGAGAGATAGTTCATGTTTGCGGCAAAGCATCCGACGGTCTTTTTGCATTGACATGGCACGTACCACAGGCAATAAAGTTGAGCATATATATATATATATATATATTTATATATACTGTATATATATATATATATATATATATGTATGTATATACTGTATACTGTATATGTACAGTATATATAGAAACGATTGCCTTACTACCTTTTATGAGGGTGACCATACACAAAATGCCCCCGTGAGGACAACTCGTTCCTGTATTTTCAAGGACTTCCAGGATTTGACCACTCAACTTGAGGCCTGTTCGACTCCGAGGACCTCTATGTATCTTTTAAGCACTATTTTTTAACAGTGGTGAGTGGCTAGTCCATTCACCAACCTGCTTCACCCTTAGGTGAGCAGTAAGGATACCTAGATGGGTTGCTGACCAAGGATGACGAGCCTCATCTTGGGAGTTCCATGTACCCCATATATATAATGAGGGGAGAAGACTGCAGTATACCAGAAAAAACATGATATTTCCCATTTAAAATCTGTTACTTAAATGGGCGAGTTTCATAGGAGTGAGAACCTGATGGTAGCGGTATGGTAATTTTAGAATGTTCCTTCTGGTGTGCTGATAGTATGCGGAAGACATCTCGCCTCATGATTGAATTGACCTGCAAGCCTGCTCTTCCAGGCATTTTGAAAACATGCGATTAGGTTATAATTGACTGTATATGAAAAATATATGTTAATGCAATAATGTATTGTATTTGTAAATTTATTTACCTTTTAATATAAAGTTAATGAAAATATTCTTAGTTAATATTGTTCAAACATCGTGCATAAATTTTTCTTAGTAATAATGTGTATATCTAATTATTGTATACAGTAAATTCTAGCCATTTGACATATATTTCCATGCAATATTTTTGCTACACAGAAATATTGTGGTGTCTATTCTAAACTTATTAACAATTTTGTCACCCTTGCAGGCCATGGACCTTCATGGATTTACAACACTGGACCAGGTTGGAGATGATGATGATCACAATGTAAGAAACCAAGAAAATTTCAAACCAACTACAGCAGCAGAAGAAATTGATTATTTGAATAAAATATTAGCTAACATTGAGAAAGACAATGTGAAAGATAACAACAATGAAGAATTGGGGCTGGACAATAAGAACAGTGACAATTGCAGTAGTGAAGGTCAAAGTGTTTGTGTAGAGAATGAATCTTCTTGTAAAGATAACCCGAATAGTGAACAAGCTAGTGTTGATAAATGTTGTAGCATTTCAAGTAATGTTAATGTAGATAATGAAAATGTATGTACAGAACATTGTCCCAGTGATGATAATGTCTCGACTCAAGCTCATAGCAAGCCTCTGGTTAACCAGTCTGCAAGTAGTAGCAAATCATTAGGTCCTGTTAGTGTAGCAAATTCAGATATAGATATTTTAATCTCAGAGTCAGGTAGTAATATTAGGAATGAATCTGATCAGAATCTCATATCTGATCAGAATCTCATTGATAAAGTTGAGCCATGCATTAGTGGATCTCTAAGCTTGGCAATTCTAAATGAGAATGATTGCTCCAAGTCTAACAGCTGTACTGAATCAGCCACCTCAAAACCTGCTAATTGTTCAACTGAAGGTTCACCTGTGCTTGAGTCTGGACATTATGTAGAAGGGGATCCACACAATGATTGTATTTCAGGAGAGGATGTTTCAGGGCGAAATGTAAACAGTTCTGATCAGGAGGATATAGAAGTGCCAGTATCCAGTAACATAGTTCTTGGAGACATTAATAGCCTCCTGACAGACTCGGCAGAAGATTATAATGCAGAAAAGGAAGAAAACATAACAGAGCATCAGTTGGACCTTTCATTGGTAAAAACTGAACCAATTGATACTGCTGTTCCAGGTGAAGATTATGTTGTGGACTATTTTGATGACCCTGCTGAAGAATTTAAAGTGAAGGAAGAAGCAAAAATCAAAGAAGAACCCCAGGAGTGTTTGTCACCACCACTTAACATGGACCACGAATCCACATTTCTCCCAGTCAAGATATTTAAAACTGAAGATGGAGCTGATAATGACAAGGACGAACTTACTACCAGTATGAGATATATCGTCGAGGAGGATAGACAGTATAGCCGTGAGCAGGTGACTGCTGCAGTAATCATATCCCAGTCTTCTCAAGCACAAGCTGTTGATATGAGTATGTTTAATAATTTAGGGAAGTCTGTGCTCCAGGTAAAACTGAGCCGTCTTGACGAAATCATGAAAAAACCAACACAACTACTTTTGGAAGATTCTAAAATTGTAAAAATGTTTGTAGAAAACTTTGGTATTTCCATTGACAAATGGAAAATTATCTTTCCAAAATTAGTCAGAAAAAAGCCAGGTAGGAAGTCGATGAAAAAAGCTGATGAAAAGCTTGTGAAAGTGAAACGGAAGAGAGGCAGGCCTAAAAGAGATGATGCTGGTAAAGTACCAACATCAGATGATACTAATCTCAGTACAATTAGTAGTGATCATAACGAACAAATAAAATTAGAGGGACAATCAGCAAAAAGCAAATGTCATGAAATAAACAATGATGCCAATAAGGCCTTAGGTAAATCTGAAAAGGAATGTGCCTCTAGTAAGAGTAAGGAAACTGTAAAAGCTAAAAAGAGAAAGCCAAAGAAAACACTTCCTAGTGATGTAGCTGAAATGCTGAAACCTGAGAGTGAAGTATTCCTCCAAGAAAGCAATGATCTTTTAGCTGAAATACCAGATCCTGAGAAAGGAGTAAGCCTCCCAGAAAGCAAAGATCTAAAAAAGCCCAAGAACATCAAAGAAGAAGTCATGCAAGAAACTGTAATCAATAAGGAAGATATTTCCGAAGACTCCAACAAGAAGAAGCGAAAGGGGGAATCGCCAAAGAAATTCAACAAAAAGTTGACTCCTAAAGACCTTATGCTTGACACTGACACAGCAAATAAGTCTATGAAGAAAGTTGCAAGTGACTTGACACTGAAGAATGAAAGCTCAACCCAGAAGAAAGAAGAAAAATTTGTAGAGGATGCAAAAATAGGTGTTTGCAAACAAGAGAAACCTGGATTAAAAACAATCGCCAAGGATGACGATGATAATTTAGGAATTTGTGAAGTCAAGGGGAAAACTGTATTCAAGTCTAAGAAGCAAAACAGAAAGAAAAAGATTGAGATTCTGCCTAATGAAGTGAACGTCGAAACTATTGAGGTATTACCAGAAACTAAGAAAGAGGTAGATTCTAAATGCACTGTAGATGCCTCCAAAAGTGATGAAATATCAGAACGAAAGGTATCAGTTCAATCAAATCACTTGTATGAGAAGAAAGAAGACCCAGATAAAGCTACAAGTGGATTGTTTAACCTAGAAAAAAGTGATATTGTTGTTGAATCGGTACAAGATAATAGCCACAATGAAAGAAAAGTATTAGAGAAAAACTTGAAAACGGACAAAGTCAATTTTGAAGGCTTAAAAAAACATATAAGGAAATCAAGTAACGATAATTTGGTACATCCATGCTCTGTTCATCTAATGGATGTAGCCAAAGACAAGAAGTACAGGAAGTTGGTGAAGAAGCAATTAAGAAGGATAGTGAAACTTAAAGAGTCTTCCACACTTAAGAAAAAAGAGGGAATAACATCTGCAGAGTCTTCAGAGGATAAAAAAGAGGAAAGGGAAGTGATATCTAAATTTTCTTCAAAGAATGAGGAGAAAGGGGAAGTGACTTCCATGGATGCTTCAAAGCAGAAGGAAAAGGAGAAAGTAGCTTCTGGAGCCTCAAAGCTTAAGAAGAAAAGATCAAGCTCCACAGATTCTTCAAAGCTCAACGAAGAGGAAATATCTTATGCAGAATCTTTTAAGCATAAAAAAGAGGAAGTAACATCCACAGTGTCTTCAAAGCTTAAGGAAGAGGAGGAAGTAGCTTCTATGGAGTCTTCAAATTGTAAGGGAAAGAAGGTAACAGCAAAGAAACCTTCAAATGTAAAACTTGTAAATCTAGTTCAAAGTGAAGGCTCTGTAAAGTTGAATTTTAGTGAGGATGTTCATAATGAGGTTAAACCAGGAAGAACTGTAATACATGAACCTGCATCAATGAAGACCTTGAATAATAAGGCTGAGATTAGTATTAGTTCCATTAAGGATAAAGAGGCTTGTAATGAGAGTAAAGAGAAGTTGGAGAAGATCGAGATGGTAGATATTAAAGATATGACTGAGAAGAAAAAGGGGGTTAGGATTCAAGACGACAAAAGAATGCCAGAGGAGGAGATAGTAGAGATTAAAGACAAGCATATAGCTATCTATAGTAGTAGTGATGAAGATAGTGATGATAAGGGTGCTAGTACGGCTAGCAGTGTAGCTTCAGTTTTAGCATACCTAAAGCAAAAGCAAGATCCCAAGACCTATGATGATGTAGAGGCCAAAAAGTCAAGTGATAAAAAGTTTCGAGACTCGGATGATACTGAAGTCTGTAAAAGCAAATGTGAAAAAAATAAAAATTCAGACAGCAAATTTACTAAAAGTCAGCATGAAAAGCTGACATTTGAGAAACAAGAACACAACTACAAGAGAAAGAAGCCAGATACAGAATATAAGAACAGTTCTTCAGCCAAGAGTGTCTCTGCTGTGCATTCTTGTACATCATTAACTTCATTCAAGTAAGTTATGTTTTGCTTAATACAGTAGGGTCGCCAATCTTGCCAAATGTGCCATTTTTACCACGTTTGATACCCTCAAATCAGACAAGTAGCATTTACATAGTATATTTATTATTATATACAAATAGAATGGTAAAAATAAAATTACCTTATAATAGTAGATTAGAAGTTTAATTGGTTAAAAATGGGTTTATTTACAGTGCACATGTGTGTGTGCAGAGAGGGAAGGGGGTATGGGTAGTGATGAAATGTCCACACCATTGATAATTTATGATGCACGTGCGTGACCCCACTTTCGATATCCTTCCCTCCTTGCAGACACATACCGTACATATGCAAAGTAATGAAACCCACATTTTACCACATTTGCTTCTATTCAACTATTATAAGGTGAATATTCTTACTTTTGATAGCGTAATGCTTAGTGTGCGGAATTTCGGTTCGAGTCCTTGGAGTACCACATGTATTCATTACTTTCAGTTATTTAATTTATTAGGCTTACTTGAAAGTTAATTAGTGGGTTAGTGAAAACAAATTTGAATTTATACAGATAAGTATACTACGTGAAATGCTGTTCGTCTGATTTGGGTGTATCAAAAGTGATAGATTTGGTGTGGGTTACTTGCTACTCCCAGGTTCATATTGTATGTTTCCCTATAATAAGTTAACTTCACATCTTGATTATTTGAATCTCTCAATGTTATTTTGGTCCCCCATTGCCATCGAGATTGGTGAGCCTTCTGTATATGTATATACATTATGCACTATTGTCTTACATTATGTTGTTAGTCTCAATTTTGTAATACAGCTTTATACTTTTTTCAATTTTGTAATATACTGTATTTGTTTTTTTATTTATTTTTCAGAATTCCTAAGAAGAAAGGTCTGTCACCAGTGAAACAACAAGGTTCATTGATCCATAAGAAAGAACATATTCCTGGAAAATCCTCTGGATATGTTAAGGAAAAATCTGCAGAAAGAGAAAGACAAAATAAGAATTCCAGAGATAGAGAAGAGCGACATCAGAGGGACATCCAGAAAGCTAAAGATATCTCAAGATCAAGTAAATCCAGTAAATCCAGTACAGGGTCATCAAGTTCAAAACAACCAGTTCATCCTGATCATGTTCCTAATCAAAGAAGTGCCCCAAACACTCCAATTCATGGGCCACATATTAATACCAACTACAGAAGTAAAACTGGTAGTATCACGATTGAAGCTTACAAGAATCGTGCTCCACATGATAATAACACTGGAGGTTCCTATGGCAGCAACACAAATACACCTTATGGCAGTAGTATTCAGCCACCATGTGGCAGTTCATACCAGCAACCAAGCAGGATACCTGTAATATCAAACTCCAAGGCAAGAACTGAAGAATTTGATCCTGATTCTCATGTTGATTCTAGTCTGTATGATGTAAATTATTGTACATTTTCAGACAATATCACTTGGCCAACCTGTGAACCACCACCACCAAATCTCAATGTACAACCACAACCTAATCTCAGTGTACCACCTCCAACAACAAATCTGTTTGTACCGCCTCCACAAGCTCTTAGTGCACCGCCACCTCCAACTGTTAATTGGTCACTCAATGTACCACCACCTCCAACTGTTGATAATTGGAACATTAATACATCCATTAGTAACTTAGTTGAATTGGGAAGGGCACCTTCTGTATCTAGTTCTCATAGTCCTGCTCCATCAGTTGGCACCGTTAGTGAAGCGGATACTGACATTCTAGATGCCATTTTAGGCAAAGGTTCACTTCTTGAGGATTTGCCAAAGATAGCCACTGATTCTGAGAAAGTGGAAGCTAAGAACAGTGAGTGCAGTGTCAACAAAGAACAAGTTGAAGTTGAAAAGCAAATGGAAATTACAAACGATGAAGTACAAGAAAGTGAGACTAGGTGTGGGCAGTCTGAAGAGAGGGGAAAATATCATTATGGCCACCTATCTAGACGGGAAAGAATTAAGTTGTATGAAAAAAGGAGAGTTTGCTACTGCTTAGCCAAGAAAAAGTTTCATGAAGAACAGGATAAAACTAAACTTAAACAGCGGCAATTTGAATATGAAAGAAGACGTAGAGAGTATAATCACTTAAAAACCTTCTTGGTGAGTGAAAGTGAGAAAAGGAAAAGGCAAGAAAAAGATATTTCATTCCAGGAAAGTGAATGTGTGCAAGAAAGCAATATGTCTTCAGTACAAGAAAAAGAGGAAGAAATTGATCAAGAAGCAAATGATACAACAGAAGTAGTGGAAGATAGTGATGATGCACCATATTCACCCACAGCATCACCATTATTGTTGGAGGAAGTTTTCCCAGAATTGAATGTCCGTGGTACCTTATTAAATGCTTCTCAAACAGGGTCAGTAGTTTCTAAAAATATAGAGGAGAGTACAGCTGATACGGCTGCTGCGGATAAATTAAAGCAAATGGTCATGTGTGCTCTGGAAGCATTGCAAAAGTCTGGTAAAGATTTCCCAGCTGAAGAGTTAAAATTTGCCAGTGAAGCCACAGTGCCTAAAAATCATCAAGAAAAGAAAGAGACTGTTTCTAGTTCTGAAATCTCCAAGACTGTACCAGCTTGTAAAGCTTCAGTGCCAAATGCAAATCTGGAAAAGAAAGAGGTGAGCTCTATTTTGGAGACCACTAGGCCTTCCCTAATTTCTAAAGCCACAGATTTGGAAGTAAATCAGGAAAAGAAAGATATTAGCTCCAAACTTTCACTTCTTTCAAAAGCCACAGATCTAGAAATTATTAAAGAAAAGATAAAAGCTAGCTCTCTATCAGTGACACCATTATCTAGTTATCAATCACCAGTTGATGGTGTACCAGCTGTACCTGTTCCACCACCTGCTTCCACGTCTCTGCCACCTCGCCCAGTCCCGCCACCAACTACTTCCACATCCATAAATGGAACACCATTCCCTCTCCCACCACCGCCAGTGCCGATCTCTCAATCTGCTCCTTCTCAGACTTCTAGTGAATCAGTTCTGTCTCCAGCATTGTCTTCCTCAGAAAGTGTTGCTGCCTCTTCAAGAGAAAAATCAACCCTGTGCAGTACTGATGCAGAAAAAATGCTGGCATGGGAAAGAGATTTAGAATCAATTGTTAATCCAGTGCATAGTGTTTTAACATTACCACCACTTCCTCCAGAAGATGGCCCTCCACTTCCAGAAGATGGCCCTCCACTTCCTCCAGAAGATGGCCCTCCACTTCCTCCAGAAGATGGCCCTCCACTTCCTCCAGAAGATGGCCCTCCACTTCCTCCAGAAGATTGCCCTCCACTTCCTCCACCACCACCGCCACCTTTTTCTGCAAGCTTTACTCAACAGTTATCTTCTGTAAATATAGGAAAGAATCTTGATGCTAATGTGGATAATATAATGGAAGTTCCAATGGAGTTGGATTCTGATGAAGAATTCCCCAGTGATGAGGTTTCGAATAGTCAAGGGAATGATTCGTTTCTTGCATCTTTTGGTGTGTGTACAAATACTGCCGTGTCAGAAAAAAAAAACCCACAATCTGAAGATGGTACTGGCCTGAAAAGTATATTATTTAAATTAATGGGAAAATATGAGACGCCTCAACCTTGCTCAAGTGTACAGTCGATGCGAGATAATGAAAACAGCCTTGACACCCCAAATTCAGCCAAAAATAAAACTCCTTCAGTTGTTGAAAGCTCCCCAAAAGTTCAAGATGTAACAGACACTGCAAGTGTCATAAGCAGTCATGATGGATTTGATATAAATAGCTCAGAATTTCTAGACACTCCAAGGATTAATCAAAGTACTCCAACAATACAAGATCATACGGGCCTGAAAAGTATATTATCTAAATTAATGGGAAAAAATGAGACGCCTCAACTTTGCTCAAGTGTACAGGCGGTGCAAGATAATGAAAACAGCCTTGACACCCCAAGTTCAGCCGAAAATAGAACTCCTTCAGTTGTTGAAAGCTCCCCAAAAGTTCAGGATGTAGCAGACACTGCAAGTGTCATAAGCAGCCATGATGGATTTGATATAGATAGCTCAGAATATCTAGACACTCCAAGGATTAATCAAAGTACTCCAACAATACAAGATTGTGAAGTAAGGAACACTCCAGATCCAGTAAGTCTAAGCGAAGAGAATGTTCCCAATAGAGATTCAGACACAAGTGATATTGAAATTATAAAAAGTATTGAACTGCCAAAGACTGTCAAAGAAAATAAAGAACCTCCCAAGAGTCTCTTCAGTGTGGATGAGCTGCTTTTGTCAGTGGAAGCTGCTGATCAACCTTCCGAGCTTGAAGTGGTGTTCGCTGATATTAGGAAGCGCCCAGTGGAGAAGAGGAACATAGTTAGGGTAAGTAATTTATTTAAGGTTTGGTTCAGATACACTACTGTATTTAAAAAAAAAAAAAAGGGGGGGGGGGGAAAGCTAATCTCCCCCCCCTCCCCCTCTCTTCTAGCTCCACCTAATGTATATTCTATATTTTATTAATTTCACAACACCAAACACCCCCAATGAAATTAATTAATTAAAATGTAAAACTTGCAAACTAAACAAACCAAAATTGGGACAAGGACAATATAAAGTCAAATTAAATTATCAAAATCGCTATGTGGAAACAACGCTTACTAAAATGAAAATTATTAAATAAAAGAACACAATCCACCACATAGGGTGTACATCACTACATGAGCAAGTTAATCTGTTTCCCAAGCAAACCAATCGCACATAAAGTATATATGATCCACCAGGATTCGAACCCGGGTTATCACACACAGATTTTTGCCACCTTAACCATTACACCACCAGGACGGTTAAAGGTTTATGCACATGCCTACGACTTATTATCCATTCTCGAATACTGGATATTAATCTAATCATGTCCATACTCCCAACCGCGCTATGGTAGGCCTAATGTTTAAGTGAGAGGTATAAGATCTTGTGAACAAAAAATGTGAGTGACGACCAACAGTCAGTATTAGTATTTTGTCTTCCTTAAATTGAGAGAGTACATACTTTTGTCTTTTCCTTTACATACATTTGTTCTCATCCTAATTCTCCAATGGTATGCGTTTGATATTGATAAATGGGGAGTAAATTTCAGTTTAAATGTAGTGTAGGTACACTTTGATAACCTAGACAATGTACAGTAACCCATTTTCATCAGGCAGGTTAACTCGCCCACCATATGCTCCTATGGACACACAGAATAACAATTCAGCCATGTGTACTTTAACCTTTCACTGTATGTAGGTCATTAAAAATTGGAGAGGTATAACTTTAACCAGTTTTAGACAAGGTGTTACCTTCGGGGTTTTTTTTTTTTTTTTTTTTTATGAGCCATAATATTCGAGACGCTACTAATATAATGCTTTACACTTTCAATGCATTTGGCTAAATTTGGGGAGTAAGTAGTTGGTAGGGTATCAAGGATAATTTTGCTAATGTATTTACTGGTATTTTGTATGAATGTGGGTGTTTATTTAGGTTTATATAGATATATATATATGTATATACTGTATATATTTTTTTTAAAAGTTAATTACATTTTTGATATTTCACAATACAATTTATTTAGTGGAGGCTTAGGGCAAGAAATATCTGAATTAACCACATTTTAACCAAATACTTTTAATGCCATTGAGATTTTCAATAACATATATTTTAATTCTTTGTGGATCTTGGTTACCAATTCTTCACGATACAGTACTTTGTTTCCAAGTACAAAAATTGAATTATTTTATATATTTAGAACAGGAGTACAGATATAAAGCAAATAAATTGCTTAATATATATATATATATATATATATATATATATATATATAAAACATCCTTGGGAAATAAAATTGCTATGTAAAATTGTAAATATAACAGTTCTAATCATAGAATATAATAATTTTCATCCCAAAACCATCCCCTTAATACCATAATTATAGCAGAAATTATAACCCTTGACAAATTTAACTTGATCTGATAGGTGATTAAATGTTATCAAAAATCAAATCCTGTAAAAAGTTCCAATATAATTTATCCTAAAAATCGAGCATTGTCTTGCAACTAAGTACTTAAACATTTGGTAAGGTACAGTATTTGCAAGTTGTATTTATTGGGACTAATTTTGATCAAATATGCAGGGTGTGAATTTAAAGAATAGGGATTATTCCAACATCACTTAAAATTATATGAATACACACAATTCAGTAATGTTACTTAATTAGTGATATTCACAAATCTGACATGTATAATAACTATTAGACTTGCCCTGTATGGGAGTATTGTAGAACTTCCCATAACAGTAGACATTAGGCAAATCTTTCGCAAACAGTTACAGTACTAATATTTAGTAGCCCATGAAACTAACGTTTCTTTTATAGTTTGAATAAAGATTGGAGCCAGATTTAAAATTATAATAATACATGCTTAGAACAAATTGGTAAAGGTTTATTGGTACAGATTATTTAAAACTTGCATTTATAATACATTAGGTAGGGTTTATATTTACATTTTATGAAATTGGCTTATAAATAGTAGTCAGTGCTTCATTGCTTCCATGCTATTAGCTCAATAACTTTGGATGTTGACAAAATAAGCTGTATGGGATGTCTTTATTTTTTATGACAATTTGAAATATAGGTGCTGTTTTCTGGACTGAATCATGCTGTTTTGTAGACTGAATCATTGTGGCACCTCAATTGTAAGGATGTAAAATGTTATTGAATTGAAAATTTGATTTTAAAACATTCTGTTCAAAGATCTTGCCCAAGTTTAATATTTACTGTGATTGTCAGAACCAGAATTGTTTGTAATGTTTTATATTAGTCTACATAAATGTCACAATCATTTGATCATTTATTTGGTTGCATTTTAAGTCTTGTATTATCTCCATCTTCAGAATTTATACTTTTTAAAAAAATTTAATCACTAGCAATGTACAGTAGTTGCATAACCTGGCAAACATACCTATTTTGCAAAATTTACATAAAAAAACTAAAAACTAAGCCAATTTAGTTACGGTTAGCTGTGTTAGTTATATGAAATAAGTTTGCATTATGGTTGGTTTGAAAGTGGTGGTCTACCACAAACTGATTAGTGCTTGACCATTAGACCTAACCTTATTGCATTAGTAATTGCACTAAATTACGCCAACATTGTAGGTTATAGTTTTATCAGTAATTTTTATAACCCCTTCATAACCGAGCCGTCTTTTCCATTGTATTCTGGCTATAATTAGACAGTTTTATTTAGCTTAGAAAGGACAAGAAGCAATTAAAAGGCTTTAACCCACTGAGCCCCAGCTAGTTTAGAATAAATGTACCACCAGGGACCAGCAGGTTTTTATTTTTGTTTTTTCCCCAGAAACAATAGGGAATGGGTTAGGAATGAAGGAAAAACCACAAAAAAACGATCCCCTAGGTCGAAAAGGGGTCGTACGGTGCGCCCGAAAGTATTTTACAAGAGGGGAAAATTGAAGGCAAAAACACCCAAAAACAGGTTTTTGAGCGCTCACACGCACGCGGTTGGACTTTGAGAGTTTTCAACCATCGGCATGGTTGCGTGGGATACTTACACAGTTCCCATACAAATCTGAGCCCTCTAGGTTTCATAGAACCGGAGTAATTAACAGGGACGACACGTTGTCGTCGCTGGGGTTTAGCGTTACATACATTGCCGACGACAACATGTCGTCGCTGGAGTTCAGTGGGTTAAAGTTATGTATCTCTAGTCCTTTTAACTACCACAGATCATTCCTTAGCTATATATAAGCCTTTAGATATTTTTAAAATAATAGAAAAAGTCATGCTTGGTAATGCAGGGAACTTGGAATTTGTTATTATTCTCTATTGGATAATATTGCACTAATTTATGCAGTAAAATTCCTATAGTCCGGCACCCAATATTTAGGCAAACCCAACGGTCCAGCATAATTTATCAATTATCAAGTCTAGTCAGCCCTAAAGTCACACATTTGAGCCTCCTTTTCCAACTTTAGTGTCGTCATTATGGGCAGCCTGCTAAACGCGTAGTCAGTCCGCTGACTCCTGCTTGTGTAACAGCTCTAAGCAATCGATTGATGATTTTCTACATTCCAAATCGATGGCTGAAAACAGTGGGCAGTGACAAGAATTATTACAATGGTGAAATATATCAATAATACTCCATAATCAATAATTAATATTTGAATAATTATAAACAAGCAAGCTGTCGGCGCTGGTGATCGTGATAGCGGCCCCAAATCTTCACTTATATTTTCCATCTCAAATAAGAAAAACTGGGTTTACAATGTTATAGTCATCACCATATGCATGATAACAGCGTATTCTGCTTCCTCATATACTGTGTATATATATATATATATATACCGGTGTATATATATATATATGTATGTATGTATGTATGTATGTATAACCTAGTTTAGGCCAATTCTTTTCTGAGAAAATCATCGATCGATTGCTTTGGGCTGTTAAAAGGATTCGGCTGACTGACTGTGTGTCTCTCTCGCAGGTCTCCTGCCATGACGACAATAAGTTGGAAAAGGTGTGGTTATAGTGATTTTCATGTTCTTTACAGTTTATAGAGCACTCGGGAGGAAGTTTTCCATCAGCCCAGCATTTTTGCAAACCCACTGAGCGCAGACCGCTGCATGCCGGATTAAAATAGTACTTTGCATTACAATTTGATCAGAAATTGGCACTAGTTATTATATATACTGCAATACTGTTTACACAATATTTCAAATATGACCGTTTATTCCAGTAATTTATATGTAGTTGACAATACATGCAGTTTAAATGGAAAATACTAACTAAATCTAATTTTATTGTTATTTTATTCTGGGCAACATTATACATCATGACAGCAGAATCTTGATTTACGAAAATCAATTAAAAATGTATATTGTGTCCATAATTACAGATTCATTACCAGTTTGCCTCTGTCAAACACTACAGAGTTGTATTTTGAATAGGCTATGAAATATTTTGCATTGCTATTGTCAAGTAGTAATTTTTGCGTGCCTTTTTAAGGGGACTGGTTATTTTGGAGGGTCTATTTAATATAGATTCATATATATTTTAGTTTCCTCCCTAGACCTCCATCAAACTTTAACCCTCGGAATCCGGGAGGCCTCATATGAGGCAAAATGCGCGGCTAAAAATCGCCGCTATAATCATCAGAACTCGGCAACCACGCGGTGTAGCGACGTCATCTATACGGCATTCTACAGACAACAAAAAGTTCTACAATTTGCGAAAACATTGACTGCTCTAGGTGGCCTCAATCAGTAGCTACTGAATTATGAAGTTTGACTATACCAAAATTCATATGAGGCCCCCTGGATTCCATGGGTTAAAAACCATCCATTAGATCCCCCTTCAAGATTAATTTATAAATTTTTCGGTAGAAAAATGTCATAGCCGAAGGCCGGTTCCTCCACAATTACAGGCTCGCTATCACTCGCCAGGAAAAAATAGACAGCTAAAGGGCACGAAAGGTCTTAATATTGACAAAGAAATGGGGCGAAAGGTCTTAAAATCGACAAACTAATGGAGCAAAATTTCTTAAAATATCAAAACTAATGGGGAGAAGGGTGTCCAGAAAAATGGCCCATCACCCCTTAACCCTTGTCTAGCGGGGTGTTTTGGGCTCATTTGGGCATATTCAGGCCCTCCTGAATGATCAATCAAGTATCTGCATGAAAAGAAATGTATTCAGCAAAAATCTAGGCGCTAAAAGCTTCAAAATGAGACCAGAACGAGCTACGTAGCATTCGTGGTTCTCTTGTAGTGGTGCCACGAACATGGGAGTTTAGCGTATAGCGGTATATTTTTCCCAGCTATGCTCACTACTGGCTACACTGCCGGCCTCTCGAGAACACAGGGAACATGAGTTAATGGGCGGCGGTAAGCCCTGGGAGTCGGCTGTCTGGCCCGCTGGGCTCCCGGCCATTTGCACTCGATTTTAACCCTTTAACCCTTAAAGAGCGGGTGGTCTGTGGCCGTTTTGGGCCTTTTCAGGCCATTCTGACTGCTATATCAACCATCAGGATGAAAGTAACTGTATTGTGCCGAAAACTAGACGGAAATCGCTACACAATTGACACCACATACAGCTACGTAGCACTCGTGGAGCCCTGACAGTGTTACCTCAAAGATGGAAGTTTAGCTGATTTTGCTACATTGTTCACTTTTCGCTAACTATTGGTCACACTGTCATCCACCCGTGCGGTGGGGGAACTGGAGTTAGTGTGGGCCGGGAGGCCACAGATGTCGGACGTATGGTTCATTACTGTTCCACCCATTTTCACTCGATCTTCACCCATTTTTCACCCGTTTTCTCCCAGTTTCTTTCACTAGACTTAAGTCGAGCGCTGCTAGTTAAGGGTTAAAAGCCTTAATAATACTCCTAACATGCTGCAAATTGGTGCACGACTTAAGTCGAGCGCCGCCAATAAGGGGTTAAAGGCTGTTGCCTAAATTGCTCTCTTTAAATAAATCCCAAATTTACTTTTTGTTTCTTACATTCAGTACATAGCCCATAGCTGGGGGTGGCCGACTCGAGACAGAGCCCGAACAGGGAAAACAAAAATTATAGGCATATATTATTTCAGTAGACATGCATTCATGTAGAAATAGCACAACTTCTGCAGACCCAATAGAAAATATACCCACACTAGCTAGATTTTAACTAATTTTTTGTTAAATGTTTGCAGTAATGGATAATAAACTTTTGAAAGCTTCTTTAAAAAATTGATATATATACCTGTATATATATATATATATATATATATATATATATATATATATATATATATATATCGGTATATTATATACTATATATATATATATTTATATACTGTATATATATTACTGTACATGTAAATGGACAAGTTAAGATAAGCACCTTGAAATTTAGGCATGTTTATTTAGTTATAAGTAACTATTAGGTTAATAAATTATAATCGTGTGATTGAATGCTCCTATCTAGTTCTAACACTGACATTAATAAAGGAAAACTAACAGAAGTGATCTTGTATGTTGTGCTACCATGTGGATGTTTCCCATTCATTCATTAATTTATTAGAAACAAACAAATCACCAGTATATGTACTGGTACCAGGTTAGTCTGTTGGCAGCTGTTCACATCAACAGCTATTGTAATATCAAAATTATATATCTCCAAATTTATATGAAGCCATTTGCTTTGCTGAACATTTATACTTGTGCTTCACTACCATTCCCATTCCCTGCATACTGTAATTGAGAACTAAAAGTAAGAGACCGCACTAATTTAAATTTACAAATAATAGATTATCTTGTACTTGGCTACTAGTATTAGTTACACTGTACTGTACTTAGTTTTGTGAGCCTATTATGAATCCAGTATATTCGCATTTATGGAAAATATCTAATAGCATTTGGCGTAAATTAATATTTTTCTCCTATTATTGCAGTGCCAGCAAGCTCATATGCATATTTTTTTATTTAATTTTCAAGTAATAAAAGTTTTGACAATAGCTGTGAATATATTTTAAAACATTTTGATGTAGAAATTGCGATTTTGGCAATGTCCATATTGTCCTGATATTATGAAATGTTTGTTAATGACATACAGGCTTGATATAACGCAAAGTAAGCGTGCGTGGTATATTGCCGTATGCATATCCTTCCCATATTCAGTCATCCTTTGCGTAATGTACAGGATTGCTGTATGTCATATGTAATTTGTATGGCAGAAAGTTGTATTAAATAATAAAGGTGTGAAGACTTTGATTAGGAAATAAATTTGTAGAACTATTTCTATTTCTTGATACTACAGTATATTATATAGCCACTGAAATATACTACAGTACTGTAATACATTTCGCAGAGGAAGTTTGAGGTATCCACACATGTATGTATAATTTACTTGCATAAACGCAAATTAAATTCTAAGCTTCGGTTTAAAAAAAAAAAAAGTTTTCTGTGAGCCTTTCAGTATCAGTGTTTTTTTATATCTTTTCAGGTCAGTTCATGAAGAAACTCTAAAACTAAAAGAGAGGATTCTTGATGCCGAAAGTCTCACCAAAACGCTTGCTACGTCAACGACCAGCCACAAGCACTAACTGAAAATGGGATCCGTGGTCCCTGCTATAATCAAGAATAGCCTCTAACACAATGCGCTTTCTTTTCTCTACATATGCAAACTGAGTAGATTGACTTTTTGGAAATATTGGTGAACGGATGGACTTGTGGAAATTTACGTGAAAACCTAAGAAATCATGGAAGCTAAAATATACCAATTCTACTGCAGCTACTGTACATTGTTGAGTTATTGATGAAATCTCAAAGAAAATCCTAGATTATGATCGAAGTTGAAATATACCAATGCTGCTGCTGTAGTTGAGAGCTTGATGTTTCCTTATTTCCCTGTTTGTTTCTGTTTTGTGGTGGAAGCTTACTTGATAAAAGATGGCTTGCATGCCTCACACTTCCTCAATGTGTTGATGTAAACAGTACTGTAGAATTAATTGTGATAGCATTTACTATATGATGTATGTCTTGCCTGCAGACTAGCATGCTTATGTTTATTTATTTTGCAGGATGAGGTTCCGCAGTATTACCAGAAGACCCCTCTGGCACAGACCCTGGTGGATAAATGCAAGGATCTGCCACTTTTGGGTAAGATATTGCTGAGTTTTAAGTTTAGATGTGATGTGGGCTATCCTTTTTGGTACTGGTATAAACAAAAATATTTAACAGGACATTCTTGCATCAAAGTACAGTACCTGTATAGATGAAACTAAAAAATCCATTACAAATTTTGTTAGCCATAAATTTGTGCAATTGGTATTGTAATCAGAAAATCATTGTGTACATTCCTTTTGTTTTCTACAATGTCTAATGATAATTAATAAGGTTATAATTTTCTTGAGAAATATAAGATTTTTTTTTTAAATCCATTAATATTAGTGTTTATTTGTGTATAATATATACCTATGTGTGTATATATATATATACATACTGTATATATATTATATATATTTAATATAATATAATATAATATAATATAACCATCCACATCTTCCCCTACCCTCAATACAATCCCGCATATACATATACTGTACTGAAACACACTCTGTCGATGAAGTGGTTTTTAAACTTGTATGTTTATACTGTACAGAGAGAGACATAGGCAGACAGACATACACAATAGATAGGGGATGATTAAGTTACTTTTAAAAACAACTATTGATGATAATTAAATTCTGATGACACATTTAGAATTAGCATGAATAATGCTTTTAATTGTATATGCAAATAATTATTGCTAAATCATGATGGTGTAAACTTGGAAAAACTATTAAATAGTTATTATATAGCCATTATTTATTTTATAATTTCATCTTGTAGGATTTTTTTTCTGGTTTTATGAAAGTATGGGTCTTGCTCTATTTTTGGATGTGTAATACAGTGCATGTTTAGATGATAATTGTGGGTTAAACCAGAGCAGTAACATAGTGTATAGTCTCGCATAGCTGCAAATAGCGCTTCAGGGTGAACAGTAGGGGTACATACTTTCGTTCAAGTTTTAGCGAGAGCGGGAGGGCTAAATATAGCTATGAAGATTGAGGGTTTCGTAGCACTTGATTTGTTTTTCAAAAATGGGCTAAGTGGAAACGGTTAGTGAAATTCATAATTTGGGCTAGTAATAGCATACAATGCATGTAATGTACATGAATATTTATATATGACTTACAAAAATATGCCAAGATGGTCCCAGCCATCTGGTGGTCAAAAATGAACTACTAACTCTGAAGAACACTGTTCTAATAGTGATGGAAGAGTGAAAGATATGCAACATAGAATGTCCAATGGAGTAGAGTGAGGAAATATAGTAAGAAGTGGTGCACACCCATTTGCAGTATGTAGGAAAGGGGCTAGTGTGAACTCTAATGTAGCGTCTTTTGTGGCTAAGCCATAAGAGAAGCGCTGTAGTAGGATAAAAGGGCCTCTGCCTAGGAAGAAGTCTGAAGATAAGAAATTTGTAATGTATGCATGGGTGTCGCGTGGCTGAGCGACTTTCTTAAGTGGGATGACATTCTACCGATGGTGAGGCTGAAGCTTTGACTATTACCAGAGTTAAATGCAGTTTGAAAAGTTTGGAGAACTGCTGCCGATCTTGAACATGAGAGTACTTGCATTTCTTTGAAGGAATTGTGTATTAAAAGCACAATAACATATGCTACAGGAATGTGGCCAATTCAAGTGGATCATATTAACAAAATAGAATATTATGAAATGAGATAGATGTGTGGTGTCAAACTAGAAGTTAAGAGGCTTTTGTGTGTCAAGAATATAAGCAAAAAGATAAGTACAAGAAGGCTTGGGTTTGTTTGAGTATTTGGATAGAATGGATGATCTGAATTAGGTGAAAAGATGTGTGTGTTTAAATGGTGGGAGCTACACTGAAAGGTAGACCTAGTAAGACATAGGATCACCTTGTGTGATCTGATCTCAAAAAAAAAAAAAAATGGGTAGTGATGCAGCCTCAAACAGGGCTGTCTAGAACCTCGCCATTAGGACATAGACTAACTGCATCCAATGTACTGTAGACCACCTAGTCTTTAAAATCATGTATGTTGGTATATCATTTCAGGTCTCCAGTATGTGCTTGAGGTGAGGCAGGCTACGGAAATGACACTGGACTCGTGTTACTACATCTGCATTCTGTGCAGCAAGAAGATGAATGCTTCCACCCTCGTGCCACACATCAAGAGTGTTCCACATAGACTCAAGTTTTCGGTGAGTAGGTTACATAGATAAATGAACCCCTCCAGAGCGGGCATACTTTAATTTTTTTTGTGTTATCAACTCACTATTAACTCCTGATAATAAGGGTTACAAGAAAAATAAAGTGTAAGAAAGCTTGTATAGTGGGCTGTATAAAAACATCAACCTGTCATTTGTAGGTCCTCTGTGGCTGGCAGAAGTTGTGGTGTTTGGCGAGTGATGGCACTGGCAGGGGTGAGCAAAGAGTGATTTTCTAATTTTTTCGGGGGTTTTGTAGGTCTCCGTAACTGTCACAGTTGCTGGCAGAAGTGACAGTGTTTTTCTGTATACAGTGTATGAGGCATATACCCCATAGCTGGGGGTGGCCGACTCAAGACAGCCCGAGCAGGGACAGCACGGCATAAAAAAAAAAAATAAAAAAAAAAATAAAAAAAAAAAAAAAAAATATATATATATATATATATATATATATATATATATATAAATACAGTATATATATATATAAATATATATATATACCATATATATATATATATATATATACACACACACACATCTAAGTCGCAGAGGAGAAGACCCAGAGACCAAGGATCACTAAGGGCCTCTAGTAGTACCCAAGGCCCCAGACTTGCCGGAGAGGTTCCGGTCTCAGCAGGCAGACGCGCAGCGGAGCACACCACAATGCCCGCCCACCTCACATCCAGGCATGACCCTTCCTATACACCGGAGCCCCGAGCCTGGGAAATACAAAACTTTCATTCGTCTCCTGCCTGCCTTGGGTTAAGAAGTTGATACAGGGGCATATCAAATAATTTTATATAGTAACATACAAGCACATTTCATATACCTGTAGTAAGATAGACTCATATCACAACATTGCTAATTTAGGAAAACCTGAGGACTGCGGCAAGCCGCACTTAAGGCTTTGCAGAAGGACTGCGACAAGCCACACTTGAGGTACGGTATTGAACAAGAACAAAAAATGCACCAGTGGTGGAAAATTTAGTGACAAATATAACTACAGTATATGGGATCTCTCCATTCCACCTCCTGCTCTCCTAACCCTCCCTCTCACTCCCCCCCCCCCCCCCCCTCCCCTCTCTCACTCCTCTCCTCTCCCTTCCCTCCCCTCTCTCTCCTTCCACTATCTCCTTCCATACATGCATACATGAAAGTTTAAAGACAGTTTCATCCACAGAGAGTGTAGTTATAGTCTCACGTCTTAAATGATGGCATTCCAGGTGACCCTGTCAAGGGTTGCCTCTGTTGCCAAGTTCTTTGTTTTGAAATTGGGCCGAAATATCTGATCCCACGTCTTTTTAGGTCTACCCCTACGCACAGCTCCCCCCACATTCACAGGCCGGCATTTCTTCACCCAGTTCTGATCATCCATTCTCTCTACTAGTCCAAACTAACCAAGTCGGCTCGTGTGCATCACTGATACTCCTAGGCCCAAATTCAGAACAGTAGTTTAAACCGCCTCGCAGATTTAAACCCGAGAATGAAACTCAATCGGTATTCAGAATCAAATTCGGAGCCGTTTATCCAGTCAATCCGTGGATTACTTGATCTGAGGTATAAACCAGTGTGAGGGTAGGATCGACGCTAGATCGAAGTTATGAAAACCTCAAATCACTTACGATAGCTTCACTAATCCTTAACCCTCTTACCATGGGCCCTCGTGCCTTTAAATTTTCCTGCGAGTACTGGATCCAGCTGAATCTGCAAATTCTCTAGAGTGCATATATATACGCCAAAAAATTGCCTAACCTAGGTTATATATACAGTATATCCAGCGGTATTTGTCATTGTTATCTTGCGATGGGTGAAAACTAGAAGTCTAGACCAAGTGGTTCAGTTTTTTTGATGAAAATAAGTAGGTCAGTATGGTGGACGATTTCTATTTCTTGTTATTGCTTTCAACGTTCCTACAACCCTCTTCCCCTGTTGCATCCTCTCCCGCACTTCCTTATCCATAGTCCCATCTTTACTCAACACACTGCCCAGATACTTAAAAGAGCTGACGATCTCCATAGCCTGACCGTTCAACTTCACCTCACACTCTGTGACTTCACCCCTTTCGAAGACTATAACCTTGCTCTTCCCTGCATTTACCTTCAAATTCCGTTTTTTGCACACTATTCCAAACTCATTTACCAGACCCTGCAACGCCCATTCATTATCGCTCATCAGAACTGTATTATCCTCAAACAGCAGTATAGGCAGCCTCCACTCATTTCCCTCCCTTTTCAGCGATACACCAACATCCACTGTTCTTCCTAGTATTTCTTTCATGACTCCATCCATATATACAGTAAACAACCACGGGGACATCACACACCCCTGTTTCAACCCAACACTCAGGTCAAAGAACTCGCTCTGCTCATTCTCCACACGTAATGCCGCCATTGCACCCTCATACATGCTCTTCACTGCTTTTAGCAACTTGCCATCTACTCCGTATATTCTAAGTATTTTCCACATACCTTTTCTATCAACTCTGTCATAGGCCTTCTCCAAGTCTATAAAGGCAACATACACCTTTTTTTGCTTCTCCAGATATTTCTCCACAACACAATTCAGGGTAAAAATCTGATCTACACATCCTCTTCCCTTCCTAAAACCTCCCTGCTCGTCGCCTGTCCATTTCTCCGTTCTCACTCTCAGTCACTACCCTACTGTACACCTTCCCTACTACGCTTAAAAGACATATTCCACAGTGGTTACCACACCCTCCTCTTTCCCCTTTGCCCTTATATAGGGGGACTATTATGCCACTCTTCCAGTCATCGTGTGCATTCCCCTTCTCCCATGCTAGTTTGCACATTTTCCATACCCATTCAATCACCATCTCACCACAACACCTCAACATTTCCCCACACACTCCATCTGTTCCTGGTACTTTCCCCAACTTCACTCTTTTCATGACTTAATACCATGCAGAAAGTTACCTCAGTACATAGCTTTGACTTTTCAACCTTTTATACCAATTTGCTGTTAGATTTATTATTTTCAGAACTTTGCTTTATTATAGATTTGCACTTTGACAGATTTGTTACAAATAAGAATTTTTAAATAAATGTATTCATATTTTAATTATGTGTCCATTAGCTTTACTAGTTCAGTATATTTTAATAGAACTAAACTTAAAGATACCCTTAAATGCCTCCTTTTCAATATATTATAATGTAAAACTTGCAAAATAAACAAACTAGGACTGGGACGACACAAGATAAATGCAAATGAACTGATAAAAATCGCTATGTGGAAACAAAGCTTATTAAAATAAAATTTTGAAATAAAAGAACACAATCCATCGCATAGGGTGTACACAACTACATGAGCAAGTCAATTTGTTTCCCAAGTAAACTGATCGCACGTATAACAATGCACCTCGTCATTTTCAAGGAATTAGTCAATTTGGGAAGTCCGGGACGTTCTGGTAAATTTGACTAAATCTGTATGAATAAAGAAACTACAATTTATATCAAATTTTATATTAAGGTAAATTTGCAATTTGACAAGATATCAACAAAAGTATAAAAAACATAATCACTCACTAACGATAGTGCCCTGTAAGCATAGCATGCTTCAAGTGACCCCTAACAATTACTACCCTACTAATAACCTACATTTATTGTACAAATAAACTAAGGAAATCGCAAAAGCAAGCAATTGATCCTATCAACAATGAATAGATACAGTATAATAAATATAAATATTTGAAAAGATGAAGAAGGCACAATAGATTTAAACAAAAGAGTACTCTTTTAACAAGAACAATTAATTATAAAGAATAATAATAATAACAATAGAAAAAAAAAATATTAATACATACAGACAAAAGTAAGCAGAGGTTATAATAGAAACTTCAAGTTAATAATGCTTGATTAAAATTATTGATATCACATTTTAAAATACAGTCACAATAATTGACCTTAAAAAGATTAAACTTATGCAACAATTTACTTGCAACAAAACCTCTGTCTACTAAGAGTCTGTATAGTAACCTAGCTCTATTCCAAAAGTCTTCTACTCTGGTACAAATTTTACAAAATCTTATTAGCTGGGAATAAAAACAATTATAAGTTATTTTACTATCGATATTACTATTAGGGAAAGGAAAGTTTATTACGTTAAAATTAAAATCGTCAACTTTGTGGTATATTTTAAGTGTGCACTGTTCATTAACAATCTGTATATTTATATCAGAACATTTTTAACTTAATCATTTACGTTACCTTGTGTGAGGGGGATGGAATTTGGATAAATTTGTTTAGCAACTTTATTAAAATTTAACATACAGTATTACAAACAAGAATATCATCAATATATCTACTATTATTACTTAACAATTTAGCAAGTGTTAATTTTTCCGGGATGTTATTTTTCTTGCTACTGTCAACTAAGTTTTTCATAAATTTAAATTCTAAAGCAAGCCAGAATAAGTCTGCAATTAAAGGGCTAGCATTTCCACCCATAGGAATTCCTAATATTTGTTTGAAAATGTATCTCTAAGTTTAGTTCTATCAAAATATACTGAACTAGTGGGATCAAAGCTAAGTGACGCATTATTAAAATATGAATTGACATTTATGTAACGATTACGACTACTTTCAAATCTGTCAAAATGCAAATCTATAATAAAGCAAAGTTCTGAAAATACTAAATCTAAAGGCAAATTGGTATACAAAGTTGAAAAGTTGAAGCTATGTACTGAGGTAACTTTCCGCATGTATTGAGTTTATCAATAACTTCTACTGAATTGTCAACACTCCAATAATAGTTAATGCCAGTTCTATTCTTGATGGTATCACAATATCGTTTATGAGTATTTTTAATGTATTTTAAGCAATGTACGACTTGTTTTGACAAAGTTTTAGTGGCAGCAAATTTTGCTCCGGCAATAAAGCGATATTTATAAGGTCTTTTATGAAATTTGGATAACATGTATAATTTAGCAATGCATTTATTCTTATCAGAAAGTTTAATATCAAAGGTTATATTTTTATTAGTATGTTCATTAATTAAGTTATCAACAATTAAATGTTCCTGCATTTCATAACCAGAATTACCGCAAATATTTTTTATGAAATTTATTACCTTTAGTGCCTAATTCTTTTTTCATGTTTTCTAGATAAAATTTCTTACATATGAAGCTATCATTATTACTGGCTTTATCTACTGTAGTGATTACAAAATGTTTATGCAAATTTGTTAAATAAATTTTAAGATTATTATAATTATAGTTTACAAAATCAGAAAGATTAAATTCATTTTTTAAGGAGAACACTTTATTTCTTCTTAATTTAATCAATAATTTTGACCATGCTTCTAGCTCCCTCCCATCGCATCTCTCTTTCTCTTTTAATCTATTAACTGAAAAAACAATATCTTTATACAGTATATATATATGTTAGATTCGGGCCCTACATTTTCAAACAAATTGATGATATTCTCGTTTGCAATTTGTTAAATTTTAATCAAGTTGCTAAACTTATTTATCCTAATTCTATTCCCCTCACACATTGTAACGTAAATGATGAAGTTGAAAATTTTCTTGATATAAATATAGAGATTGTTAATGAATAGTGCATACTTAAAGTATATCACAAAGTTGATGATTTTAATTTTAACGTAATCAACTTTCCTTTCCCTAGTAGTAATATCGATAGTAAGATAACTTATAATTGTTTTTATTCCCAGTTAATAAGATTTTGTAAAATTTGCACTAAAGTAGATGACTTTTGGGCTAGAGCTAGGTTACTATACAGACTCTTAGTAGACAGAGGTTATGAGGCAAGTAAATTGTTACATAAATTTAATCTTTTTAGGGTCAATTACTGTGACTGTATTCTAAAATTTTACAAATCATTTTAATCAAGCATTTTAACCCCTTCAGACTCATATGATGCAGAGGTTGCCAGATTAGCAATAATAAATAGAGTTCTCTCACTCTTATAATTACCTCTCCAAAATTAGTTTTCTGCCCAGCCCACAGCTAACTCAAAGACAACTGCAGAGGTTGAAGTAACTAAACTAAAGATTTCTAAATACCCCTGATGGTAACAAAGGTTTTAAAGTATCCCTAATAGGCTCAAAATCGCGTCATATGTCGGAGAGGGTTAATGTGAAGTTTCTTGTATAACCTCTGCTTACTTTGTGTCTGTTTGTTTTTATTGTTTATCTTTTTCTATTATTAATATTGATGATTTTTTTTAAATTAATTGTTCTTGTTAAAAGAGTAACAGTCGGCCCCGCAAGGGTGCGATTCTCCAACCTTGCGGCAGATGTCCGTGTGGTGCTTATAATCCAAGGGTGCGAAAAAAGCAAAGCGTGCGTTTTTTTCGCCCAATAACCCCTGAAAAACATGAACTAAGGCAAGAATACCTGTACAGTATAGAAATGTGATTAGATATTAGATAGAATATGGGTATTACACTCACTTTGGATGGTTTATGTATGCGTGGAGGTTGGGATGTTGGTCTTACTGAGGGTCCGAGGCTGCCCCCATGCCCACATGGGGGCATTTTACCCCTGCTGCCCCTAACCCACCGCCCAGGGCGATCGTGTTACCCACCAAAACAAAAGTGAAAGTTCTTGATTTAGAACAGAAAAAACAGTTACTAGACATGTTGGTTAGAGGTGAGAAACAGGCAAATGTGGGTAGACATTTTGGTGTGGGCATGGGGGCAGCCTCGGACCCTCAGTAAGACCAACATCCCAACCTCCACGCATACATAAACCATCCAAAGTGAGTGTAATACCCCTATTCTATCTAATATCTAATCACATTTCTATACTGTGCAGGTATTCTTTCCTTAGTTCATGTTTTTCAGGGGTTATTGGGCGAAAAAAGGGTAAGTTTGAAGAGTCCCCGGACTACATAGTGAATTTCCCATAGGTTCTTAAGCTCCAAGGGTGCGCGCATGTCTCGGACTTAGGTAACCGCACCCTTGTGGGGCCCACTGTACTCTTTGTTTAAATCTGTTGTTACTTTGTCATATTTTGTAATTATTTGTCTCTATATTATATTTATTCATTGTCGATAGTATCAATTGCTTGCTTTTGCGATTTCCTCAGTTTATTTGTACGATAAATGTAGGTTATTTGTAGGTTAGTTATTGATAAGGGTCACTTGAGGCATGCTATGCTTACAGGTACCTACCCGATAGCACTATCGTTAGTGAGTGCTATATATATATATATATTATCAATATTTTTATTTTGTACTATTGTTAATGTCTTGTCAAGTTGCAAATTTGATTTTAATAGAACATTTTAACACTAATTGTAGTTTCTTTTATTCATGCAGAGTATAGTAATATTTGCCAGAATGTCCCGGACTTCCCAAATTGACTAATTCCCTGAATGTGACGATAGTGCGTTGTTATGTGTGCAATTACTACTTGCTCATGTAGTAATTTACACCCTATGTGGTGGATTGTGTTCTTTCATTTCATAAAATTTATTTTAGTAAGCGTTGTTTCCACATAGCGATTTGATATGTTGTTTTGACTTTATATTGTCTTTGTCCCAGTTTTGGTTTGACTTTGCAAGTTTTACATTTAGGAATTCCTATGGGTGGAAATGCTAGCCTTTAATTGCAGATTTATTCTTGCTTGTTTTAGAATTTAAATTTATGAAAGACTTAGTTGACAGTAGCAATAACCTCTCAGAAAAGTTAGCACTTTCTAAATTGTTAAGTAATAATAGATATATTGATGATATTCTTGTTTGCAATATAAATTTTAATCGAGTCGCTAAACAAATTGATCCTGGTGGATGCCCAACCCCGAAAGGGGTTGAAATAGGGGAGCTATCCCCCCGCCAAAGGCGGCTTTCTAGGGCCTTTCCTAGCTGATGCTGAGAGGATTGGGTTCTAGTCATGTGGTGATGGGCTGGTCTATCAGAGTGAGAACTGAGCGATCTCTGCCATACCCATAGCTTACTCTGACTGTTCCTTTTACTTATATATTTTCTAGATCTCAAGTGACGGCGTCTTTTCCGTGGATTGACCTCCCAATTTACCAAGATTGGAAGTCAAAGCGTCACATTTTTCCTTTGCCCCTCAACTTTCTCTTCATAATTGCTGAGGGCACAGGGCCCTGGGTGGGGCTTTGGTTTCCCGGGCGTTTCCGCGCCCTCAGCTCCCCGCCATGGAGTGGCTTCGGTCACCCAGGCTTTATTGTGGTCGGCGGGGAGGATTCTGTGGGGGCGCTCGGTTATGGCCTTGGCTTTGCTCGGGGCCTTGGGGCTGTTCGGCCAGGCAGCTTGGGGAACAACAACAACAACAACAAATTGATCCAAATTCCATTCCCTCACACAAGGTAACGTAAATGATAAAGTTGAAAATTTTCTTGACATAAATATATAGATTGTTAATGAACATTGCACACTTAAAGTATATCACAAAGTTGATTATTTAAATTTTAACGTAATCTACTTTCCTTTCCCTAGATACCTAGTAGGTATCTATGTATATTTATTAGTGGCCCCTCCATCATTGACGAACATGCCTATTACATAAGGCATCCTCTTCAAACACTAATCCGCCGTAGTTTGAATCTACCGCGCAGAGCATTTAAAATCTGAGGAGCCTTCATCATGAGCGCACGCGACCTCACTCATGGCTTCAGTCATTATGAATTGGGTTCTCACTACGAAAAAACTTCGTAAAAAATAAAAAAGAAAAAGAAAATAAGAATAACTATCCAATAAGCTTTCCATCATATCGTGGATGTACTTGTGTGGATCTTTGACCAGACGCTGATTCAGGCGTCATTCTTCCTTCTCTGCTCTGCGGTCAGCCGGCCCGGACGTGTCTCTCCACGCTCCGCTGGTTCCGCATTTGCTGCGTCCCTAGTGAGTTTTTTCTCATTTGTTTACTCCGGGATGTATCGAGTAAGGTTAGGATAGGCGTAGCAGGAGTGTCCTGGGCTGGTTGCCCGCAGTGCAGTGTGTTTTGGGGCATCTATTTCGGATGTACCCTCGTGGTCCGGTTGGACAGGTGAACTTTTTCACAGTTAGCTAGCTTTGTGATGCAGGCGGCTTTCATTACGCGTTATTGCTTCCTTTTATCTTTCTGATGAGGTAGCGTATTTTTGCTGACGTTCCCAGCGTATTTTTCTTCACTTAGTGAATTTTTTTCTGGGTCCCGAGTCAGTTCTTCCCTTTGCCGGAAGTATTTGCTACAGTGGTGTGTTGGCGGTGGTTCCTGTTGTGATATAATTCAGTGCTTTTTGTTTATATTCCGACATGTTACTGTTATCCGTCTGCCTAGGCCTAGCCAGCCTCTCGTAGCTTTACCACATATACACGTGTTATTGATTTATTTTCTAAATATGTACTACTGTGTCATGTGTGTCCTGGTTTAGTTGTGTATTGGCTAATTCCACGGACTATTTATGTGTCCTGGGTTAGTTGTGTATTGGCTAATTCCACGGACTATGTTGGGCCCGGCGTTAGTTGTGTTTTGGCTACGCCTCGGTCCGGTGTTGCGTTCAGATAGTATCTCGACGGGGTGGGTTTTTTCCGGCGGGTTTTTCTCGGTTTCACCTTGATAACCCCGGCTGGTTGCCGAGTTTTGGCCACGCGTGGTTTAAAACAGGCTTGTTTCCCCGGCGAGTGGGTGTCTGTGGCCCCCCAGGACTGCGTCTCTGGGGTGCCTGTTTCAGGCTCCTTATGATTCCCGGCGGGTTGGCTGTACCCATCTAACAGTGTTGTTTGTAGTTTTTTCGGTTTTGCAAAGCCAATATAAAACTATGCTGTTGTTGTTTTTCCTCCCCGGCGATCTTTTACAAGGAAGTGGGGATGGGAACAATTGGGGTTAACTTTTAAACTTTAAATCACCCGGCGGGTGCAACCTGGAAGGGTGGGATGACCGAATTTGCAAAATTCAGTTTAGTTGACCAGACAATTGAGGGATGCATTGTGTATCGCCTCCTTCAACATACGGCGCTTTAGGGCACAATTGGGGTTAACGTTTTTTAAACTAATATTCACACCCGGCGGGTGCTCCTTGGAAGGGTGGGAATAACGAATTTACAACTCAGTTAGTTAACCAGACAATTAAGGGATACGTTTTGTATCGCCGCCTTCAACATACGGCGATCTAAAAAGATACTTCGGGAGAAGTTAGATCTCGTATATTTGTCAGGCTTCCCAGTTTTTGAGACAAATTAAGATATTCTGATATCTTTTACTTAGGAAACCCCACCGCGTAGCGAGCTGTAGTCGTTGAGTATTACGTCTCGTTACCCTGCGGGTTATTTAACACTTGTGTGCGAACATGATTGGGTTAACCTTATGAGCATTAATTCCTGGAAATTGTCTTTTTTTTCCAGAGCTGGGTCCCGGCGGGTCTATGCAGAACCTGGAGTAAGTTTCCCACCAGTCTCTGTCATGGCTACCTTTGCACCGGTTTTTTGCTTTATGCATTACGCCCTCCTGTCCAGGTATCCCTATTTTTGCGCACACCCTTTGTATAAAATGTGTTAAAATGTCTCGTTTGGTTTGAGTAACCTTTCCGGCGTTTTTCTCGTTGCTCCGAGAACACCGTTTTTGTTTACCGAGTTTTAGTCAGGATGGCTAAAATAGGTAAGTTACCCCAACGAGTTTGGTCGCTTGAGGGCTCATCTGAAACTGCGTTTTCTGTGGTCGAGCCTGGGATCAGGCTTCCTGTGTTATTCATTGCTTGATGCATTACGCCCTCCTGTAATGTCTCGTTTGGTGTGGGTTACCTTTCCGGCGTTTTTCTCGTTGCTCCGAGAACACCGTTTTTGTTTACCGAGTTTTCGTCAGGATGGCTAAAATAGGTAAGTTACCCCGACGAGTTTGGTCGCTTGAGGGCTCATCAGAAACTGCGTTTTCTATGGCCGAGCCTGGGATCAGGCTTCCTGGGTTATTCCCGTCGAGGGGGGCTCCACACAGTTATCTAGGTGATCAATGCTGACACCTGTTGGACATGGTTTTCTCTGCTTTTCAAAGCCATTGAAACAATGCTGTCTGTTTGTTTGGTCTTTCCCTCCCGGCGACCTTTTTACAAAGAGGTCTGGGGCAGGTATAATTGGTTTGACATTGCATATAAAACCCGGCGGTTGTACCTTCGGGTGGTTATATTAACGGATTTGCGATTCGCGATAATTTGCCAAACAATTGATTGATACAATAGGGTATCACGGCCTTCAAGACGGCGATCTATGAGGGCTTCCGGGAGAAGCCGGATTAGAGATTAAGATAGGCTTAGACTTTTTATGGGATAAAAAGATGCTTGAATCTTACTAGTGTTTCAAGTTTAAAGGGGTACTTGAAAGACTTCATCTTTAATAAAGATATGCTTCATCTTTATGAGGATTCAGAAGTTATGCTTAATTCTTTTGGATAGGTAAAAGATATGCTGAAATCTTTAACCCGTTGAGCCCCGGCTAGTTATAATATTTTGTTCACCCCAGTCCCAAGCCATTTTCACTTCTTTTTTTTGTTTGCTAAAATGGAAGACAAGGATGAGAAATGAAAAAAAAAAATCACCTCGGACATTTTTTTTTTGGGGGGGGGGGGAGCCTCAAAAAAATTTGTTGAGCCAAAATGGAAGAGAATGGTGAGAAATGAAGACAAAAATAAAAAAAAACTCATTTCGGTCATTTGGGGCGGGGGGTTTCAATAGTTCGTCTCCCCCGCATGACCACCCGCCCGGGAGCACTAGGGTAAAAACTGAGTATGGCATTGTACGGCATACATCCTAAGGAGTGTCTCACATAAATCTCAAGCCTCTAGCTCCCATACGACCGGAGTAATGAAGGTTCAAAGTGGCGGTGAACTAAGGGTGTAAACTATCCCCACTAAGCCCACCACCACCAGCCGCGCGGCTGTCTCGGCCCGCTCACACCTACTGGCCCGGCTCCCACACACACTACGGTACCTCCCCCTCCTATTCTCCCGCCATTTCCTACCTTACGAGCCACGTAAGTGTTTTTTATATGTCGGACGCACGTGATGCGTCGCTGGGAGTTGGTGATCAAACACTGCCGACGCAACACGTGCGACGCTGGGTCTCACCGGGTTAATAAGCCATTGAAACAATGCTGTTTGTTTGTTTAGTCTTTCCCTCCCGGCAACCTTTTTACAAAGAGGTCTGGGGCAGGTACAATTGGTTTGACATTGCATATAAAATCCGGCGGCTGTACCTTCGGGTGGTTATATTAACTGATTTGCAATTCGCGATAATTTGCCAAACAATTGATTGATACAATAGGGTATCACAGGCTTCAAGACGGCGATCTATATATCTATGAGGGCTTCTGGGAGAAGCCGGTTTAGAGATTAAGATAGGCTTAGACTTTTTATGGGATCAAAAGATGCCGGAATCTTACTAGTGTTTCAAGTGTATAGGGATACTTGAAAGACTTCATCTTTAATAAAGATATGCTTCATCTTTATGAGGATTCAGAAGATCTGCTTAAATCTTCTGGACAGGTAAAGATATGCTGATATCTTTAATATGAAACTAAAGGAAAACGAAAAGTAGTGGTGGAGTGCTACGGTTCGTTGACCGGCGGTTTTGTGGCACATATTTTGTACCATTTTTTGGGTGTAACCCTATGAGCATTAATCCCCGGAAATTTTTCTTTCCAGGGCGGAGTGACCAGGTAGTTCCCGGGGGCGGGGTAGTTTTCCCCCAGTCTCTGTCGTGTCGGCACTTGAACCTCTCATTGCTGTATGTTCAACGCCGTTAAGCTCAGGTATCCCTATCTTATTTTTGTTTGTTAATGAAATAATTTAATAGCTGAATCATAATAAACATATATTTTCTATGATTATATTATGATAATATTGTGTTTATTTATAGTAATTTATTTTAATACAATTAAATATATATTAAATTAATTAGTATACTTTATGATTTTGCTCACCAGCTCTGCTTTCAATGTGTTAATGGGCTATGGGAGCTTTTAATTATCATAAACCTTTACGGGACTCGGACGAGGGCTCCCATTCAGAGAGTATACCGAGCTCGCAAGCGAGGGACAGCCACAGCCAAGGTGTATGGCGATACTCACAGTCCTGGCAGGACAGCACACATCCCTTTGTGACTCAACTAGTGCTGACGTTCACCGGGATGCCGATGTACCATCTTCTATCCCAGTTTTAACATGGCAACATGTGGAGGTCCCGGCTTCGGCGGGATCTTCCCATGATAGGCCAGACTTAACGGATGAAGAACAACGATCTCTGGTCTCAGAGATGGAGGTTGAAGAGTCCAGTCACCTTCTAGGCGACTCTCAGGGTACTGTCGAATCTCCACGGAGTTCGTCATCGGCTAGGTATGTACCGGCGGAAGTGATTGATGGACTACTATTGAATGCACTTAATAGGTTCTTTGGCCCTACGCCGGAAACTCCTTTTGATACGGGAGATCCCGCGATGTCGACGAATGTGCGACCTCTGGCTACATCCTTTGCTTTAGCTAAAATACCTAACCATCCTCTTGTGTCAGATCCAATTTCCAATGTGCCAGGCACAGCAGCTCTCACTACTTCCACTGTGCGAGTCTTATCAGACATATCTCCCCCTCCTTTAGACAAGGCGCCAGTTAAAAAACAGGAGCTATGCCTCTTTTATACGGGCCGGATGAGTCGGGCTAGTAATGTTACGGAAATGTTTTGGATGTTCATATTAAGGACATTCCAGGTTATTATAACCATGACTTATTCTTCCCACCAAATCCCTCCAAAACGCCATTCTTGGTTCTCTCTTCAGGTTTTTGGTGCCGGCGGAGTCCCCTCTGCTTGGCTGCCACCCCCCACAATTGGCAACCTAGAAACCTCGCGGACTTGTTCATTATGGACATTCAGGAGGCCAAGTGGCTAGCACCATATGGTAGCGACGTGACCAAGATATTCACGAATCATTATACCCAGTCTACAAAGCGACAGTTTCAATCGCATTGGCAAGCTTTTCCGTCTCAGATTCTTAGAACAAAACAAACTGTACCCTCGGTAGCGTTGGTTGTTATTTATTTTATTTATCTGTTCATGCAGAAACATTTATCTGAAAGTGATTTATGTGGGCAGGTTTTAAACTCCGCCCACCTCCCCGTCAGCTCAGGCCTACATGGTCTCTGGACAAATCATCATCGTTATTCTCGTTCCCGTATGTACCAAAGCCTGCAGATTTTACAAAAGCGCAGTATTCCTGATGGCTTTGGCTACCGGGAACAGAGTATCTGAGCTGGCGGCGATGAGCAACGCACCTAATTGCCTCAGGTATGATAGGCTTCATGAGTGTATTCACATTGCACCTTCCCCAGGATTCATAGCCAAGATTGAGCACAGTGAACACGTGTTTTCAGAGTTCACGGTGCCGGCGTTAAAAAGGGGAAAGGTGCACCATCTTTTTTGCCCAGTGCAAGCTCTAACCAAATATTTAAGAGTGGCACCTCTAAATCACCAGGGTGCTTTATGGGTCGCAAGTCCGGGTGAACGCTTGATGGAGCGTACACTGGCTTCTCTCTTGGTCGAGGACTTTAAAGAGAAGAATCCCGGCGTTGTGGGTAAGACCCACGATTTACGCAAGGGGTCAGCCTCTTTACGTTTCCTTAATAATCTTTCGGTGGAAGTTATTAAGTCCACACAGTTGTGGGCCTCTAATCAGGAGTTTTTGCCTCGATACCTTTCAGTAGCTCTGGACAAACCTTCCTTGCCATGTATAGCTTTACGGCAGAGGGTCTAGGTGGCCCTTTTAGTCACGTTTTGTTTAATTTCAAGAAAAAGGGGGGGAAGGGTGCAGTCAGTGTGACATAGGACACCCTAGACCCCTCCGGAGTATGTGTTCGGAACATACGAGCTGTGATACTGGTTGTAGGCATTATATTATAAAATTTCTCTGTAGTATTCATTGCAGGAAATTGTGCTAAAGGCCAATAGTAGTGTTACAACAATTCTTGTAAGTAGCTTTGGCTGTGAAGCAATAGATTTTTGAGAAATCTCGGTAGTTGCAACTACGACTTTTACTTTTGAAGTAATTACTTCTGCATAAGTACACGAGTTCAGTACTTCTACGAATGTACAAGAATTCATTTCTGTTTGGTTATATTTTTAGGAATATATCCACTAGTTAATGGGGTTTATATGTGCACATGTAAACTTATAAGTTTTTAGTTTTCACCACTTACTTTAAGTGGGGTGCCTTCTTAACTAGCAGATCTGTGCACAGAGTCTCAGAGTTAACCCTTTTTCAAGCAGGCTTCTTTGAAGCACGCTCCTGCTTGTACCCCTTTTTGAAGATTTAGGCTGTATAAAGTTTATGCACCCGAATATCTCTTTTTTTACAAAAGTAAGAATACTATGTGGTTGTTTGATTATCTGCTTTTCTAGAGTTATGATATGATTACGAATGTCCCACTCCAGTCTTAGAAATCAGGCATGTTCGTCAATGATGGAGGGGCCACTAATAAATTATAGGTTTGACTCCTGTAAGGAGATAAAGAAAACCTAATATTTAGTAGTGGCCCCGTAATCATTGACGACTGGGGCCCTCCCGACCATCCCCTTCCCATTCGTTGATGTATTAACGATTTTGGTTTACTTGATATGTCAGTGAAGGAAGAATGACGCCTGAATCAGCGTCTGGTCAAAGATCCACACAAGTACATCCACGATATGATGGAAAGCTTATTGGATAGTTATTCTTATTTTCTTTTTGTTTTTTATTTTTTACGAAGTTTTTTCGTAGTGAGAACCCAATTCATAATGACTGAAGCCATGAGTGAGGTCGCGTGCGCTCATGATGAAGGCTCCTCAGATTTTAAATGCTCTGCGCGGTAGATTCAAACTACGGCGGATTAGTGTTTGAAGAGGATGCCTTATGTAATAGGCATGTTCGTCAATGATGGAGGGGCCACTACTAAATATTAGGTTTTCTTTATCTCCTTACAGGAGTCAAACCTATAGTATATACACAGACACATATGCCATAGCTGGGGGTGGCCGACTCGAGACAGAGCCTGAGCATGGACAACACAACACAACATAAAAAGCAAAATATAGATTCACACACATCTAGGTTGCCCAGGAGAAGACCCAGAATACTAAGGTAATTTTTTATTTTTTATTAATTTATTATCTACCGATACTGAAGCTATGCATCATTATTTGTTTTCTTTTTATTTCAGGAACTTCACTGCCCTGAGGTGCACAAGATATTTGGGTCGTACAGCCTGAACCAGTGGAATGCCTCGCTCGTCAAGGATTTCACAAAACGCATGGCAGAGGTATAGATCATCTATAATACTCTAACGTCAACAACACTAATATTGCTAACTGCCTTAGTAATCATCGTAAAGCTCACCATAACCAAAAATTAACTTCCTCATGTTACTAAAGACATGGAATTTAATGGGAATCAGTCAATTAGTTTCTCTTGTTGAGGTGTACTGGTGATGTATAGGGTTACAACCCTGGAGTTGCCGGGCAACTGTTCTTCCCTAAGGTCTCGCTAAAAGTTTAAAGTTTTGTAAAGAGAAGATCCTTCTTGCTTGGCGTGAAGTTCCCAAAATGTGTAGCTTAACCCGCTGAGCCCCAGCTAGTTAGTAATAAATGTACCACCAGGGCCCAGAGGGTTGACATTTTTTTTTTTCCAGAAACAATAGCGAATGGGTTAGGAATGAAGGAAAAACCACGAAAAACCGATCAAAAACCTCAAAAAATGGTCCTACAGAGCCCCCGAAAACGGATTTTACAAGGGTAAAAAATTTAAGGCAATTTCCCCCCAAAAAATGTTTTTGCGTGCTCACGCGCACGCGGTTGGACTTTGAGAGTTTTCAACCATCGGCATGGTTGCGTGGGATACTTATACAGTTCCCATACAAATCTGAGCCCTCTAGGTGCCATAGGACCGAAGTAATTAACCTGGACGCAGGGCGGGTGCCCGACCCCGAAAGGGGTTGAAATAGGGGAGCTATCCCCCCGCCAAAGGCGGCTTTCTAGGGCCTTTCCTAGCTGATGCCGAGAGGATTGGGCTCTAGTCATGTGGTGATGGGCTGGTCTATCAGAGTGAGAACTGAGCGATCTCTGCCATACCCATAGCTTACTCTGACTGTTCCTTTAACTTATATATTTTCTAGATCTCAAGTGACGGCGTCTTTTCCGTGGATTGACCTCCCAATCTACCAAGATTGGAAGCCAAAGCGTCACATTTTTCCCTTGCCCCTCAACTTTCTCTTCATAATTGCTGAGGGGCACAGGGCCCTGGGTGGGGCTTTGGTTTCCCGGGCGTTTTTGCACCCTCCTCAGCTCCCCGCCATGGAGTGGCTTCGGTCACCCAGGCTTTATTGTGGTCGGCAGGGAGGGTTCTGTGGGGGCGCTCGGTTATGGCCTTGGAATTGCTCGGGGCCTTAGGGCTGTTCGGCCAGGCAGCTTGGGGAACAACAACAACAACAACAACAACCTGGACGCAACCATTGCGTCGCTGGGTTCTGGTGATCGAACATTGCAGACGCAACACGTGCGACGCTGGGTCTCAGCGGGTTAAATTAAGAAAAGAATGAATATATAATATATACCGATATAATTTGTCAGTCTTAAATTTGTTTTTATAATATACTAAGGATAATAGTGCATGAACCCAATATAAGTATATGTTTACAGTTTAAAGTATGTAATATATGATACTCATTTTCCCTAGATTGAGGCTAAAATGGGTCGGCACAAGCTCGCAGTGTCTAGTGAGAAGGATATGTCATCTGTACTGGCAGCCCTCAAACAAAATATCAGCGACATCACTGCCCTTGGGTAACTACCTACACTATAGGATTGACTAATCTTCGTTTAGCATGACCATTCTGTTGTTGGTAACACTGCTTAGAGGTTTGATCTCATTAAACCCATCCCACCTGGATGGCCACACTGACGGACAAAGAGAGTGTTTTATCACGCACACCGGATAGCTGCCTGAACTCCTGGAGCTATTATTGGGCTATCAAGCCACTTAAAACTGCACTAGATACTTTAGTTGTCATGGTGGGCAGTCGGCAACACACACTCACACTCAATCAGTTTCCTGACTCGTGCTTGAGTCAGGGCAAAAGGCAAGCAATCGATGATGTTCTGCAGTCCGAATCGATGCATTAGAGCAGTGGACAGTGACTTAAGAATGGTTATTAAATCAATAATCGATGCAATCAATAATACCTGGTAATCCATAATCCTGTTCTTATTCTTAGGATGTAGTACGAATGAGAGGTGAGAGGACATTGGAAGGTTATTTGAAAGAAGGAAGTATGATATGCTTGCGCTGAATGAAACAAAGATGAAAGGCGAGGGAGAAGTGGATTTTGGAAATGTGAAAAGTAGAAAGTCTGGAGTAGATGAGGGAGTCAATGCGAAAGAGGGAGTGGGTATTATTGTGAAGGAGTTGAGAGAGGTGTCATCAAGGCTAATGTGGTTTAAGGATGAAAGGTTGGTTTTTGTGAGTGCAAATGGGCCAGGGAGTTAGAGGAGGTGGAGGGTTTTGGGGAATATTTGAAGGATTGTGTCTACAAGGGTTTGAGGAAAATTAAAATGTAGTTTTAGGGGACCTAAATGCGAGGGTAGGAAATAAGCCTGTTGAGGGGGCCATCAGTACCTGTATTTTTGGTGTGGATGGTGTAAACGAGAGTGGAGAAAGACTGGTGTATGTGGAGAGTGGAGAATGAGTGTAGGTAATACATTCTTTAAAAAAAGACGTATACACTAGTACACATGGCATAGACTTGTGAGGGGAGTGATTGATAGATTATGTGTTGGTGACAAGGGAAAGGTTATGTAGACTGCTGGATGTGAATGTGCTGGTGGAGGGAAGGCTGAGAGTAAGGAGTTATTACAGAAGAATGCGAGACAAGCGTGAAGTAAGAGAGGTAATAAAGTTAGTGAGTTAGAGAAAAGTACCAAAGAGAGGGAGTAGGCTACAAGGAAAGACTAAATGAAAAATGGATAGAAGTGAGAGAGATAGAAGAGAGAAGTAGAGGATGAATGGAAACAGTTTAAGGAAGGAGTGAAAGCAAGCACAGAGGAAGTATGTGGGAAAAGGAAAGCAGGAGGCAGAGATATCAGGAAGGAAAGCGAGTATTGGAATGATACGGTGAGAAAGGCAGTTGAGGAAAAGAGTGTGTTTTGAGAGGGTTGTTGATGTTCCCCAGACTGTCTGGCCGACCAGCCGCAAGGCCAAGGCCATAACCAAGTACCCCCACAGAACCCTCCCAGCTTTACCACTAAGAAAGCTCAGGTGACCGAAGCCACTCCCAGGTGAGGGGCCGAGCAGGAAGCGCTACAGACACCAAAGTCCCAACCAGGGCCTTGTGCCCCTCAACAATTGTGAAGGGAAAGTTGAGTTTGAGAGGGTTTTACCAGATGGTAGTGTTGAGGAATGGGAGAGGTACAAGGAGGAAAGGAGAGAGACAAAACGGAAGATTAGAGAAGCGAAGAAAATTGCAAATGAAAGATGAGTTCAAAGGTTGAGTGAGAATTTTGAGGAATGGAAGATGATGAGTTGAAAGGAGGTAAATAGAGTAATGAAAAGAGGTCAAAAGATGGAAAAGTCGGTGAAAGATGCAAATGGAGAGTTACTAGTGGAAAGAGTGCAAGTGAGGAAAAGGTATGTCGAGTATTTTGAATCTGCTAAATGTAAGAGATGGAAGGGAGGCAGTGGTTGATGGAGATAGGTTACCCAAGCCACCCAGGTGTCAGGGAAGGCAACCTACCCGATAGCACTATCGTTAGTGAGTGCTGTATGTTTTTTGTACTATTGTTTATATCTTGTCAAATTGCAAATTTAGCTTAATATATAATCTGATATAAATTGTAGTTTCTTTATTCATACAGAATTTAGTAAAATTTACCAGAACGTCCCGGACTTCCCGAATGGACTAATTCCTTGAACATGATGATAGTGCATTGTTATATGTGTGATTAGTTTGCTTGGGAACCAAATAGATTTGCTCGTGTAGTGATGTACACCCTATGTGGTGGATTGTGTTCTTTTATTTCAAAATTTTATTTTATTTAGCATTATTTCCACATAGCGATTTTGATAAGATCTTTTGCGTTTATCTTGTGTCGTCCCATTTTTGGTTTGTTTATTTTGCAAGTTATACATTATAAAAAATTAATGAAAGGATTGGGAAAAATTAGGTGAAAGAAGCAGCGGGAAAAGCAGAAGGTATGGATAGTATTGCTGTGGAGTGTATAAAGAAGGGTGGAGATGTGATAAAAGATTGGCTGGTGAGACTATTCAATGTGTGCTTTGTTGTGTCAATGGTACCACTAGACTGGAGGAGTATGTATTGTGCCGTTGTACAAGGGGAAGGGAGAACATTGTGCACAATACCAGCATATCAGATACTACTTATTCTGACCATAGGATAATCGAGGTGCAAACCAACATCGAGTACCTACAAACAAACAAAACTAGGAGATCGTATACAGGCCCATTCAGTAAGTACAACTTCAATAATAAACATATAAATTGGCCAAGCATAAACCAGAAGATAGAGGAAATAGACTGGGAAGTCCAATTGGCAGACAAAACAACCCCTGAATGCCTTAGCCTAGTAAATGAATTAGTTAAGAACGTATGCTCGAATCACATTCCAGAGAGAAAAATTAAGCGTAGAAGTAAGCAAGACAGAGAAAGGAGAAGGCTCTACAAACGAAGAAAACTACTGTCACATCGGCTCTCCCAAGCTGGATTACGGGAAAGGCAAATTAACATAATGAAAAGGGAGATTGAGGATATTGAACACAAGCTGAGAATATCGTATCAAATACAGCAGATAGAAGAAGAAAACAAGGCGGTTCAAGAAATAAGTGAAAATTCAAAGTACTTCTTCTCATATGCAAAGAAAAAATCACAAACAGGGTCAAGCATAGGCCCACTCATCAAACTCGACGGATCATATACAACAGATGACAAAGAAATGAGTGAACTTCTACGAAAACAGTATGAAACCGTGTTCAGTCAACCCGATCCATCTAAAGCTATTGACAATCCAAACAGTTTCTTTATGGGCGAGAACAGAGCCCCCCTCCATATATCGGATGTAGAATTTGGGCCAATAGATATAGAAAGGGCAATAAACAGTATGCCGCTCCACTCAGCACCAGGACCAGATTCATGGAGCTCAGTCCTGCTCAAGAACTGCAAAATATCGCTAGCAAGACCTCTAGCCATAATGTGGAGAAAGAGCCTAGATACAGGAGAAATCTCAGAAAGTCAGAAAAACACAACAATTGCACCACTACACAAAGGAGGAAGTAAAGCTCTGCCAAAAAAATACCGCCCAGTAGCACTAACATCTCACATCATCAAAATCTTTGAAAGAGTACTAAGAGGAAAAGTCTCGGAATACATGGAAGAAAACGGGCTCCACAACTCAGGACAACACGGGTTCAGAGCAGGAAGATCATGTCTCTCGCAGCTACTAAAACACTATGACAAAGTTCTAGATGACCTGGAAGAGAAAAGATTTGTAGATGTCATATACACAGACTTTGCCAAATCATTTGACAAGTGTGATCATTGAATTATAGCACATAAGCTGAAAGAAAAAGGTATCACCGGAAAGGTGGGGAGATGGATCTATAATTTTCTCATTAAGAGAAGACAATCAGTAGCAGTAAATCAAGCGGTATCAGAAGGTTCAGAGGTTAAAAGCTCTGTTCCCCAGGCTACAGTGTTGGCACCCTTACTCTTCCTAATACTAATAAGTGATATCGATGCAAATGTACAACACAGCAGCGTTTCATCATTTGCAGACGACACAAAACTAAGTCTAGGAATAACCACAATAGAAGACAAAGAAATCTTGCAAGCAGACATGAACGCTTTATTTCGGTGGACCAAAGATAACAACATGCAATTTAACGAAGAGAAATTTCAGCTGATAAGGTATGGAGGAAATGGAGAAATTAAAAGAACCACAACCTACTTAACAGACTCACTCCTGCCAATCCCACGAAAATCAGAGGTTAAAGATCTTGGGGTAATAATGTCAGAAAACATGGGCGGGTGCCCGACCCCGAAAGGGGTTGAAATAGGGGAGCTATCCCCCCGCCAAAGGCGGCTTTCTAGGGCCTTTCCTAGCTGATGCTGAGAGGATTGGGTTCTAGTCATGTGGTGATGGACTGGTCTATCAGAGTGAGAACTGAGCGATCTCTGCCATACCCATAGCTTACTCTGACTGTTCCTTTAACTTATATATTTTCTAGATCTCAAGTGATGGCGTCTTTTCCGTGGATTGACCTCCCAATCTACCAAGATTGGAAGCCAAAGCGTCACATTTTTCCTTTGCCCCTCAACTTTCTCTTCATAATTGCTGAGGGGAACAGGGCCCTGGGTGGGGCTTTGGTTTCCCGGGCGTTTCCGCACCCTCCTCAGCTCCCCGCCTTGGAGTGGCTTCGGTCACCCAGGCTTTTTTGTGGTCGGCAGGGAGGGTTCTGTGGGGGCGCTCGGTTATGGCCTTGGAATTGCTCGGGGCCTTGGGGCTGTTCGGCCAGGCAGCTTGGGGAACAACAACAACAACAACAACAACATGTCTTTCAAAGAACATAATCAGGCCAAGTCAGTAGCGGCGAGGAAACTTGTAGGTTGAATACTGCGCACTTTTAAGACACGAGAAGAACAGCCAATGATAACACTTTTCAAATCGTTGGTGATCCCACGACTGGAGTATTGCAGTGTGCTGACATCTCCACACAAAGCCGGGGAAATATACAAAATAGAGAGTGTTCAAAGAAGTTTCACGTCCCACATCAGCTCGGTAAAACATCTTCATTACTGGGATCGGCTGAAGGCTCTTAACTTATATTCACTGGAGCGAAGAAGAGAGATACTTGATAATTTACACATGGAAAGTTATAGAGGGTCTAGTGCCAAACCTTCACACCACAATATCATGGAACTGGAGGGACAGAGGGGGTAGGTATTGTAACATCCCACCCCAAAAGTGTAGGGGAGCTCTGGGCACACTGAGGGACTCCTGCTTGACAAACAGGGGGCCGAGCCTCTTCAACAAAATGCCAGAGAACGTGAGAAACCTGATGGACGTGCCAACGGAAGTATTAAAAAAAGCCTTGGACAACCATCTCAAGTCGGTGCTTGATCAGCCATACTTCGCGGGGGGGAGAGCTGTCCCCTCGAATTGCCTGCTGCATCAAACACTGGAAGCAAACATACTCGGGGGGAGCAACTCTCGCTGAGGCCGCTGAGGAGGCCGAAACAACTTAAGGTATACTCAAGGTATAGTGTTCAAGTTATAGAGGTATCAGTTGTTGGAAAGCTGTATGGCAGGGTGTTGATGGAGGGGATAATAAAGGGATACAGAAGGTGCAATAGGAGAGGAGCAGTGCAGTTTTGGGAGGGGGGGGAGGGTGTGTGGATCAGTTTTTTGCAGTAAGACATTATGTGAGAAGTATTTTGAGAAGCATAAAGAGATATTTTGGGCTTTTATGGATTTGGAAAAAGCGTATGATCGTGTGGATCAAGAAGCAATGTGAAAGGTGCTAAGGATTTATGAAATTGGAGGAAATTTGTTAAGAGCAGTCAAGAGTTTTATGAAGAGAGCAGAGTGTTAGAGTAGGAAATAATGAGTTGAGTGAATGGTTTGAGGTAAATGTAGCTCTGCGACAGGGTTGTGAAATGTCACCGTGGATGTTTAATGTATATAAGGATAGTGTGGTGAGGGAGGTGAAAATGAGAACTATAGGTAGAGGATTGGGTTTAGTAGGAAAAAATTGTAGAGATTGTGAGTTTGTTGTTGCTGTTCCCCAGGCTGTCTGGCCAAGCAGCCTCAAGGTCCCGAGCAAGGCCAAGGCCGTTGTGAGTTGAACCAGTTGCTGTTTGCTGATGACACAGCGTTGGTGGCGGATTCGAGGAGAAACTGCAGCGAGTAGTCAAAAAGTTTGGTGTGGTATGTGGGAGGAGGAAGCTGAGAGTGAACGTCAATAAAAGTAAAGTAATGGTGTGTAATAGAGGTGCTTGTAGGGTGAATCTAGATGTACGGCTGGTTTGGGAAATACTGGAACAAGTGGAGTGTTTTAAATATCTAGGAGGAATGATAAGCAGGAACAGAGGTGTGGAAATGGAGGTAAAACAGTATGTGAAGGAAGGAAGGAAAGTTTTTGGAGCAATGGGAAGTATGTGGAAGGTGAGAAATCTCAGAATGAAAACTAAAAGTGCAATGTATCAAGGGATAGTTGTACCAACAGTGATGTGTGGAGCTGAGACATGGGCTCTGAAGGAATGGGATTTTGTATGAGCTATGCCCTTTCAAATTGACAACGAAAGGTTTTATCTATCTATCTATCTATCTATCTATCTATATGCTCAGGCCCAATCCCCACTTTTCCTATTTTTTATTTTTATTTTCCTCTATTTTATTGTTATTTTTTTGTGGGGGGGGGAGGGGGGGGTGTTAAAATCGCCAAACTAATGAACCGAACGTCTTAATATCTAAAAAATAATGGGGCTTAGCATGGGGGGTCTTGTGTTGGCCGACTTGAGACATAGCCCCAACAGGGACATCACAATATATCAGAAAAACTAAACAAAAAACAAAAAACACAAAATCACACACATCTAGTTCATCTAGGAGATATACCCAGAGCCAGAGACCCAGGCCCATTTGGGATCCCCATCAAAAGATTCCCAGATCCCCTGGAGAGGCGCTGATTTCCGCAGGCAGACCCGCAGAATGTAAACAAATATATACTGTATATACTAAAAAAATGAAAACTAATGATCTAATATGAAATCTAAGGAACTTTTGAGGTAAGAGAAATTCAGAATTACAGCTGGTAAGCACTGGGTTAATGGCATGAAAGCGGTTAAAATTATATTTCTTGTCTTGGAACCCCTACACTTTTTAAATTTCATGGGAGCTCTGCAAATTATTCTATTATCACCAGAAACACAAACCAGTCCAGTGAACCCAAGATCCAGGAAAAGATGGATGGCTCACAGCTCCCAGTTGCATCGGGTCAAGAGGCAGGGATCAAGAAGGCCAGCGGAGTTGACCTGAATAAGGTGCCGCTGCCAGCCCCATCCGCTGCTCAGACCAAGAAACCCATCCACATTCCCCTGCCTCGCACCAAGTCACAGCACGAGTCAGGTGAGCTGAATATGCATTGGTAGAGAGAGATAAGTAGATATATAGTATATACAGTAGAGTCAGGTAAGGTGTATAGATCGGTAGAGATCAATAGCCTACATATACAGTAGATAAAGCAGCGGTCAGGTGAGGTGTAGAATAGATTGATATATAAAAAAAATAGGTACAATAAGAGTCTGGTGAGGTGTAGTATACAGTGGATCACCTATCTCAATGGGTATTGGGACCGAAAAAAGCAATCGAGATGCGAAGTTAACTTCTTATGGGAAAAAATACAATAGGGACCGGCGAGTCGGCAAGTAACCCACATCAAATCTAACAATAACCACTTTTGACCCAGTAACTCATACTTACGGTTGCCAACCAGCTGTATCAACCCCCTTTTTGCTCAATCTGGATCAATATTTGTGTATCTTATGGCTCCCTAACCCTTTAACTACAACTACCGTACATCTATTATATTCCATGTAATTGATCAATAAAACAAAGCATCTTTACTTGAACAAAAACAAAAGTACACTGGTGATCCACATGTGTTGTATCGTGAAGCGACAAGTTGCTAAACTGGCCGCCTATCTACCGACTTCAATACATTTTCCATGGTATAAAATGTAATTAAGTTTTCCTTTGCCTTTACTATTATTATATATTATATTTTCCTCATAAACATATTAATGTACAGTGGAGCCCCCATCCTAGCTGCTAATCGGTTCCGCAGAAATAGAGCTAGGATTGAAACAGCCAAGATCGGGGCACTGTTCTTATGGGGAAAATTCAATCGGTTCCTTGCTCTTGCCAAAATTTGCGTCTTTTTCTATTTTTTGCCTATGAAAACATGTTTCATTGTACACAAATTAAATTTTATGCATTATACTGTATCATATAATACACCATAGAATAAGTTTTTAATAACTAGAAAAAAAAGGCCCAATATCTAAACAATTACCGCACTTTTTCCCAGTGTTAGGCTATGAAAACATGTTTTTTGTCTAGGCTACATCAAGTAGCCTAGGCCTAAATCTTATGCATTGTAAATAATAATATAGACATGGCTAAATGACAGTCCTAACCATAAATACTGTAGATTGGGGCATTGTTTCTATCATGCGAAATGTTTTAGGCCTAGCCTAGGCCTAGGTTCTAAATTCGTCCAGCCACCCCTCAAGTACCCATTTCGCCCCAAATACATCCAATAAATACATATTATGAGGAAAAGACGTATAAATACGTATTATGAGAAGATTACTTACCACACAGATTTTATTATAAATCAGTCATATTTAGCCTAGCCTAGGCTAACATCGTCTAGGCTAGGCATTTCAATCGCTTTCGTCCGACATGGACTGGTCTTTGCTCTGTGTTTTGAGCATGAAATTCCTTCATTGCTACCACCAGGCCAACCATCCCTATCACTAGATGTACTAGAGGTTATAATAAACGCGAGAGATAAGGGGTTCAGGCACAAAAAGGCTTGCAAACAGTTGTTTTGTCAACACAGATACTAGCTAAACTGCAAGCGTCTGCTTAGTGATGACGTCATACAAAGATGGCGGCATCTTGTGCATTTGACGATCAGATCTCGGATTGACTCGGATTTCGTCTCTAAACGGCAAGCGCCTGGCAGATTCTTTTGTTATGTTAAAACAAAATTATTGTTTTTGTTTGTTTTCTAGTTTTATGTAGAGTTTTTCGTTATTTTTGCTATTTTTTCGGGTTTCGGCTGGGATTTTGATGCGAGAATTGAGGCTTTTGGCGCGAGAATTGAAATGGGGAATATTTGGTGTGTGGTGCGAGAATTGAATCAACGAAGACCGGTGTAGCGAAAATTGGGGCTCCACTGTATATTAAAACACGGTAAAGTAATTTATATTATTACGTAAACAAAAGCGGCAGAGATGAGAGTCAGGTTAGACTTCTTCGAAAACGATCGATACTAGCGGTACATTAGTATACCGGTAAACAAAATACAATGACTGTGAGGTTCACAAATCGGTTTGGTCAAGATTACTCTGTTTATCTTAGTAGGGTAAGGTGGGGTGAATCCGCCGGGGGGTGGAATCGCCGCGGACGTAAGATACTTGTCTAAAACAATTAGTCATAAATCCAAATACGTATGGAATTGATTCTAGGTATGTTTATAGTATGTGTAGATGATGATAGAACACAACAATGCGTAGTTGTCATTTATTTAACGAAGAAAAATATTTTTCCATAATATTTCAAACTGAAAAATATGTAAGCGGTCTTGAACATTTTTCGTGGCGGCGACTTTACATCTCCCAATACAAGTTTTTTTCGTTACAAGATGGTTGTCTGTGAAACTAAAAAAAAAAAAAAAAATTCAGGCATAAATATATATAATTATATAATTTTCTAAATTCTATAATTATATAAATATATAATTATATAATTATACCAAAATACTTGGATTATATCAATCTAATAATAAAACATCTTAATTGTTACTTAATTGGGGGTAAAATCGCCGTGGCAGGATTAAATCATCGATAATATATAACCGCGGCGGGTTCACCCCAGCGGGCGGGGTGAATCCGCCGCGCGAGTAACGGTTTTCACCACCCATTACAAACCTTAATGTTTTTTTTTTTCAAATAAAAATGATATGAGTGTGTGCAGGAAAGCGAGAATGTAAAATTAATGTAAAAAAAAAATCTGAATTCTGATTCAGTTGGATGCTGTTATTAACCCGTTGAGCCCCGGCTAGTTATAATATTTTGTTCACCCCAGTCCCAAGCCATTTTCACTTATTTTTTTTGTTTGCTAAAATGGAAGACAAGGATGAGAAATGAAAAAAAAAAAAAAAAAATCACCTCTGACATTTTTTTTTTTTTGGGGGGGGGGCCGGTGGGGGGTTGGGGAGGGGGAGCTTCAAAAAAATTTGTTGAGCCAAAATGGAAGAGAATGGTGAGAAATGAACACACTAATAAAAAAAAACTCATTTCGGTCATTTGGGGGGGGGGGGGGTTTCAATAGTTCGTCTCCCCCGCATGACCACCCGCCCGGGAGCACTAGGGTAAAAACTGAGTATGGCATTGTACGGCATACATCCTAAGGAGTATCTCACATAAATCTCAAGCCTCTAGCTCCCATACGACCGGAGTAATGAAGGTTCAAAGTGGCGGTAAACTAGGGGTGTAAACTATCCCCACTAAGCCCACCACCACCAGCCGCGCGGCTGTCTCGGCCCGCTCACACCTACTGGCCCGGCTCCCCCACACACTACGGTACCTCCCCCTCCTATTCTCCCGCCATTTCCTACCTTACGAGCCACGTAAGTGTTTTTTATATGTCGGACGCACGTGATGCGTCGCTGGGAGTTGGTGATCAAAGACTGCCGACGCAACACGTGCGACGCTGGGTCTCAACGGGTTAAAAAAATACGTTTCGCGGCGGATTCACCCCATCTTACCCTATATAAGCATCAAGCATTGATATTTAGCTATCAATATTAAAAAAAAAAATCATCGAGATTTGTGATTGAGGCGAACTTGAAGGTGGCATCGAGATGAGATTGATCGAGATATGTGAGCCTACTGTAGATTGGTAGACATCAATGTTATATATATATATATATATATATATATTTTTTTTTATAACCCGTACAGCCCCAGCGACGCGCCTGACACGTCGGCGATGTATGTAACGCACAGCCCCAGAGACGCGCCTGGCGCGTCACCCTAATTACGCCGACCGTAACCTCAGGTGTAGCCACTCAAGAGGGCTCAGATTTGTATGGGAACTGTGTACGTATCCCACGCAACCGTGCCGATGGTTGAAAACTCTCAAAGTGCACGTGCGTGCGCGTGAGCGCGCAATAACCTTTTTTTTGGGGTAATTGCCTTCAATTTTTTACTCTTGTAAAATATGTTTTCGGGGGCTCTGTAGGACCATTCTTTAAGCTTTTTGAGCGGTTTTTCGTGGTTTTTCCTTCATTCCTAACCCATTCGCTATTGTTTCTGGAATAAAACCATTTTTTGAAAACCGGCCGGGTTCTGGTGAACAAACATTACAAAACTAACCGGGGCTGGACGGGTTAATGTGAGTGAGGGAGACGAAAGGCAGAACTGCCTGCTCCAGAGTTGAAAGAGTGCCGGGGCCGAAATCAAGGGACGTTCGAGCCAAAATGCCTGGACTCACTGAGTTTGAAGCAATTTAAGTCATAGGAAGAGGGAAAGACTGATTCTGGGAGAGAGTTCCAAAGCTCAGCTGTTGAATAGAAGAAAGATTGAGAATAACGTTTCACTCTTGGGTTGGAGAGTTGCACAGAGTAGGGGTGAGATTGTCTTGCAAGACGGGTGCTACGTGCTCTACGAAGAGGGGGTGGTATACACTGAGAGAGCTCTGAGGAATGAGAATTGGTGAGTGGACGTGAGTTAATGAGACGGAAGGCTTTCTTTTCTACTTTGTCTAGAAGTACTGTGTGAGAGATATGTATATACAGTAATCACTCCCATATCCGACCTGTCATTATCCAAACCTCGCCAATAACCGAACAGGCCATGGGATATATATATATACAGTACAGTAAACCCTCGCTCTCTCGGACTAATTGGGGGGAGACCCAGTCCGAGATGACCGAAAATCCGAGATGTCCGAAGTCCGACTTATGTCCGACTTAAGAGAGGGAAAATTCCGAATTAGAAGAGGAAAGTCCGTGTCACCAGAGAAATTGAGATTTTTTTTGTTTTTTGTTTTATCTATCTATTTAACCCTTCCTACCCGGGCAGTCTTACCCAAGGACGGTCGCCCGTACCCGGGCGAAATGGCTGAAAAACGTCTAGGCTTAGGCTACCGTATTTATGTTTATTTTCACTGCTAGAACTTTCCCACTCATCTATAATCGTAGTGCGGTTTTCAATCTGTATTTTGGCGTTGAGTAGAGCTCTGTAAGTCAACTGGTTCAGTTGTGATGACGATTTCAGTGGAGCAAATATTGCAGAGATGTTGCCAATATGGGGGCTTTTCAGACACTAATTTCGTCTTACATCAGAACAATAACATTGAAGAGTCTTCTCCTTCTTGTTTTCGGAGGTGCGGTGACGCAACGCTTGGGTTTGTTGACATACGTCGTACGCACGGCGTTCAGACCAAGCTTAATTAGGCTATTAAGCTGCCGCCTTAGGTAAGGCAGACCGGGTAGCGGCCCTTATTCCGAGCTGTCCTTACCTAAGGTAGGCCGGGTAGGAAGGGTTAATGCATCTATCTCCCTTATACATATATATAACTACGTCTTATTTGGTCTTTTTTTAATCTATGAATCAATTCTAATACGATGGAATTGAAAACAATATTACCCTTCTAACACACAAATAATAAAATGAAAAAGAGAGTAAATAGAAATGTCTCCTTTTTCTTTCAGAAACATAAGTCCGTCTCGTATATGTTAGTATTTTATCGCTCGCTCGCCCCTAGCCACTCTCTCTCTATCTATTTATCTTTCTAATGCATCTAACTAACTCCCTTATACATTAACATAACTATGTCTTATTTGGACTTTTTGTAATCTATAAATAATTTCTAATGCGATGGAATTAAAAACAATATTATCCTTCTAGCACACAAATAATAACATGAAAAAGAGTCAATAAAAATGTCTCCTTTGTCTTTTCAGAACTAATTAAGTTCATCTCATAATAGTTTGTGTTTATCGCTCACTTCCCCTTCTGCAACTCTCTTTATATCTATCTTGTCTTTTCAGAACCAATTAAGTCCGTCTCATAATAGTTCGTGTTTATCGCTCACTCCCCCTCTGTAACTCTCTCTTTCTATCTATCTATCTCTCTAATGCATCTACGTAACTCCCTTATACATTAACATAACTATGTCTTATTTGGACTTTTTGTAATCTTTGAATCATTTCTAATGCAATGGAATTGAAAACAATATTATCCTTCTAGCACACAAATAATAACATGAAAAAGAGTCAATATAAAAGTCTCCTTTGTCTTTTCAGAACCAATTAAGTCCGTCTCATAATAGTTTGTGTTTATCGTTCACTTCCCCTTCTGCAACTCTTTCTATCTATCTGGTCTTTTCAGAACCAATTAAGTCCGTCTCATAATAGTTCGTGTTTATCGCTCACTTCCCCTTCTGCAACTCTCTTTCTATCTATCTTGTCTTTTCAGAACCAATTAAGTCCGTCTCATAATAGTTCGTGTTAACGCTCACTCCCCCTCTGTAACTCTCTCTTTCTATCTATCTATCTCTCTAATGCATCTACGTAACTCCCTTATACATTAACATAACTGTCTTATTTGGACTTTTTGTAATCTTTGAATCATTTCTAATGCAATGGAATTGAAAACAATATTATCCTTCTAGCACACAAATAATAACATGAAAAAGAGTCAATATAAAAGTCTCCTTTGTCTTTTCAGAACCAATTAAGTCCGTCTCATAATCGTTCGTGTTTATCGCTCACTCCCCCTCTGTAACTCTCTCTTTCTATCTATCTATCTCTCTAATGCATCTACGTAACTCCCTTATACATTAACATAACAGTACGGTCTTATTTGGACTTCTTGTAATCTTTGAATCATTTCTAATGCAATGGAATTGAAAAATATAATATTGGACATTTTCCGAATACTTATATAAAGTCCGACAACGTCAGAGACTGTCGGAACGATGACGGAAATGTCCGAAATACGGAAGTGCATGTCCTAGAGGCCGTAGCCAGTCCGACTAGTACGGGTTTCCGACTTCTAGAGGTCCGAGATGGCGAGGGTTTACTGTATATATAAATAAATAAAGTAAAGTTGTTCATGACTTTCAAAAAAAAAAAAAAATTGACGATATATAATAATTTACTTATCATTACTTACTATATCTTATAAACAATAGTAAGTAGCCAACTTACCATAATACCGATACACCAAACCAATACGCATGCAGTTTTGTTTATCTCCTGTTTACTAAAGTGCCACCATTATCGATTTTCTTCGAGCCGACTCGAGCGGGAGGGTTACCAATTGAAGTTAAATCCGCTAGCATATATTGTTAGATGTAAGACATGATAAATACCACTAGAAATATAACTTGGCAAAATCCATATAATATCACTTCGAAATTGTTCTGAAATTTCAAAACAAAAGTTTAAATACAAACCGTTTGTGTAAGTCATTGCTGCTAGATCGAAGTACAGGTCTAGATCTAGCGGAAGTCGCTATATGTATTGGCAGTACAGTTAGATGCAAGACATGATAAATACCAATAGAAATATGAATTGGCAAAATCCATATAATATCACTTCGAAATTGTTCTGAAATTTCAAAACAAAAGTTTAAATACAAACCGCTAGTGTAAGTCATTGCTGCTAGACCGAAGTAAAAGTCTCTTAGATCTAGCGGAAGTCGCTATACGTATTGGCAGTACTGCACACTGCCGACGGCGATACGTTGTTGACATTGTTGTTGATGTTCCAGTGGAGGGATGAACAAAAAAAAAATCTTGTCCAATAATAGCTATTTCATAGTCCCACAGGACTTATTTTGATATATTTATGACCCCTGGTATGAAGGTATATAATAATAGAGACAAATAAATAGTTAAAAGGACTAATAACCTAATAATAATGACAAATAAATAATTTACTCTGTGTATCCGAATACTCCCAGTGACCGAACTGGCCATGGCCCATATAGTTCGATTATGGGAGTGATCACTGTATATATATATATACAGTAGATAAAGAGAAAAAGATGACTAGATACAGTAATACCCCCCTCGTTTTAACTTTTCTGAGGGAGACCCTGTTTGGAAGTGTGCAACACCGCAATCTTTCAGACTTTTACGTCTTATCTTTCAGACAGTGTTATTCCAAAACAAATATCAAGTGTTATTGGATTTATACCTTGGACTTTGATAAAGAGGGATTACTGTATGAACTGAATACTGTTTACTTAATACTCTCGCTCTTTTGGCTTATCGGGGACGGCGCTACCTGGGGTCTGTCCCAGGTAGTTTTTTTCACGTTTTTTTTAAACTAGGGTTTTCTTTTATTTTTAATCAGATACAAAATACAGGTGTTTTTGTTTTTAATTATTGGTTACTTCCACTGAAATGGCAGCGGGCAAGCAGAGTTGTAGTTGTGGGAAGGTTGTGGGCAAGGCCAAATCGCTGGGCTGCTACTCGTGTGGTACCTATTTTCATGTTAACTGTATAAATGTTGATGATGAGGACCTCAGAGTACTTGCAAAGAAGAAACCTGGATTTAAATGGCATTGCACTGTTTGCGATACCACCCCCCTGGCTGCAAAGGATGCAGCAATTAGTCAGCAGACCTTGGATGACCTGACGGCTGCCCTAGTTGGTGAAGTGAAGACTGCCATTGTAAACGAAGTGAAGGGTGCCCTTGCTGCGGTGGCCGTGGAGATAGAGAGTATTGGTAACAGAATGGATATCCTTGAGACTAAAGTTGCTGCCCCTGACATTCCCTTGTTTGCCAAGATAGTTCAGCAAACATTTGAAGAGACCAAAAAGGAGCCGACCAAACGCACCACTGAGGTGGTAGATGGTGGAAAGAAAAAAACTGTCTGGGACCAGGTCCTGGTAGTGAAGCCAAAAGACCGATCCTCCGAGCCAGTAAGCCCACCAGATACAAAGGCAATCGAGACTGCTTTGGCTTCGGTTCCGGTTAACAAGTTAACTAGAACTGATTCAGGTGTACTGGTGGTACGACTTCCATCCAAGAAAGCCAAAGAAGATGCAGGAAGGGCCATCAATCAGTGTTTGGGGGTGGACAGTGCCTTCAGTGTCTCCGAACCAAAGAAGATGATGCCAAAAATGACTCTGGTAGGCATTGCTAATGATGCTGAGGATAATGAGATCATTCCCAGCATCCTCAACAAGAACCCAAGAATAAAGTCCCTGGTCGACGATGGCTTAGCTATGAATTTGCTATTAACTAAGCAAAAGAGTGATGCACACACAAAGACTGCGGTAGTAAAAATGTCACCTGAAATACGCTCTTCCATTGTGGATGATGGCAATTCTGTGTATGTTGGACTTGTGAGATGTCGTGCATACGATCGCTTCTGGGTAACACAATGTTACCATTGCCAGGGCTTTGGTCATACCAGTGACAGGTGTTATCGGAAAAATGAGGATCCAAAATGCAACTTCTGTGCCGGTACTCATAACTCAAAAGACTGCACCAACAAGACTTCCCCCAAATGTATAAATTGTATGAGCTCCACATCAGTTACGGAGCCGCCAAATAATTTCGCCTCAAGTAGAAATTGTCCTTTAATGACAGCTCAGAGAAATAAAGTTATTGAGAACACCAATTTTGTAGGTTCAAAAAACTGAAAAATGCACATGGGAGCCGGTTGAAACTGGGTCTGTTGAATGTTCGTTCCTTGCGTAACAAAATGGATCATATTTGCGAGATCTTGGATGAACGTAACCTTGATGTATTATGTCTCACTGAGACCTGGTTGTTCGAGTCAGATCTGAATATTATCCAGGCGGCATTGCCTAAAACCCATTCCATAATAAATGTTCCTAGGCCTAGGGGAGATCATCCGGGTGGTGGAGTGGCAGTTGTCTACTCCACATCTCTGGTGAATATCTTGCAAATAAGCCATAACCCAGCCCCTCTTTATTATGAACTGTTGGAAGTGGAAATAAAACTCCAACAAATTCTAAGAATGGCAGTTGTCTATAGGCCTGGCCATCGTGGCACAGATAGGGGTTTTATGGAAGAGTTTGGGCAGTTTCTCGAGGAATTTTCTGCTAAAACCGGAAGACTTTTGATATGTGGAGATTTTAATTACTGGGTTGACAGCCCTCATCTGAAGCCATTCTCTCCTAAGTTCCTTGAGTTGACTGATCAGAACAATTTTGTAAACCATGTGTCCCACCCAACTCATATCTTAGGACACACCCTTGACTTGGTTTTCTCTCCTGTGGGTTGTGGTGGTGTTCTGGATGTTGATGTTGAGAATGCTGACCCTAATACCTCTGATCATGCTTTGATTACTTTCAGCTTTGATTTCCCTAAGCCACTCACACATGAAAAAGTAATCAGATTTAGAAATTATAAAAATGCAGACCAAAATTTGGCTAGCAGTGAAGTAAAACAGTACTTGGGAAGTATTGATACTTCCAACCTTACTTCAGATGAGCTGGTGGAGGTACATGGAAATGCACTTAAATTAGTGTTCGATCATCACTGTCCAGAAGTAGAGAAGAAAATCATAGTACGAGATGATTCACCCTGGTATAGCACTCGAGTTAAATTTCTTAGAAGAGCGCGTAGAAGAGCTGAACGTGAATGGCGGAAAAATAAGACAGACTCTACATGGTTGCAATATCTGTCAGCCAGAAGAGCTGTGGTCCACAAAATCAAAGATGAAAAGAAAGTGTATTATCAGGGAAAAGTTGACTCGTGTGGTAACGACCAGAGGAGGTTGGCTTCAATTGTAAACAGTTTACTTGGAAAACAAGAGTCAGCTTAAGACCTTCTGTACTCGATGCCGAGTTGGCTGCCAACTTTGTGGCATTTTTTGCTGGCAAGATAACTCGCATAAGACATGAACTGGATGATGCTTCTGTTGGTGAAGAACTTTTAGTTGTACTCCAACCCCGACACATTCCTAATAATGTCCTCTCATCCTTTCACTCAGTAGAGGTGGACATGATCTCGTCCTACATAAGAAACCTCAATAAAACATTTTGCCCGTTGGATCCCATAAATGTTTCCAAGCTACCAAGAGTCTATGATCACACAGTTGAGTTTATTTCCAAAATAATTAATAAGTGCTTCTCTGAAGGTAGCTTCCCACATTCTGAAAAGCATGCACTACTCCGACCTACTCTAAAGAAACCTGGACTTGATGTTGAGAACATGTTGAACTATCGTCCTGTCTCCAACCTGTCCTTCATATCAAAGATATTAGAGCGTGCAATACTTGACCAATTACAACCACTACTTCAGCAGAATGAAACTATCCCAATTTTTCAGTCTGCTTACCGACAGCATCATTCAACTGAAACAGCATTGATTAGAGTACATAATGATCTAGTTGAGAACATTTGCAATGGTGTGGCCTCACTATTGGTCTTGCTTGATCTCTCTGCGGCCTTTGACACAGTGGATCACGAGTTGTTATTGAGTGATCTTTATGATTGTGGTGTGCGTGACTCCGCTCTCTTGCTTCTTGGGTCGTACTTGTCAGGTAGATCCCAGAGTGTGATGGTAAATCAAGTGGTCTCGGACTCGACACCCCTGCAGTATGGTGTTCCACAGGGATCAGTTTTAGGTCCTATCCTATTTATAATTTATATTAGCAGTTTGTCTCTTCTGCTTTGTGCACATAATGTCACCTTTCACTTTTATGCAGATGACACCCAGATTTATGTGAGAATCACAAATATAGTTGATATACGGAGTAAGATGGAATTGTTGATGTCTGATATCAAGAAGTGGATGAGAGCGAGAAAACTTAAACTAAATGATGGTAAAACTGATATTCTCATCATCCGAGGAAATAGAAGAGCTGATGATATAGTAGGTGCCCTCTCCATCAATTTGGGTGGATCTCGGCTGCGACCGGCCAACTCTGTTCGAAATCTGGGTGTATATGTGAACTCCCGATTAGATTTCAAAGAGCATGTAAACCAGATAGTTAAAAGTTGTTACTTGCACATCAGAAATCTCTATTTGGTGAAGCCGTTTATAACCAGACGTTGCCTCCTGACGGTTCACTCATTGGTCTTCTCTCGTGTTGATTATTGCAATGCCCTGTTGGTGGGTCTTCCAAATTATATTTTGAAGAAAGTTCAGTCTGTTCTTAACAGGGCCGCAAGACTAATTTTTGGTGTTCCACCTAGAACTCCTACTACATCTCTTCACATAGAACTGCACTGGCTGCCAGTAAGAGCAAGAATAGAATTTAAGTTGTGTTTAGTGACTTTTAAGGTTCTCAAATTTGGTGAGCCTAGGTACCTTGCGGAGCTGCTCAGGCGCCCACCGGCACACCATGGTGTAGTTGTGCGTCATGACAATGACCCTTTTCGTCTTGATGAACCAAGGGCTTTCCAGCAGTCTTCTTTCTTTGAGAGGTCATTCTCCTATATGGCTCCGAGGTTGTATAACAGGTTGCCGCTGTCCATGAGACAACTGAGTTCTGTTGAATGCTTCAAGAGACAACTTAAGACTTTTCTCTTTGAGAGAAGCTATGATCTTGAGAGAGGTGTCATGACAGATGGCTATAGAGTTTAGGCTATTTTGCCTCTGCTAGTGATTGTTAAATGTGTGTTGTATATAAGCCTTCTTTTGATGCATTGATTTTTGTTCTTTTTTCTTTCTCTTTTCGAGCGCTAGTGAATTCTTCGGAAAAATTGGCGCTTATGAGAAATAAGTAACATGCTTATTATTATTATTATTATTATCCAAACTGGATACCTAGCCTGAAATTCACAGGTTTCCAAAAGCCAGGTGTTTGATTTATTATTTTATTTTTTACCCAAGATAAAAGTGAGATTATTAAATATACCATGGATACAGAGTGAAAGCAAGGGGGATGGGAATGTAAATGAGAAGTGGTGGAACACAAAATGTTTTATAGTGAAAGTGGGTCAATAGGTGTTTTAACCCACTGAGCCCCAGCTAGTTATTAACCCTTGTCTAGCGGGGTGTTTTGGTCTCATTTGGGCATATTCAGGCCCTCCTGAATGATCAATCAAGTATCTGCATGAAAAGAAATGTATTCAGCAAAAAACTAGGCACTAAAAGCTTCAAAATGAGACCAGAACGAGCTACGTAGCACTCGTGGTTCTCTTGCAGTGGTGCCACGAACATGGGAGTTTAGCGTATAGCGGTATATTTTTCCCAGCTATGCTCACTACTGGCTACACTGCCGGCCTCTCGAGAACACAGGGAACATGAGTTAATGGGCGGCGGTAAGCCCTGGGAGTCGGCTGTCTGGCCCGCTGCGCTCCCGGCCATTTGCACTCGATTTTAACCCTTTAAAAGCCTCCTAACTTGCTGCAAATTGGTGCACGACTTAAGTCGAGCGCTGCCAATAAGGGGTTAATAAATGTACCACCAGGGCCCAGCAGGTTTTGATTTTTTTTTTTTTCCAGAAACAATAGCGAATGGGTTAGGAATGAAGGAAAAACCACAAAAAAACGATCAAAAAGGGGGTCCTACGGAGCCCCCGAAAGTCTATTTTACAAGAGTAAAAAATTGAAGGCAAAAACACCCAAAAACCATGTTTTTGCGCGCTCACGCGGTTGGACTTTGAGAGTTTTCAACCATCGGCATGGGATACTTACACAGTTCCCATACAAATCTGAGCCCTCTAGGTGCCATAGGACCGAAGTAATTAGGACCGACCGATGCAACTGTTGCGTCGCTGGGTTCTGGTGATCGAACATTGGCGACGCAACACGTGCGTCGCTGGGATCCAGCGGGTTAAGCATAAAAATGGGAGAGATGGGGGGGGGGGGGGGTGTTTGTTGTTGAAGACTTATTTATTTTATACTAGCCCTCATAGGGCTAGTGTTCAGCGGGGAGTTAGTAAGTCAAGTCATATAGGTCACTGGTCAGATGTCTTTATATAGATTAAGAGCTTTCAAGAAATGACGGATGGCTATGAAAGAGAATGAATCTGAGTAAGAAAGGATGTCCTTTAACCCATCGGATCCGGGAGGCCTCATATGAGGCAAAATGCGCGGCTAAAATCATCATAACTCGGCAACCACGCGTTGTAGCGATGTCAACTCAATGACAGTCTACAGACAACCAAAAGTCCTACAATTTAAAAAAACAATTGACTGCTCTAGGTGGTCTCAATCAGTAGCTACTGAATTATGAAGTTTGACTGTACGAAAATGGCCCCGGACACAGAGATCGGGATCATATGAGGCCCCCCGGATCCGACGGGTTAATAAGGTGCGTCGCAAGAAGCGCCGTCTTTCAGGGTCGTACATGGGACAAATACAAAAAATGTGATGAATAGTAAGAACTGTGTGACAATGGTGACATTCTGGTGGTGGACTACGGGTAGTGGTTATTAGATATCCATGAGTGAGTCTCGTGTGTCCTATGCGTAATCGAGTTAAGAGGGTTTGGTCTGCGCGACAGGGGCAGAGTGAAGAGGGCCACATGTGAATGTCGTCTTTGATGGAACGAAGGTGCCCTCATAAAGGTTGATCCTTCCATTCAGTGCGCCACTTATCATGAATATACTGTCGAAGGACAGAAAGTAGGTCATCCGATCTGAGGATAGTGGATGCCGGAGTACCTAGACAGGCCTGTTTAGCAAGGGCGTCAGCACGTTCATTACCCGCAATGCCTACATGGGCGGGGAACCAACATAGTATGATGGATCGAGAGCTGAATTGTAATTAGTGTATTTTAAGGATGACAGCAGTGACCAATGGGTCACGCGGGGCATACTCGCTTAATGCTTGTAACACACTTTTCGAGTCGCTGCAAATAACTATGTGTGGAGGATTGTTTGGAAGTGAAGAGATGAGGGTAAGGGCACCATGAATAGCCCACAACTCTGCAGTGAAAACTGTGGAGTAAGGATGTAGGGAGCTTTGATGGATACCATGTTCAGAAACCGCTGCACTACCTACGGCATCTGGTACCTTTGAACCATCAGTGTAATTGAAGGCAGCTGGAACGTGACTAGCAAGATGTTGCAAAGCTAAGGTTCGGCGTTATACTGGAGTCACAGCATCTACATGGTCAGTCAAATATAAACAAACATCAGGATGTTTGAGAATCCAGGGGGAGGGGTGAATGAGGTGTTGGAATATTGTAAGATGCGAGTAATTGGCCGGATAAGAGGGTGAAGGGCAAGGTAGTAGTAGGCGTAACACAAAAATCTTGGGAATGGAAGAGTTCCTCCAACGTGGGATCCTGTTAGAGACGGATGGCAGTTCGCAGCTGAACCAGCTGACGATGATGCGTTAACGGCAGTATCCCAGCCTCACTGAGCACACTGTGCACACGAGAGGGCCGGAAAGCTCCTGAGCTAATACGTATGCCAAGGTGATGAACAGAGTTAAGTGTCTGTAATGTGGATACCGAGGCAGTGCCATATACCGGGTAACCGTAATCTAGGGCAGAGAAAATGGTGGACTTATAAAATAGTAGTGGTGTAGATCGATCTGTCTTGAGTCGGCCACCCCACCCCCCCAAAAATAGGAAAAGTGGGGATTGGGTCTGAATACATACATACTGTACATACATATACAGTAGGGTCTCACATAAAACGAGTATATGGTCGATAAACGAGGGCGTTTTATGCGATTTCGTTTTATGTGAACACAGCATTTTGGTGGCCCAATATCGTCAATGTTCACTGGAAGCGTAAATTTCCGTCAGGAGCGTACGATATTTCGTACGTTTTGTACGATATTTCGGCGTTTTATATGAAAGCATACGATATTTCGTACGTTTTGTACGATATTTCGGCGCTCTATATGAAAACTCCTCGGATTTGCCCCACTTTGGCGGCGGACTCGTTTTATGTGATCACATTCGTTCTGATCGAAAATTAAATATTAATATTTTAGGTCGGTCGTTTTAATCGAGACTCGTTTTATGCGGGACCCTACTGTACAGTACATACATAAGCCTATTCTATACTGTATTACTGTAAGTATAATTTGGAACATTACTGTGTGTAAGTATATTGTTTCTAAAATGTGTAGCATTCATTATTCAAAATTAGCAGGTAGATGTTAATTTATATGACTTACCATGGTTCCTTAATTCCTATAATATTTTTGTTTTACTTTTAGTTCTTAAAATATTTATTTTTGTTATTATTTATTTGTTTTACTTTTAGTTTTCCTGCTGTCATTGAAATATGATGATGAGGTATAGCAGTAGGTAATACATGCAGGCATGGACTGCATGATTAATGAAGTATTCTGAAAACAATTAAAATAGTATATATATGATTATCTTTACTTTTCTAGTAAGCCAGAATGAGAGAGGTGTAAAGACAGCTGATGATTCTAATGATGTTATCATCATAAGAAGTCCGAAAGGTGGAAACGAAGACAAGTTATCCAAATCAGGTGGGAAGTAATGTTGGAAGCTTGCATCAGACACTAGAGATGCTGTGCTGTTACCTTCCTGCATGCAAACACAGCCTTGTAGTTTAGTACTTTAATACCTCACTACAGTATTTCGGGATTATTATTGCCAGTTTGGTGATTTTGCCAGTGGTATATTGGGACTCAGGAGATCTTGAATATTCTCTTATACTCTTATTACTTTTTGTTTTTTCCATTTTAGCATACAAATGTGAGTTTTGTATAATGAAATTAAGCTGTGTATGCAATTTCTAGCAAACTGATGTAGTAAATAAAATAAGTAATGAAAATTAAGGATATTGTTGTAAGTCCTGAAGGGAACGCTATAGAGAGGTAGTTCAGTACAGGTTTCTGTCATCAGAATATTTGGTATTATAATGTAAAACTTGCAACAACAACAAAACTTGGACAAAGACAATATAAAGGCAAACGAACTAATCAAAATCGCTATTTGGAAACAACGCTTTAGCAAAATAAAATTATGAAATAAAAGAACACAATCCACCACATAGGGTTGTACATAACTACCGTACATGAGCAAGTGAAAATGGTCAAAATGATTGATTAAATTAATTAGAAATATAATGTTCTCCTTAACCCTCGCAATCCGGGAGGCAAAAAAAACAAAATTGGCAGGAATCCGGGAGGCCTCATATGAGGCAAAATGCGCGGATACAAATTTCAGCTAAAATCAACATGACAAGGCAACCACGCGTTGTAGCGATGTCATCTCAACGTCATTCTACAGACAAAAAAAGTTGACTGCTCTAGGTGGTCTCAATCAGTAGCTACTGAATTATGAAGTTTGCCTGTACCAAAAGGGCCCCGGACACATCGATCGGGATCATATGAGGCTCCCCGGATTTCGTGGGTTAAAAATTAATTTATTCTTTCGGATTTTGTAGACTATAATTATAATAAGATTAAAGTTGATTTAATAAATTTACATAAACATTTTATAATCACTACAATAGATAAAGCCAGCAACAATTATAGCTTCACATGTAAGAAATTTATCTAGAAAACATTAAAAAAGAATTAGGCATTAGAGGTAATAAATTACATATAAATATTTTTGGTTATTCAGTTTATGAAATTCAAGATAATTTAATGTAATATAATATAACATAACATAACATAACATTTGATATTAAACTTTCTGACAAGAATAAATGCATTGCAAAATTATACATGTTACCTAAATTTCATAAAAGACCTTATAAATATCGCTTTGTTGCCGGAGCAAAATTCGCTACCACTAAAACTTTTGTCAGAACAAGTCGTACATTGCTTAAAATACATTAAAAGTAGGCCTACTCATAAACAATTTTGTGATTACATTAAGAATAGAACTGGCATTAACTATTATTGGAGTGTTGATAATTCATTAGACGTTATTGATAAACTTAATACCATGCCAAAAGTTACCTCAGTACATAGCTTCGACTTTTCAACTTTGTATACCAATTTTCCTTTAGATTTAGTATTTTCAGAACTTTTGCTTTATTATAGATTTGCACCTTGACAGATTTGTTACGAATAAGAATTTTTACATAAATGTTTATTCATATTTTAATTATGTGTCGCTTAGCTTTAACCCCTCAGACCCGGTTGGGCTCTGAGGCATCCATAAAAAACACCCCCGCGGAACCCGGAAGGGCTCTGAGGCTCCGGCAGCTTGAAAGCCTGTAAGCTTGGAGTGCGAGGCGTCCGTCCGACGCATGTAAACAACAGCCGGTTGGACCGACGCCGCGCATCTCCGACCACAAGAAGGAGAGGCGTCCTTGTTCGTGTTTGCCTGTATGTTATTGTTAACCTAACAAGTGCGCATGGGGGTAATTGGAAACGTCCCCCTGTGCTGACGTATTTGAGGTGTTTCCGTCACTAAAATATTCATTGTGCCATTAATAGCATTAATACTTATCCATATGCGCCTATTATGGGTTGATTATAAAGGTATTAACCTGAAACAACAATAAAACGAGTGAAAACAGCGTTTGGATGGTCAAAATCGGAGATATAGCCTGCGAGTTGTATAATGTATGGGTGAGGCAAGCTGCTTTCCCGCCAATTTCCCCCAAGGCCACTGAGACACAGTCGATCGATACTCTCTCTCTCTCTCTTGCATTCGCTTGCTATCAGTGATGACCACACCCTCCAACCGGATTTCTAATGTTAGCACGAAAATATACCTCAGAATAAGGGAATAACAGGGAAAATAGGTGATAACTGAAGGAGAGGAGGAAAGTGGGGAAGGAGGGGAGGTAGAGGACTGAGATTTTGCATGGCCCAGGGGCCAAAAAAAAAAAATAAATAAATAAATAAATAAATAAATAAAAAAAAAAATGTCGATGTCAAAAGTTGATTTTTTTTTTTCACTCACTCTTAAGAGTCTCCCCGCAGTCCGCCGGGGGAACTCTTAAGAGTCTCCCCGCAGTTCCCGGGTTAAGTGGTGAAAAGTAGTGTAAAGTGGCTGATATCGCCACAAAGTTATCTCCACGGAAATCGTCATCACAACTGAACCAGTTTGACTTAGAGAGCGCTACTCATCGCCATTCTACAGGTACGAAACACATCTACGCTTGGGGATGCACGGGAATGCGGAAGCAGTCAAAATAACAAATATACGGTAGCCTAGGCGTAGACGTTTTTCGGCCAAAAACCCCGGGTTTCGCTATGGAATACATAGCCGGGTCTGAGGGGTTAATCCCACTAGTTCAGTATATTTTGATAGAACTAAACTTAAAGATACCCTTAAATTCCTCCTTTTCAATACTTATTAGATTCGGGCCCTACATTTCAAACAAATATTAGGAATTCCTATCGGCAGAAATGCTAGCCCTTTAATTGTAGATTTATTCTTGCTTTAGAATTTAAATTTATAAAAGACTTAGTTGACAGTAGCAAGAAAAATTAGCACTTGCTAAATTGTTAAGTAATAATATTAGAAATAATTATGATATTTTTGTTTGCAATATGTTAAATTTTAATCAAGTCGCTAAACTAATTTATCCAAATTCCATACCCTTCGCACAAGGTAACGTAAATGATAGAGTTGAAAATGTTCTTGACATAAATATACAGATTGTTAATGAACATTGCACACTTAAAGTATATCACAAAGTTGATTATTTTAATTTTAACGTAATAAACTTTCCTTTCCCTAGTAGTAATATCGATAATAATATAACTTATAATTGTTTTCATTCCCAGCTGATAAGATTTTGTAAAATTTGCACTAAAGTAAATGACTTTTGGGATAGAACTAGGTTACTATACAGACTCTTAGTAGACAGAGGTTGGAGGCAAGTAAATTGTTACATAAATTTAATCTTTTTAAGGTCAATTATTGTGACTATTCTAAAATTTGACATCAATAATTTTAATCAAGCATTTTTAACTGGAAGTTTCTTGTATAACCTCTGCTTACTTTTTGTCTGTATGTGTTATTTGTTTATCTTTGTTGATTTTTAAAATTAATTGTTCTTGTTTACCCTTCCGCCTGGGCTCGCCTTCCTAATGACAGCCTTGAGATCCGGGCGATCTGGCCGAAAAACGTCTTTAATAGCCTACCCGTATCTTTGTTATTTTAACTGCTAGAGAATTCCCACACATCTCTAAACGTAGGTGTGTTTCGTATCTGTAGACTGGCATTGAGTAGAGCTCTCTGGGTCAACTGGTTCAGTTGTGATGACGATTTCCGTGGAGAGAGTTTCGATGTAATGTTAGCAATATCAGACACTTTTCAACACTAAATCTGTTCTAGCAGACAACAAAATAACAAACTCCGACTCTTCTACTTGTTTTCGGAGGTGCGGTGACGCAATGACAGGCTTTGTTTACATACGTCGGACGCACAGCTTTCAAAACAGGCTTAATAGGCTTTCAAGCTTACAGATTTTAAAATGACACCCGGGCTCCTGCCCATCTGCCACGGTGTAATTTTAAAATGCTGCCTGGGCGGGAAGGGTTAAGAGAGTACTCTTTGTTTAAATCTGTTGTTGTATGTAATGTATGTACAGTCGGTCCTCCGGTAACGCGCATTTTGGAAACGCTGATTTGGTGGCACGCGGTACACCCCAAATATCCAAAATTTTGCTAACACGGTCAACACTTCCACTGATGCGGGGTCTAGCCGGGCGCCGAACCTTTACTCCCGATTTTTGTCATTTACCGATGCTCATATCTCTGCAAATATATGGCCTAACCAAGTTTTTATGCATACCAGAGGTAGATATGATCGTTGCTGTGCATTGGGTGAATACTAGAACACTTTACATTGTGTAGTTATTGTGTGAGGTGAGAAATAAGACGGCGAACTTTATGCGGGAATTCCACGTTTACTTTTGAACTTCCGAGTTTCGTCATATACCGATGCTCATATCTCTGCAAATATATGGCCTAACCATGTTTTTATGCATAACGGAGGTAGATATGATCGTTGCCGTGCAATGGGTGAAGACTAGAACACTTTACATTGTGTAGTTATTGTGTGAGTTGGGAAGACAAGATTTGAAGTTTGATTATAAAACAAAAATACAGAATAGTCAAAATTTTGCGTCTGCTACCGCCGCTGCCAACACCGTGAACGACCACAGCAGTGCAAGTACTGGTACTGAGCTGGATACACAGGCCTAATTTGCCTTTTTCCAGAGGATCTACTGTAAGAAACTGTAAGTGAGAATAATTACCGAAACACACGTATGTTATTGTTTGGCTATGTTGATTGAGTGTGTGTGTGTGTTGTCATTGTGTGCAATACGTGGTTAGGCTATCTCGGTCGCCGAACCTTTATTTCCGACTTTCGTCATTTACAGATGCTCATATCTCTGCAAATAAATGGCCTAACCAAGTGTTTATGCATACCAGAGGTAGATATGATTGTTGCAGTGCATTGGGTGAAGACTAGAACACCCTACATTGTGTAGTTATTGTGTGAGGTGAGAAATATAAGACGGTGAGTTATGCGGGAATTCCGAAGTTCATATTTTTGCCATTTACCGATACTCATATCTCTGCAAATAAATGGCCTAACCAAGTTGTTATGCATACCAGATGTAGATATGGTCATTGCTGTGCGTTGAGTGAAGAGTAGACCATTCTAAAATGTGTAGTTATTGTGTGAGGTGAGAAATATGATTGCGGGATTTCAGAGCTTCGATCGAAAAATGTCGGCTACTGCTGTGACTCTCTCTCCTTAACTAGCCTAGCCTAAACAAAATATTTATTTAGAGGTAAGAGTTGTTGTTGTTCCCTAAGCTGCCTGGCCGAACAGCCTGAGGAAGGCCATGGCCACGATCAGGCTTTCCCACAGAGCTCTCATTGAGTGTAGATTGTGTTGTTGGCGTAAGTGGTTGTGTGAAATGCAGTCTTTTATGATGTGTTTAATGGTATGGGGTGCTGTGTTACATCCCGGGCAGGCGTCGACAACGGAGTCATCCAGTCTCTTCTGATAGCTCAGGAGAGCTGGATGGTGTCCGCATCTCAGCCTGGCCAGGTGGACTCTGTCCTCGCGAGGAAGGGAGGATTCGGAAGGATGGATTTCGGGAGGTCGTGCTTGCAGCTGCGTGTTGTCTGTGAGTGAGTGGATGGATCGGCGAGAGATATGAGTATGGATGTGCTTCTGGAAGTTGGTTCGGGGTGGGCAGGGAGGGAGAGAGGACAGTAATTGTGTGTGATACCGTGTGCTGGGTGTTGTTTTTATATTTCTTGGTGTCTGTGGTTGTGTTGCCATGTAGTTTAGTGGGTGGTCTTGGTTCGTGGAGGCTGCTGCCAGAAATTGAGTGCCTCTCATGTCCAGATGGTCTTTGACTTTGAGGATTTTGGTTTCTTGATGTAGGTGAGCTGTGGGTGCAGTAGCTGTGCAGCCTGTAATGATCTTCAGGGCTTTGTTTTGAATAGTCTGTAAGGTCTTATGATGTGTTTCAGCTAGGTTAGAAGCCCAGGCTGGGCTTGCGTATTCCATCACTGATCTTATGTATTGTTTTTATACTGTGGTGGTAGTTTGTTATGTCCAAATTTTGTGTGAGCAAGTGACCTGAGGGCATTAAGTCTGGGTGTCAGTTTCTTTTTAATGTTTGTGGTGTGCTGTTTGAATGTCATATGAGTATCATATGTTACTCCTAGGATTTTGGGTGTGTGTGTATGTGTTAGGGGTGTGTTGTTTATGGTGAGTTGAGGGATGTATTCGTGTTCTGTCCAGCTTGTGAGCAGGGTTGCGGTGGATTTGGCTGGGGCTAGATTAAGCCATGTACAGTAGTGTGTTGAGATAGGGTTGAAGGAGATCTGTTGCTCTTTTTGGGTCATGGTGTGTGCATGTGAGTGTTATGTCATCTGCATAGGAGGCTAAGTTTATTTGGAGAGTATTGGGTGTAGTTATATCGTGCATGTACAGATTGAAGAGTGCGGGCGATAGGACGGATCCTTGTGGGACTCCGTTTGGAAAGTTTCTGATTTTAGATGACTGACCGGCAAAAGATACGTGTGCACATCTGCCTGCTAGGAAGTTGGCCAGCCACCTTTTTGTGTTGTTGTGCATGTTTGTGTTGTAGATTTTGTTTGTTAGGTTGTGGCGGGGGATGGCATCGAAGGCTTTACTAATGTTGAGTGTGGCTAATAGTGATCTGTGTGGTGGTCTAGCTGAGTTGATGCTGTCAAAAGCTCTTTGTGTAAGGTCTGTGAGAAGAGTGTTTGTGGAGTGCAGTGGCCTAAAGCCATGTTGTGTTGGAGCTAGGGGTAGGTCGGGTGTAATTAGTTGTAATACTAGGCGTTCCATGACTTTGGAGGGGGAGCAAAGGAGTGTGATGGGGCGGTGCGAGGAGGGTAGCGTGGGGTCTTCGTTGGGTTTGGGGAATGTGGTGATGATACCATGCTTCCAAATGTCTGGTATTGTGTTGTGTGAATAACTGTAGTTTGATATGTTAGCGAGTGCTTGTATGCCTTGTGGTCCCAGGTGTCTGAGGTGTATGTTGCTTATGTTGTCTAGGCCACAAGCGGGTGAGTGCTTGAGATTGTTAATGATATGCTTTGTCTGGTGATTGGTGAAGGGTGTATATAGTCAGGGTCTATGGGGAATTGTCTCTTACGTCGGATGACACGTCGGTCGTCTTTGTGAGGTTTTAGGTGGCTGACATGTGAGAAGTGATTGATGAGAGTGTTTGCTTGTTGTTTACATGAAGGAGTAGAGTCTGTTGTTGTGATTGCAGCATGTGATTGTGTTGTGTTGCTGTTGGAAAGTGTGATGCTGTTTAGTGTTTTGTAGAGTTTTTTGGGGTTTGTTTTGTGATCAAGTGTTTGTAGGAAGTTATTCCTATTTAGTTTTTGTTGTTCTTGTATTTTGTTGTTAGTTTGGGTGTTGAGTGCTTGAATTTGTTGTGTGATGTCTTGTCTGGGGAGTGTTTCAGTATGTCGCATTGTCTGATGAGATGCCCCCTCCCTGGGGGCACGGGTCCTTGGAGAGGTAAGAGTTGTTGCAATGGGCAAATCAACTCAATGCACATGTCAAAAAACCTTTATAATTTATTTAATTATTATAACATAGGCTTCTATGGAGAAAAAGTGGGCTTTGTGGAAATCCCCAGAACACAAAGGTACGTTTAACATGTAAACATATGGCTTCGGTAACGCGGTTTTTGCTAACACGGGAGGTTACAAGAACACATTAGCCGCATCACCGGAGGATTGACTGTACTCAGGCCTAATCCCCACTTTTCCCTTTTTTTTGTATTTACTTTTTTTTTGGCGGGGGGGGGATATGGCCGACTCAAGACAGACCCCGACTAGGGACAACATAACAGAAAACAATGAACACACAAATTCACACATCTAGGTCATCCAGGAGAAGACCCAGAGATCAGGGTCACCAAGGTCCCTCCAGCACTCCACTGGCCCCCGACCAACCAGAGAGGTTCCGATCTCAGCAGGCAGACATGCAGCGGAGCCGAAATCACAAGCCCGCCCACCACACTTCCAGGGACACCTTTCCCCGGGCCAGGCGCCTGATGGACTATTATCTAGTCCAACGTGCGCCCGACCCCTTCCCCCAAATGACCACGTGTTCACTTATATATTCACAAGCATTCTCCATTCATTCCTGTTTATTACGTTTGCTCCTTCATATTGTGCAATTATTTTATTATTTTTCTTTATTATATAGTATTGTATATTCAACGTCGATAGTATCAATTGCTTGCGATTTCCTTAGTTTATTTGTACGATAAATTTAGGTTATTTGTAGGGTAGTAATTGATAAGGGTCACTTGAGGCATGCTATGGTTACAGGTACCGGTACCTACCCGAAAGCACTATCATTAGTGAGTGCTGTATGTTTTTTGTACTATTGTTGATATCTTGTCAAATTGCAAATTTAGCTTATTATAAAATTTGATATAAATTGTAGTTTATTCATACAGAATTTAGTAAAGTTTACCAGAACTTCCCGGACTTCCCATATTGACTAATTCCTTTAATGTGACGATAGTGTGTTGTTATATGTGCGATTAGTTTGCTTGGGAACCAGATTAACCCTTGTCTAGCGGGTGCTCTGTGGCCGTTTTGGGCCTTTCCAGGCCGTTCTGACTGCTATATCAACCATCAGTATGAAAGGAACTGTATTGCGCCGAAAACTAGGTGGAAATCGCTACACAATGACGCCACATACAGCTACGTAGCACTCGTGGAGCACTGACAGTGTTACCTCGAAGATGGAAGTTTAGCTGATTTTGCTACCTTGCTCACTTTTAGCGAACTATTGGTTACACTGTCATCCTCCCGCGCGGTGGGGGAACTGGAGTTAGTGTGGGCCGGGAGGCCACAGATGTCGGACGTATGGATCATTACTATCCCACCCATTTTCACTCGATTTCCACCCTTTTTTCACCCGTTTTTTGCCAGTTTTTCAACTCTACTTATGTTGCGCGCCGCTCTTTAAGGGTTAACTTACTCATGTAGTGATGTACACCCTATGTGGTGGATTGTGTTCTTTTATTTCTAAATTTGATTTTATTAACCCTCACAGACCGGTTTCGCCTTCTATAGGAAATCCGCAAAACCCGGGTGATCTGGCCGAAAAACGTCTTTAATAGGCTACCCGTATCTTTGTTATTTTAGCTGCTAGAGAATTCACTCACATCTTTAAACGTAGATGTGTTTCTTATCTGTAGACTGGCGTTGAGTAGAGCTCTCAAGTCAACTGGTTCAGTTGTGATGACGATTTCCGTGGAGAAAGTTTCGAGGCGATGTTAGCGATATCGGACATTTGCAGACACTAATCTCGTCAATGCATACAACACAACTTTGATCCGACGTCTCCTTCTTGGTTTCGGAGGTGCGGTGTCGCAAAGACAAGCTTTGTTTACATGCGTCGGACGCACGGCTTTCAAAACACGCTTAACCCTTCCTCCCCAGGCTGTCTTACCCAATGACGGTCGCCCCTACCCGGGCGATATGGCTGAAAAACGTCTAGGCCTAGGCTACCGTATTTATGTTTATTTTCACTGCTAGAACTTTCCCACTCATCTATAATCGTAGTGCGGTTTTCAATCTGTATTTTGGCATTGAGTAGAGCTCTGTAAGTCAACTGGTTCAGTTGTGATGACGATTTCAGTGGAGCCAATATTGCAGAGATGTTGCCAATATGGGGGCTTTTTAGACACTAATTTCGTCATGACGTCAGAACAATAACATTGAGGAGTCTTCTCCTTCTTGTTTTCGGAGGTGCGGTGATGAACGCTTGGGTTTGTAGACATACGTCGTACGCACGGCGTTCAGACCAAGCTTAATTAGGCTATTAAGCTCATGCCTTAGATAAGGCATACCGGGTAGCGGCCCTTCTTTCGTGCTGTCCTTACCTAAGGCAGACCGGGTAGGAAGGGTTAATAGGCTTTCAAGCTTACGGTGCTCAAGAGCCCATCCGTGTTTCGGGCCCTAGTTTGTTATGGGCTCCTCAGAGCCCTTACTTCCGGGTACCAGGGGTTAAGCGTTATTTCCACATAGCAATTTTTATTAGTTCTTTTGCATTTGTCTTGTGTCGTCCCAGTTTTGGTTTGTTTATTTTGCAAGTTTACAATTTAATGTACAATATTTAATTTTACTAGCTTTTTATTGTTTTCTTACTTTTAACCCTTTTACGCACTAGGACGTGATTTGTGCCCTTTCTGGGATACTTTAAAACCTTTGTGACCATCAGGGTGTTTAGAAACCTTTAATTTATTAGTGGCCCCTCCATCATTGACGAACATGCCTATTACATAAGGCATCCTCTTCAAACACTAATCCGCCGTAGTTTGAATCTACCGCGCAGAGCATTTAAAAACTGAGGAGCCTTCATCATGAGCGCACGCGACCTCACTCATGGCTTCAGTCATTATGAATTGGGTTCTCACTACGAAAAAACTTCGTAAAAAATAAAAACAAAAAGAAAATAAGAATAACTATCCAATAAGCTTTCCATCATATCGTGGATGTACTTGTGTGGATTTCTGACCAGACGCTGATTCAGGCGTCATTCCTCCTTTGCTCTGCGCTCAGCCTGCCCGGACGTACCTTCCAGGCTCCGCTGGTTCCGCATTCATTGCGTCCCTAGTGAGTTTTTTCTCATTTGTTTACTCTAGGATGTATCGAGTAAGGTTAGGATAGGCGTAGCAGGAGTGTCCTGGGCTGGTTGCCCGCAGTGCAGTGTATTTTGGGTCGTGTGTATGGGGCATCTATTTCGGATGTACCCTCGTGGTCCTGTTGTGGACACGTGAACTTTTCACAGTTGTGTTAGTTGGTGATGCAGGCGGCTTTCATTACGCGTTAATTATTGCTGCCTTTTATCCTTCTGATGAGGTAAGCTGTGTTTTTTCTGACGTTCCCAGCGTATTTTTCTTCACTTAGTGAAGTTTTTTCTGGGTCCGTGTCAGGCTTCCCGGGGTGGGAAGTTATCGCTACGGTGGTGTGTTGGCGGTGGTTCCTGTTGTGATATTCCAATGTGTGTTTATATTTCAACTATTTTCATGCCGTCTACCTAGGCCTAGCCAGCCGCTCGTAGCTTTGCCACATGTCTAGTGTTATTATTTATTTTATAAATATGCCCTACTGTGTCATGTGTATCCGGGTTTTAGTTGTGTATTGGCTAATTCCTCGGACTATAATTGTTTCCTGGTTTAGTTGTGTATTGGCTAATTCCACGGATTATGTTGTGACCTTGGTTAGTCGTGCGTGACTCTCCTCGTGTCGTATTGTTCAGATGGTGTCTGTTCAGGGTGGGTTGCCTTCCGGCGGGTTTTTTCTCGGTTTCACCATGAAAAATCCTGACCGATGAGCAGTGTTGGGCCACACGTGATTTTTAACTCTGGCTGGTTCCCCGGCGTGGGGAGGTGTCTGTGGCTCTCCAGGACTGCGTCTCTGTGGGTGCCTGGTTTCAGGCCTCCTTTAATTCCCGGCGGGATGGCTGTACCCATCCTTATATATATATATATATATATATAAAAAACGACGTTCTTGCGAACATTCGTTTTTATAGGTTTTTTCTACCTGGTTTACGACAACCACATGGAAAACCTAGCTGTTGTTTAGGCGTTCCTCCCCGGCGATCTTTTACAAAGAAGTGGGGTCAGGAACTTGTGGGGTTAACTTTTAGACTTCTCACCCGGCGGGTGCACCTGAGCAGGGTGGGATAAACGACTTAGGTCTCATATAGTTAACCAATCCATTTTAGTGATACTCTGTGTATCGCTGCCTTTACTCTTACGGCAATTGAAGGTTCAGTGAGGTTTAACCAAATCGATTCCCACACCCGGCGGGTGCTCCTAAGTGGAGGAACTAAGGAATTTATAACAAATTCAATTTCGATTAACCTTAATTTGGTGATACATTCAGTATCGCCGCCTTCTATTTTTACGACGATCTTTTGGGACAATTCGTTAAAAAATCAGATCTCGTATATTCCTGCCCTGGGCTATTCTACTAAAATATTTCAAGGGCCGGCGTCTTTATGAGGGGGGCTTTGTTACAAAATTGAATCTTGAGACAGTCACCACCTCCTACAGACTATAAGTGCCATACTGGACCATTATATCAGAGGGTATTCTTCATGTTCTTTAGCTAAAAAGATTTGTTTAGCCTCTTTACACCCCGCCGCGTAGCGAGATGTGTTAGCTGTGTCTTTGCATCCCGTTACCCGGCGGGTTATTAACACTTGTATGCGAACACTTGGGTTAACCTTATGAGCATTAATTCCTGGAAATTTTTCTTTATTTTTCCAGAGCTGAGCTCCGGCGGACCAATACAGACCCGGCGGTAGTTTCTTCACACCAGTCTCTGTCATGGCTACTGTGGCCCCAGTTTTTGCCCTGTGCATTACCCCTACTTGCGCGGGTATCCCGATTTTTGCGCATACCCTTTGCATAAGGTGTGTTAAATGTCTAGACCGTTCAAGGGGTCTCTGGGTTACACTTAATTGTTCCTTTTGCTCCCAATTAGCCAATAAAGTCCTGTGTGACAATGACAAGACCGCGGCGGTAGCGTTGAGAGAGGTCAGACAACAAATGTCGGCCTACACTACCATTGTCGCACATAAGTCACTTCAATGTGACAACGTCCCACTTTGGGATAAGTTGCTGTCAGAGCACCCTCCCCCTAAACGTACCTCTAGAGTAACGGGTTTTAAGCCGACAGAGACTAGCCAGGGTTCTGTATCGTCTGTGGATACGTCTAAACGCCCGAGAGAGCCTACTCCCCCGGCAGCCACCTCCTCGTCGCAGGCGAGATCGAGGTCAAGGTCACCTCTCAGACAGCAGTCTTCAAGTCGTGCCTCTTCCCCGGCGAGTAAGAAGGGTAAGACTGAAGCTTCCACCAGTGGTCATGGTGGTGATTCTTCCAAATCTAGGTCTAGTTCGCGGTCACACCGTAGCCACAAATCCTCCAAAAAGGATTCCCATAGGAAGTCCTCTCGACATTCTCCTAAGTCTAGTGCATCTCGTCGTACCTCTACACCTGAAAATGTTTCTGTTACAGCCTCAGAGTATAGTGAAGCGCCTGTCCCTAAACAAGATTTACCTATTGATATTTTAACCCTAGAAATGGAAAGTTCAGGAAATTCAATAATTGAGAATGTTTCAGACTCTCAAGAGAGCGTAGGCCAGAGCCTCGGTGTTTGGCGGTTTGCTCAACCAGGGTCTGACCATCCACGTCCGACTCATACGAGTCACACAGTAGCCGATGTCCACAGGGACGCGGCGACCCCATCCTCTATCCCTGACTTATGTAAGAAAAACGATGCCCCTGCCTCGGTGGGGTCTTCTCAGGAGGATCGGGAGGAACAAGATGAAGTGTCAATAATTTCAGATAGGGAAGGACAAGGGTCAGGCTCAGGCCTGGACGCCGCCCATGATAATACTGATTCACCTGAAAGTTCTGCATCTAACCAGTTTGTTACAGCACAAGAAATTGATGGGTTACTTACTCATGCTCTATCTAAATTCTTTAGTCAACAACGAGAAAACCCCACAATGGACTTGGGGGCTCCCTTGACAAGTTCTGCGGTACGGCCTCTGATAACGTCAATCGATTTATCTAAGATTCCTAACCCTCCTACTCTGTCACCGGCAGGGAGCTCTAAGCCAGCTACGGCGGCATTCACTACGTCAAATGTCAGGGTCATCACGGATGTTAATCCACCCCCTCTAGACAAAGCGCCTCTTAGAAAGGTAGCTATGCCCCTGCTTTATGGGCCAGACGAGTCATGGGTTCTTTTGAACCCCTCTAAGCCAGAGCTTGCCCAGCCTACCTTGTCAGGGGAACTCCCGGTACCACGTGAGTGGTTTATCCAGGGAAATAAGTCAAAGAAATTAAGGGCATTGGATGCCTTGGGTAATGTTTTGGACGTAAATATCAAGGCTATACCTAGTTATTATCATCAGGATTATTTTGTTTATGCATCTAAGCCTGCTTTACCCCCTGCCTCAGCTTCAAAACTTTTTTCAGACTGGTCTAAGCTGGATGGGTTTAATGATATTAAGGCTCTGTCGGCTCTTACTCCTGAACTAGATTTACAGACCGTCACAGACGAGACAGCTAATCCAGTGTTGAAGGTGGGACAGTTGGGACCAGGACCTTGGGTGGATTGGGAGGTAGAGGCTCAAAACTTTGCAACCACTTTCACTTCTAAATCTTCCCACCAGATCCCTCAGGATACACATTCATGGTTCTCCATGCCGGTAGGTTCTGCCGGCGGAGTTCCGTCAGCTTTATTTTCTTTTTTAGCTGCCCCTAAGATTAATCTTTGTGAACTAAAGGAACCATTCACTACCCCTACCCCTACTCACCTAGACAGAGAATTTAGGCTAAGGGGAAAAGCTTTCCGCCTGTTTTCACAGTACATAGTTTCTCAGCAGGTGGCTAAGTCTTTACTCAGGTCTACTCAGGCAATCGCAGACGCGGATGCTCGAAGATCAGTTGAGTTATCCCGGCGTCTGATTCTTCAGTCGTCGATTCAATCCTTAGGTGACATACGCACAGCCTTACTTGAGGCGGTGCGAGCACGACAGGATCTTAGGATGTCATTAGTTCGCAAGCTGCCTGATCGCATTGCTAACCAGGTGGTAATGTCCCCAGTACTTACTCCTTCTTTAATGTCCCCTGATGTATGGCGAACAGTGTTTAACATGGCACAGGCCGTGAAGCACAGTCCCGCACAGGCTAAGAAACCTGCATTTAACTTCCCCAAACCTAAGCCTCCTACTAAAGCTCAGCCAGGGGGTTCTAAGCCGTTTCTTCCGCCTAAGTCCTCCCAATCCCCCCTGGGTCAGTACAGGCATAGACAGAGAGGGTTTTCAGGACAGAGAGGACGCGGCCAGTATAAGCCGGGGCAGGGCCAGTCTTCGGCCCACACCAGCCAGCCGGCGAAGCGTCCAACACCACCAAACCCACCATCAAAAAACTAAAGTCTCTCTCACTCCCAGTGCCTATCTTAGAGCCGGAGGAACTGAGGGAAGTACAGCCGGCGAACCCTTGTCTGCTAACTGGGTCGTTCCGAACGTGTCACCAAGCATGGCCGTTAAAAACCTGGGCACGGATGGTGGCACGCAAAGGCATCACTTGGCAGTGGCTCCGGCGACCTCGCTTACGTCAGCCGACAACGGCAAATTGTGTTTCATTAGAGGTGGAGTTGCTGGTCCAGGAGATGATTGCCAAGAATGTCATCATCCCGGTACCTCCAGATTACCCTGTATTCACGTCAAAACTGTTTTTGGTTCCCAAACGGGACAGTGTTCAGATGAGGCCGGTCGTAGACCTGTCGTATCTGAATCTTCACATTTACAACGAGTCTTTCAGAATGTTAACAGTTCATCAAATCAGGCTAACACTTCCGCCGGGTGGCTGGATGTGTTCCCTAGACCTGACAGACGCCTATTGGCACGTGTCGGTCAACAAAAGATTTCAAAGGTTTCTGGCCTTGAGGATCAGGCACCAAAATTTTGTTTTTCAGAGGATGCCGTTCGGTTTGAACCTAGCACCTCGATTATTCACGAAACTAGTCCGGCAAGCCCTGATGCCATTGTTAAAACAGGGAATCAGAGTGTTGTGGTATCTAGACGACTGGCTGGTGGTGGCAGAGACACAACAATTATGCATAAAACATGTCAATATCATTTTAAATCATGTCAAAACTCTAGGCTTCAAGGTAAATCTGGTAAAGTCAAACCTTGTTCCCTCAAGAGTAATTCAGTGGATAGGGCTGGTCTGGGACACCGCCGCTCTCACTCTGAGTCAGAGTGTGGACAATCGCAACAGGTTTCGCAGGAAACTGTTCAGGTTTCTTCACAGTCTGACTACGACACGAAGAGTCTGGGAGTCTCTGGTCGGCTCTCTCAACTGGATTCAGCTAACTGTCAAGTTGGGCCGGTTGAAAGTAAAACGATTAATATTGGAAGGCAACAAATATTTCCCACTCTTACCGGCGGGAAAATTATGGCCCATACCAAAATTAATCCACACCTTACTAGCGGTCTGGGCGAAGAGGGAAACATTGCACTCAATCATGTCATGGACCTCTCCTCCTCCAACGGTATGGGTAGACACGGATGCGTCAGGCACCATAGGGTGGGGATTTCAGTCAAATCAGGGGCACCAGGGTCAGGGACTTTGGTCCCACTTAGAAATCTCTCACATAAATGTCAAAGAGTTACTAGTCCCCTTGTATTTCCTTCAGGCTCACGGCCCGGCGTTACGGGGCAAGTCAGTGGCCTTCAGAATGGACAATCTGAATGCAGTTCACTGTATTCAGAAACAAGGGTCAACGAGGTCAAGGAAGTTGCTACTCGTGTCGGAAGAGATTTTTGTTCTAGCCACCAGTCTAGATATTTATCTTCACGCATCTTATCTCCCAGGCGTAGCGAACGTCTGGGCAGACGCTCTGTCCCGGAGACAGAGCACGACAGTAGAATGGGAGCTCAAGCAACCCATTTTCGACCTAATGATTGCGGAGCTCTCCCATCCACAAGTGGATCTTTTTGCGTCCGAGGAGACTCACAAGCTCCCTCTATACCTCACCCGCCGGGCGATAACGCCGGCAGGGGGGCCAGACGCCCTAGTGACAGACTGGAACAGATGGAGCTCCATCTATCTGTTTCCGCCGCCAGATGCGTCACTAATGTGCCACGTAGTGAACAAACTACGAGTTTATCGAGGCTTAGTCTCGCTAATAGCGCCCCTGTGGCCGGCGCAGGTGTGGTGCCAGCAGTTAATAATGTGGTGCCCGGACCCGGTATCGCTCCCGGTCGGGTACTTCCACTTAGACACGATTGGCAACCTAGAGACCTCGCTGACTTTTGCATTATGGACATTCAGGAGGCCAAGTGGCTAGCACCATACGGTAGGGATGTGACCAATAAATTGCTCAATCAATATACTCAGTCTACTAAGCGACAATATCAATCTCATTGGAAAGCTTTTACTTCTTGGATTGTTAGAACGGAACAAACTGTACCCTCAGTGGCATTGGTTTTTAATTACTTGAACTATCTGTTTGAGCAGAAACGTTTATCTGTGGTTACTTTGAAGAATCACTTAACTGCGATTAGAGTGCCCTTTTTCGACCTTACAGGTCTATCCATACCGGTGGCGGAGGAAACAGGATTTATGAGAGCGTGTTTTAAACTCCGCCCACCTCCCCGTCAGCTCATGCCTACTTGGTCTCTGGACAAAGCTTTGTCTTTACTTCATTCTCGTCTGTATCAAAATACTGCAGACTTTGCTTTAATCTTAAAGAAGGCAGTTTTCCTTTTGGCTTTGGCCACCGGAAACAGAGTGTCTGAGCTGGCGGCGATGAGCAACACACCTAATTGTCTTAGGTTTGGTAGACTTAATGATTCAATTTCCATTGCACCCTCCCCGGCGTTTGTAGCCAAGAATGAGCATAGTGCACACGTGTTTTCTGAATTCACGGTGCCGGCGTTAAAAAGGGGAAAGGTGCATCATAATTTATGTCCAGTGCAAGCTCTAACCAAATATTTAAGAATAGCTCCTCATAACCCCCAAGGTGCTTTATGGGTAGCGAGTACGGGTAAACGCTTACTTAAACGGCGATTAGCCTCTCTTCTGGTAGAAGTCATTAAAGAGAGTAATCCCGGCGTTGTGGGTAGGGCCCACGATTTACGCAAGTGGGCGGCCTCTTTACGTTTCCTGAAAAACTTTTCAGTTGAAGATATTGCGTCCACACAGTTGTGGGCGTCTAATCATACGTTTCTCTCTAGATACTTGTCAGTTGCTCTAGACAAACCTTCCTTACCATGTATAGCTTTAAGGCAGAGGGTCTAGGTGGCCCTGCAGTCACTTATGTTTATTTTCAAGGAAGGGGGGGGGGGGGGGGGTGCAGTCAGTTGACATAGGACACCCTAGACCCCGCCGGAGTATGAGAGCTGTGATACAATTTAAGGTTAAAATGTGATATGAAAATTTCTCTGCGAGGATTTGTGCTAGTACAAAGTTTAGTACAAAACAACGGTGTTGTTATAGTAGTTTTAGCTGCGAAAGCAATGTAACATTAGTTCAATGGAGTTCATTAGCAATTGATCTCCACATGTATTTTGGGGTTTATGATGTGCACATATAAACTTATAACTTATTATTTTTGTCACCACTCGTTGAGTGGGGTGCCTTTTGTAACTACAGATCTGTGTTCAGAATCTTCAGGGTTACCTATTTTTGTCAGGCAGGCTTCTTTGAAGCACGCACCTGCCTGAACCCCCTTTTTCTTGTATATTTCCGGCCTACGCCGTATTAAATACATTTTTCAAAAGTAAGAATACTATGTGGTTGTTTTTATTATCTGCTTTTCTAGAGTTATGATATGATTACGAATGTCCCCCTCCAGTCTTAGATATCAGGCATGTTCGTCAATGATGGAGGGGCCACTAATAAATTATAGGTTTGACTCCTGTAAGGAGATAAAGAAAACCTAATATTTAGTAGTGGCCCCGTAATCATTGACGACTGGGGCCCTCCCGACCGTCCCCTTCCCATTCGTTGATGTATTAACCTCTGAAGTGCGCATGGGGGTAATTGGAAACGTCCCCCTGTGCTGACGTATTTGAGGTGTTTCCGTCACTAAAATATTCATTGTGCCATTAATAGCATTAATACTTATCCATATGCGCCTATTATGGGTTGATTATAAAGGTATTAACCTGAAACAACAATAAAACGAGTGAAAACAGCGTTTGGATGGTCAAAATCGGAGATATAG
>CM064487.1:95831632-95836632 GCA_032716605.1 Paralithodes platypus
TGAAGGCTCCTCAGTTTTTAAATGCTCTGCGCGGTAGATTCAAACTACGGCGGATTAGTGTTTGAAGAGGATGCCTTATGTAATAGGCATGTTCGTCAATGATGGAGGGGCCACTAATAAATTATATTCTGTCACTTGTGTATATTAATCGGACCAATTGGTGTCTATATTTTATAGATACTAGTGAAAGGGTATTTCTACTTTTTTTTTCTCCAACGCATAATAGAGGAAAGGAAACTCAAATTAATTGAAAACAAATTCTATGTACTGAGTGGCGCCTTCCATGTAATAAAAACTGGTAGCTATTAGATATAAACTGTTATGGATTAAAGGTTACTTGGAAAGTTACTCGATTGGAGTGAGGTCCAGAATGGGTATGAAATGAATTCTGAAATACACTAATTTTGCATTGTAGTGGAATGAGTATGGGAGATACTGTTTCTGCTGATAGTGGGACCGACGCTGCCAATATTGCCGAGTCAGTTGCGGTTAGGGAAAATTCAGAGAACTGTTGCCACTTTGAACTATGAGAGGACTTCCACTTCACTTGAAGGGAAATGTGTATGGATTGTGTTTTAGAAGTGCAATGACTAATACTTCAAATATGTGAACAGGTTAAATTGGAATATATTAACAGACAAATATAAAGTAATGATGATAGTGTTAATGAAGGGGGTTAAACTGAAAGATAAAATATCTAATTGGGAGCTGAAGAGGCAGTTAGACATAAAGGGTATTAACAAGAAGTTGCATACAAGCAGGCTTGGTTGCTTTGGGAATGTGGAGAGGATGGACAATCAAAATTGGGAGAAGAGATGCAAGTCTATGAACGGTGGGAGCTGCGCGGAGGGTTTACCAGGACTTAGAATCAGATTGTATAACCAGATGTCAAATTAATAATCTGATCAGTGAGGCAGCCCAGAACAGGACTGCTTGGAATATTGCCATTAGGACATACTACTCTCCTTGGCGCGGTTGGGGGGCTTCGGGGCCGGCGACTGGGGCTTGATGGGGGATGGTTGTGGTCATTTCCCTTCCTGTCTCCCCTCGAGCTTTCGTCGTCAGCTTGATTCATTTTGAGTAGTTTTTCCATTTATCTTTCTGTTTTTCCCCCTCTATTCTTATTCTGTCCCATTCGGTTGTCCTCGGGCAACCTATATCTCATGTCTCCCTGGCCTGGCTAGGTAGCAGACTCCTGACCTGATTTGTCTCTTCGGTTACTGTTGTGGCTGCACTGACTTGATTCCCTTCGGTAATGCATTTTTTGCTTCTCGATGTGATTTTTTCTACGTTCGACCTGATCTCTCATTCTTCGCCCTGATCACTTCTTGGTTGGTGTTGCGGTGTAGCAGTTCTTGCCTCATCCTTCGGCCCTGCCCTATAAGAGCTCTGATGTGGAGCTCATGTGGTCCGGCGAATTGGTGAGAAATGTCTGCGTGTCTTTACCTCCCTCGATTTGTTCCACTCCTGCCCTTCCCTCTCTATCTTGACTCGTTTAGTTATATATATCTTGAATGAATCCTTCGGGCCAGCCCTATGAGAGTTCTTTTATGGAGCTCAGTGGTCTGGTTAAACTAATATTAAAAAAAAAAGAAAAAAGAAAAAGGGACATAAGACTGAAACAACACTACCTGTGGATTACTCAAGACGTGACAGAGAAAGGGGCTAAGAATTGCAATTTTAAATGTTTCTGTTCGGGCTCTGTCTCGAGTCGGCCACCCCCAGCTATGGGATATGTGCTGGAAATGCGCTTCCTTGGGACTTAAGAATAAATGGAGAAAATAGGGGGGCGAGTCTGCCAACCCGACCACCCGTACCTATTTTTCCCTAATAGGCCTAGCCTAACGCCTAAAATACATACAAAAAGTACATATTATGGTTAAATACAGTTACTTATATGATATATTAACAGTAAATGGAATGGGTAGGGTAAGACGGGGTAATTTCGCCGCGGCGCTAATAATTTGCATTCAAACGCCGATATCTATGATAATATTGCATGGATTCGGCTGCAGTTTGGCTTAGGTTGTATAGCTAGTTTGGCTTAGGTTGTATAGCTAGTTTGGCTTAGGTTGTGTTGCAATTTCACGGGGCCTGGCGCCGGGGCTAGCGGCGCATCTGACGGTATGGTCGGGTGTGTGTGGGGGTGTTTGTATGTATGTGCGTACACTGTGGTGGTGCGTGTGACACAGTGTTGGCAGTAGCCGTCAGCTGCTGCCTGAAACTTTGCACTAGCACCCTACACGCCGCACCCACACGAGACACGTCCACACCCGCACTAAATACTTCCACACCCGTAGAAAAATGCATCCACAACCACACTACATGTCCACAACTCCACATCCGCACTATACACGTCCACACCTGCACTAGACACAGTGGCGCCTAGGCCTACACGTGTGACACACCTGCATCTCTGCCCGCCCTGTCCTGTTCAGTTGTGTGTGTGTGTGCGACGTTTTTCTATTGGCATGTTTAGTGGCAGTTTGGGTTTGTGAATGTTTTCATTGCTTTTACCTGTGTGCTAGTCTTTTGTCTGGCCATTAACCCCTCAGACCCGGAAGGGCTCTGAGAAACCCATAAAAAACACACCCCGCGCTACCCGGTAGGGCTCTGAGAAACCCATAAGCTTGAAAGCCTGTAAGCTTGGTGTGCGAGGCGTCCGTCCGACGCATGTAAACAAAAACCGGCTGGACCGACGCCGCGCATCTCCGACCACAAGAAGGAGTGCGTCACTTGTTCGTGAGTGCCTGTATGTTATTGTTAAGTAGCGAAAAGTAGTGTAAAGTGGCTGTTTTTGCCACAAAGTTATTTCCAATGAAATCATCATCACAACTGAATCAGTTGACTTAGAGAGCTCTACTTAACGCCATTCTACAGGTACGAAACACATCTACGCTTGGGGATGCGCGGAAATGCGGAAGCAGTCAAAATAACAGATACGGTAGCCTAGGCATAGATGTTTTTCGGCCAAAACCCCCGGGTTTCGGGGAATATATATGGAATACATAGCCGGGGCTGGAGGGTTAATCATATAATGTTAACTAGTTTACTAGTTAGATGATGCGTAAAATAGGTCGCGGCGAAATTATCCCGCGAGGCGGGGTAATTTCGCCGCGAGAGTAACTTTAAAAAAAAAAAATCGGCAGCATGACCCAAAAAAAAAAATTTTTTTTTGGGGGGGGGGCATCTATAGCAGAAAGGCTGAATGATAGATAACAAATATAAAAATTCCATTTGTGGCAGTTTCTATTAGTAAAAAAAAAATATTTTCGGCGAAATTACCCCGTCTTACCCTTATGGATTATGCTGTTCAATTTTGGTGTCCTTTTTACAGAATGGACATAGATTCATTACATACATACATACATACATACAATTTTAAGACTGAGTGTTCCACACATAAGTGCAGTTTCAGTCTCTTGTCCTAATGGTGGCGTTCCAGGCAACCCTGTTAAGGGCTGCTTCACTTGTCAAGTTCTTGGATTTGTGATCGGCGCGTATAGTCCGATCCCAGCTCTTCCTCGGTCCACCCCTTGGTGCAGCTCCCTCCACAATCACAGACCTGCATTTTTTCACCCAATTTTGTTCATCCATTCTCTCCACATGTCCATACCATCCCAGTCTACTTGTACGCATCACCTCGCTAATACTCTTTATACCTAAACGTCTCCTCAGCTCAACATTTGTTATTCTATCCTGTAGCCTGGCCCCACACATCCATCTCACCATTCTCATCTCATTACGCTCCATTCTGTTGACATCCTCTACTTTAACGGCCCATGTTTCTGAGGCATACGTCATTGCACTTCTAACACATGAGGCATACACCTTTCCCTTCAGGGGGAGAGGCATTCTTTTCATGGTCAGGATTGGCATCAAGTCTCTGAACTTCCCCCAGCCACACCTAATTCTAGCAACAGTGGCAGCCTCGGCCCCACCACCGGCAGAGATGGTATCTCCTAGGTAACAAAACTTGTTCACCAGCTCCAAGGACTCATTTCCAAAATTCACAGCCACAGGATCATCACTTAACACAAGCTCGCCTTTGCACACTACGCACTCAAATTTCTCTATTTCTGACTTATCCTTCGGCAGGGGCCCCTTTATTCTACTACAGCGCTTACTCCCATGGTGTACCCAACATCGACAGATGCTACATTGAATTGAGTTAACGCCCACTCCCTTTCCACACACTGCACATGGGTATGCACCGCTCTTTTCCACATTGCCTCGTCTCAAACTACAATGCATAACCTTGGTTTTGTTAATATTGACTCTTAAACCCTTGCTCGCCATGCCCTCTCTCCACTCTCTGAATTTGGCCTCAGCATCCTGCATACTGTCAGCTATTAGGACTAAATCGTCTGCATAAAACAGTTCCAACGGGAGTCCGCCTCTAAAAACTCTAGACAGCGCCTCCAAGACCATAATAAAGAGGAGGGGGCTTAACACTGAACCCTGATGGACTCCTACACGGACTGCGAACTCATCACTCGGTACACCCTTCACCCTCACCGAACTTTGCGAATCCTCATACAGTCAGGACCCCCAATTCGCGAGAATAGGGGTGACAGGAGGCATCGCGTATTGTGAATTCGTGTATTGTGGAACTAACTTTAAATGGGAATAATTAGATTGGGTGACATCTCTCAATTATGGCCTATTTTCGACATTTTTGGCTCTACAGTACAGTCTATATCTTATATATAAGAAGAACAATGAATAAAAATATGAAACCTTACCTTAAAATTAGTAGTAGATAGGCTAGGACTAGGACTAGGACCGTAGGACTTCACGATTTTCTCCAATCTCTCCCTCCCTGACCAAATCGTACGAACAGTTTACTCTGACAAATTGCACAGTTTCCTTCTCCTTTTTTCTTGCGATCCAACACTTCCACCTTCATTTTGTGTGTTATCTTCTTATATTGGCGCATGGCAAAAAAAGTGGCAGGCACTACAAACGTTTGGTCACTCCGCACGGCTATGAGCGGGACT
>CM064487.1:95841632-96154753 GCA_032716605.1 Paralithodes platypus
TTTGAGAACTTTCCCAGCTCTGACACAGTATTTGAAGGGTTGTTTTTACGCATGTTTGAATACCGTGCTTCCGGAAGGACTGTCGCAGTTCCTGGGTAATTAAAGTCGGCCCCCCAAGGGCGCTATTTATGTAGACTGGGCTCACACTGTCCTTGGACTTATGAATTATTATTTTACCTCCACCAACCGACTTTACTCCTAAACTCAACTAACCCTTTCACGCACATATGACACAGAGGTTGCCAGATTAGGAATAAGTTTTCTGCCCACAGCTAACTTAAAGACAACTGCAGAGGTTGAAGTAACTAAACTAAAGGTTTCTAAATACCCCTGATGGTAACAAAGGCTTTAAAGTATCCCTAATAGGCTCAAAATCGCGTCATATGTCGGAGAGGGTTAATGAAATCAACAAATACATGTGGCAGTCCAGGGATTCGAACCTAGGATGCTCACACCGAAATTCAGTGCATTTATCCATTGCGCTACGAAGACAGTTAAAGAATGGTGGACAAGCCTACGATTTATTATGCAGTTTCGAATCCTGCATATCAATCTAAGCATGTACACAATTCCAACTGCGCTATCATAGGCTATAGATAGATGGATGGAAGTCAATGGGGAAAATGAGACCGTAGTCTGCCAACCCGACAACCCGTACCTATTTTTCCTTAACACTTAAAATACATACCAAAAGTACAGATTATGATTAAATACAATTATTTACTTGATATATTAACAGTAAATGGAATGGGTACTCACTCATAATGGTGTATGGTGTCGTTGTTGGGTGGTGGTCTTACTGGGGGTCCGAGGTCTCCCCCATGCCGGCCTGCAGTCAATCTACAGGTTAGCAGGCACCCCACCCCCTCCCTCGGCAATGAGTTCATCAAGGCAGAACTTTGACTCCCCACAGTTTCTTGCTATGTCACTCACAAGGGAGAAAGCCGAAGCTAACACTGTTGGCTGTGGCTGGTTCTTCATGTGCCTCATCTGCTTCACCCAAGATATCATCGATGTTGAACACTCCATCACCACCTTTTATGACTTCCCTCATTCAGTCACTTGTGCAAAAATTGGACTTATGGGACTTAACTCTCCCAGCACGTCTTCTCCTTCACGGTCTGCCTCACGTTCCTTAGCTGCGCATCGCTTTCCGACCTGGCTATAGACCGCGCCCTTTGGGAAAAATGCTCCGTTTACGAATTCTGTGCCACTCGTACCGACTCGTACTTGGGGGACCGACTGTACAATACCACGTAGTAGCCGAATCTGGTTGTTATCTGGCTCTGCATCAAGGAGTAGCTTTTTCCACGAGTTTGCGAAGGTTGTTATCTTCATTCCCTTCCACGCATCTGCTATATTATAGATGGCAGACCTCATGGTGTAGGCTTTGATATTTTGCAGTGTCCACCCTCATCACATTCCAACCAATTATGAATATCATTTTCATCGATATTCTCACCTGCACTGTTTAACAGAGTACACATTTTTTAGCCTAAAACCCCTTTCAGTAGTCTTTTCCAACCATTCTCTAGTGTTGATGTTTTGATGTCTCCAAGCATTGGCCCAGTTATAAATTGCAGACTTTAGAGTGTATTTCTTGAGGTTTTCCAGTGTCCTATCCCATTCCTTGGCAGCTGCCACTTTTTCCTCATCCTCGAGCACAACCATCACTTCAGCAAAGAATTTATGTCAGTAAATCCGCTTCGTTGGCGCAATAATACCCTGGTCCATAGGTTGCAATATTGAGGTTGTGTTCGGTGACAAAAAGTTACATCTCATGCGCCCATTTTTCGCCACCAGCTCTCTCTATTGGGTGCGGAGGTGCATTGTCAAGCAATAACGGCCTTTTCTAGGTCACAAGGAAACTGATAATATCTTTCACTGTGTGGTTAAAAAACAATTGTAAAAATCCTGCAGTTTAATAACCATGCCTTCATAGAATTGTAATAAATAACGGAGCCTGAACATTAGTCCTTGAAGTCACCGCGGTTGTTTTGCAGTGCCTACAATAACAGGTTGCAGGCGGTGGCTACTTGTTACTTTACAACAGCACATTGCAGACACGGATAATTTTCTACCAGGTACAAACTTCTCGTCGGCCATGGTGTTGGTAGGCAAATATTGAAAAAATAGGCCAGTTTCGTCCGCGTTGTACACTTGGTTGAGGGATAGGCCTTCGTTGTCAATAAGGTTACGTAACTTTTCACAAATATCTTCTACTCCTTCATTCATTGGTGATGGGCTGGTCTATCAGAGTGAGACTGAGCGTTCTCTGCCATACCCATAGCTTACTCAGACTGTTCCTTTTACTTATATATTTTCTAGATCTCAAGTGACGGCTTCTTTTCCGTGGATTGACCTCCCTACTGCCAATCTAGAGGTTGGCAGATTGGGAGTCAAAGCGTCACATTTTTCCTTTGCCCCTCAACTTTCTCTTCATAATTGCTGAGGGGCACAGGGCCTTGGGTAGGGCTTTGGTTTCCCGGGCGTTTCCGCACCCTCCTCAGCTCCCCGCCTTGGGGTGGCTTCGGTCACCTGGGCTTTATTAGTGGTAAGCAGGGAGGGTTCTGTGGGTGCGCTTGTTTATGACCTTGGCCTTGCTCGGGACCTTGGGGCTGCTCGGCCAGACAGCCTGCGGAACAGCAACAACAACAACAACTTCATTCGATACATCTAGTGCTTCACCATATGTTTTCTTAATAGAAAGTCCATGCCTAAGTTTGAAACACGTCACCCAACCTTCGGAGGCCTTAAAATCACTTATGTTTAGGTGCTGTGCGAACTTTTCTGCGGGCAGCCTTGAGCTCCACAGCTCTCACCATTAACGCCAGTGCCCCTCAACTGCCGAAACCATTTCAAATATGCCTGGTCGAGTTTGTGATACTTTCGCTTTGCCATTGTCTTCCTTTCCTGTCGTCTTGATGTATGGCCATATTGTTCATGGTATGACATTAGCCTGTTTCTAAAAGCTCGGATATCTTGCATGGTAGTTCTGGCCACTTCAAAGTGTGCACATGCTCGCTTGATGGTCCAGCCTTCATCTAATTTTGCCAGAATTTCACGCTTTTTCTCGAGGGTGAGCACTTTTCGTAGGCGTTTTATGAGTGGAGGTGCCATGCAGATGCAGGCAAGGCACAGGTATAGCAATATAATGACCTTTAACACTAGAAGAACAGCAAGAAAGGCAACGATTTCCATGATGGCCGAGAACAAACTAACTCAGAACACTGGAGGTAACTGACTGGGTGAAGCAGGCCCATCTACGGAAGTGCAACACACACAGACAGAGCGGACGTGCGGGAAATAGCTCGGGCAGTACAGTCAGGGGTTAATTCGTACTGTTTACAGTGCACTCCCAGTATTCGCGCCTAGGTCGTACCAGCCCCCGTGGATACGGATACGTGGGCAGTGTTTAACATAGGTTTCAATGGGAAATAGGCTTAGGTCGTACCTGACTCGGCCATCTTGGACCCTCAAACCATGTTACCGTGTTATAGAAATAATAGGCCTTATGGGAATTAATTAATTAATTCGTTTCAGCCACTTTCCCAAAGTCCCCCTTTTGACCCTTTTTTTTTTCCTTCCTTCAGCCGACGTATTTTACATTACTGTACACCACCAACATCATATATGACAACATAAAGCATCAATAAGAACTGTTTTGTACCTGTTACTTTTTTGTGTTGACGTCGGTAGATATCTCCACTGCTGCACTCCCTCCCCCCGCCCCACTCCCCCAACCCCGTCACTGTGATGAAGTTGTTATTGTTGTTGTCGTTCCCCATGTTGCCTGGGCGAACAGCCCCGAGTCCCTAAGGAAAGCCATGGCCACGGTCGGGCTTTCCCACAGAGCTCTCAAGGAGTGTAGATTGCGTTGTTGGCATAAGTGATTGTGTGAAATGCAGTCTTCTAGGATGTGTCCAATGGTATGGGGTGCTGTGTTACATCCCGGGCAGGTGTCGTCGACGGAGACATCCAGTCTCTTCTGATAGCTCAGAAGAGCTGGATGGTGCCCACATCTCAGCCTGGCCAGGTGGACTCTTTCCTCGCGAGGAAGGGAGGATTCAGAAGTATGGATTTCAGAAGGTCGTGCCTGAAGCTGCGTGTTGTCTATGAGTGATTGGATGGAACGGCGAGAGATATGATTATGGCTGTGCTTCTGGAAGCTGGTTTGGGGTGGGCAGGGAGGGAGAGAAGACAGTATTTGTGTGGGATACTGTGTGCTGGGTGTTGTTTTTATATTTCTTGGTGTCTGTGGGTGTGTTGCCATGTAATTGTAGTGGGTGGTGTTGGTTTGTGGAGGCTGCAGCCAGGAATTGCGTGCCTCTCATGTCCAGATGGTCTTTGACTTTGAGGACTTTGGTTTCTTGATGTAGGTGATCTGTAAGGTGTAGTAGCTGTGCAGCCTGTGATGATTTTTAGGGCTTTATTTTGAGTAGTCTGTAAGGTCTTGTGATGTCTTTCATCTAGGTTAGAAGCCTAGGCAGGGCTTGCATATTCCATCACTGATCTTATGTATTGTTTGTAAACTGTGGTGGTGATTTCTTTGCTGTGTCCAAATTTTGTGTGGGCAAGTGACCTGAGGGCGTTAAGTCTGGGTGTCAGTTTATTTTTCATGTTTGTGGTATGTTTGAATGTCATTAGAGTATCATCCCAGCCTTATGAGGGCTTTTGCCCAGTAGGCTGTAGACAAATAATTTGTATTATTATTATTATTAGAGTATCATATGAGTGTGTGTGTGTGTATTGTTTATGGTGAGTTGCGGGGTGTATTTGTGTTCGGCTGTCCAGCTTGTGAGGAGGGTTGCGGTGGATTTGGCTGGGGCTAAATCGAGTCTGTTCGTGGTGCACCAGTCATGTGTGTTGAGATAGGGTTTAAGGAGATGTGTTACTGTGTGTGGATTTTGGTGTGTGCATGTGAGTGTTATGTCATCTGCATAGGAGGCTATGTTTATTTGGGGTGTAGTTATATCATGCATGTACAGATTGAAGAGTGTGGGCGACAGGACGGATCCTTGCGGGACTCCGTTTGGGAAGTTTCTGATGCTAGATGACTGACTGCCAAAAGATATTTGTGCACATCTGTCTGCTAGGAAGTTTGCCAGCCACCTTTTTGTGTTTTTGTGCACATATGTGTTGTAGATCTTGTTTGTTAGGTTATGGCGGGGGATGGCATCGAATGCTTTACTGATGTCGAGTGTGGCAAGTAGTGATCTGTGTGGTGGGCTGGCTGAGTTGATGCCGTAAAAAGCTCTTTGTGTAAGGTCTGTAAGAAGTGTGTTTGTGGAGTGCAGTGGCCTGAAGCCATGACATATGCTTCAGAAACGTGGCCTGTCAAAGCGGATGATATCAACAGAATGAAACGCAATGAGATGAGAATGGTGAGATGTATGTATGGTGCCAAACTGCAAGATAGGATATCAAGTGAAGAACTAAGGAGAAGGTTAGGTATCAAGAGTATCAGTGATGAAATGCGTACTAGCAGGTTTGGACATGTGGAGAGGATGGATGAACAATGCTGGGTGAAAAGATGCAAGTCCATAAATGTGGAGGGTGGTACCCAAGGGGCAGACCAAGTAAGATTTGGGATCGGACTTTGCGGTTTAACCCTCGGTACCCGGTTGGGCTTCCAGCAGCCCATAACAAACTCGCGCTGTGGGTCCCGGATGGGCTTCTGAAATCCATAAGCTTGAAAGCCTATTAAGCGTGGTTTGAAAGCTGTGCGTCGAACTGTATGTAAACAAACCCGGTTGGAGCGACGCGCACATACATTATAGGTTTGACCCCTGTAAGGAGATAAAGAAAACCTAATATTTAGTAGTGGCCCCGTAATCATTGACGAACATGCCTATTACATAAGGCATCCTCTTCAAACACTAATCCGCCGTAGTTTGAATCTACCGCGCAGAGCATCTAAAATCTGAGGAGCCTTCATCATGAGCGCACGCGACCTCACTCATGGCTTCAGTCATTATGAATTGGGTTCTCACTACGAAAAAACTTTGTAAAAAAATAAAAACAAAAAGAAAATAAGAATAACTATCCAATAAGCTTTCCATCATATCGTGGATGTACTTGTGTGGATCTTTGACCAGACGCTGATTCAGGCGTCATACTTCCTTCACTGACATACCGGTATCAAGTAAACCAAAATCCTTAATACATCAACGAATGGGAAGGGGATGGTCGGGAGGGCCCCAGTCGTCAATGATTACGGGGCCACTACTAAATATTAGGTTTTCTTTATCTCCTTACAGGAGTCAAACCTATAATTTATTAGTGGCCCCTCCATCATTAACGAACATGCCTGATTTCTAAGACTGGAGGGGGACATTCGTAATCATATCATAACTCTAGAAAAGCAGATAATCAAACAACCACATAGTATTCTTACTTTTGTAAAAAAGAGATATTCGGGTGCATAAACTTTATACAGCCTAAATCTTCAAAAAGGGGTACAAGCAGGAGCGTGCTTCAAAGAAGCCTGCTTGAAAAAGGGTTAACTCTGAGACTCTGTGCTCAGATCTGCTAGTTAAGAAGGCACCCCACTTAAAGTAAGTGGTGAAAACTAAAAACTTATAAGTTTACATGTGCACATATAAACCCCATTAACTAGTGGATATATTCCTAAAAATATAACCAAACATAAATGAATTCTTGTACATTCGTAGAAGTACTGAACTCGTGTACTTAAGCAGAAGTAATTACTTCAAAAGTAAAAGTCGTAGTTGCAACTACCGAGATTTCTCAAAAATCTATTGCTTCACAGCCAAAGCTACTTACAACAAGAATTGTTGTAACACTATTATTGGCCTTTAGCACAATTTCCTGCAATGAATACTACAGAGAAATTTTATAATACAATGCCTACAACCAGTATCACAGCTCGTATGTTCCGAACACATACTCCGGAGGAGTCTAGGGTGTCCTATGTCACACTGACTGCACCCCCCCCCCCCCCCTTTTTCTTGAAATTAAACAAAACGTGACTAAAAGGGCCACCTAGACCCTCTGCCGTAAAGCTATACATGGCAAGGAAGGTTTGTCCAGAGCTACTGAAAGGAATCGAGGCAAAAACTCCTGATTAGAGGCCCACAACTGTGTGGACTTAATAACTTCCACCGAAAGATTATTAAGGAAACGTAAAGAGGCTGTCCCCTTGCGTAAATCGTGGGTCTTACCCACAACGCCGGGATTCTTCTCTTTAAAGTCCTCGACCAAGAGAGAAGCCAGTGTACGCTCCATCAAGCGTTCACCCGGACTTGCGACCCATAAAGCACCCTGGTGATTTAGAGGTGCCACTCTTAAATATTTGGTTAGAGCTTGCACTGGGCCAAAAAAGATGGTGCACCTTTCCCCTTTTTAACGCCGGCACCGTGAACTCTGAAAACACGTGTTCACTGTGCTCAATCTTGGCTATGAATCCTGGGGAAGGTGCAATGTGAATACCCTCATGAAGCCTATCAAACCTGAGGCAATTAGGTGCGTTGCTCATCGCCGCCAGCTCAGATACTCTGTTCCCGGTAGCCAAAGCCATAAGGAATACTGCCCTTTTGTAAAATCTGCAGTCTTTGGTACATACGGGAACGAGAATAACGACGATGCTTTGTCCAGAGACCATGTAGGCCTGAGCTGACGGGGAGGTTGGCGGAGTTTAAAACCTGCCCACATAAATCACTTTCAGATAAATGTTTCTGCATGAACAGATAAATTAAATAATTAACAACCAAGGCCACCGAGGGCACAGTTTGTTTTTGTTCTAAGAATCCGAGACGTAAAAGCTTGCCAATGCGATTGAAACTGTCGCTTTGTTGTTGTTCCCCAAGCTGCCTGGCCGAACAGCCCCAAGGCCCCGAGTAAGTCCAAGGCCATAAACGAGCGACCCCACAGAACCCTCTTTGCCGACCACAATAAAGCCTGGGTGACCGAAGCCACTCCATGGCGTGGGGCTGAGAGTGTGCGTAAACGCCCGGGAAACCAAAGCCCCACCCAGGGCCCTGTGCCCCTCAGCAATTATGAAGAGAAAGTTGAGGGGCAAAGGAATAATGTGACGCTTTAGCTTCCAATCTTGGTAGATTGGGAGGTCAATCCACGGAAGAGACGCCGTCACTCGAGATCTAGAAAATATATAAGTAAAAGGAACAGTCAGAGTAAGCTATGGGTATGGCAGTGATCGCTCAGGTCTCACTCTGATAGACCAGCCCATCACCAGACTGTCGCTTTGTAGACTGGGTATATTGATTCGTGAATATCTTGGTCACGTCGCTACCATATGGTGCTAGCCACTTGGCCTCCTGAATGTCCATAATGAACAAGTCCGCGAGGTTTCTAGGCTGCCAATTGTGGGTGGTGGCAGCTAAGCAGAGGGGACTCCGCCGGCACCAAAAACCTGAGGAGAGAACCAAGAATGGCATTCTGGAGGGATTTGGTGGGAAGAATAAGTCATGGTTATAAGAACCTGGAATGTCCTTAACCCTCCAGCCCCGGGGGCTATAGCTTGCGACTGTGCTCCGGTACCGGGTGTTTTGACGATCTTTGGCCTATGTTAACTACTCTGTAAGTCAATGAATATGTCATGTAATGTTGTAAATAAAAAAGAATAATGTTCCACAAACCTTCCTCTGTCGAATGGCGTTGAGTAGAGGTCTCTAGCCCCTCTGGTTGCATAATGGTGAGCGCGGGAAGACGAGTGCTTTTCGGCGGCAAATTCTTCCCGCGTTCGGACGCGTCGCCTCGGCCATGGCTACGACGCACCTAGCCGCTCGCCGCGCCAAAGTATTTATCTCCCTTAGACGATTTTAGTGTTTGATATTGAGAATGTGATGTTTATTTGATATTTTCTAGTTATTTTGAGAGCAATTATATAAAATATGTTTATTAGGGTATCACTGTCACTGATATTGCTAATTTTCACTCGATACCGTACATTTTATTAGTAATTGAGGTAGCTTATTGTTGTATTAGGCACTGATTATTCGTTATCACAGGTGTTTATTATACTTTGGCCATCAAATATTAGGTCTTGTGTCACTTTCACTTTGACAAATATGCTTTAGAGTGTCACTGTCACTGATAATGCTCATTTTCACTCGATACCGTACATTTTATTAGTAATTGAGGTAGGTTATTGTTGTATTAGGCACTGATTATTCGTTATCACAGGTGTTTATTATACTTTGGCCATCAAATATTAGGTCTTGTGTCACTTTCACTTTGACAAATATGCTTTAGAGAGTGTCACTGTCACTGATAATGCTCATTTTCACTCGATACCGTACATTTTATTAGTAATTGAGGTAGGTTATTGTTGTATTAGGCACTGATTATTCGTTATCACAGGTGTTTATTATACTTTGGCCATCAAATATTAGGTCTTGTGTCACTTTCACTTTGACAAATATGCTTTAGAGAGTGTCACTGTCACTGATAATGCTCATTTTCACTCGATACCGTACATTTTATTAGTAATTGAGGTAGGTTATTGTTGTATTAGGCACTGATTATTCGTTATCACAGGTGTTTATTATACTTTGGCCATCAAATATTAGGTCTTGTGTCACTTTCACTTTGACAAATATGCTTTAGAGAGTGTCACTGTCACTGATAATGCTCATTTTCACTCGATACCGTACATTTTATTAGTAATTGAGGTAGGTTATTGTTGTATTAGGCACTGATTATTCGTTATCACAGGTGTTTATTATACTTTGGCCATCAAATATTAGGTCTTGTGTCACTTTCACTTAGTTATATGATTTGTAAACGATTTATATACAATTTATTGTGTCTTTTTTCACTGATTTCTATATTTCTATAGGTTCTAATCATATGAATGTCACTTGGTATATACATATGTGTCACTTTCACATATTATTATGGTGTAATTGTATTTGTATCAATGTTCTCATAATACATGACTTTTGTATTACAATACATTGGTTTTCTTCCACTTTTTGCCTATATATAATTATAGTGTACATATTGTCATTTTATTTGGCAATTTCAGTATGATTATTAGAACTCCAGCTTGGAGTGGTAATCAAAGAAGCAATCTACAGCACAGAGTGCCACCTTGCACTCCACACACTCCAGGGTTGACTTTTTACCTGACCTCGGCTTCACCCTGCTGTTGTAGCAGACATGGCACCGCTTCTGCTGTGTTCTTCCGGATTCATTCTGAGGCAGGAAACCAAGCCTGTGCCTAGTCAAGTATTGAGCAGACTGCAAGCGGTCAATAACGGCGGGCCCAGGATGTGCCACTGCCCTCTGTGGCATAGCATACTTCTCCAGGAGCTCCGTCAACACCTGCTTTTGGAACCTCCGCAGGCTATTGAACTTCATGGGTGTGTTCACATTCCGAAGCTTGTATATGTTGTAGGCATTCAGAACTGACATGTCCACCATATGCAGAAAGAACTTTTTGTACCATCTGCACGAGGTACGCAGGCAGTCAATGAAGCCTATCTGCATGTCGGACTTGTCCACCAGCCTCATGTTGATGTTGTAGTCCAGGACAGCATCGGGCTTGGTCACCCTGGCCTGGGTGCGGCGATCCACCTTGCCAGTCTCCACCATTTCCCCCTTGTGGATGGTGGTCAGGAGGTTGACCTTCCGCTGGTCGTGCCAGTGGATAGCCAGAATGGGCCCCGACTTCTTCTTGAACACATCACCTTTTTTGGTCTTTGGAGGGAAAGGTGGCATGCCCTTCCTTTTCCCTCGTACTGTGCCTACAGTCCCCGTCTTGCGCTCATGCAGGTACTGTGAGAGAGTGGGGGACGTGTAATAATTGTCCGTGTAGAGGACGTGATTCTTATGAAAGTAGCGGTCCATCATGGCTTGCACCACTGCTCCGCCAAAGCCAATGAGGGGGTCCACAAGCAAGTCCCCTTCCTTCCCGCTGTAGACCAGGAAGTCCAGGACATAGCCAGTTTGGCAGTCGCACAGCACAAAGAATTTTATGCCAAAGCGATGTCTTTTTGAGGGGATGTACTGCCGGAAGCTGAGTTTTCCCCGGAACAGCACAAGAGACTCGTCAATGACGACCTTGCGGAAGGGCTTGAAGTAGGAGGTGAAGCGTTCTCGCATCATCTCATACAACGTCCTAATCTTCCACAGCTTGTCTGGGAGGTGGACGTCAAGGTTGGTGACAAGATGGAGCGCTGCGAGGATATCAAGGTACCGGTCGCGAGACATATATTTCCCGAAGGCAGGGGTGGATATCAGATCATTGGTGATCCAATAGTCAGGCAACCTATGCTTCTTGACATGAGGCATTAGCATGGTGAGTGCCAGGAACACCATGAACTCTTTATGAGTCACTGGGGTCCACTGCCTCATGTGGCCCTTGGTCACCTTTCCCAAAAAGTGGACCTGGAATTGGTGCTGCTTATTTGTCTCTTTGACAACATAGCCTACCACCTCCTCATCAAAGAAGGCCTCAAACAGTTCGTGTGGTGGAGCATTGGGGCCTGCAGGAAAATTGGGGGTAACGCCTGAACCCTCCAGTACCTCATCAAAAGCTGGCACATCAGGGTTGTATGCATCCTCATCAACTACGTCTTGCCACTGAAAAACGTAGAATGGGTCTTGTCTACGCTGACGAGGAGCTCCAGCTGGTGGCCCAGCACGCCCACGGCCAACTCGGGAGGCGCGCGCCCTAGGGCGGCGAGGGCGGCGGCCAGGGCGGTGGGCAGCACGACGGGCAGCACGACGCCGGGCCAAGCGGATGGGTCGAGGGTCGTCGATGTCCATATAGTCATCGTCAGAGTGGTCATCTTGCCCTGACGGTGGACCTATGTAATCATGGCCAGAGTCTTCAGAGAGGTGCCCTTCATCATCAGTGGCCCCCACATAATCTGGCGGGGAACCAGTGATGCGTGGGCGGCGTGCGGGTGGGCGAGGTGGGGAAGGAGTGGCAGGTGAGGCTGTGTCCCCCCGAGGTCCCGGGCTCCTTGGCCTGCGACGAGTGACAGAAAGCAATGTTTCACTGTCACTAGGGCCAGGTATTGGTGATGCGAGCTCAAAGACTTCTTCAGGAAGACATGTTGAAGGCGGGAGAGGTGGGGAGGACCGTGGGGAAAGTTGCGGGGACGTATGGCTGGGGCCGGCCGGGGTGGACGCCGCGGGAGCCTCGAACAAAACTCTCTTACTTTTCTTAATTTTCTTGGTATATTTCCTACCTTTCCCCTTTTCGGCAGCAGTATGTCTCCTGTCGGGGGACCTAGGAGGCAAATAGGCCGAAAGTGTGGGGTCCTCAACCCTTGGCAATGGTGGGGGTGGTGGGGAAGAATGCGGGGCATCCGGGTCATCTTGGGTGGCGTGGGTAGATAAGGGAGACAATGGCGGACGAGAAGGGTCACCACGCTGACCCTCACTCACAGCCTCATCCTCACCAAGTAGTTTTGCTTGTTCCCTAGCTGCCGCAGCCGCCTTCTCAAGTATTTTCTGCTTATACAAATGTAGCTTGAAAGGCGATTTACCAGGGGAAGGGCTTGGCGTCGTGTCACTTAAGCGAAATTTGGTGAGTGACCTTGAACTCTCCCACTCGCTCACTCTCTCAAGTTCACTGTCTTTAGGTAAACCAGCTTCCTCAACAACTGGTACATCACCTTCATCACTCTCATCACTGTCATGTTCTCTCGCAAATCCCAGGAATTGCTCTTCTTTATCACTCTCATGGCCATAATCACTCGACTTATAATTACTGGAGTCGTCACTGACTTCATCATCAACATTATGCTTGGCATCAGCTCGCTCATAAAGTCTCAATGTCGTCTCAATACCTCCGGGAGATAACACATTTAGGCGATGGCGTCGGGGTAAGGCGCGACGAACAAGCAAGGGCGTCGTAGGAAGCACGGTATCGGACACAGCGGAATCACTATTTGGCGTACTGTCCATGATGGCGTCGGGGTAGATACTGTTGCTGTGGCGGAGTTTACGCCTGGTGGCGCCACCTACCGTCCCACGATACCGAAAATGTACGCGCGGCATTCGAAAGCACGCATGCAAGCAATGGGCGTTCAAGAGCCCTTCCGGGTTGCGCGGGCCGAGGTTGTTATGGGCGTTCAAGAGCCCATCCGGGTTGGAGGGGTTAATATGAACATCCAAAACATTTCCGTAACATTGCTACCCCTGACTCATCCGGCCCGTATAAAAGAGGCATAGCTCCTGTTTTTTAACTGGCGCCTTGTCTAAAGGAGGGGGAGATATGTCTGATAAGACTCGCACAGTGGAAGCAGTGAGAGCTGCTGTGCCTGGCACATTGGAAATTGGATCTGACACAAGAGGATGGGCCAAAGAACCTATTAAGTGCATTCAATAGTAGTCCATCAATCTCTTCCGCCGGTACATACCTAGCCGATCACGAACTCCGTGGAGATTCGACAGTACCCTGAGAGTCGCCGAGAAGGTGACTGGACTCTTCAACCTCCATCTCTGAGACCAGAGATCGTTGTTCTTCATCCGTTAAGTCTGGCCTATCATGGTAAGATCCCGCCGAAGCCGGGACCTCCACATGTTGCCATGTTAAAACTGGGATAGAAGATGGTACATCGGCATCCCGGTGGACGTCAGCACTAGTTGAGTCACAAAGGGATGTGTGCTGTCCTGCCAGGACTGTGAGTATCGCCATACACCTTGGCTGTGGCTGTCCCTCGCTTGCGAGCTCGGTATACTCTCTGAATGGGAGCCCTCGTCCGAGTCCCGTAAAGGTTTATGATAATTAAAAGCTCCCATAGCTCATTAACACATTGAAAGCAGAGCTGGTGAGCAAAATCATAAAGTATACTAATTAATTTAATATATATTTAATTGTATTAAAATAAATTACTATAAATAAACACAATATTATCATAATATAATCATAGAAAATATATATGTTTATTATGATTCAGCTATTAAATTATTTCATGAACAAACAAAAATAAGATAGGGATACCTGAGCTTAACGGCGTTGAACATACAGCAATGAGAGCTTCAAGTGCCGACACGACAGAGACTGGGGGAAAACTACCCCGCCCCCGGGAACTACCTGGTCACCTGGTGCAACACCGGTACTCCGCCCTGGAAAGATAAATTTCCGGGGATTAATGCTCATAGGGTTACACCCAAAAAATAGTACAAAATATGTGCCACAAAACCGCCGGTCAACGAACTGTAGCACTCCACCACTACTTTTGAAGTCTTTCAAGTATCCCTATACACTTGAAACACTAGTAAGATTCCGGCATCTTTTTATCCCATAAAAAGTCTAAGCCTATCTTAATCTCTAATCCGGCTTCTCCCAGAAGCCCTCATAGATCGCCGTCTTGAAGGCCGTGATACCCTATTGTATCAATCAATTGTTTGGCAAATTATCGCGAATTGCAAATCAGTTAATATAACCACCCGAAGGTACAACCACCGGGTTTTATATGCAATGTCAAACCAATTGTACCTGCCCCAGACCTCTTTGTAAAAAGGTCGCCGGGAGGGAAAGACTAAACAAACAAACAGCATTGTTTCAATGGCTTATTAAAGATTTCAGCATATCTTTTACCTGTCCAAAAGAATTAAGCATAACTTCTGAATCCTCATAAAGATGAAGCATATCTTTATTAAAGATGAAGTCGTTCAAGTATCCCTTTACACTTGAAACACTAGTAAGATTCAAGCATCTTGTTATCCCATAAAAAGTCTAAGCCTATCTTAAACTCTAATCCGGCTTCTCTCAGAAGCCCTCATAGATCGCCGTCTTGAAGGCTGTGATACCCTATTGTATCAATCAATTGTTTGGCAAAGTATCGCGAATCGCAAATCCGTTAATATAACCACCCGAAGGTACAACCGCCGGGTTTTATATGCAATGTCAAACCAATTATACCTGCCCCAGACCTCTTTGTAAAAAGGTCGCCGGGAGGGAAAGACCAAACAAACAGACAGCATTGTTTCAATGGCTTTGAAAAGCAGAGAAAACCATGTCCAACAGGTGTCAGCATGATCACCTAGATAACTGTGTGGAGCCCCCCTCGACGGGAATAACCCAGGAAGCCTGATCCCAGGCTCGACCATAGAAAACGCAGTTTCTGATGAGCCCTCAAGCGACCAAACTCGTCGGGGTAACTTACCTATTTTAGCCATCCTGACTAAAACTCGGTAAACAAAAACGGTGTTCTCGGAGCAACGAGAAAAACGCCGGAAAGGTAACCCACACTAAACGAGACATTACAGGGGGGCGTAATGCATAAAGCAATGAATAACACAGGAAGCCTGATCCCAGGCCCGACCACAGAAAACGCAGTTTCAGATGAGCCCTCAAGCGACCAAACTCGTCGGGGTAACTTACCTATTTTAGCCATCCTGACTAAAACTCGGTAAACAAAAACGGTGTTCTTGGAGCAACGAGAAAAACGCCGGAAAGGTAACCCACACCAAACGAGACATTTTAACACATTTTATACAAAGGGTGTGCGCAAAAATAGGGATACCTGAACAGGAGGGCATAATGCATAAAGCAAAAACCGGGGCAAAGGTAGCCATGACAGAGACTGGTGGGAAACTTACTCCAGGTTCTGCATAGACCCGCCGGGACCCAGCTCTGGAAAAAAAGAAAATTTCCAGGAATTAATGCTCATAAGGTTAACCCAATCATGTTCGCACACAAGTGTTAAATAACCCGCCGGGTAACGAGACGTAATACTCAACGACCACAGCTCGCTACGCGGTGGGGTTTCCTAAGTAAAAGATATCAGAATATCTTAATTTGTCCAAAAGATTTATGAATACCCTCTGACATAATATATAAAGACCAGCATGGCGTTTATAACAGATTAAGTCTTTCCGGTGGTGTTTGTTTCAAGATTCAATTTTGGAAAAAAAAAAAGACGCCGGCCCCCGAATTATCTCGTAGATGAAAAACTGGGGAGCCTGACAAATATACGAGATCTAACTTCTCCCGAAGTATCTTTTTAGATAGCCGTATGTTGAAGGCGGCGATACAAAACGTATCCCTCAATTGTCTTGTTAACTAACTGAATTGTAAATTCGTTATTCCCACCCTTCCAAGGAGCACCCGCCGGGTGTGAATATTAGTTTAAAAAACGTTAACCCCAATTGTGCCCTAAAGCGCCGTATGTTGAAGGAGGCGATACACAATGCATCCCTCAATTGTCTGGTCAACTAAACTGAATTTTGCAAATTCGGTCATCCCACCCTTCCAGGTTACACCCGCCGGGCGATTTAAAGTATAAAAGTTAACCCCAATTGTTCCTATCCCCACTTCTTTGTAAAAGATCGCCGGGGAGGAAATACAACAACAGCATAGTTTTATATTGGCTAGTAAGATTCAAGCATCTTTTTATCCCATAAAAAGTCTAAGCCTATCTTAACCCCTTCAGACTCATATGACGCAGAGGTTGCCAGATTAGCAATAAGAAATAGAGTTCTCTCACTCTTATAATTACCTCTCCAAAATTAGTTTTCTGCCCACAACTAACTCAAAGACAACTGCAGAGGTTGAAGTAACTAAACTAAAGATTTCTAAATACCCCTGATGGTAACAAAGGTTTTAAAGTATCCCTAATAGGCTCAAAATTGCGTCATATGTCGGAGAGGGTTAATCTCTAATCCGGCTTCTCCCAGAAGCCCTCATAGATCGCCGTCTTGAAGGCTGTGATACCCTATTGTATCAATCAATTGTTTGGCAAATTATCGCGAATCGCAAATCCGTTAATATAACCACCCGAAGGTACAACCGCCGGGTTTTATATGCAATGACAAACCAATTATACCTGCCCCAGACCTCTTTGTAAAAAGGTCGCTGGGAGGGAAAGACCAAACAAACAGACAGCATTGTTTCAATGGCTTTGAAAAGCAGAGAAAACCATGCCCAACAGGTGTCAGCATGATCACCTAGATAACTGTGTGGAGCCCCCCTCGACGGGAATAACCCAGGAAGCCTGATCCCAGGCTCGACCATAGAAAACGCAGTTTCTGATGAGCCCTCAAGCGACCAAACTCGTCGGGGTAACTTACCTATTTTAGCCATCCTGACTAAAACTCGGTAAACAAAAACGGTGTTCTCGGAGCAACGAGAAAAACGCCGGAAAGGTAACCCACACTAAACGAGACATTACAGGAGGGCGTAATGCATAAAGCAATGAATAACACAGGAAGCCTGATCCCAGGCCCGACCACAGAAAACGCAGTTTCAGATGAGCCCTCAAGCGACCAAACTTGTCGGGGTAACTTACCTATTTTAGCCATCCTGACTAAAACTCGGTAAACAAAAACGGTGTTCTTGGAGCAACGAGAAAAACGCCGGAAAGGTAACCCACACCAAACGAGACATTTTAACACATTTTATACAAAGGGTGTGCGCAAAAATAGGGATACCTGAACAGGAGGGCATAATGCATAAAGCAAAAACCGGGGCAAAGGTAGCCATGACAGAGACTGGTGGGAAACTTACTCCAGGTTCTGCATAGACCCACCGGGACCCAGCTCTGGAAAAAAAGAAAATTTCCAGGAATTAATGCTCATAAGGTTAACCCAATCATGTTCGCACACAAGTGTTAAATAACCCGCCGGGTAACGAGACGTAATACTCAACGACCACAGCTCGCTACGCAGTGGGGTTTCCTAAGTAAAAGATATCAGAATATCTTAATTTGTCCAAAAGATTTATGAATACCCTCTGACATAATATATAAAGACCAGCATGGCATTTATAACAGATTAAGTCTTTCCGGTGGTGTTTGTTTCAAGATTCAATTTTGGAAAAAAAAAAAAAAAAAAGACCTCGGCCCCCGAATTATCTCGTAGATGAAAAACTGGGGAGCCTGACAAATATACGAGATCTAACTTCTCCCGAAGTATCTTTTTAGATAGCCGTATGTTGAAGGCGGCGATACAAAACGTATCCCTCAATTGTCTGGTTAACTAACTGAATTGTAAATTCGTTATTCCCACCCTTCCAAGGAGCACCCGCCGGGTGTCAATATTAGTTTAAAAAACGTTAACCCCAATTGTGCCCTAAACCGCCGTATGTTGAAGGAGGCGATACACAATGCATCCCTCAATTGTCTGGTCAACTAAACTGAATTTTGCAAATTCGGTCATCCCACCCTTCCAGGTTACACCCGCCGGGCGATTTAAAGTATAAAAGTTAACCCCAATTGTTCCTATCCCCACTTCTTTGTAAAAGATCGCCGGGGAGGAAATACAACAACAGCATAGTTTTATATTGGCTAGTAAGATTCAAGCATCTTTTTATCCCATAAAAAGTCTAAGCCTATCTTAATCTCTAATCCGGCTTCTCCCAGAAGCCCTCATAGATCGCCGTCTTGAAGGCTGTGATACCCTATTGTATCAATCAATTGTTTGGCAAATTATCGCGAATCGCAAATCCGTTAATATAACCACCCGAAGGTACAACCGCCGGGTTTTATATGCAATGACAAACCAATTATACCTGCCCCAGACCTCTTTGTAAAAAGGTCGCCGGGAGGGAAAGACCAAACAAACAGACAGCATTGTTTCAATGGCTTTGAAAAGCAGAGAAAACCATGCCCAACAGGTGTCAGCATGATCACCTAGATAACTGTGTGGAGCCCCCCTCGACGGGAATAACCCAGGAAGCCTGATCCCAGGCTCGACCATAGAAAACGCAGTTTCTGATGAGCCCTCAAGCGACCAAACTCGTCGGGGTAACTTACCTATTTTAGCCATCCTGACTAAAACTCGGTAAACAAAAACGGTGTTCTCGGAGCAACGAGAAAAACGCCGGAAAGGTAACCCACACTAAACGAGACATTACAGGGGGGCGTAATGCATAAAGCAATGAATAACACAGGAAGCCTGATCCCAGGCCCGACCACAGAAAACGCAGTTTCAGATGAGCCCTCAAGCGACCAAACTCGTCGGGGTAACTTACCTATTTTAGCCATCCTGACTAAAACTCTGTAAATAAAAACGGTGTTCTTGGAGCAACGAGAAAAACGCCGGAAAGGTAACCCACACCAAACGAGACATTTTAACACATTTTATACAAAGGGTGTGCGCAAAAATAGGGATACCTGAACAGGAGGGCATAATGCATAAAGCAAAAACTGGGGCAAAGGTAGCCATGACAGAGACTGGTGGGAAACTTACTCCAGGTTCTGCATAGACCCACCGGGACCCAGCTCTGGAAAAAAAGAAAATTTCCAGGAATTAATGCTCATAAGGTTAACCCAATCATGTTCGCACACAAGTGTTAAATAACCCGCCGGGTAACGAGACGTAATACTCAACGACCACAGCTCGCTACGCGGTGGGGTTTCCTAAGTAAAAGATATCAGAATATCTTAATTTGTCCAAAAGATTTATGAATACCCTCTGACATAATATATAAAGACCAGCATGGCGTTTATAACAGATTAAGTCTTTCCGGTGGTGTTTGTTTCAAGATTCAATTTTGGAAAAAAAAAAACAAAAAAAGACGCCGGCCCCCGAATTATCTCGTAGATCAAAAACTGGGAAGCCTGACAAATATACGAGATCTAACTTCTCCCGAAGTATCTTTTTAGATCGCCGTATGTTGAAGGCGGCGATACAAAACGTATCCCTCAATGTCTGGTTAACTAACTGAATTGTAAATTCGTTGTTCCCACCCTTCCAAGGAGCACCCGCCGGGTGTGAATATTAGTTTAAAAAACGTTAACCCCAATTGTGCCCTAAAGCGCCGTATGTTGAAGGAGGCGATACACAATGCATCCCTCAATTGTCTGGTCAACTAAACTGAATTTTGCAAATTCGGTCATCCCACCCTTCCAGGTTGCACCCGCCGGGTGATTTAAAGTTTAACAGTTAACCCCAATTGTTCCTATCCCCACTTCTTTGTAAAAGATCGCCGGGGAGGAAATACAACAACAGCATAGTTTTATATTGGCTTTGCAAAACCGAAAAAACTACAAACAACACGTGTCCGTATGAACACTGTTAGATGGGTACAGCCAACCCGCCGGGAATCATAAGGAGCCTGAAACAGGCACGCCAGAGACGCAGTCCTGTGGAGCCACAGACACCCACTCGCCGGGGAAACAAGCCTGTTTTAAACCACGCGTGGCCAAAACTCGGCAACCAGCCGGGGTTATCAAGGTGAAACCGAGAAAAACCCGCCTGAAAAAACCCACCCCGTCCAGATACCATCTGAACGCACCACCGGACTGAGGCGTAGCCAAAACACAACTAACGCCGGGCCCAACATAGTCCGTGGAATTAGCCAATACACAACTAACCCAGGACACATAAATAGTCCGTGGAATTAGCCAATACACAACTAAACCAGGACACACATGACACAGTAGTACATATTTAGAAAATAAATCAATAACTCTTGTATATGTGGAAAAGCTACGAGAGGATGGCTAGGCCTAGGCAGACGGATAACAGTAACATGTCGGAATATAAACAAAAAGCACTGAATTATATCACAACAGGAACCACCGCCAACACACCACTGTAGCAAATACTTCCGGCAAAGGGAAGAACTGACTCGGGACCCAGAAAAAACTTAACTAAGTGAAGAAAAATACGCTGGGAATGTCAGCAAAAATACGCTACCTCATCAGAAAGATAAAAGGAAGCAATAACGCGTAATGTAAGCCGCCTGCATCACAAAGCTAGCTAACTGTGAAAAAGTTCACCTGTCCACAACAGGACCACGAGGGTACATCCGAAATAGATGCCCCAAACACACGACCCAAAATACACTGCACTGCGGGCAACCAGCCCAGGACACTCCTGCTACGCATATCCTAACCTTACTCGATACATCCCGGAGTAAACAAATGAGAAAAAACTCACTAGGGACGCAGCAAATGCGGAACCAGCGGAACGTGGAGAGACACGTCCGGGCCGGTTGACCGCAGAGCAGAGAAGGAAGTATGACGCCTGAATCAGCGTCTGGTCAAAGATCCACACAAGTACATCCACGATATGATGGAAAGCTTATCGGATAGTTATTCTTATTTTCTTTTTGTTTTTTATTTTTTTACGAAGTTTTTTCGTAGTGAGAACCCAATTCATAATGACTGAAGCCATGAGTGAGGTCGCGTGCGCTCATGATGAAGGCTCCTCAGATTTTAGATGCTCTGCGCGTTAGATTCAAACTACGGCGGATTAGTGTTTGAAGAGGATGCCTTATGTAATAGGTATGTTCGTCAATGATGGAGGGGCCACTAATAAATACATACATACATACAAGTTTAAAGACCGTTTGTCTACAGAGACTGTGCTTACAGTCTCACGTCCTAAATGGCAGCTTTCCAGGCGGTCTTGTCAAGGGCTGCCTCTGTTGTCAAGTTCTTTATTTTGAGATCGGACCGGAGTTCCAGAGCCCACGTCATTCTAGGTCCACCCCTATGCGCAGCTCCCCCCAAGTTTCAAAAACAAGAAGAAGTCTGACTTTTATTGTTATTGTTTTGTAGAACAAGAACAAGTGTTTGTTATTGTCCGATATTGCTAACATCGCATCAAAACTCTCTCCACGGAAATCATCATCACAACTGAACCAGTTAACCTAGAGAGCTCTAATTAACGCCAGTCTACAGATACGAAACAGGGCTACGTTTTAGCTCTACTTAACGCCAGTGTACAGATACGAAACAGGGCTACGTTTTAAGATATGTGTGAATTTTCTAGCAGTTAAAATAACAAAGATAGGGCTAGCCTATTATGACGTTTTTCGGCCAGATTCCCCGGGTTTCAGTGCTGTCCTATGCAAGGCGAGCACGGTCCAGAGGGGTTAATCTTAAATCAAAGACCCTGACAAGTGAGGCAGCTTTTAACAGGGTTGCCTGGAACGCCGCCATAAAGACGTGAGACCGGAACCACGCTTCGTGTGGAGCACTTGGTCTTTAATTTTGTGTATGATCTACCTCCAAGAATCCCCACTTCTTCATATTTGATGGAGCTGCACTGGTTGCCAGTTAAAGCTAGGGTAGAGTTTAAGTTGTGTCTTATGACTTTTAAGGCACTTATGTTTGGCGAACCTAAGTATCTTGCTGACCTCTTGAGATGCCCTTTGGCACGTTCTGGTGCGATCCTTAGAAGCAGTGATGATGTGCTGCGTCTTGATGAACCGGTAGCTATCCAGCAGTCCTCTTTCTCTGATCGGTCCTTTTCTTTCGTGGCTCCTAGGTTATATAATAATTGCCTTTATCAATTAGACAGCTGAACTCCATACCCACCTAACCTTCCCATATCATCCACTCCCCCCCCCCCCCCTAAAACCCGTCCACCTCTCCTCCCTAACCCACCTAACCTTCCCATACCAACCACATCCTCAACTCAACACACCACACCCCATCCTAATCCATTCCAACCCCCATCTCCTGCTCCCCAATCCCCCCCCCCTCACCCCCCACCCCCCCCCCCCGCCCCCCCCCCCCCCCTCACCCCACCCCCACCCCCACCCCATCCTCGTGCAGCAGCACCCAACATACATCGTGCACATAACATTAACATTCTTCAACTGAACATAGATGGCATCAACACAAAGAAACACGAACTCTCACACTTCATCAAACAACACAACATACACATTGCCATCTTACAAGAAACAAAACTCCGCACAACACAAAAAACACCCACATTTCATAATTTCACCACCATCAGACAAGACCGGGCTGTCGGCGGGGGCGGTGGACTCATCACCCTGGTACACAAAGAAATATCATACATAGTAACCAGTGTACAAACCAAATCTCTCCTCCCCCCAAATGATAACACAACAGAAATACAGTCAATTAAAATACGCACTGGCAACAACTCCAACATAACCATCATAAACACATACATCCCTCCCCAAACATCCCCTACAGTACCAAATGAATACAGACCACACTTACAACACATCACAAACACCCCACACACCCCACACATCATCCTGGGTGGTGACTTCAACGCCAAGACGTCGGCCTGGTTTGTCGACAACCCCGACACAGACAGAGGGCTGGTACTACAAAACCAAACCGATAACCTCATCATCCTTAACGACATCCATCAACATACCCATATTCCTCACCAAGCCCTCTATAACCCATCATCTCCAGACATCACCTTTTGCTCCCCAGAACTCGCCCCCACAACATCCTAGAGGGTGGTCAGAACCTTAGGCTCTGACCACCTCCCGATCATTATCACCACCAAAACCAGACTCACCCCAGCTAGCCACAAACACACATACACCAATTATAAAAGAGCTAACTGGGAAGCATTCACAAATGAGACAGAACAACACTTCACAACTCTAAACAGTACACCCATCACTAACATCAACAATGCTGTACACATACTCAATAAAACTATCCAAAACGCTGACAAGAAACACATTCCAAGAGGTAACAGAAAAAGACACAACCCCAACTTCACACCAGAAATTCAAAACCTCATCAGACAACGCGACATACTGAAACACTCCCCAGCACCCCACACACAAGACATCACACAACAAATTCAAGCACTCAACACCCAAACTAGCAACAAAATACAAGAACAACAAAAACTAAATTGGAATAACTTCCTACAAACACTTGATCACAAAACAAACCCCAAAAAAATCTACAAAACACTAAACAGCATTACACTTTCCAACAGCAACACAACACAATCACATGCTGCAATCACAACAACAGACTCTACTCCTTCATGTAAACAACAAGCAAACACTCTCATCAATCACTTCTCACATGTCAGCCACCTAAAAACTCACAAAGACGACCGACGTGTCATCCGACGTAAGAGACAATTCCCCACAGACCCCGACTATACACCCTTCACCAGACAAAGCATATCATCAACAATCTCAAGCACTCACCCGCCTGTGGCCTAGACAACATAAGCAACATACACCTCAGACACCTGGGACCACAAGGCATACAAGCACTCACTAACGTATCAAACTACAGCTATTCACACAACACAATACCAGACATTTGGAAGCATGGTATCATCATCACATTCCCCAAAGCCAACAAAGACCCCACGCTACCCTCCTCGCACCGCCCCATCACACTCCTTTGCTCCCCCTCCAAAGTCATGGAACGCCTAGTATTACAACTAATTACACCTGACCTACCCCTAGCTCCAACACAACATGGCTTTAGGCCACTGCACTCCACAAACACTCTTCTCACAGACCTTACACAAAGAGCTTTCGACGGCATCAATTCAGCTAGACCACCACACAGATCACTATTAGCCACACTTGACATTAGTAAAGCCTTCGATGCCATCCCCCGCCACAACCTAACAAACATGCACAACAACACAAAAAGGTGGCTGGCCAACTTCCTAGCAGGCAGATGTGCACACGTATCTTTTGCCGGTCAGTCATCTAAAATCAGAAACTTTCCAAACGGAGTCCCACAAGGATCCGTCCTATCGCCCGCACTCTTCAATCTGTACATGCACGATATAACTACACCCAATACGCCCCAAATAAACTTAGCCTCCTATGCAGATGACATAACACTCACATGCACACACCATGACCCAAAAAGAGCAACAGATCTCCTTCAACCCTATCTCAACACACTACATGGCTGGTGCACTACAAACAGACTTAATCTAGCCCCAGCCAAATCCACCGCAACCCTGCTCACAAGTTGAACAGGAGAACACGAATACATCCCTCAACTCACCATAAACAACACACCCCTAACACATACACACACACCCAAAATCCTAGGAGTAACATATTTTTTTTTTTTTTTTTTGTTTTTTTTTTTTTTCTATGTGATTGAGGGAGGCAAAAGGCATAACTGCCTATAACGAGTGCCTCCCCCATAGTTGAAAGAGTGTCAGGGCCAAAATCAAGGGACGTTCGAGCCAAAATGCCTGGACACACGGAGTTTGAAGCAATTTAAGTCATAGGAAGAGGGAAAGACTGATTCTGGGAGAGAGTTCCAGAGCTCAGATGTTGAGTAGAAGAAAGTTTGAGAGTAACGTTTCACTCTTGGGTTGGAGAGTTGCACAGAGTAGGGGTGGGATTGAGTTGCAAGACGGGTACCACGTGCCCTACGTAAAGGAGGTGGTATGCACTGGGATAGCTCTGAGGAACACTGATTATTATAGTAGCGATAGAATAGCGAGAGAGATGCAACATTGCGGCGGAGAGAGAGAGATTGCAGAGAGTTGGTGAGTGGACGGGAGTTAATGATACGAAAGGCCTTCCTTTCAACTTTGTCTAGGAGAGCGGTGTGAGAGGAACCTCCCCACACATGTGAACAATACTCAATACAAGGGCGCACTATGCCCCTGTACAGAGCAAGAAGCTGTGCAGGGGAAAAGAACCCCCTAAGGCGGTTGAGCACACCCAGCTTCTGGGAGGCTGCCTTAGCAAGACTGGTAATATGGTCCTTCCAAATGAGAGCAGAAGAAAAAGAGACACCAAGAATATTGAGAGAAGATGAAGGGTTGATTTTTGTATTGTTGAAGAATAAGGGATAGTCCGCTGGGAGATCCTGACGGGTAGATAGATGGAGAAATTGGGTTTTGGAAGCATTAAAGTTAACAAGGTTTTCTCTGCCCCAATTGGAAATAGTATTTAGATCAGAATTTAAGAGTTCTATGGCTTCATTACGTTTGTCGTTGAGGGATTGCTGGCTGGGGCGTTCTGAAACACTAATGGAGTAGTGTAAGGTTGAGTCGTCTGCGTATGAATGGATGGGAATTAAGGTACAGTTAAGGAGATCATTTATAAAAATTAGAAAGAGAATAGGAGATAGGACAGAGCCCTGAGGAACACCGGAGTTTATAGGGTGAGGAAGTGAACAATGGCCGTCCACAACCGCAGCTATGGAACGGCCGGAAAGGAAATTAGAGACAAAGGCACAGATGGAGGGATAGAAACCGAAGGAGGGTAGTTTAGAAATTAAAGATTTATGCCAGACTCTATCGAAGGCTTTCGATATGTCTACTGCAATAGAAAAAGTCTCACCGAAGTCCCGAAAGGAGGATGACCAAGAGTTAGTAAGATATGAAAGAAGATCACCAGTAGAGCGACCCTTAAGGAAGCCATACTGGCGATCTGAGAGCAGATTATGAGAAGAGAAATGCTTAAGAAATTTGGAAGCAAGAATAGTTTCAAAAACTTTAGAAAGACAAGAGATAAGAGCAATTGGACGATAGTTGGAGGGTTGAGAGCGGTCACCCTTCTTTGGGACAGGTTGAATGTGAGCAAACTTCCAGCATGAAGGGAAGACGTTAGAGGATAGACAGAGACGAAAGAGTTTGCCTAGGCAGGGAGTCAGCACGGAAGCACAGTTTTTGAGAACAACAAGAGGAACACCGTCCGGACCGTACGCCTTATTAGTGTTAAGCCCAGAGAGGGTAGAAAGTACATCTTTAGAAGAGATTAGGATATTAGGCATAAGTAAGAGAGAGGAGGGCGGAGAGGGAGGAATAGCACCGGAATCATCCAAGGTGGAGTTTCTAGCAAAAGTTTGAGCGAAGAGTTTAGCTTTGTCAGAGGAAGAAGTGATGGTTGTGCCATCAGAGTGGGAAAGGGGAGGGAAAGACGAGGAAGAGAAATTGTTGGAGAGGTTTTTGGCTAGATGCCAGAAAGCTTGGGAAGAGCTAGAGTTGGATAGTTCAGTGCATTTATTATTGATGAAAGAGTGTTTGGCAAGTCGAAGAACAGATTTGGCTTGATTCCGGGCAGAAACATATGAAGAATGAGAATCTTGAGTTTTAAGGCGTCGGTACCGTTTGAATGCTTCCTCCTTATTGCGGACAGCAGTAGAACAGGCGTGAGTAAACCAAGATTTTTTAGCATTAGTCTGAGAGAAAGAGAATGGAATGTATGCTTCCATGCCCGATAGGATTACCTCGGTAATGCGTTCAGCACTCTCCGAGGGTCCCCGGCCATGGAAGCAGAAATCATTCCATGGGAAATCAAAGTAGTACTGCCGAAGAGCCTCCCAGTCGGCAGCGCCAAAGTGCCACAAGCGCCGCCGGCTAGGAGGATCGGGTGGCTGTACTGGAGAGATAGGACAGGTGACAGAGATAAGTTTATGGTCGGAGGAGCCCAAAGGAGAGAAAAGATCGACAGTATAAGAAGAAGGGTTAGAAGTTAGAAACAGGTCAAGAATGTTGGGCCGATCTCCGATGCGATCCGGGATACGGGTGGGTTGCTGAACTAACTGCTCTAGGTCATTTAGGATAGAAAAGACGTAGGCTTGTTCACCAGGTGGATCAGTAGTGTGAGAGGAGAGCCATTGGCGGTGGTGAACGTTGAAATCTCCTAAGATGGAGATTTCTGAGAAAGGAGAAATGATACTCATATGACATTCAAACAGCACACCACAAACATTAAAAAAAAACTGACACCCAGACTTAACGCCCTCAGGTCACTTGCTCACACAAAATTTGGACACAACAAAGAAACTACCACCACAGTATATAAACAATACATAAGATCAGTGATGGAATACGCAAGCCCAGCCTGGGCTTCTAACCTAGCTGAAACACATTATAAGACTTTACAGACTATTCAAAACAAAGCCCTGAAGATCATTACAGGCTGCACAGCTACTGCACCCACAGATCACCTACATCAAGAAACCAAAATCCTCAAAGTCAAAGACCATCTGGACATGAGAGGCACTCAATTCCTGGCAGCAGCCTCCACGAACCAAGACCACCCACTAAACTACATGGCAACACACCCACAGACACCAAGAAATATCAAAACAACACCCAGCACACGGTATCACACACAATTATTGTCCTCTCTCCCTCCCTGCCCACCCCGAACCAACATCCAGAAGCAAATCCATACTCATATCTCTCACCGATCCATCCACTCACTCACAGACAACACGCAGCTGCATGCACGACCTCCCGAAATCCATCCTTCCGAATCCTCCCTTCCTCGCGAGGACAGAGTCCACCTGGCCAGGCTGAGATGCGGACACCATCCAGCTCTCCTGAGCTATCAGAAGAGACTGGATGACTCCGTTGTCGACGCCTGCCCGGGATGTAACACAGCACCCCATACCATTAAACACATCATAGAAGACTGCATTTCACACAACCACTTACGCCAACAACACAATCTACACTCAATTAGAGCTCTGTGGGAAAGCCCGATCGTGGCCATGGCCTTTCTCAGGGACTCGGGGCTGTTCGGCCAGGCAGCTTAGGGAACAACAACAACAACAACAACTCCATAGACTCTTTCAAAAAACAGTTGAAAACCTTTCTCTTCTGTAGGAGTTATGATCTTGCAAGTGGCACAGTGACAGGTCGTTACAGACTAACTGCTGCCATGTTAAATAGTTGTTGTTGCTTGAACTACAGGTGAACTGCACCACACTTCTCTTGATTGTGGTGCAATGTGTTACGAGCGCTAGTGAATTCCTCTGGAAGAACTGGCGCTTGCGAGAAATAAAAGACCAGATTATTATTATTATTATTATTATTATGTATGTATGTATGTATGTATAATAATATTTATCTTCCCTCCTATTTTCCAGTAAGCAGGGTCGGTATTCACCGTCCCCCGGTGATATTCGTCGCAGGAAGCGCCGGTCAACCTCGCGCAGCCGGTCTCGCTCAAAATCTCGGGGTCCTCGCAGGGGCCGACACCACTCCCGTTCGATGTCTCCACGGCACCGCTCACCATACAAGAGGTAATTTGCATTCACCTATATTTGTTCAATTCTCGCTTTGATTTCATGTTCAAAAAGTAATAATAGTTTGATGTTTTTCATTTCATAGTATTGTTTTGCTAAATCTTCAATGCGTTATTTCCACCTAATTTTGATAAGTATTTTGTCTTTATATTGTGTGGTTCCTGTTTTGGTTTGTTTGTTTTGCAAGTTTTATATTGTAATGTTAATTTACTGTTTAACCCTTTCACGCATTTATAACGCAGAGGTTGCCAGATTAGCAATAAGAAATAGAGTTCTCTCACTCTTATAATTACCTCTCCAAAATTAGTTTTCTGCCCACAGCTAACTCAAAGACAACTGCAGAGGTTGAAGTAACTAATCCTTTACCTTTTGATACCTTTTGATGTGTTCGCCGCTCTTCTAGCGGCACCAAGGAGCGCGACGCCCCTCGTTATGGGTGGTGATTTGGTGCAGTAGACTGTTTGAAGCGACAGCTCGCTCCCTTGCGAGGATGGGCTCGTCTGGCACTTTTTGCAGTTCGACATCTAGGGCTCTCTTGAAGTTGTCTAACGAGATGTCCCTCTTGTCTCTTACTCGCCGTGGGAGTTTGTTGAAGAGACGTGGGCTGTATATATATATATATATATAAACTAAAGGTTTCTAAATACCCCTGATGGTAACAAAGGCTTTAAAGTATCCCCAATAGGCTCAAAATTGCGTCATATGTCAGAGAGGGTTAATCAACTGTTTTATAACATTACACTTGTAAGTTAATCATAGAAATATTACTTTCCTACTTACAGTAGGTCACGGAAAGAAACCTAACTTAAGTACGCGACTGTCTATCTATCTACAGGTATTCTATCTATATACAGTATTCGGGCCCAATCCCCACTTTTTTTTTTTCGGTGGTGGCCGACTCAAGACAGAGCCAGAATAGGGACAACACAACAGAAAACAATGAACACACAAAAACAAAACACAAATTCACACACATCCAGGTCACCCAGGAGTACATATTATACATTTGTTTCGTATATGTCGACTAATAGGGGGGATGGCGGTAGACTTGTGGACGAAAAGCCATTACTATACAATAAAGCCTTGGTATGGCACTGTCGAGGCTGGTGGGGCACGGATAGGTGCCACTGGACTCTATAGTCTTACCTGGGCACTGTTTGGCGCCACACCAGAGTCGGCCACAGTGTTTACATGGTGGGGTAGTGTTGTAGCAGGATTTTCTTATTCTTAAGTCCAAGTTGCCTAATGTACAATAGGGTCTTGGTATAGTACTGTCTTGTAACACTGTTAAGGCTGGTGTGGTTTGCAGATACAAAGGCTACCACGTCTGAGCCGTTATAATATATGTAATGGAAAGCTTTGTTAAGCAATTTATAGCGAGGCCTTCCCGAGGGTTAAGTGCCCCATTAATTACTCCTTCCATTTGTCTATACATTAGGCTACCATAGCACAGTTGGAATGTATGTACTGTACATGCTCAGAATAATATGCAGGATTCGAAACTGCATAATAAATCGTAGGCTTGCGCATAATTCTTTGTCTTGATAGCATAATGCATAAATGCAAGGAATTCCGGTGTGAGTATCCTAGGTTTGAGTCCTTGGAGTGCCACATGTATTTGTTCATTTCATTAATTGAGTTTAGAAGTAAATTTGGTTGGTGGAAAACAAACAAAAAAATTAACCCTCGGTACCCGGTTGGGCTTCCAGAAGCCTATAACAAACTCGCGCTGTAGGGCCCGGATGGGCTTCTGAAATCCATAAGCTTGAAAGCCTATTAAGCGTGGTTTGAAAGCTGTGCGCTGAAACGTTTGTAAACAAAGCTGGTCGGAGCGACGCGCACCTTCAAAAACAAGAAGAAGAAGTCGGATCTTTGTTGATGTTATCTGCTAGGACAAAATTAGTTTCTGTAAATGTCCGATATTGCTAACATCGCATCAAAACTCTCTCCACGGAAATTGTCATCACAACTGACACAGTTGACCTAGAGAGCTCTACTTACTGCCAGTCTACAGATACAAAACAGGGCTACGTATTGAGATGTGTGTGAATTATCTAGCTGTTAAAATAACAAAGATAGGGCTAGCCTATTACGACGTTTTTCGGCCAGATCCCCCGGGTCTCAGTGCTGTCCTTTAGAAGGCGTGTCAGGATGTGCAGTAGAGGTCTGTGGTCCACGACGACGACGAGGTCAGGGCAGCCCAGGACAAACATTCTGCATCTGTCAAGGGCGTCAGCCACTGCTAAAGCCTCGCCTTCGACGGGTGCGTAGTGGGACTCCGAAGGTGTGGTAAAACGGGAGCCGGCGAAGATAAGTTTCCAACCGACCTTGCAACAGGTGGGGGCAGATGCGGTGGGGCAGGAACAATGTTGTTGGAGTAGGAGGAAGCCAAGGCCGGTTTTGCTCCAGTCTGTGGCGAGGCACGTGGGTCTGCCGATCTCGAAGGAGCAGACCCCTTCCTCAACCAGGTGTGTGATGTGGTCCTTAGATGTGGCAAAGGTACGGTCGAGTGCCTCATCCCAGTGGAAGGGGGTTTTGGACTGCACAAGTTCCCGGAAGGGCGCCATTTCCGGTTTGATGCTGAAGGCCCAGGCGACCTGTTCAACGAGACCAAACCACGACCGGGCTCCCGTGATGTCTGTGGGCGTGGGAAAGTCACGGATGGCCTTAATCATGGACGTGCATGGCTTAATTCCAGTGTCTGTGATGGTGAGTCCGGCGAAGTCAACTGAAGGGGCGGCGAAGGTAAACTTGTCAGGGTTGAAAGTGACACCGTTGGTTGCACAGAGGGCCAGGTAATGAAAAGTGTGCCAAAATGCCTCCTCGACTGAAGAGTCCCACAAAAGGGAGTCGTCGACACACTTCACCTTACGAGGGACAGCCTGTATGATTGCGTCGAAACGTCGGGTATAGGCGTCGCCAGCTGCCAAGTAACCTTGAGGGGCCCTGATATACCTGTAACGGCCAAATTCCGTGATAAAAGTCGTAGCCTCCCTGCTGGATTCGTCGAGTAGAACAGCATGGTATCCATTCCAGGCGTCTAGGACCGTCTTACGAGTGCCTGCAGGGATGGATTGGGCCAAGTTGAATGGGCTCGGGGTGTGATGTGTCTCCCGAAGGCAGGCGTGGTCGAGTGCCTGCAGGTCAACTGTACGGCGGGGTTGTCCAGTTTTCTTGGCGACCACCACCATCCTAGAACACCAGGTAGTAGGGGTACCGATGGGGACAGGCTCAATAATGCCCAGTGTGACGTCCCTGTCGAGATCTGCTTTGACCTGGGCCTTCCAATGATGTGGTATAGGGGCAGGGGTGTGCACGGCACGTGGAGATGCGCCAGGCTTGATGTGGATGTGCATGGGAGGGCCAGACATCGTGGGGAGTGGGCCGCTGGTGGTGTTAAATGCTGAAGATGCAAACTGTGACAAGAACCAGTCACGAAGGTCAGACAGGTGCAGGTCGTTAGGTGGGAAGGGGAGGGAAGTGGGCCGGTGTGGTGGAGGGGTCCTGGTCAAGGTGGGTGGTGGTTGGGCTGTGTGGGCGGCCATGCAGGGGGTAGGTGTGGGGAAGTCGGGAGGGATGATATGTAGTGCCCTACAAGCTGAAATGCTAATAAATAACGGTGACTGTGCCTGAATAATAAAAATATCATCATCAGTAGTGTAGGGGGTGCCGGCAACGTCGGTGGCGGTAATGGTAGTCGGTATATAACCCAGGACCTGGAGAGTGTGACCCCCCACGGCCGTGATCCGTTAGTGAGTAGGCTGTAGGTGGTGGCGTTGGAGGCCCAGTGCCCGTAGTAATTGCACACCAGCCACAGATACTTGGGCGCCCGTGTCAGGGTGGGCCGTGACGCTGGTGAGGTGAGAGTGGGGCGACATGGCAGTAGAAATGGTAATGGGCAAGGAGAGGAGCCGTGCGGGTGGTGGTTTGTTAACAGCCTGTTTGATAGTACCAATGATAACAGCCGCGGATGAAGGTGAGGGCGTGGAGTGACAAACTGTGGAGTAATGGTTGAGTTAGTTGCACGACGGGCAGGTCTTGCCCCAAGCAGGGCATTTGGATGGGCGTTCGGCTCGAGAGTGTGTGGATAGGCCGCACCCACTGCACTGGGAAGAGGTGGATTTACAAACCTTGGCAAAGTGGTTAGGTTTATTACACGCCGTGCAGGTCTTGCCCCATGCAGGACACTTCGAAGATCGTTGGGCTTGTGAATGTGAAGATAGGCCACACCCGGAGCAACGTGTGGGAGATGAAGTGGGGCCGACGTGGGGAGGTGGTGGGGCGGGCGACGGGGGCTGAGTGGGTTGGGCGGGGGGCTGGATAGGGGCGGGGCGTGGGTAAGTACTCTTGAGACGCTGGTATGGTGATTTCACAGCATGTACCCCCGGTTGCATTGCCGTCTGATCGAGTGCTGCAGATTCGAACCCCACACAGTAGTTGATAACATCTTGTAAGGTAGGTAGGGTGCGGTCTTTAGTTAAAACATCTTGCTGAAGGGACGAATCACTAATCCCGATAGTCACTTGGTCCCGTATGTGTTCGTCAGAGACATCAGTGTGGCAACAGGGGCAGGTAAAGCCACAGTCCAAAGTGGCCTCCGTAATACGTGTGACGTAGTCCCGGATCTGTTCAGTAGGTTGTTGGAGAAGAGACCGGAAGTGGTGGCGAGCGGCTGCGCGGTTCCGTTGTCGGTGGACGAGTTGTGTGATGAGAGTTGCTAGGTCGATTTCTGGCAATGAGGAGAACGCCTGATTGTGAGCAAATATGGCACTCTGAAGGGCAGGGTCGCACGTCTGGTAGAGCTCGATGGTAGCCTCGTGAGGTGGTAGAAGGACGAGCCGCTTGTAGACCTCCCAATCAGCCCAGAATTTGCGTAGGGCGTGTCCCGGCATATGTAAAGCGGCCTGGGGCCGCGTAGGGGCAGCCCGGCGGGGCGGGGCGGGGCGGGGCGTGGCTGGGCTGGGTAGGAAGGGACTTGAGGTGGTGGTGGTATGATGACGTCATGCGCAGAAGGGGCTGCGCCGTGAGGGTTGGTGCCAGCCGTACGATAGCCAGGGGGGGCATAATGGCCGCCGTAATACCGACACCAGTGTGGGCCTGGCCGTCAGTTGGGGAGGGTGTGGGATGTTCGCTCTTGATAGGGTGGGTAAGGGGATTGGTCATGTTCATATGTAATAAAGACATGTGGGGAATAACTGGCATATGGTGGGGCACTGAGACATGGGTAACTGGCATATGGTGGGGCACTGAGACATGGGTAGCTGGCATATGGTGGGGCACTGAGACATGGGTAACTGGCATATGGTGGGGCACTGAGACATGGGGAGATGTATGAGGTGTGGGTGTCTGTGTAGAGGGATGAATAAGTGTATCACTGGTGGGGTGTGAGGCAAAGGATGGGTCAGCCTGGTGGATAACATTACTGGCCTGGGGCTGATGTTGTAGAGGCTGGTGGGGCTGGAGATCCTGGCGGGGCGGTGGTGGAGCTGTCGCGGGGCGATGTTGTAGATCCTGGCGGGGCGGTGATGGAGCTGTCGCGGGGCGATGTTGTAGTTGTAGATGCTGCTGGTCCTGGTGATGCTGTAGAAAGGTGGCGATACTCGATTGGAGGGCGTCGATCCTTTCATTCAAGTAGATGATGGATGGGTATGGAGACAGGGCATCGGGCAATGAAGGCTCGACCGGTTGGGAGGTAGATGTAGCCGGGTAGGGACCGCATGGCGGCAAGCCGGCTTCCACAGCAGCTGCAGCCTCAGCTAGGTAGTGCAGGTTCTCCATGTAGCTTCAGATACTGATATACACTGCGCCATATAATAAAGATGAATGGAGATATAACACCAGTACTCTTCAATCCTTTATTGGCTAGGGTTGAGTACAGGAGCGCCGAGACGCTGGTTGGTTATGTGAGAGTCTGGTGTGAACTGAAGGACTTGCTGCCTCCACAGGCCTGGGTGCCAGAGGCGCCCGCAAGTCTAAAGTGTCTGTGGTGCCATATGATGTTGGACAATAGTGGTGTATACATTATTATTATACTCATGTAGGAGGCAAGTTACACAGGAGCCCGCAAGGGCGCGATGGTCGGCCAATCACGGGCCGAGACGTCACAAGGGAGCAGGCCCCTAGGACGCGCCAGGAACCGCCAGCCAATCAAGGGCGCGGGAAAGCTCCTCCGAGCGAGGGAGGCAGCACATACATACACACGCACATATTACCACCACGCTGCCTACATCGCTCTTTCTCCTTAACTTTACACAATGCATCTTATATTCTACTAATGATATAAAATACTTCCCGTTGTCACAGACAAAAACAAAGACCACCACTGGACTGTCTGTGACAATGCGAGTACTAGGAAAGAAAGAACAACATTCTCTGATAACTGTAGCCCATTTCGATGTCCCTGGCGAGCGCCAGTGGCTAACGAGAGGCGATTCTGCCCACGCTGGTAGACGTCACACACCATACACTCCCTACTGAATAGCAAGGCTAGGGCGGGTGCCCTGATGAATCAGGGACTTCGTGAATAGTTGCCACAGATTGCTAGACTGCACCGTTCACCAACAGCACTGACATCTGCCAATAACTCACAGGCTGGCCCGAGGCTCGAACCGTCAACCTCACGGAGTGCAGGCGAACGCTCTACCAATCGAGCTACGGCCTGTGGCATCATGAATACAATCCTGACCAAAAGGAGGCGCGGTGCTAAAAAGGTTAAGAACCACTGGCCTAGGCTATGTCCACCCCTCGTGATCTACCGCCTGAGTGTCAACTATGTCACACCCCATTAACAGTCCATAATTTTCTCTGTGTTTGGCAGGCGTATGAGCCAGAACGACGTCGATTCCTTCAGCACGCCTCATTACACTTATTCTTTCTGAGTCAACCTCCTTCAATTTCGCTCCTATCAGAAAATTCTTGAAAGCCACCAAACTTTATGATGATATCTGATTACTGACAGTTACATGACGACTTTGCACCTCCTCACCGAACACTAGCCTTGTGAGGGCCCGCGCCCAGTGGGCTAGTATAAAATAAACACATCAACAACAACATAGCCTAGGCCACATGGCCATGGCTGGTGTCGAAGCAGAGTCCAGCAGTTGACTTACCTTGCGTAACCAAAAATAATAATAATAATAATAATAAGAATAATCATAAGCATGTTACTTATTTCTCATAAGCGCCAATTTTTCCGAAGAATTCACTAGCGCTCGGAAAGAGAAAGAAAAAAGAACAAAATCAATGCATCAAAAGAAATCTTATAATTATACAACACATTTAACAATCACTAGCAGTGGCAAAATAGCCTAAACTCTATAGCCATCTGTCATGACACCTCTCTCAAGATCATAGCTTCTCTCAAAGAGAAAAGTCTTAAGTTGTCTCTTGTAGCATTCAACAGAACTCAGTTGTCTCATGGACAGCGGCAACCTGTTATACAACCTCGGAGCCATGTAGGAGAATGACCTCTCAAAGAAAGAAAACTGCTGGAAAGCCCTTGGTTCATCAAGACGAAAAGGGTCATTGTCATGACGCACAACTACACCATGGTGTGCCGGTGGACGCCTGAGCAGCTCCGCAAGGTACCTAGGCTCACCAAATTTGAGAACCTTAAAAGTCACTAAACACAACTTAAATTCTATTCTTGCTCTTACTGGCAGCCAGTGCAGTTCTATGTGAAGAGATGTAGTAGGAGTTCTAGGTGGAACACCAAGAATGAGTCTTGCGGCCCTGTTAAGAACAGACTGGACTTTCTTTAAAATATAATTTGGAAGACCCACCAACAGGGCATTGCAATAATCAACACGAGAGAAGACCAATGAGTGAACCAACGTCTGGTTATAAACGGCTTCACCAAATAGAGATTTCTGATGTGCAAGTAACAACTTTTAACCATCTGGTTTACATGCTCTTTGAAATCTAATCGGGAGTTTACATATACACCCAGATTTTGAACAGAGTTGACCGGTCGCAGCTGAGATCCACCCACATTGATGGAGAGGGCACCTACTATATCATCAGCTCTTCTATTTCCTCGGATGATGAGAATATCAGTTTTACCATCATTTAGTTTAAGTTTTCTCGCTCTCATCCACTTCTTGATATCAGACATCAACAATTCCATCTTACTCCATATATCAACTATATTTGTGATTCTCACATAAATCTGGGTGTCATCTGCATAAAAGTGAAAGGTGACATTATGTGCACGAAGCAGAAGAAACAAACTGCTGATATAAATTATGAATAGGATAGGACCTAAAACGGATCCCTGCGGAACACCATACTGCAGGGGTGTCGAGTCCGAGACCATTTGATTTACCATCCACTCTGGGATCTACCTGACAAGTACGACCCAAGAAGCAAGAGAGCAGAGTCACGCACACCACAATCGTAAAGATCACTCAATAGCAACTCGTGATCCACTGTGTCAAAGGCCGCAGAGAGACCAAGCAAGACCAATAGTGAGGCCACACCATTGCAAATGTTCTCAACTAGATCATTATGTACTCTAATCAATGCTGTTTCAGTTGAATGATACTGTCGGTAAGCAGACTGAAAAATTGGGATAGTTTCATTCTGCTGAAGTAGTGGTTGTAATTGGTCAAGTATTGCACGCTCTAATATCTTTGAGATGAAGGACAGGTTGGAGACAGGACGATAGTTCAACATGTTCTCAACATCAAGTCCAGGTTTCTTTAGACTAGGTCGGAGTAGTGCATGCTTTTCAGACTGTGGGAAGTTACCTTCAGAGAAGCACTTATTAATTATTTTGGAAATAAACTCAACTGTGTGATCATAGACTCTTGGTAGCTTGGAAACATTTATGGGATCCAACGGGCAAAATGTTTTTTTGAGGTTTCTTATGTAGGACGAGATCATGTCCACCTCTACTGAGTGAAAGGATGAGAGGACATTATTAGGAATGTGTCGGGGTTGGAGTACAACTGAAAGTTCTTCACCAACAGAAGCATCATCCAGTTCATGTCTTATGCGAGTTATCTTGCCAGCAAAAAATGCCACAAAGTTGGCAGCCAACTCGGCATCGGGTACAGAAGGTCTTAAGCTGACTTGTTTTTCCAAGTAAACTGTTTACAATTGAAGCCAACCTCCTCTGGTCACTACCACATGAGTCAACTTTTCCCTGATAATACACTTTCTTTTCATCTTTGATTGTGTGGACCACGGCTCTTCTGGCTGACAGATATTGCAACCATGTAGAGTCCGTTTTATTTTTCCGCCATTCACGTTCAGCTCTTCTACGCGCTCTTCTAAGAAATTTAACTCGAGTGCTATACCAGGGTGAATCATCTCGTACTATGATTTTCTTCTCTACTTCTGGACAGTGATGATCGAACACTAATATAAGTGCATTTCTATGTACCTCCACCAGCTCATCTGAAGTAAGGTTGGAAGTATCAATACTTCCCAAGTACAGTACTGTTTTACTTCACTGCTAGCCAAATTTTGGTCTGTATTTTTATAATTTCTAAATCTGATTACTTTTTCATGTGTGAGTGGCTTAGGGAAATCAAAGCTGAAAGTAATCAAAGCATGATCAGAGGTATTAGTGTCAGCATTCTCAACATCAACATCCAGAACACCACCACAACCCACAGGAGAGAGAACCAAGTCAAGGGTGTGTCCTAAGATATGAGTTGGGTGGGACACATGTCTTACAAAATTGTTCTGATCAGTCAACTCAAGGAACTCAGGGGAGAACGGCTTCAGATGAGGGCTGTCAACCCAGTAATTAAAATCTCCACATATCAAAAGTCTTCCGGTTTTAGCAGAAAATTCCTCGAGAAACTGCCCAAACTCTTCCATAAAACCCCTATCTGTGCCACGATGACCAGGCCTATAGACAACTGCCATTCTTAGAATTTGTTGGAGTTTTATTTCCACTTCCAACAGTTCATAAAGAGGGGCTGGGTTATGGCTTATTTGCAAGATATTCACCAGAGATGTGGAATAGACAATTGCCACTCCACCACCCGGATGATCTCCCCTAGGCCTAGGAACATTTATTATGGAATGGGTTTTAGGCAATGCCGCCTGGATAATATTCAGATCTGACTCGAACAACCAGGTCTCAGTGAGACATAATACATCAAGGTTACGTTCATCCAAGATCTCGCAAATATGATCCATTTTGTTAAGCAAGGAACGAACATTCAACAGACCCAGTTTCAACCGGCTCCCTTGTGCATTTTTCATTTTTTTTGAACCTACAAAATTGGGTGTTTTCAATAACTTTATTTCTCTGAGCTGTCATTAGAGGACAATTTTTACTTGAGGCGAAATGATTTGGCGGCTCCGTAACTGATGTGGAGCTCATACAATTTGTACATTTGGGGGAAGTCTTGTTGGTGCAGTCTTTTGAGTTATGAGTACCGGCACAGAAGTTGCATTTTGGATCCTCATTTTTCCGATAACACCTGTCACTGGTATGGCCAAAGCCCTGGCAATGGTAACATTGTGTTACCCAGAAGCGATCGTATGCACGACATCTCACAAGTCCAACATACACAGAATTGCCATCATCCACAATGGAAGAGCGTATTTCAGGTGACATTTTTACTACCGCAGTCTTTGTGTGTGCATCACTCTTTTGCTTGGTGAATAGCAAATTCATAGCTAAGCCATCGTCGACCAGGGACTTTATTCTTGGGTTCTTGTTGAGGATGCTGGGAATGATCTCATTATCCTCAGTGTTGTTGCTGTTGTTGTTGTTGTTCCCTAAGCTGCCTGGCCGAACAGCCCCGAGTCCCTGAGAAAGGCCATGGCCACGATCGGGCTTTCCCACAGAGCTCTCATTGAGTGTAGATTGTGTTGTTGGCGTAAGTGGTTGTGTGAAATGCAGTCTTCTATGATGTGTTTAATGGTATGGGGTGCTGTGTTACATCCCGGGCAGGCGTCGACAACAGAGTCATCCAGTCTCTTCTGATAGCTCAGGAGAGCTGGATGGTGTCCGCATCTCAGCCTGGCCATCCTCATCCTCCCTTCCTCGCGAGGAAGGGAGGATTCGGAAGGATGGATTTCGGGAGGTCGTGCATGCAGCTGCGTGTTGTCTGTGAGTGAGTGGATGGATCGGTGAGAGATATGAGTATGGATGTGCTTCTGGAAGTTGGTTCGGGGTGGGCAGGGAGGGAGAGAGGACAATAATTGTGTGTGATACCGTGTGCTGGGTGTTGTTTTGATATTTCTTGGTGTCTGTGGGTGTGTTGCCATGTAGTTTAGTGGGTGGTCTTGGTTCGTGGAGGCTGCTGCCAGGAATTGAGTGCCTCTCATGTCCAGATGGTCTTTGACTTTGAGGATTTTGGTTTCTTGATGTAGATGATCTGTGGGTGCAGTAGCTGTGCAGCCTGTAATGATCTTCAGGGCTTTGTTTTGAATAGTCTGTAAGGTCTTATGATGTGTTTCAGCTAGGTTAGAAGCCCAGACTGGGCTTGCGTATTCCATCACTGATCTTATGTATTGTTTATATACTGTGGTGGTAGTTTCTTTGTTGTGTCCAAATTTTGTGTGAGCAAGTGACCTGAGGGCGTTAAGTCTGGGTGTCAGTTTCTTTTTAATGTTTGTGGTGTGCTGTTTGAATGTCATATGAGTATCATATGTTACTCCTAGGATTTTGGGTGTGTGTATGTGTTAGGGGTGTGTTGTTTATGGTGAGTTGAGGGATGTATTCGTGTTCTCCTGTCCAACTTGTGAGCAGGGTTGCGGTGGATTTGGCTGGGGCTAGATTAAGTCTGTTTGTAGTGCACCAGCCATGTAGTGTGTTGAGATAGGGTTGAAGGAGATCTGTTGCTCTTTTTGGGTCATGGTGTGTGCATGTGAGTGTTATGTCATCTGCATAGGAGGCTAAGTTTATTTGGGGCGTATTGGGTGTAGTTATATCGTGCATGTACAGATTGAAGAGTGCGGGCGATAGGACGGATCCTTGTGGGACTCCGTTTGGAAAGTTTCTGATTTTAGATGACTGACCGGCAAAAGATACGTGTGCACATCTGCCTGCTAGGAAGATGGCCAGCCACCTTTTTGTGTTGTTGTGCATGTTTGTGTTGTAGATTTTGTTTGTTAGGTTGTGGCGGGGGATGGCATCGAAGGCTTTACTAATGTCGAGTGTGGCTAATAGTGATCTGTGTGGTGGTCTAGCTGAGTTGATGCCGTCGAAAGCTCTTTGTGTAAGGTCTGTGAGAAGAGTGTCATTAGTGTCATCAGTGTCATTAGCAATGCCTACCAGTCATTTTTGGCAGCATCTTCTTTGGTTCGGAGACACTGAAGGCACTGTCCACCCCCAAATAATAATAATAATAATAATAATCGTCTGGTTACTTATATAGCGCCCGTTCTCCTCCTTCGAGGATTCACAAGCGCTTGGCTTTCTTTAGTCTACCAGAGACCATTACCCATCCCCCTTGCTCATGGGGAGATGGTAACCGCCGGCTATATCCCAGAAAAACTTTTCAATCTGAGTGGGGATTGAACGCTAGACCTTCAAGATGGGATTCAGGCACGCTATCAACTCAGCCAGCCGGACGGCCAACACTGATTGATAGCCCTTCCTGCGTCTTCCTTGGCTTTCTTGGATGGAAGTCGTACCACCAGTACACCTGAATCAGTTCTAGTTAACTTGTTAACCGGAACCGAAGCCAAAGCAGTCTCGATTGCCTTTGTATCTGGTGGGCTTACTGGCTCGGAGGATCGGTCTTTTGGCTTCACTACCAGGACCTGATGGTCCCAGACAGTTTTTTTCTTTCCACTATCTACCACCTCAGTGGTGCGTTTGGTCGGCTCCTTTTTGGTCTCTTCAAATGTTTGCTGAACTATCTTGGCAAACAAGGGAATGTCGGGAGCAGCAACTTTAGTCTCAAGGATATCTATTCTGTCACAAACTCTCTTCACGGCCACCGCAGCAAGGGCACTCTTCACTTCGTTTACAATGGCAGTCTTCACTTCACCAACTAGGGCAGCCTTCAGGTCATCCAAGGTCTGCTGACTAATTGCTGCGTCCTTAGCAGCCAGGGGGGTGGTATCGCAAACAGTGCAATGCCATTTAAATCCAGGTTTCTTCTTTGCAAGTACTCTGAGGTCCTCATCATCAACATTTATACAGTTGACGTGAAAATATGTACCACACAAGTAGCAGCCCAGCGATTTGGCCTTGCCCACAACCTTCCAGCAACTGCAACTCTACTTGCTTGCTGCCATTTCAGTGGAAGTAACCAATAATTTAAAAAAAAAAAAAAAAATCGTATCTGATTAAAAATAAGAGAAACCCCTAGTTTAAAAAAAAAATGAAAATAACTACCTGGGACAGACCCCAGGTAGCGCCATCCCAGTCAGTGCCACCACAATGGATTTTTTTTTAAATGGAAAAGAAAAAAAGGGAAAGTGGTGTCTGCAAGGTCACCGCGGGCAGGTGGGGATCGACTTGGCTACCCTTTGGGGGTAGCCCAACCGAGATGCGTGGAGAGACCACGCACAGGATGGCAGATGTGTGTGGTGCAAAAACTTTAACCAATTTTGTACACTGTTTTGTACAGTGACAATATAATTTCCACGGTACTCAGCAAGACCCCTATTGGTTACGATACTGCCACTGCGCAAAATAACCAAAAAGCCGTCGAAACGCAAGAGAGGATAAGAAATTTCACAGTTGTTGTTGTTGTTGTTGTTCCCCAAGCTGCCTGGCCGAACAGCCCCAAGGCCCCGAGTAAGGCCAAGGCCATAAACGAGCGCCCCCACAGAACCCTCCCTGCCGACCACAATAAAGCCTGGGTGACCGAAGCCACTCCATGGCGGGGAGCTGAGAGGGTGCGTAAACGCCCGGGAAACCAAAGCCCCACCCAGGGCCCTGTGCCCCTCAGCAATTATGAAGAGAAAGTTGAGGGGCAAAGGAATAATGTGACGCTTTAGCTTCCAATCTTGGTAGATTGGGAGGTCAATCCACGGAAGAGACGCCGTCACTTGAGATTTAGAAAATATATAAGTAAAAGGAACAGTCCGAGTAAGCTATGGGTATGGCAGAGATCGCTCAGGTCTCACTCTGATAGACCAGCCCATCGCAGTAAACCTTACTAGGTTAGGAAAAAATGGAAAACTTGTGAAGGCTACGTTACTAGGTTGGGAAAACCTCGAAATGTAAGCCCAGCACAAGCTACCCTCGCTTGGCGAGCAGTAGCACGTAGACCCCAAAGAAGAATTTCAAAATGTTACCCTAAAAACATAAAATAAAAAGCTCCAGACAAAGCTTAACCTGTGCTAGCTAAGAAAAGCAGGGTAAAAAAATCAATAGATACTCTTCCACGCCCAATAAAATATATTTCTGGAACGACGGGGGGACAAGCATGGCATTCTATGCTCAGGAGGCGATTGCCTTCCACAAGTAATAATGCACAAAATACTTCCTAACTAACTTAATTGAAACTTCTAACGCACTTTACGCAACCCAAATATAAATCAGAATTCACTAGGGAAGGCTAGGTGAGAAAAGGAGAATGATGAGAGGATGTAGTACAGAGCATAGTTAAGCACACCACAGTGAGATGGATGTTTGGGGTTAATCTTAGGGACAGGGAATCGAGTTAGGAATTGAGAAGGCGTCTGGGTATTAGGAGTGTCAGTGAAGGGATGCGCACGAGCCGCCTTTTGTTTGGACATGTGGAGAGAATGAATGATCAGACCTGGGTGACGAAATGCCGGAATGTGAACGTGGGGGGAGCTGCGCTTAGGGGTGGACCTAGAATGACATGGGCTCGGATACTCCGGTCCGATCTCATAATAAAGAACTTGATAACAGAGGCAGCCCTTGACAGGGCCGCCTGGAAAGCTGCCATTTAGGACGTGAGACTGTAACCACTTTCTCTGTGAACAAAACGGTCCTTACCCCTTCCAGCCCGGGCAGCATTATAAAATGACGCTGCGGCAGATCGGCCGGAGCCCGGGTGTCCTTTTAAAATCCCTATGCTTGAAAGCGTGCCTTGAAATCCGCGCGGCGAAAATTTCCTTTGCAGGGGCGATCGCAGCGCCACCAAGCCTCAACTACTACCGTTATCAGTTCCTACGTTCGCATGCTCGCCATAGCAAAAAAATGTCGTCCGACGCGTCCGATTCCGTGCAACCTCCTGTGCGCCCCACTGCTACCCCGCTCGCTACGTCTACGCCTTTTGCAAACAACAAAAACGCTCAACGCAAGAAAGCAAAGGTATTATTGAGTGATAATGCGATTGAGAGAGAACTTTTTGCCATCGAAGAAAGCAGTGGCGAAAGTTTGATCGATAAAGAACAGTTTATTAGTGCGAGTGAAGACGATGATTTTTTGAGGTTTGAGGGTGATGACATTGTTGACTTATTTGAGGGAGGAGACAGTAGTGATGATCCTGATGTGGAAGTGGTGAATGAAGGTGAAGTAGAACTTCCGAGCGTGCTTGAGCCTAGGCCTACCCCGTCGCCATCTTTGCGTGGTCAGCCTAGGCCTAGCCCGGGACCTTCCTCTTTGCCTGCCCGTACGCCCTTGAAAGTGGGTAAATATTTGTATAAACAATCATTGGTGAAAAGTGCGGCCAAGAAAGCACGCAGGGCAGCAGAAAAAGCTAGGGAAGGCGATGATAGTAATAGTGACGCCGACCCTGGTCTAGCAACCACCCGCATTCCTTTCTCCTGACGCCTTGACCCGGGACGCCGCGCGGGTCATCCACAGCCCTCGGCTTCATCTCTCCCTCAGGAGAGGGCCTTTACAAGTGGTACTAGTGGTGCGGCATTGTCCTCCCACAGTGTGCCACCACAGCCCTCGCATCGTAGAGCATTATTTGGAGCGGAGAAGCCCTCGGCTCGCCGCAAAAGGAGCCCAACTCCCCAGGCTCCCATTGTTCCACCTCCCGCCCCCCACGCCGCTGATACCCGGTCACTTCTTCGCCAGAATTGTCCCCTGAAGAAGATGCTGACGACCTCAACATTACCCCAGATGACCTGACATCACCTGAGGAGGAGGAGGACGACGAAGAGGATGTGGATGTGGATGTGGAAGAAGAGGAAATTCCAACAAGACGAGGGCGAGGTCGTGGGCGTGCGGCTCAGCCTGCCGACGCCGCTGCCGCTTCCCCTGGGCGTGGGCGTGGAGGGCGTCTGCGTGGGTAAGGGCATGTGCGCGCTCATCTAACTTGTTTGTCTGGACAGATGGGTCAGATTTTGAGCCAGATTGTCCTGCATTTGACGAGCAGCAGATTGGCTCAGGGGTGTCACCAGCATATCCCTGTGGCCCAGATGCTACCCCCAGTGAACTTTTTTGTGGCTTCTACGTCAACGAAGTCATGGAATACCTCGTTGAGGAAACCAATAATCACCATGATATCTGTGCTAACTTTCTTGGCAGGAAGACCAGTGCCAAGATGGTGGCATGGAGAGCTGTCACTGTGGCAGAACTGCATGTGTTTCTGGCACTTACTATGCTGATGACACACATCAGGAAGCACGCTCTGGCTGAATATTGGATCACTGCCGACCTCATCACAACTCCAGCATTTGGAAAGTACATGTCCAGGGACAGGTACTTTGACATCCTCTCGTATCTCCACCTGACCAACAACATGCATGTCCACCTTCCCGACACACTATGGAAAATCAGGAAGCTGTACGACATGATACGTCATCGGTTTACCACCTACCTGATTCCATTTCAGAAGATGTGCCTCGACGAGTCTCTGGTCCTGTTCCGTGGTAGGCTGCATTTCAGGCAGTACATCCCGTCGAAGAGACACCGCTTCGGCATCAAGCTCTTCGTCCTCTGCGACTGTAAGACGGGGTATGTGCTGGACTTTGTGGTCTACAGCGGCAGTAGTGGGGAAATTGTGACTGACCCCGACATTGGATTTGGCGGCGCTGTCGTGCAGAGAATGATGGAGAAACACTTCCATAAGAACCACATTCTCTACACTGATAACTACTACCCATCCTAAGCAACCTTTCATGACCGCAAGACCGGAACTGTCGGAACAGTCAAGGCCAAGAGGAAGGGCACATACCCAACCAAGACCAAGAAGACGGATATCTTCCACAAGAAGAGTGGCCCCATCCTCTCCATCCACTGGCATGACCAGCGGAAGGTCAACCTCCTCACCACATGCCACAAGGCAGAGATGGTCGCCACAGGGAAGGTGGACCGAAGAACCAAAAACTCCGTCCAGAAACCAGCTGCTGTCCTGGACTATAACCTGAACATGCATCTCATCGACAAGTCCGACATGCAGATGGGCTTCATTGACTGCCTGCGAACATCTTGCAGGTGGTACAAGAAGTTTATTCTGCATACGGTAGATATGTCGGCCCTCAATGCCTACAATATCTACCGTCTGAAGACTCCCGGAGCCAAGAAATACAAGTCCCTGCGGAAGTTCCACAAACAGGTGATACTTGAGCTCCTGGATAAACATGCTAATGCTGGGAGACCACTACAAGGACCAGGCCGGCTGGACCGCACGGCGTGTGCTGACTTCTTCAGGAAGCACCAGCTCAACCTCCTTCCTTTCAAAACACCAGGTGGTAGAGTTAGGAGTCAAAAGAGGTGCCATGTGTGCAGCCACACAACTCACAGACCCCACAAAGTAAAGAAAACCACATAGGAATGCCTCGAGTGTGAAGTGGCACTGTGCGCTGGCGGTGCTTCAACGACTTTCACTCTCTAGTGCAATATTGAAGTGCCCGTGACAATTACAGTGAAAGTGACACTCTAAAATGTAGGCTAATAGTAATAATAAAACTAAGTATAAGTGAAAGAGACACACATAAGTAATAATATGTGCCTTCATAACAATATGAACAAGTGAAAGTGACACTATACTGTATATATTATTACCTTACCTAGCAATACATAAAAGTGAAAATGACACTATAAATTATCCTAGTGCAGTGAAAGTGACACTATAATAATAATAAACCTAAGTATAAGTGAAAGAGACACACATAAGTAATAATAAGTGCCTTCATAACAATATGAACAAGTGAAAGTGACACTATTATTTCTCAATACCTAAACCTGACATACATAAAATGAAAATGACTATCAATTATCAGTGACACTATAATAAAAATAATAACAAAAAAGAGAGAATAAAAACATAAACTTCATAAAAATAACTTTATTGAGTGAAAATAACATAATAATTATAATAAATGGCAGAATAAACAATAAAAACTCTCAAATCGCTTCCCGGCATAATTACGGGTAGGGCGACGAGTGCAACAGTGCGTCGTAGCTGGGGCCGCAGTTGAGTGTTCGGACGCGCCGAGTTAAAAACGCACCAAATGTTACCTCCACTACAACTCCGTGCTCTTTTTCATCATATATTAAGGGAGATAGGCCTTTGTTTACAAGAGTCATTTTTCAGCCAGATCGCCCGGATACGAGCTCCGTCATTTAGAAAGCCAGCCCGGGCCGGGAGGGTTAAACTTGTGTTTTTGTTTGTTTTTTTCACCTGCAAACCAAGAAGTCGAGGGTTTGTGGCTAGGACCAGGCAGTGTGCGTTATTGGCAGACGACAGTGCTGTTGGTGGATGGAACAGTCTAGTAATCTGTGGCAACTGTCCACTGAAGTCCCTGAAACATCAGAACCCAGCTCCGGAACAGGGAGTGCATGGTGGTGAAAATCGCATCATCATCATTCGACGAGCACCCACCAACAGAAAGTTCAGGGAGCAAGGCAAGCGAGATGACACGCTTGATGACAACAGACACTTGTGAAGCACAATGTGACAGAATAGCTTCTATTTATTCATTGATACCTGTATATTTAAAAGCATTGTCTCGAGTCGGCCACCTCTAGCTATGGGGTATGTGCCTGAGTATATATATCTATCTATCTATTGCCGGACGCCGTGATCCCCGAGGGGGTGGCCACAAACAAAACGGCCCAATGCACCTCTGTCCCCAGTCAGTGGACGCCCCTCCTCCCATCCAGCACCGCCTTCACTCTTATACTTCTTAACTCCATCCTTCCACCTCTCACTCGGTTTACCTCTCCCTCTATCCTTCCACCTCACTCTCGTACACTCTCTTAGTCATTCTCTCGCTTCCCATACGTTCCACATGGCCGAACCATCTCCAGGTGTTTATACATTTAAAGCATTTTTTATTTGTTTTCCTTTTTTATTCTGTAGATTTTTTTTTTTTTTTTTTTTTTCTTTTTTTTTTTTATAAGACAATGAACGGAGGAAGGAAAAACACAGATAAAACAAAAAGGTCCATGTGCCTAAAGGCATCCTCCATTCATAAAATGTTTGTAACAACTGGATTTAAACATTTGTAGATTGTAAGTTTGTGGAAAGCAATTCGAGGGAAGTGAATTCCAAAGAGTAGTAGCTCTGGGGATAAATGAATTCTGATAAGCAGAAGTTCTGCATTGTGGAGGAGAAAGTGTAAATCCATGGGCGCTCTCAGCTGCCCTAGTTCTACGGGGAAAGATGTGGAGAGGCGGCACAATTGAAGCAAGTTCCTCGGAACAATTGCTGTGAAAATATCTGTAGAATAATGCAAGGGATGCAACGTTTCTTCGTATGGATAATGTAGGAAGGTCCTGTGTGATTGCAGGGTTATTGATTAATCTAATAGCTTTATTTTGAATTTTGTCCAACTGCCTCAATGCAACCACTCCACTTCCACCCCACAGAGGTGAACAGTAATCCATCTGAGAACGCACATGACTTTTATATATCACGGCCAACTGCTCGTCAGTGAAGAATTCTCGAACTCTGTACAGGAGTCCCAGTTTTTTAGAGGCATTCTTAGCAATGCTTCTAACATAATGTGTCCAGCTCAAGTTAGTAGTTAATGTTACACCGAGAATGTCAATACTAGGGGAAGTGGGAATATTTACATCATTAAAAAATATATGGGAGTCAGTGAGATTCTGTCGGTTAGAAAATTGAATGTACTTGGTTTTCTGTGCATTAAAGGAAACTAGATTCTTTTGTCCCCATCCATCAATTCTAGAAAGGTCCTGGTTCAGAGAAATTGCAGTGTTTATTTTTGAATTTATAAGATCGGGTTGGGTGACAGAATTGGTAAATGTGAAGGAACTGTGGAGTGTTGAATCATCTGCGTAGGAATGTATTGGATTATGAGTGGTAGATATGAGATCATTGATATGAATGAGGAACATAATTGGGGCCAAAACTGATCCCTGGGGAACACCAGCATTTATTGAGTGAAATTGAGAATAAAGGCCATCTACCATTACACGTATTTTTCTGTTATGAAGATAAGAAGAAATTAGTGGAACTAATGATGCAAGACATCTTCGACAATAAGGATTGATGCCAGACTCTATCAAATGCCTTTGATATATCCAGTGCTATTGTGTGTGTTTCACCATGTTGGTCTGTAGCTTAGTTGATTTGATGCGTAAGAAGGCAAAGCATGTCTGCAGTTGATCGACATCGTCTAAAACCATATTGCCTATCACTGATTAATTTATTATTCTCAAGATGCTTAATTATGTGATTATTTAATATAATTTCAAAGACTTTACCAAGAGTGGAAGTTATAGCTATTGGTCTGTAGTTTGGCATGAGGTATGAGTACACAGACGGAAAAATTTTGCCAATACAGGAGCGAGCACCAAGGAGCAATTCTTAAGTACTATTGGAGGAATTTCATCTGGACCAGGAGCCTTATCTACCGAGAGATTCTGCAAAATAGTTTTGACATGTCTGGTGTGGATCTTAAGTGAGGGAATTTCAGGCGAATTAAAATTAAGTACAGGGACATCTTGATTTATTTCATCTAAGGTTGAGTTGGTGGAGAAAATATCCGCAAGAAGGTTAGCTTTACCTCGTGGGTCACTTACAAGATTGCCAGTCGGAGATTTGAATGGTGGAATGGATGAAGCAGTAGTGAAGTTGGATTTAAATGAGTTAAGAGTAGACCAAAATATTTTGTTATCATTTGGATTATTTAGAAGTTTATTTGCCTGCTTGTGGAGAAAGTTTGATTTAGTTAGGTTTAATACAGTTTTGGCATGATTTCTGATGTTTCTAAAGTAATATTATTTTTATTAATCTCACCACCACACCCCCAATGAAATTAATTAAAGTATATATGATCCACCGGGATTCGAACCCGGGTTATCACACACATATTTTTGCCACCTTAACCATTACACCACCAGGACGGTTAAAGGTTTATGCACACGCCTACGACTTATTATCCATTCTCGAATACTGGATATTAATCTAATCATGTTCATATTCCCAACCGCACTATGGTAGCCTACTGTTTAAGTGAGAGGAAAGAATATTCATGGGGCACAGATCATATAGACCGGCCTCTCGAAGAAATATCCCTAAACCTACTAATAATATTATTTTTATTAATCTCACCACCACACCCCCAATGAAATTAATTAAAGTACTGTATATATGATCCACCGGGATTCGAACCCGGGTTATCACACACATATTTTTGCCACCTTAACCATTACACCACCAGGACGGTTAAAGGTTTATGCACACGCCTACGACTTATTATCCATTCTCGAATACTGGATATTAACCCTCCAGCCCCGGCTATGTATTATATATATATTCCTCGAAACCCGGGTGTTTTGGCCGAAAAACGTCTAGGCTAGGCTACCGTATATTCGTTAATCAGACTGCTTCCCGCATTCCCGCGCATCCCCAAGCGTAGCTGTGTTATTTACCTGTAGAATGGCATTAAGTAGAGCTCTCTAAGTCAACTGGTTGAGCTGTGATGATGATTTCATTGGAGATAACTTTATGGCCAAAACAGCCACTTTACACCACTTTTCGATACTTAACAACATACAGGCACACACGAACAAGCGACGCTCTCCTTCTTGTGGCCGGAGATGCGGGGCGACGGTCCAGCCGGCTGTTGTTTACATGCGTCGGACCGACGCCTCGCACACGAAGCTCACAGGCTTTCAACCACTGGGCGTTCAAGAGACCATCCGGGTACCTGTTATATGCTTTTTTATGGGCGTTCAAGAGCCCTTCCGTGGTGAGAGGGTTAATCTAATCATGTTCATATTCCCAACCGCACTATGGTAGCCTACTGTTTAATTGAGAGGAAAGAATATTCATGGGGCACAGATCATATAGACCGGCCTCTCGAAGAAATATCCCTAAACCTACTAATAATATTATTTTTATTAATCTCACCACCACACCCCCAATGAAATTAATTAAAGTATATATGATCCACCGGGATTCGAACCCGGGTTATCACACACATATTTTTGCCACCTTAACCATTACACCACCAGGACGGTTAAAGGTTTATGCACACGCCTACGACTTATTATCCATTCTCGAATACTGGATATTAATCTAATCATGTTCATATTCCCAACCGCACTATGGTAGCCTACTGTAGTAGGGGATTCTGCTTGAAGAAATTGGTGTACAGAATTGATGTTAGAGTGAAGTCCCCTTATATTGCTAAAGAAAAAGCTGCACCGACGAGCAGCTTTGGGACGTTGCAATGCTCTTGACACAGTAAATATATTGGACTATTTCTTCATAGTGGCATTCGTGACAAATGGCATCCAATAGGTACATTCAGTGTTGCCTATGAAGATGGTTCTAATTTCTTGGTAGGCGTTTGGGGTCTACCAGCGGGTGCCCAACCTCGAAAGGGGTTGAAATAGGGGAGCTATCCCCCCGCCAAAGGCGGCTTTCTAGGGCCTTTCCTAGCTGATGCTGAGAGGATTGGGTTCTAGTCATGTGGTGATGGGCTGGTCTATCAGAGTGAGAACTGAGCAATCTCTATCTCTGCCATACCCATAGCTTACTCTGACTGTTCCTTTTACTTATATATTTTCTAGATCTCAAGTGACGGCGTCTCTTCCGTGGATTGACCTCCCAATCTACCAAGATTGGAAGCCAAAGCGTCACATTTTTCCTTTGCCCCTCAACTTTCTCTTCATAATTGCTGAGGGGCACAGGGCCCTGAGTGGGGCTTTGGTTTCCCGGGCGTTTCCGCACCCTCCTTAGCTCCCCGCCATGGCTTCAGTCACCCAGGCTTTATTGTGGTCGGCAGGGAGGGTTCTGTGGGGGCGCTCGGTTATGGCCTTGGCCATGCTCGGGGCTTTGGGGCTGTTCGGCCAGGCAGCTTAGGGAACAACAACAAAAACAACAACCAGCTTAGCTTCTATGGGCTAAATAGGGCCATATATGATCATTGCCACCACATCATTTGATCTACTAATGAATAATCCCTCTCAGTATGATGATGCTTTTAATTTTTTTTATCGTACCTATCATTAAATAATTTTATTCAATTGACGAAGCACCTGTAAGGGTCAGAGGGTTAAGTAAGGTACCGTACTTTTTACCCATTTGATTCCTAGCGCTCATATCTGAACTTAGTAAATTTGTTAAATGTTAGCCAGAATAGATACATAGATACTCTTTGAAGATTGAATGATCAATAAGATATACAGGTTCAGGTTGACAGGTAGTATGGAAAAAAAATACAATATTTACGTATGCGCCAGTTGTTGTTCCCCAAGCAGCCTGGCCGAACAGCCCCAAGGCCCCGAGCAAAGCCAAGGCCATAACCGAGCGCCCCCACAGAACCCTCCCTGCCTACCACAATAAAGCCTGGGTGACCGAAGCCACTCCATGGCGGGGAGCTGAGGAGGGTGCGGAAACGCCCGGGAAACCAAAGCCCCACCCAGGGCCCTGTGCCCCTCAGCAATTATGAAGAGAAAGTTGAGGGGCAAAGGAAAAATGTGACGCTTTGACTTCCAATCTTGGTAAATTGGGAGGTTAATCCACGGAAGAGACGCCGTCACTTGAGATCTAGAAAATATATAAGTAAAAGGAACAGTCAGAGTAAGCTATGGGTATGGCAGAGATCGCTCAGTTCTCACTCTGATAGACCAGCCCATCACCACATGACTAGAACCCAATCCTCTCAGCATCAGCTAGGAAAGGCCCTAGAAAGCCGCCTTTGGCGGGGGGATAGCTCCCCTATTTCAACCCCTTTCGGGGTTGGGCACCCGCCACGTATGCGTATACGTATACGTATACGTATGCGCCAGTTGGACTAGATAATAGTCCGTCAGGCGCCTGGCCCGGGGAGTCGGTGGTAGTGAAGGGTGCGCCTTGAAGCATGGTGGGCGGGCTTGTGGTGGTAAAGCTTCGCTGCGGGTCTGCCTGCGGAAATCGGCGCCTCTCCGGGGGATCTGGAACCTGGGAATCTTATGCTGGGGACCCCAAATGGGCCTGGGTCTCTGGGTATTTCTCCTGGACAACCTAGATATGTGTGATTTTGTGTTTAGTTTTGTTTTTCTGATATGTTGTGATGTCCCTGTTCGGGCTCTGTCTCAAGTCGGCCACCCTCATAAAACAAAGGAAGAAAAAAAAGGAAAACTGGGGAAGGTGCCAGAGTATATACATACATACATACAATCAAATACTACTATTGTACTGTATTGAAGGGTTAGTTGTAAGTATTGTCTTCTGTGACAGGGGCAACAAGAGGTCGCGCCGCAGTCCTATACCTGAGACCAAAGAAGCTCGGGCCAAGCGTCTGGCTGAGAGGAACCTGAGGGGATTTAGAGACGATGAAGCTAAATTGAAGAGTCGACATAACAAGTTGAAGGTTAGTTTTGTTTCTGTACACATTTTAGATTCCTTTTAGATTGAACCAATCAAATAGCTTATATGAACTTTCTTTGAACATTCCTTGCATGTGCATGTTTAACCTTTGTAACACAGATGGCCTCTGCGAAGGCATTAGCAACTTTCCCTGTGGACCCCGGAGGGCCTCTGAGCAGGCAAAGGGATATTCTTAGGCTTAAAGCCACTTAAAACTGCACTAGAGAAAGTTTTGTTGTCTTGGCGGGTGGTCCATATAACCAACAAGAACACACAGCCAGTCATTCATGTGACTCCTGCCTTCAAGCAAGCCTTATGAATGCTTGTATTGATTTCCCAGATTCCCAAATGATGCATGAACGCAGACGACAGTGACTCAGGAATGGTAACATTACAATGGTGAAATAATATAGGTTTGAGTCCCGGAGGGAAGAATGAAAACCTATTATTTAGTAGTGGCCCCGAAATCATTGACGATATGCCTATTAACCCCTTATTGGCGGCGCTTGACTTAAGTCGTGCACCAATTTGCAGTAAGTTAGGAGCATTATTAAGGCTTTTAAAGGGTTAAAATCGAGTGCAAATGGCCGAGAGCATAGCGGGCCAGACAGCCGACTCCCAGGGCTTACCGCCGCCCATTAACTCATGTTCCCTGTGTTCTCGAGAGGCCGGCAGTGTAGCCAGTAGTGAGCATAGCTGGGAAAAATATACCAATATATGCTAAACTCCCTTGTTCGTGGCATTACTGCAAGAGAACCACGAGTGCTACGTATCTCGTTCTGGTCTCATTTTGAAGCTTTTAGTGCCTAGTTTTTTGCTAAATATTTTTTTTGTCATGCAGATGCTTGATTTATCATCCAGGAGGGCCTGAATATGCCCAAATGAGCCCAAAACACCCCGCTAGACAAGGGTTAATATAATAGCTCTCTTTCAAGCACCCACGGTCAGCCTGTTTGAAACACCCGCCGCAGGGGAAAGAGTACTACTACCTCATAAGTGCAACACTAATTCTCTTACGGAATCGTCTTTATGATTGGGTACTCACTACGAAAATACTTAATAAAAAATAAAAATTAACTTAATAATTGTTATATTAACCCTCTCACCACGGAAGGGCTCTTGAACGCCCATAAAAAAGCATATAACAGGTACCTGGAAGGGCTCTTGAACGCCCAGTGGTTGAAAGCCTGTGAGCTTCGTGTGCGAGGCGTCGGTCCGACGCATGTAAACAACAGCCGGCTGGACCGACGCCCCGCATCTCCAGCCACAAGAAGGAGAGCGTCGCTTGTTCGTGTGTGCCTGTATGTTGTTGTTAAGTATCGAAAAGTAGTGTAAAGTGGCTGTTTTGGCCATAAAGTTATCTCCAATGAAATCATCATCACAACTCAACCAGTTGACTTAGAGAGCTCTACTTAATGCCATTCTACAGGTAAATAACACAGCTACGCTTGGGGATGCGCGGGAATGCGGGAAGCAGTCAGATTAACACATATACGGTAGCCTAGCCTAGACGTTTTTCGGCCAAAACACCCGGGTTTCGAGGAATATATATATAATACATAGCCGGGGCTGGAGGGTTAAGGCTTTCCAACTCGTGGATGTCTTTTGTGGATTCTACCCGAGACGCTGAACCAAGCGTCGCCATTCCTCCTTCAATGATATATTAAGATTAAACTCAAGACATCAACGAATGGGAAGGGGATGGAAGGGAGGGCCCTAAATCGTCAATGATTTCGGGGCCACTACTAAATATTAGGTTTTTGTTCTTCCCTCCGGGACTCAAACCTATGATTTATTAGTGGCCCCTCCATCATTGATGATATGCCTGATATCTCAAGTCTGGAGGGGGATATTTGTGACAATATCTAAACCACTAACAAACTACCGTAGGTAGAGAAAAAGAACCATATAACAATCTTAAGTCTTTATTGTTTACATACTTTTTTTCTTACAGTTTTCTTACAGTTTTCTTACAGTAGATCCTCTGGAAAAAGGCAAACTAGGCCTGTGTATCCAGCTCAGTACCAGTATTGTACTTGCACTGCTGCGGTCGTTCACGGTGTTGGCGGCGGCGGTAGCAGGCGCAACATATTTACTATTCTGTATTTTTGCTTTATAATCAAACTTCAAATCTTGTCTTCCCCATGCTTTATCAAGATTACTTTCAAACTCCCTTTTTGATTCGGAATCGACTACATCGACGACAGTGCGTTCCACTCATTTACCACTCTATCACAAAATGAGTTCTTTGCCTTCTCAAGCCTATTTCTTTCTTTGTAAATTTTATTTGAGTGTCCTCTCGTTCTTGTTCCCTACTGCATCAAGAAGATACCTTCACACACATCCTCATCATACTTTCCTGACACTATCTTAAAAGTCTCTATCATATCCCCTCTCTTTCTCCTATATGCCAATGTCGGAAGCCCCAGTGTCCTCAACCTCTGCTCATAGCCCGCGTTCTTCAACGTTGGTACTAGCTTGCTAGCTCTCCTCTGCACTTTCTCCACTGCTTCTATATCCTTTACCATATATGGAGCCCACACCTGGTTTGCATATTCCAGGTGCGGCCTAACCAGCGCTGTATAGCAGTGCGTTGCTTCGAAGAAGTTCTGCTTATAAGTAACCATACAGGTACATATGTTAAAGAATATCACATTGAGATTCAATTCAAATATTTTCCAAGAAATTCTTTTATTCTTGTCCAACATTGTAAAGGCACAAATAAATAATTTGATTATATCTTTTCTCCTTAAAATTAATTTGTACATATTATATATTTTGTACAATTTAAACTTAATATCCTATAGTTGCAATTATTACAGATATCTCACAAAAATAAAATTTTAAGCTGTATAACCAGCTCGACTTATCAAGTATCACAGCTCGTGATCTTATCACATAGGGCAGTGGTTCTTAACCTCTGGGTCGCGACCCAAAATTGGGTCGCAAGCAGTTTTGAATGGGTCGCCAAGGGTCTCTGATATTTATACTGTTATTGCTCATATGTTCTTATAATTAATGCCATTATGTTGAATAACTCGCTTTTAATCAATACTTAGTTTCCTAAGTCATTTATGTTGATTTCGCTAAAGCCAGATGACTTTTTCAGCTTAGAAATACTCCTCAACACCTACGCTTCAATTACGTATTTAATCTAACCGTTGGTAGCCTATGTGGTATGTGGAGGGAGGGAGTGAATGAATTACGGTGGAGGGCCAATGTTGTCACTAACAGTTTTCTTGCAAACATTTAGCAGTTAGCTGTAACCCTGATAGCCTTGGCCAGTGCATTAAGCAAATCTCACTCGTTGACATTCCATAGATGTCAAAGATGGTGATAGTAAATAAAGACATTACATTATTATTAGATGACGATGGTAATGCCGTAAAAATTAGAATGTATGTACTTGTGGACATCAAACGCACATTTATGATGCCATACCACACTCTCATAAGCCATTCCAACCAGGAAGAACTTTATGAATAGTTGTAAAATGCACAGACCCTGACAACCCTGGAGGCGGGGTTAGAGTGTCAGTTATATTTCAATTGCTAGAGTGGTAAGGTGAGATACATATTAGTATTTTTCACTGGCCCCTGGGCCTTAACCCTTCCTCCCCGGGCTGTCTTACCCAATGACGGTCGCCCCTACCCGGGCGATATGGCTGAAAAACGTCTAGGCCTAGGCTACCGTATTTATGTTTATTTTCACTGCTAGAACTTTCCCACTCATCTATAATCGTAGTGCGGTTTTCAATCTGTATTTTGGCATTGAGTAGAGCTCTGTAAGTCAACTGGTTGTGATGACGATTTCAGTGGAGCCAATATTGCAGAGATGTTGCCAATATGGGGGCTTTTTAGACACTAATTTCGTCATGACGTCAGAACAATAACATTGAGGAGTCTTCTCCTTCTTGTTTTCGGAGGTGCGGTGACGAACGCTTGGGTTTGTTGACATACGTCGTACGCACGGTGTTCAGACCAAGCTTAATTAGGCTATTAACCCTCTCACCACGGAAGGGCTCTTGAACGCCCATAAAAAAGCATATAACAGGTACCCGGAAGGCCTCTTGAACGCCCAGTGGTTGAAAGCCTGTGAGCTTTGTGTGCGAGGCGTCGGTCCGACGCATGTAAACAACAGCCGGCTGGACCGACGCCCCGCATCTCCGGCCACAAGAAGGAGAGCGTCGCTTGTTCGTGTGTGCCTGTATGTTGTTGTTAAGTATCGAAAAGTGGTGTAAAGTGGCTGTTTTGGCCATAAAGTTATCTCCAATGAAATCATCATCACAGCTCAACCAGTTGACTTAGAGAGCTCTACTTAATGCCATTCTACAGGTAAATAACACAGCTACGCTTGGGGATGCGCGGGAATGCGGGAAGCAGTCTGATTAACGAATATACGGTAGCCTAGCCTAGACGTTTTTCGGCCAAAACACCCGGGTTTCGAGGAATATATATATAATACATAGCCGGGGCTGGAGGATTAAGCTCATGCCTTAGATAAGGCATACCGGGTAGCGGCCCTTCTTTCGTGCTGTCCTTACCTAAGGCAGACCGGGTAGGAAGGGTTAAGGATCATGCCACATTTTGGCAGTTTATTCTGGCTATCACTGGACGATTTTACTTAACTTAGGAATGATCTCTGGAAATTAAAAGGGTAAAGATTATCTCAATTTAACCCTCGTATTTCATATAATATACCCTTCCTAATCTGAATAAAATCATCTAATAATAATAATCAGATATGCATTTTAATCCACAAGGGATTGATACCGGTATTATAGGAGTGTACTTGTTTATGCAAATAATTGTTTGTCAAAGTTTGCAAAGAAATGGCAATTCTGGGCGGTGAAGCCCTAAACGTGCTCCTTCCCTTTGCTACAGCTTTCCTACGTGAGACAAGATTAGGATGATAAAGTACCGAAACCGATTGCAACCACAGCATGACCGAAGATGCTGCCTGTCATCAAAATCACCTCAATTTGAGAAGCTAGTCATATCCATGCAGTGTCAGGGCTCTCATTAATGATTTATGATTAATTATTTTGACTCGTAGGCTACACTCCGAAGCGTCTTCATTCACACTGTATCTCTGACAATATTCAACCTAATTTGGGTCTTTGGAGTGAAGCATAATCCTATTATGTATTCTTAATAATAATGTTATAACCAGAAAATACATTATGTTTTATGTCATATCAAAAGTATTTCTTAATTTCATTTGTATTTTTCAGGTTACAAAATGTCATTATATTTGTTTTCATTAATGTTCATAATTATTCCCTTGTATTGATCACCCCAACCTTAATAATATTTACGCAAGTTTTATTTCACTTATTGGTTTTGTTTTTACCAAAATAATTTATTGGTTTTGTTTTTACCAAAATAATTTCTATACACCTTGACTATGAGAAGCCTCCTTGTGTATTTAATAAAGCTATCAGCAGCCTACATAAAACTAAGATTAGTCACGGCACTGAAATGTCAAGTTGAAGTATTTGTGAACCCCTTGAATCCTAGAGCTGCTCTTTCTCAAGCTGAAATATATTATAGCCACTTAGTGGTAGCCAGACTTAAAAATGTAATCATACTGAAAAGGTTATAATTATTTATGTTGAAAAATTAAGTTAAGGTCTTAGTCAGACTTAGGTCTTATAAGGAATTTAGGGCATGGGTCGATAGTAGATTCTGGCCAGGATTTTGGGTCGTTGTAAAAAAAGGTTAAGAACCACTGGTCTAGGGGGTCTTGGCTCTCCAGCAAAAAAAAAAAAAAACCCTCCTTTTCACCATTAAGATTATAAACTTAACTTTAGTACCACACAGACCAACTAGACCCGCTGGCGCAAGGCCACACAGGTAAATTTTGGTTTATCCAAAGCCACAGATAGGTATCAAGTCATGAAAGTATGATTGGAAGCCCACAACCTAGTGTTAGCTATGTCATCAATTGAATAGTTGTGCAAAAAATGTAATGAAACTGCCCATTTCCTGATGTCGTGGGCCCTTCCCACTACGCCAGGATTACTTTCACGAATTACATCTACGAGTAAAGAAGCCAATTTTCTTCTCGTGACGTGAAACCCTGTACTATTGACAGGCTCCCTGCTGTTGGGGCTGTGACACCCTCAGAAACTTTATTAACACCTTAACCCTCCTGGCCCGGGCAGGCACTCCAAAGGACACTTCGAAATAAGGGCAGGTGTCCGGGTGTCCTTTCAGGAGATAGTAAGCTTGAAAGCCTATTCAGCTTGGTCTGAACACTGTGCGTCCGACGCATGTAAACAAAGCCGATCGTTGCGTCACCGCACCTCCGAAAACAAGAAAGAGAAGACTCGTTTGTTATTGTATGTCTGTATGTCGTTGTTTCAGTAGTGAAAAGATCGTCGTATTGCTAACATCGCCTGAAAATGCTCTCCACTGAAATCGTCATCACAACTGAACCAGTTGACTTAGAGAGCTCTACTCAATGCCAGTCTACAGATTGGAAACCGCACTATGTTTATAGATGTGTGGGAAATTTCTAGTAGTTAAATTAACAAAAATACGGTAGCCTAGGCCTAGACGTTTTTCGGCCATATCGCCCGGGTAGCCCACACTGTCCTTTGGAGGACCTGCCCGGGCCAGGAGGGTTAAGAGCGGCCTAGGCGGTAATTTCTATGTACCGCCCAGCGTTTTTTTTTTACCATAAATGGGGTTGTTTCCGTGCTCTTTTTCATGCATAAACAAGACCCAGAGCGTAATACAAGTATGTATCCCTGAAAGGGCGTAAATTGAGCTTTCCAATGACACCCGAACCATCCTTCTACGATCAATGGTTGTCTTGCAACGATCGTGCAACCGAAGGGAAAAATCGCTAAAATACGGTAATTTTCTGACATTATTATGTGTGAAACGAGTGAGAGAGGGTGGAGGAGGGTGCAGTAAATCTCGGTAGGTCCACAGCAGCCGTGGCGAGCGGTCAGGAGGTAATCTATGCTCCTCTCACCGCTCCGCTCTCTCTCAGAGCACATTACGTGCTCAAAATTGCACTCGACAATAGCCGTGACCCGCATATGGGCACGTTTTCTTTAACTCGACATATGCCGTGTGCCGCCAGTTAAGGGTTAAAGCCTGAACAGGGCATAAGACATGGTGTGTAGTCCCACGTTTAAGCGCCGGGACTGTAAACTCAGAAAAAACATGATCATTATGTTCGTTTTTAGCAACAAACGTGGGAGATGAGCAATTTGTACATTATCGTTAAGTCTCCCAAACCTGAGGCAATTAGGTTCGTTGTTCATCGCCGCCAGCTCAGACACCCTGTTACCTGTGGCCAAAGCCATAAGGAATACAGCCTTCTTTAACAGTGAGTCAAAATCCGGCGCATGATTATACTTGCGCGAATGAAGCAAAGACAAAGCTTCGTCAAGTGACCAGGTAGGCATGAGCTGACGGGGTGGTGGGCGAAGCTTGAAACATGCCCTAATGAACCCTTTCTCATCCGCCTGCGGTATAGATAGCTCTGTTAAATAAAAAAAGGGAGTTCTAATAGCAGACAAATGATTCTTCAGTGTAACTACAGAAAGGCGTTTTTGTTCAAACAAATAGTCCAAATACTGTACAGTACTTGAAAACCAAAGCTACTGATGAGTCAGTTTGCGCCGTTTCTACTATCCAGGTCGTGAAAGACTTCCAATGCGATTGATATTGTCTCCTGGTAGACATAGTATACTGATTAAGAAATTTATTAGTGACGTTCTCTCCATACGGAGTTAACCATTTGGCATTCTGAATGTCCAAAAGGCAAAAGTGAGTGAGGTCTTTAGGTTGCCAATTGTCTCCAAGTGGAAGCACGAGATCGGGAGTGACACCGGGTTCTTGCACCACATTTTCAACTGGTGGTACCACACCTGAGCCGGCCATAGAGGCGCGATCATCGAGACTAAGCCCCGGTAACCCTGTAGTTTGTGAACTACCTGACACATACGTGAAGCGTCTGGAGGCGGAAAAAGATAGATGGAATTCCACCTGTTCCAGTCCTCCAACAATGCGTCTGGACCCCCCGCCGAAGTCATTTCCCGGCGGGTTAGGTAGAAAGGAAGCCTGTGGTTTTCCTTGGACGCGAAAAGATCTACTTGTGGACGGTATGGCTCTGCAATCATCTGGTTGAAGATGTTTTTCTCTATTGCCCATTCTACTTTGGTGCTCTGTCGCCGGGACAGAGCGTCTGCCCAGACGATCGCTACGCCTGGGAGGTATGATGCATGGAGATGAATGTTCAGCTCTTCGGCCAGAACAAAAATCTCTTCTGACAACTCTAGCAACTTCCGAGACCTCGTTGACCCTTGCTTTTGAATGCAGGACACCGCATTCAAATTGTCCATTCAAAACGCTATTAATTTCCCCTGCATGGAGGAGCCGTGAGTTTGAAGGAAAAATTAAGGGACTAAGAGCTCTTGCTCGTTGATATGAAAATTCTCTGTTTGGGACCAAAGACCCTGACCCTGTTGGCCTAGGCTCGACTGATAACCCCAGCCTATTGTCCCTGAAGCATCTGTGTCTACCCATACCGTAGGTGGGGGAGAAGCCCACGTCATTATTGAGTGCAACATTTCTCTCCTCGCCCAGACCGACAGTAAGTTGTGAATTAATGGAGGAATTTTCCACAACTTTCCCGCCGGCAATAGTGGGAAATATTTGTTTCCTTCCAAGATTAATCTCTTTACTTTCAATCGGCCCAACTTTATAGTTAGTTGAATCCAATTGAGAGAGCCGACCAGGGATTCCCATGTCCTTCTCATAGTGTTAAGACTGGAGAAAAAAAAAAAAAATCTTTCAAAATCTGTTGCGGTTTTCCACACTCTGACTGAGAGTAAGATTGGCTGTGTCCCAGACCAGCCCTATCCACTGAATTACCCGTGTGGGAACAAGATGCGACTTTGCCAAGTTGACCTTGAACCATAGGGATTGTACTATTGTGGACATAAGTCCTGATACACCTGCCCGGCAGAGAATCGCGAATTGTGTTGGTAACATTGATACACCCCCTGCCCCCACTCCTTCCCCTCTCTACTACCCCCTCTCAGCCAAACCCTCCCTTCCTCTTTCTTTCCTGTTTCACGTATGTAAGCCCCTCCCCCTGGATTGTTTCCACCACTGTGACTATAACCAGGGCCCGGACTATAACCATAGGATGATAAATATCACGATAACCTCTATCTCCTTCATTTCTCCCTCTATCATCGTATCTATGTATTTTTATGTATGCTTTCCAAATCTTCTTCCTAAAATGAAATAACATATTGTTTAAATAGCAATAGGTTACGTAGCTCATGTTCATATTTGCCAATTATTATAAAACTAGCTCAATATAAGGTGTTATGATCCATTCGAATATGTAAGCATATTAACGATAAAATGTTATCTAAGTCAGATACATTTGAGACTTTAATATACTTTTACATTCTCATAGTTCAATTAAGTTATGATTAATTAAGCCCATATATCCCAATATCTGGAGTAGGCATGTATTAATGTGTTTTACTGTATAAATGCAATACTATTAAAAACAAATCATTGCCCACACATAAAATGGGTACCTTGATTCAATGCATTGAATATTAAAAGTTAAAAATATATGGTTACGTGTGTATTCTCAAAGCAGTATTCGCCTGTCAACCCACCTCCCCCTTAACTATGGTAGCTCACACTAATCTATTCATATTTCGTAACTAGTCAACGCAAACACACGGCCACACACATTAATGTAACATTACATTACACATAGTTGTATGTTATTTTCTTACTTGAGGAGATTTGGCGTCCTTCAATTGCCTCAGCGAGCGCTGCTCCTTCCGAGATTAACCCCTTCCGTACCAGGGTTCCATTTTATTTTATTTAGCTATATTTGAGCAATTATATGCAGCTAATGAAGGATCTGTTGTATTAAGAAGGGTTAATTGAGATGGTATAAAAACGTTTAACTGTTAAACTTCCTTCTTTTACTGAATAATAATGTTAATAAATAACTATACTCCATTCACTGGAGAGGGTGAGATTAAAGTGTTGGGAGAGGCCACCTGTAAGTGGTGAAGGGAGTACTACGGTTCTCCCTCCTTCCGAGTGGATAGATGGACCCACGAGAGTGGGTCTGGTTCTCCTTGTCCCTTCGATTAACATAAACAAATACACAAGTGCAGTTCAGTCAAATATATTTTTGGATTGCATGCATGTAAATTTACACCAAATTAATTTCGACTCTGATCATAACGTTGAGGCAAGATGCCAATATATGGTATGAAATTTGGGTAGGTTATATTAAATATGGCAGTTGACACGAATTAGTAAGTCGAACATAAGGCGGTGGAAATTTGTAAGACAAAACGGACTTTAATTCCTTAACCCTTCCTCCCCGGGTGTCATTTTAATATGACACCACTGCAGATGGGCCGGTACCCGGGTGTCATTTTAATATACAGTAAGCTTGAAAGCCTATTCAGCTTGGTCTGAACGCCGTGCGTCCGACGCATGTAAACAAAGCCGATCGTTGCGTCACCGCACCTCCGAAAACAAGAAGGAGAAGACTCGTTTGTTATTGTATGTCTGTATGTCGTTGTTTCAGTAGTGAAAAGATCGTCGTATTGCTAACATTGCCTGAAAATGCTCTCCACTAAAATCGTCATCACAACTGAACCAGTTGACTTAGAGAGCTCTACTCAACGCCAGTCTACAGATTGGAAACTGCGCTACATTTATAGATGCGTGGGAAATTTCTAGCAGTTAAAATTAACCAAAATACGGTAGCCTAGGCCTAGACGTTTTTCGGCCAGATCGCCCGGGTACGCCGCACTGTCATTAGAAGAGCTAGCCCAGGCCAGGAGGGTACATGACAAATTTATAGAACTAATATTTCTATATCTATTAATCACGTGTGAAGTAGCTTAACTAAGGGATATCGTTCCGCTGCAAGTGAATTTATATTTCATAGAGCAGAGGATCTTGGTGAATCTTAGATAGGCCATAAATAGAGACATTTTAGTAACCCTTTTGGTACCGAGGACATCTCATATATATTTCACTATAGCTATATTCAGACTATTATATGTAGATAAGAAAGGGGTTTTGGTAGCTATGGTGTTATTTGCGATAGTCTGTAGCATTTCAAATAGTAGACGCCCTTCTTTCGCTTAATACAATCGTCTAATATTTGCCAGAATAATATTATGATGAAAACAATATCACCGGTACTGAATGAGTTATACCTCATAATCGTAGAGTTAATTGGATGGGGAGATTCCTGTCCATACCATTATAATAAAACACCAACCGAAGAGACTAATACAAAAAACCAACAACCTAATGATTCATGAAGTAGGATAAAAATTTAATGGTTAAGGAATCTTGTAAATACTGAAACAGTGGGAATTCACCTTATGTAAATAAGATTATTGTTGTCCCTTTATTACTTTAAATATGTAATGTCCAATTATTTAATAGGCGTTTCAACAACATTGTTATTGGGTCAAACAGATTATACAATAAAACATTGAATTATTATTTATTTTAATGATACTAAAATTAGGCTGTCCTCCAAAGAGATTAGCTTTACACTGGAGTGGTAGAGGTATTGTTAAACACGCAGCGGAAATATTTTGGGTTTGATTATCGTCCTGTCCAACAATAAGAGTACCGGTAAAGTTTTTGGTTGCCAATGCAACACGTCATTAAACTAAGAGCATTATTGATATAGCCTTATTTATATACGGTGGCATTAATTTGTAGCCCACACTTTTTTTTTCCTAAATATTATTATATTGATTTTGTTTGTAGCTATTAGCTGTATACACCATCAATTTGAGTGAGGAAGTACATGAACGAAGGCGGTGCTGGTTGGGGGGAGGGGCGTCGACTGACTGGGGACAGAGGTGCATGGGGGCGGTTCGTTCGTGGCCACCCCTTCGGGGATCACGGCGTCAGGCAATAGATAGATAGATAGACCATCAATTTGCTGAATATATTTTTCAATCCAATATTTCTCAAATTCATGCTGTGAAAAGTAAATGCGAGGTTTGGTTACATATTATAAAATACCGGTACCATTTTCTTTCTTCCACGTGCAATTAATTGATATAGATAGATATACACAATGTTCACATGTCCGTATATAGCTTATACATGAAGAGTGTCCATGTAGGGCCGAATCTGTTGTATACCAGGATAAAAAATAAATATAAAAATAAATTAATTAGGCCTATATGAAATATATAAAATCACTTCTTCGCTCTGGGCTTTATTTATGGTACTTATGAGACAGAGAAAACAAAAACGTTTTAGAGAGTCCTAAGCCGAATTGTTTGTTGTGGTTTCACCATATACTAAGTTCCCCAGGCAGTTTGTTTCAAAATTGATTATTATAATAATATGATGCAGTGTAGATATTGGTTGAGTTATAGGTTATTTGTTAACAAATTACGGACGTGCACTTAATTAAAACACATAATTGAAAGTAATGTATGAACAGTTACAACAGCAACAATGTAACCTTGTGTCACCATTATAACTAATGGAGATGATGGTGTGAGTGAAAACAAATATGTGTGTGAAATGGTAGTAAATGAAGGCATATAAAGATGACACAGATTCTACTTGTCAATTTATTATAAGTACAGTATTTGTGTCTGTAACTATCATAATAATACATTTGGTAGCTTGTCCTGCATCATTTAAGCTACTTCAATCGTGATTGATATAGATATAGAAATATTTCTATAATTTAATCACTGTTAACAGATTATAATATATCCTACATCCCAAAGGTTCTTCTTACGCTGTGTAAAATCGTCGAAAAAGGGCCACAATAAACTGTCAAAATGCGTCATTATTCGCAAGGGGTAAATGGTGTTTCAAGGTAAACCAAAGAGTATCCTCCTCCTGTCGGAGGTAATATTCAAACTCGAAACAGTTTAGCTCTGTATTGAACACTTAATACCTCTACCACACATTTACACATTTAAATAGGCAGTCACAACATATGTTTCCTTGTTTGTGTTTACTGTATGATATCTACATTATAGTCTATATGTGTTTTAGGTGATATTTTATAGTTCTTAAGGTTTGGATATAACTTATCACATTAGCATTATAATTATAATTACTAAGACTTATCTACTGTAGTTTAATGAACAAATATAGAATAATAAAGATAAGTTTAATTAATTCAAATCATGTGATAATCTAGAGTGATATCCAAACCTTAAGAGCAAAGAATTATTACAGAAAACACATAAATAACGCAGATATAATACCGTAAACACAAGCAAGATATGAAATGCCATCCCTGCCTATCATATTATTATTGTGAATAATAAGTGAAGCAGGGCCTGTGATTGGCTCTAAGACACATGGGCCAAGTCAGTCAGTATTCATCTCTTGCTTACCGTACTGTTTGGGTTTATAATTTCTTTATTTCGCTTGTGCATACTGTATGCTATGTATGTGATAAATGTGTATTAATGTAATATATCATGACTCTTAAGATTTGGATATCACTGTAGATTGTTAAGTAATCATTAACATTATTAAAGCGTGTCTAGTATAATGAATGAATATAGAATAATAAAGATAATAATGCAGTCATTATCAGTTCTGCGACTCTTCTGGGCCAGTGAGCTACGGTATTCATAAGATGGGAAATCATGAACGTCGATACAAACACCAACTAGGAGCCAGATGTATGGTTCGAGTGAATGGAGAATAACTAAATTTATAAGTTTTAATTCAATTAAGGAAAGAAATGTAACAATTAAAAGGCTTCATATTAGCTCAATTAATTCTTCTAAATACCACAGGTCCATCCTTATCTGCACAAAATTGTGTAAATATAGCTATACCAAAACAAAACACAACCCTGATACAGAAAGGGTTAATCTCGGAGGGAGCCGTATTCGCTGAGGAAGTTGAAAAATGCCAAATCTCCTCAAGTAAGAAAATAACATGCAAGTTTGTGTAATGTAATGTCACATTAATATGTGTGACCGTGTGTTTGAGTTGACTAGTTTCGAAATATGAATAGATTAGTGTGAGCTACTGTAGTTAAGGGGGAGGTGGGACGACAGGCGAGTATTGAGAATACACACGTAACTATATATTTATACATTTTAATATTCAATGAATTTAATATAGGGACCCATTTTATGTGTGTCAATTATTTCATTCAATAATATATACACTGACTGTGAAATACATGCTTACTCCAAACATTGGGATATATGGGCTTAGATAATTATAACTGAATTGAAATATGATAATGCAAAAGTAAATTAAAGCCTCAGTTGTATTTGACTTAAATAACATATATTGTTAATAAACTTCCATATTCGAATGGATTATCAAACTTTATATTCTGTTAGGTTTGTATACAATGGCAAATATCCAATTTATATGAAGTATGAAACGAAGCGAAGCATGGACGTTGGTTGAGAGACTCAGACCAAGAGTGAGAGCAGTGGAAATGAATTACTTAAGGAGTGCGTGCGGAGTTACATGGAGGGATAGACAGACTAATGAGGAAGTAAGAAGGAGGTGTGGTGTGGAGGTAGATGTGCTGGAAAGTGTGAAAAGGAACAACTTGAGATGGTTCGGCCATATGGAACGTATTTAAAGCGAGAGAATGACTAAGAGGGTGTACGAGAGCGAGGTGGAGGGACAGAGGGGGAGAGGTAGACCGAATATGAGGTGAAAGGATGGAGTGAGGAAGTACATGAACGAAGGCGGTGCTGGTTGGGGGGAGGGGCGTCGACTGACTGGGGACAGAGGTGCATGGGGGCGGTTCGTTCGTGGCCACCCCTTCGGGGATCACGGCGTCAGGCAATAGATAGATAGATAGATGAAACGGTATGATATATAATTTTAGGAAGATTTGGTAAACATACATAACAATACAATGATTCGATGAGAGAGAGAGAGAAATAAAGATTGGCTTATAGACGTGAACAAGAACGAAAGAAGTAGAGGGGGAAGGGAGGGCTTGACTGAAAGAGGGGGGGGGGGGGGTACCAATGTTACCAACACAATTCGTGGATCCCTCTCAGGCAGGTGTAGCAGGACTTATGTCCACAATAGTACATGGTTTATAATGTGATTGGCATGGATATTGCATAGACTCTCTGACTCCGCCACTACCAGCCAGTCGTCTAGGTATCACAACACCTTGATTCCCTGATTTAAAATTGGCATGAGGGCCTGCCGGACTAATTTTGTACATATTCTCGGTGCAAGGTTCAACCCGAATGGTATTCTCTGAAAGACATAAGTCTCTTGCCTGATCCTCAATGCGATGAATTTTTGGAACCTTTTTGTTTACCGGGACATGCCAATAGGCTTCTGTCAGGTCTAATGAGCATATCCAACCTTGCGGCGGAAGTGTTAGCCTGATGTGATTCACAGTGAGCATCCTGAACGATGTGTTGTGAATGTGTAGATTCAGACAAGACAGGTCTACGACTGGTCTCATCTGAATGCAGTCCCTCTTTGGTACGAGAAAAAGTCTGGACGTGAAAACAGGGCAAGTTGGATTGACCGGGACAATGATATGCTTGGTGATCATTTCCTGGACTAGTGACTCCACCTCTAAAGAAACATGATTGACTTCTAGAGTTTGACGTAAACGAGGTCGCCGGAGCCACCGCCAGGTGATGCCCTTGCATACCACTGTCCTTGCCCAAGTTCACCGGGGCCAGGCCCGGTGACATGCCCGAAATGACCCAGTTACTTGACTGCGTCTGTCCGGTGGAACTACCCTCGGATCCAACTTGCCCTCGATAGGCCCCGGGAGAGAGAGAATTTGAAGTGTGACTAGTTTTTTTTATGGTGGAGGGGTAGGGTTAGACAGCTGACTGGCTTTGGCAGATGTCGACCCCTGACCTGATCTGTGTTGTGACTTATTCTTATACCACTTCCCTGATTGTTTTCCCTGTTTTGGCTTGAGCTGAGTACAGTACTTCCTTGCGCCGGGGGAGACATGGGACCCTGAAAGGGCTTCCCACTAGGCTGAGACTTACCATTGCCCTTAGGCTTGGCATATGGTTTTTTAAAGTGCTCCTTCCTAGCCTGGGAAGTACTCGGCTTGAGTCTGTCAACCATATTGTAAACTGCGTTCCAAGTCTCAGGGTTAAGCAAAGATGAAGTTAACACCAGTGAAAGAGTTACCCGGCGACTAATGTCGTCCGGTAACTTTTTCACCATATACACTCTCAGGTCCTGACGTGCACGAACAGCCTCCAACAAGGCTATCCGTATGTCACCCAAAGATTGGATAGAATTCTGTAGCAGAAGACGCCGTGGTAAGTCCGTGGTCTTCTTAACATCGTGATCAGAAATAGCGGCTATAGTCCTTGTGAGGGACTGGGCTATTTGGCGACTTAGCAAAAATTGTGAAAAGAGTCTGTAAGCTTTATTTCTCAATTTAACCCTTCTTGCCCGGGCTTGCCATCCTAAGGGCATTATTGAGATCCGGGCGGTCTGGCCGAAAAACATCGTAATAGGCCTAGCCCTATTTTTGTTATTTTACCTGCTAGAGAATTCACACGCTTCTCTAAACGTAGCCGTGTTTCGTATCTGTAGACTGGCGTTGAGTAGAGCTCTCTAGGTCAACTGGTTCAGTTGTGATGACGATTTCCATGGAGCGCATTTTGCCGTGATTTTAGCAATATCACACAATAATAACAACTAATCTTGTTCTCCAAAACAATAACAACAAAAGTCGGACTTCTCCTTCTTGATTTCGAAAGTGCGCGTCGCTCTGACAGGCTTTGTTTACATATGTTTCGACGCACAGCTTTCAAACCAAGCTTAATAGGTTTTCAAGCCTACGGATTTTAAAATGACACCCGGGCTCCTGGCCATCTTCCGCGGTGTCATTTTAAAATGACAACCGGGGAGGAGGGGTAAAGTCTCTATCCAGATATGCCAAAGGAGGGGTAGAGAAGGGCTCCTGCAGGTCCCATAGTGACAACTTAAAGGGCAGAAAGGAACTCAAAAATTGCAGGTGGAACTCCTCCAGCTTGATTTATTGGCATTGAAAACCAAAGATGGTTGTCTTGAGGAATTTGGTGGGAGGATTTTGACGTTATTGTTGCACAAACTGTTGTGCCTCAATCTCCCAGTCCACCCACGGACCTAGACCTACCTGCCCCACCTGCAGGACTTGATTGCTTGACTGATCTAAAGCTGGAGTTGTATCCAACTCCGGCGTTAGCGTTTTGAGATACTTTATATCGTTGACGCCGTCAGTCTTAGTCCAATCCGCAAAAAGTCGTGCAGATGAGGAAGGAGGTAATGCCAGGGTAGGTGAATACACATAAAACTCATGATAGTAAACATTGGGAATAGCCTTGATTGGCACATCTAAAAGTTGACCCTGTTTATCTTTGGCTCTTAACTTCTTACTCTTACTCAAATCAATTACCACTCACTAGGAACCGGGACCTCCCCCGATATGGTTGTTTGTGCTATATCCGGGTTTTGTGCCGTGACTTTAACCCAAGAACAGTCGGGTCCATACAATAGAGGCATAGGGCCTTTCCTATGGGGAAGTTTATCTAGAGAAGGGGGAGTAATGTCTGTGATGACAAACATTGGTAGTCGTTAAGGAGTTGGGCACTGCAGTGCCACTTGCTGAGGTAGTCGCATGAGTTACGTTAATAGGGGGAAGTGACATATTAGGTGGCACAACAAGTCTGGCAGGCTCTAGCGGCCGCACAACTGAACCAATCGAGGGAGCTCCTGGCGTAGCTGTGAGAGTCTCCTGAGATTTCTTAGGAACATTGTATTGTCTCATTACCCTGTGTAATATGTAATCAAGATCATCGGTTGTTATACACTTACTGTGTGACCTTTTGGATGATTCAGATTCCACTTTTGACCCTTCCTCAATGCGTCCCGGTTGAGCTGAGGACAGTTCTACGTCCTCCGACTCTTCAGGCACTTCCGGCACTTCCATTACTTCTGGTTGTTGCCGGAGCTCAGACAACTGGACATTATCTGGACACACTAAATCAGGTACTGATGAGGGGAGGGTATCTACATTAGCACTTTCCCTGTTATCTTCCTGAAACTGAATACTGGGTTCTACACTCAAGGTTCAGAATACCTCCACACGCTACGCCCTTGTTCAATAGGATTCTGGGAATCTGGTATAACTTGACTTACTTGAGAACCTTCATAGTCTTGGTGTTCACTAGCCGTGTAGCCACGGTATTGTTCAGCTAACACACTCTGAGAAACTAAAGGAGGCCTATTTACTGGTAAGTTAAATTTTAATTTTGGAATGGCAAAATTTACGTCCTTTTGTACCACCAAAGAACCCCCAGACTCATCCCTGGGAGTTGACTCAGCCCCCTCCGTCCCTCGGACCTGCCAGATTGGACGTTAGGTATTGCGGAGGTAGAGGCGGAGGGCGGTGGCCGTGACTCCGGCGTTAGCCGGTGCCGCGACTGCGTCTCCTCCGTGTGGGAACTTTTATGACCCTTATCCGATTTCCTGTGGCTTGACGCCGCCGCTTCATCCTTATGCCTCCTGTGAGACCTAGAAGTCTCCGCCGAAAACTGCTTGGACCACTTGAGGGGCGACCTTGACCTAGCCCTAGATTGATTCCGTGGCGAAGGAGAACGCGGGCGGGAGGGGGGGGGGGGGGGGGTTGCCTTGTTTGAGTCGCTATCACTGCTACTCACTAACTCTTTCGAAAGAATTTTGGGCTTAGCTTTAGATTTTGGAGTTGACTTAAAAGGTGGGGATTTAAGAATGGTGACTTAACTAGATGCTCCCAGAGAGCCTCATCATCACAATTGCCTTATGGGCAATGTCTTTGGAATAGGCATTAAAAATGTTCTTAATTTCTTTCAGTGCCACCAGGCACGATTGGTCTCATAGTAAACAATTCAGAACGTAGGTCAGAGCAAATGGGACACCTCTTAGTAAACCAGTGACCTATCTAGGCACTTAACGCACTTCACGCAGAGTTTATGTGCAAAGACCGGAATTAGAGAGCAAGTGGGTGTAACACAAAGAGTAACTAGAGGCATGATGGAGCTAATTACGACCCCCCCCCCCCCTTGCTGGGATTGGCCCCTTCCCCTGTAGACCTGTGCTGCTTACTGATGTGCTGTGATCTGGAAATAGAAAATTTCCAGGAATCAATGCTCGTAAGGATAAACCGAGAGGTTATAAACACCCCCAAATACGCCGGAAAATTAGCTGTAGACCAACCGCTACTCTAATCTTCCACTGTACTTGGTTGTGAAAAGGCTGTGATGACTTTTTCGTTTTCTAGAGCTGCCTACCTGTGACAAAGTGTCACCGGCCCAAATTAACCATTTTAATTAACTAACGGATCGTCTATTAGGACCTGAGAGATAGTTAATTACCTCACTGGACTTTTCCGCCGGGCGTTATAAGTCAAATCATGCCGCGTGAGGCTATCGGTTTGGGCAAGTTCACTCGGCCGGGCCGAGATTACTTCCCTTAGGAATCTGCATTTCCGCCGGGAGTTTAGTGGTACACCACACCACGCCGGGTTATTTGGAATTTTCCTTTCTCGCCTGCAAGGCGAGTATCTGACATCAATACTGTACACAGAAAGATCGCCGGAAGAAAAAAACAAACTTTGAAGGTACCAACTTATCTGAGAAAGTCAGCCACCAACATAAACCCCACCAAATAAATCAGAACGTATTCTGACACCCTGCTTAACATGTATAACATCACCACATGAAAGCGAGGGTCACATCTTAGGGCTAATACACAGTATTAATTAAGCAATAAAAAATACCCCTAGCCTACTAAGAATAACCCCTACTGAGGCTGGCCACGAGGATCATGGTAATAATTGCACTGAATATCTTACCCTTACCTCCGAAGAAGACACAGCAGCAGCGAACGCAGAAAACCCTACGCCCGAGGAGAAAAAGGAGCAAACACGGACTCTGGAAAGTTCCACACCACGTGTGACAAAACTCGAACCAGAGCATCTGCTAAATAACAATAGAATGCAACTACCTCATAGAGATGGGCTGGTCTATCAGAGTGAGAACTGAGCGATCTCTGCCATACCCATAGCTTACTCTGACTGTTCCTTTAACTTATATATTTTCTAGATCTCAAGTGACGGCGTCTTTTCCGTGGATTGACCTCCCAATCTACCAAGATTGGAAGCCTAAGCGTCACATTTTTCCTTTGCCTCTCAACTTTCTCTTCATAATTGCTGAGGGGCACAGGGCCCTGTGTGGGGCTTTGGTTTCCCGGGCGTTTCTGCACCCTCCTCAGCTCCCCGCCATGGAGTGGCTTCGGTCACCCAGGCTTTATTGTGGTCGGCAGGGAGGGTTCTGTGGGGGCGCTCGGTTATAGCCTTGGCCTTGCTCGGGGCCTTGGGGCTGTTCGGCCAGGCAGCTTAGGGAACAACAACAACAACAACAACCTCATAGAGATGGCCTGAAGCATCGTACCGCGGATGTAATAGCCTCCTACATAACTAGTACAGTATATAGCAAAACTAAGGCGCAGAAACAAGAACAAATACACATGACGTGCGGGCCCGAAGCGGACCGACATGGCGCCTACATTTAAGTACCCTATTTTAACACTTCCCTGCGGACATACCAATGGGGCTGTCAGTCCTAGCTAGTCTAAACCTATTCTATAACAACTCTGATATATACAAATGAGCAAAAGACTCGCTAGAGTTGAACAAATGAAGAATAAAGCGGAGCACTGGCAAGGCACCTCTGCACAGTATGACCGCAGGGGAAGGATGGAGGAATGGCGACTCTTGGTTCAGCCTCTCGGGTAGAATCCACAAAAGACATCCACGAGTTGGATGTTAATCCAATGTTAAGGTAATTTTTTTTTTTTTTTTTTAAGTTTTTTTTTCGTAGTGAGTACCCAATCATAAAGACGATTCCGTAAGAGAATTAGCGTTGCACTTATGATGTAGTACTCTTTCCCCTGCGGCTGGTGTTTCAAACAGGCTGACCGCGGGGGCTTGAAAGAGAGCTATTATATTAATAGGCATATCGTCAATGATGGAGGGGCCACTAATAAATATCAATAATCAATATAATCAATATTATTACATAATCCATAATCAATAATTGATTGTTGAATGAATATAAACAGACTGTAGCTGATGATGCAGTTTTTACCACCATACAGGCATACACTCCCTGCTGAATAGCTGGGCTAGGGTGGGTGCCTTGATGAATCAGGGACTTAGTGAACAGTTGCCACAGATTGCTAGACCGCACCATTCACCAACAGCACGACGTCTGCCAATAACACACTGGCTGGCCCAAGGCTTGAACCGTCAACCTCACGGTTAGCAGGCGAACGCTCTACCAATTGAGCTACGGCCCGTGGCTGTTGCCACCGAAACCGTGTGGCCACATTCGGACGACGCTCGGTATTTCCCGCAAACACTTGGTCTTAGTTCTCACCTTACACAATAACCGATCAATGTGCAGTGCTCTAGTCTTCAATGTGCAGTGCTCTAGTCTTCACCCATTGCAAGACAACACGGATACCTGCCTCTGGTATGTATATAAACTTGGTTAGGCCATTTATTAGCAGATATATGAGTATCTAAATTATGGAAACCGGGAGGTAAACACCGTTTCCTAGGCTATCGATCGCCATACTGACCTACTTATTTTCATCATAAAAACGGAATCACTTGGTCTAGAGACTTCTAGTTTTCACCTATCGCAAGATAACAACGATTACTGCCGCTGGATATACTGTATATCAATATATAGGCTATCCTAGGTTAGGCCATTTTTTTGTGTACAGTATTAGTAAGCTTGCCAAAATCCCGAGAATTCGACGATTCACCCGGATCCAGCAGTCACGAGAAAATTTAAAGGCGCGAAGAGCCTGTGGAACTAGGGTTAACTTTCGGAGCAAGTCTAGTTTGAACATTCCCGCCACCGTGGATCGGGGCAAATTTTTGTAAAATGTCAAATTGACGTACTCATTACTCACAAAGAAAGGCCTAACCTAGGTTAGTTATATAGCAAAAGGCAGCACTCGCTGTTTTTTTATGAATACTGAAGACTAGAACACTACACCAACTGGTTTTATCTTGAGGTTGATAATAAATGTATGGTTTTTGGCAGCCGCGACCCCATATCCGCATAAATATTGCAATTTCGTCATACATTAGTGATAGCTCCGCAGTAATATCGACTTGGGTAGGTCTTATATACAGTCATGCTCTCAGTAACACGGTCATTTCGTTCCTTCGTCCTTGCGTGTTACCGAAAAACGTATTAACGAAACCATATACCTTATGCTTATGGGAATAAATAATTTTGTCCCAGCCAAAATCCCGAAGCCTCTTTTTTACCTATTTCGTTCCAGCCAAAGTCCCAAAGTTACCTTTTTTTGACACATAATGTACACATCACACATCATAGAAACACCATAAAGTACACTTCACACATCATAGAAACACAATAAGGTAACGGGGGGAGGCATAACGGTTACGTAACAGTGGGAGAGATCCTTATAATCACCGAGAATATTGAGGTACACGCGGACCGACAGATAAACAAACCGGGCGGGAAGGCGATCGTACCCGAGTGTGACGTCACCAAGCTGAGCTTGATGTGGCAGGGCCAAGTCGATTCCACGGTAGATTGCTTTCACATTTAATGTGTCCGCGTATGAATAAATTTGCGTTACTATCAAAATGTAGTACAGTAACCCCTCGCCATTTCGGACCTCTAATTGTCGGATACCCGTACTAGCCGGATCGCCGTCACCTCCCGGACACGTACGTCCGTTTTTCGGACATTTCCGTCATCGTTCCGACAGTCTCTAACAGTGTCGGATGATGCGCGACCATCAACTGAACTTATTGTTTCATATTCAGTACTATATGTGCTATTACTGTACAGTATATTAACCCTCCAGACCCGGTTGGGCTCTGAGGCATCCATAAAAAACACCCCCGCGGAACCCGGAAGGGCTCTGAGGCTCCGGCAGCTTTAAAGCCTGTAAGCTTGTTTTGAAAGCCGTCCGTCCGACGCATCTAAACAACAGCCGGTTGGACCGACGCCGCGCATCTCCGACCACAAGAAGGAGAGGCGTCCTTGTTCGTGTGTGCCTGTATGTTATTGTTAAGTAGTGAAAAGTAATGTAAAGTGGCTGATATCGCCACAAAGTTATCTCCACGGAAATCGTCATCACAACTGAACCAGTTGACTTAGAGAGCTCTACTCAATGCCATTCTACAGGTACGAAACACATCTACGCTTGGGGATGCGCGGGAATGCGGAAGCAGTCAAAATTATAGGTTTGAGTCCCGAAGGGAGGAAGGAAAACATAATATTTAGTAGTGGCCCCTTCATCATTGACGATGCGCTTTACGTAGGTAATGGCCAATCTTTAAACACCAAGCTTGCTGTTCAAACTTCCCACCCAAGGAGAACTCAAAATACGATTGCCTTACATCGTGAGCGAAACGCTCTTAATAACCACTCACGGACTCGTTCTTATGATGTGGGTCCACTACTAGAAGAAACTAGTAAAATAAATAAATAAAAATTAAAATTAAACTTGGCCTAGCTTTGCGCTTCCCAGGCTTCTGCTCTTGGGTACCGCTCGCCATCTTGTTCACCCCGAGCGTTCCTCCTTAATCTGACATATTGAGACTCTCAAAAATGTAGCAGATGAATGGGAAGGGGATGGAAGAAAGGGCCAAAATTGTCAATGATTCCGGGGCCACTACTAAATATTAGGTTTTCCTTCCTCCCTTCGGGACTCAAACCTATAATTTATTAGTGGCCCCTTCATCATTGACGATGCGCCAGAATTCTCAAGACTGGAGGTGGGACATTCATCACATACCACTAATAAACCGGTTACGGTCCAAGGAACATTTACTCATCAGGTCAGTTTAATATCAAAAGAAATATAAAAAAAGGTTACAGGTGGCGTTTCTTAACCCTTAAAGAGCGGCGCTCGACTTAAGTTGTGCACCAATTTGCAGCAAGTTAGGAGCATTATTAAGGCTTTTAAAGGGTTAAAATCGAGTGCAAATGGCCAGGAGAGCAGCGGGCCAGACAGCCGACTCCCAGGTCTTACCGCCGCCCATTAACTCATGTTCCCTGTGTTCTCGAGAGGCCGGCAGTGTAGCCAGTAGTGAGCATAGCTGGGAAAAATATACCGATATATGCTAAACTTCCATGTTCGTGGCACCACTGCAAGAGAACCACGAGTGCTACGTAGCTCGTTCTGGTCTCATTTTGAAGCTTTTAGTGCCTAGTTTTTTGCTAAATATTTTTGTTTTCATGCAGATGCTTGATTTATCATGCAGGAGGGCCTGAATATGCCCAAATGAGCCCAAAACACCCCGCTAGACAAGGGTTAAAGGAAGCCTGTGGTGTTAACGCCTTTAAGGTTCATAGAACAGTTAGTGTAACACAGAAATAAACTATCTAGTCCGTTTATATATTCCAGGGGAAATGAAACATTCATTATCACCCAAATTTATTAATATGTAGGCCTACATATTCATGGCCTTAGGTAATGTTACCAAAAATATTTATACTCTAAATCTAATCCCTGAGATTCTTGAATATATTGGAAACCTTATTGCATCCATAGTGTTTCCTCTTAAAAATTAATCAATGTTCCTGGGTACGCTTACTTTAGCCTAGGGAACGATTATCACATGACCTTAACCCTCCAGCCCCGGCTATTGTATTATATAATTTCCCCGAAACCCGGGGGTTTTGGCCGAAAAACGTCTACGCCTAGGCTACCGTAGCATTGTTATTTTGACTGCTTCCGCATTCCCGCGCATCCCCCAAGCGTATATGTGTTTCGTACCTGTAGAATGGTGTTAAGTAGAGCTTTCTAAGTCAACTGGTTCAGTTGTGATGACGATTTCATTGGAGATAACTTTGTGACAATATCAGCCACTTTACACTACTTTTCGCTACTTAAAAATAACATACAGGCACACACGAACAAGCGTCGCTCTCCTTCTTGTGGTCGGAGATGCGCGGCGTCGGTCCAGCCGGCTGTTTACATGCGTCGGACGGACGCCTCGCACACCAAGCTTACAGGCTTTCAAGCTCATGGGTTTCTCAGAGCCCTACCGGGTAGTGCGGGGGGTGTTTGTTATGGGTGCCTCAGAGCCCTACCGGGTCTGGAGGGCAAGTGACTGCACTGGACCAATAAATAGTGCCTGTCACCCTGTTTCAGAGTCGGAATTTCGAACTCTGTAAATACATGATTAGAATGTTCATTCTTAAGGGGGTATTACACTGGACATATTTTCCGTCGTCCTTCATCCTTCGATCTTGGGCATGCCATCGTCGTCTTGCTATCACACAGGCTCCACGCACGATCATCGTCATCTACAGACATAGGCTGAAGTCTATGATCGCTTCTCGGATTTATTTACACCTATTTCAGCCTAAATAGATTCCCTATATATTAGTAATAACTCGCAATCGCTAATAAAAAGTGGAGGTTATGCCATTATAATAATTTTATCAAAAAATATAGTGAAAATAGACAACAAAAGCTGAAGGTCACGCCTCGCACGAAAATCATGAAGAGGATAAACACCTTAACACCATCAGTAGGCTATATAGGCGGCGGATGATAAACCGTTGCGGATTTAGATTCGAAGGTTGAGAATACATATACACTCGACCCTCGCAAATTCGGACTAAAAGAGACTGGGCCTTGTCCGAATTCAGGAAAAGTCCGGATTCAGAAAATAGTGTACGGGGGGGCCACACACGCATACACATACGCACACACATTATTAATATTAATAGCCTAGCAGTAAATAAAAGTTACGTAATATACAGTACTGTACAGTACTCACCTTATCCTAAATCTTCTATTTACACTATGTACATGGGTTGATTGAAGGGGGTTAATCAGAATCCGAGGTCGAATCCACGACCATCGGATCATCCACCTCCACTACTGGGACCCGGCTGAGGCTCCTGGGTGGTGGCTGGCCGGCGATGGTCGGGGGCACTACTGGGACCCGGCTGAGGCTCCTGGGTGGTGGCACTACTGGGACCTGGCTGAGGCTCCTGGGTGGTGGCACTACTGGGACCCGGCTGAGGCTCCTGGGTGGTGGCTAGGGTGGCTGTGGCTGGCCGGCGAAAGAAAGAGTGGATTTTCGTCTGCCTACCCACTTGGTGCTGCTTCAGTATGATTGCCTCCCTGAGTAAACGTAGCTGGGTGTAGTGTGACGCTACCTCAGGAGTGTATTCAGTGAAGGCAATCAGGTCGTCCACACTGGCCCTCAGTGACGATAGTTTGTGTCGGTTTACTGGTTCCTCTTCCTCGTCACTGCTCTCTTCTTCTGCTTCTTGGCTCTGGATCTGTTCTGCGATCTGTTCATGAGTGTAAATTTCATGCCCTGGTACTATCTCTGCCTCGTCCAGCCAATCTTGAACATCTTCCACAGTGACATCCTTTTCCCCAGCATTCCTCAATAGGTTGTGGAAATCAGCAGCCGCATCATTACCAAACCCCTCGAAGTCGTTGGGATCATCTTCGGCATGAAGGAATGGTTTCCAACAGTTGGCTAAGGTGGAAATTTGTAGGCTATCCCAAGCAGAGCAAAGATTGCAAATAGCAGAGCGGATGTTATAGGCTTTGATGTTAGCCAGTGTGCGTGCCCCACGAGTGTCCTGTACTGAGTCGGACTCGTCCTCCAGCACCACCAGGACTTCATTGAGGTACTTCCTGGTATATTTCCTCTTGAGGGCGCTAATAATGCCCTGGTCCATGGGCTGGATAAGTGCTGTGGTGTTAGGCGGGAGGTACACAACTTTAATTCGCCCATCAGGTGAGACCAATATATCAGCGCTGGGGTGGGCTGGGGCATTATCCAACAATAGAACTGCCTTCACTTCGTCTCTGGGGATGCCCAAAACTTCCACTTGATATCTGATGACAGCTGGCACGAAGTATTCGAAAAACCATGCAGTAAAAATAGCGCAGTTGAACCAGGCTTTCTTGCTGTGGTAATACTTGGCTGGCAGTTCTGTTTCGATGTCTAGGTTCCTCATTGCATGTGGCCTCTTGCTTTTTCCCACAATCGCCAGCTTGAGACGGTGCGTGCCACTGGCATTTCCCCCACACAGGGCTGATAATCGTTCCTTGGATAGTTTCTTTCCTTTTGTTTTCCCCTCATGCTTCGTTACCTGGGTATTTTTGGGCATAGAACGCCAGTAAAATCCAGTCTCATCGGCGTTATATACTTGAGAGAGGGTTAGGTTCTGTTCCTCCACAAGCTTATGGAAACGAGCACGGAAAGCTTCTATCCCAGAACTGTCTGCACTCCCACTTTCCCCATGAGTTTTAACATTAAACAATCCATGTCGATTCCTAAACCGCCATAACCAACCATCACTACCCTTAAAGTTAGCTAGGCCTAAATTTTCAGCCAGCTTCACTGCGGCGGTCATAATCTCCACACCCCGTACATTCACGCCACTAGACCTCTCCTGAAGAAACCACTTCAGTACAGCTGCATCTAGCTGGGAATGATCAGCTGTGGTCATATTTTTCCTTGGTCTTGCTTTGCCAGTTTTAGATTTATTGCCTTCGACACAAAATTTAGCAGCATAGTTTTTTAACTTGTCCTTGGTCTTACGTATATCGGAGACGGTTTGCTTCTTGCACCCATACTCCTCACAAACCTGGAGCACTGTACGACCATTCTCAAGCTTCCTTATCAGTTCTAGCTTTTGTTCTACACTCAGAGTAACCTTTACCTGCTTGACAGTCTTTTGAGGCTTGGGGGGCATGGTGGCTGGCAATGAAAGTCGATAATAACTTCACAAACACCTTAATAACCAGGTAGTCGCACGGCGGGTTGTAAACAAGCTTGAATGACTAAGCGGGAACGGGTGGCGTCACCCGTCGCGAGAGCCACCTACCGGAATTTTTTTTAAGTATTCGGACAAGTATGCGTTACGGTACGCACTACCGGACGATCGGACCGGACTCCGGATTGTGTCCGGACTCCGGATTGTGTCCGGATTGGTGAAGTCCGGATTTGCGAGGGTCGAGTGTACTGTATGATGTACAAGCATTTATGTATTGTAATCATGCTCAATCCTTAAATGTATATGTCATTACAGTATAATATTCAATAAATTGGGATGAGAGAAAACGGTTTAATCAAGAAGTAGGCTACAACACGTATGCACAATTTCAAGTTTCTACAAATGCAATATTTTTGGGCAAGAATGGGAAGAATATTCTCTCAAGTGATTAAATGAGCATAACCTATATCGGTTATTGTAATTAACATACAATTATAATTTGCAACAGTAAACTATTTGTTATAACTAAATATGAGTAGTCGCTTCGTTACTGCAATGGTTAGCCTAATATTTCCTTCAATATTACAAATTATGTATTCTGTATGCTTTGTATTTATGCATTATAGGTTCAGTTAATGCGACGTGTTAAATAGTAGGCCTACTCTTAAAATAACTTAGTAGCCTACATATACAGTATGCGGTATAGTGTTTAGCGGAGAGTAGGCTATGTCGTGGAAATACATTCCTTATGTATATATATATATATATATATATATATATATATATATATATATATATATATATATATATATTCCATATATATTAAAGTACATCAGTTTTTATTATTTCTAATGATAATGTGATAGGTGATATCCGAACCTTAAGAGCTATAAAATACCACATGGAACACATAAATCGTACATATAATACAGTTAACACAAGCCAGGGAAGAAATAACGTCACTGCCTATGTTAAGTGTAATACCAGTACGCAACGCATGGCCTGTGATTGGCTAAGCCGGGTGGACCCGAGTCCAGTCAGTCTACACTCTCGCTTACTTTTTGTCATTATAATTTCTTCATATCGTTTGTGTTTACTTTATTATATATACGTTATTATTATGTTTCCTGTGATATTTAATAGCTCTTTAGATTTGGATAGCACTGTAATTCATTAAGTAATCATTAAAATTACTTAAACATATATACAGTAAAAGTCCTTTAATCCGACGACCGATGATTCGAATCTCCCAATAGTCCGAATTTTTCAATTTGAGGCCAAATCCGAATTCACCCGATGGTCCGAATTTCAAGAAGTCCCAAAGTCCCCTTTTTGAGGCATTAGTCCACTCAAATGACACATAATGGAGCACACACATATCATATGTTCATGAATTCACTTTAAAAGTTTACCATTGTCATTGTAGCCTTTACCTTTTGATACCTTTTGATGTGTTCGCCGCTCTTCTAGCGGCACCAAGGAGCGCGACGCCCCTCGTTATGGGTGGTGATTTGGTGCAGTAGACTGTTTGAAGCGACAGCTCGCTCCCTTGCGAGGATGGGTTCGTCTGGAACTTTTTGCAGTTCGACATCTAGGGCTCTCTTGAAGTTGTCTAACGAGATGTCCCTCATGTCTCTTACTCGCCGTGGGAGTTTGTTGAAGAGACGTGGGCCTCTGTGTGATAACTAGCCCTCTCGCAGAGAGCCCATAGCACCCCTGTTATTCATCCGGGGGATTTCGCATTCCCAGCCTCTCCTATCACTGAATTTCATGACTATCGGAGTATGTAGGTTTGGTACTAAACCCTCTGCGATTTTCCACGTGTATATTATTAGGTAACGTTCTCTTCTACGTTCCAGTGAGTACAGATTCAGTGCTCTTAAACGCTCCCAATAGTGTAGATGTTTTATCGAACTTATATGCGAAGTGAAATTTCTTTGTACACTCTCTACGTCATTTATTTCACCTGCTTTGTATGGGGATGTTAATACGCTACAGTATTCAAGCCGCGGTAGCACTAGAGATTTGAAGAGCGTTATCATAGGCAATTCACCGCGTGTTTTAAAAGTACGCAGAATCCAACCCGTTAGACGTTTCGCAGCCGCCACTTTGACCTGGTTATGCACTATGCCTATTATCTACTTCAAAACATTCAGATTAATGGTCAAAGGAAGCTACTGATATAAACGTAAACACCACATCGTCTGCTAGAGAGTTTGTTTTGCTCTTGAACGCATCCTTGGGACGCTCCGATGCGCTACTGGCTTGCACCGCATTTTCTGCAAGCGCATTCAGTCTTGAGCTTGAAAACGCACCTTTGGACGTTCCGATACGCTACTATTTATAGTTCAGTGATCGGAGCGTCCCAAGGGTGCTTTCAAGACAACAAGACAAGGGTGCTTTCAATACAATACAATATAATATAACAGAGCACGTCACAAAAGGAAAATTACAAGAACCTCTCAGGGAAGTGCCGTTGTTAAGGCATTACTTCCCGAACCACATCTGATCTGATCTTCAAGAGCAAGACAAACTCGCTAGTAGACGGAAGAAGAAGAAGACGTTTATATCAGCAGATTCCTTTGACCATTAATCTGAATGTTTTGAAGTAGGTAATAGGCTACAATGACAATGGTAAACTTTTGAAGTGATTTCATGAACATATGATATGTGTGTGTGTCATTTGGGTGGCCTAATGCCTCAATGTTTTCGTCAGGCCATTAATACACAGGTTCATAGGGGTAAAGTCCGATAATCCGAACGAGGGCCGGTCCGCTGCCCTTCGGATTAACGGAAGTTTACTGTAGTTTAATGCATAAATAAGGAACAATACAGATAATAAATAAATTATCAGGGTACTGATACGATAGCCAATCATGAGCGAACTGCTGCTTCCACTGACTTCCACTTTTACCGACAGACGTGGATTCATGTTGCTTGTTTTAGGTAATAGCGATCAATATAGTCATACTTACGTCGGTTATTATATATGCACAGCTTTATCATAGGGATAGTGATGTATAAATAGCATGATGGGAAGATAAAACGGCCGAATTAAGACCAATTAATTTCGAAGTGACATTGAATCCTCAATTCAAACGTAACCAAATGAGTGTATAGCTGGTATTTTTTTTAGTAAAATGTAATGTTTTGCAGTTCGTAATACATCAATTTCCGTTTATATATCATTAGTTCGTATTCAGATATAATTAAATATATGCACAATACAAATGCACACTATAAATGGTCATTTGAGTTTAGTATTATCGTGGGCTTGACCACGATTTCCCGGTGTACTTGGGTAACCGTGGGCTGCCGAAAAGACCACGAAACGAGAGATGAAGGACCACACAAATCATGGTTTTGATGAAGGACGACGGAAAATATGCCAGTGTGATAGTCCCTTTAGCAATAAAGGTAGGAGCAGGAGCAATATGTACCCCTATGTTGCGCCTTTTAAATCTTAGACAGTTTGGTTCCGAACTCCTCGCCGCTAACTCAGACACCCTGGCACCCGTAGCCAGTGCCATTAGAAAAATTGCCTTTTTAAGTATGAGATCCAAGGGAGGATCTTTGCAATATTTACGGGACTGAATCATTTCAAGGGCTTGATCCAGAGACCAGGTGGGTGTGAGTTGACGAGGGGGAGGGCGGAGCTTGAAGCATGCCCTCATAAATCACTTTTCTTCCGCTTCCGGTACAGTCAAACCAGTTAAGTCTAGAAATGGTGTCCTAATTGCTGTGAGGTGATTCCTTAATGTGACAACTAACAACTTTTGAACATCAAATAGGTAATTTAAATAGTTAAATACCAGAGCCACTGAGGACTGTCGTTGACCAGTTTCTACAATCCATGTAGTAAATTATTTCCAGTGTGATTGGTACTGTCTTTGGGTTGATGGAGCATATTGATTAATCAACTTGTGAGTCACGGTTTCCCAAAACTGGCCTAGCCACTTGGCCTTCTGAATATCCACAAGGTGAAAGTCAGCGAGGTCTTGAGGTTTCCAATTGTCTCTAAGTGGAAATACGAGATCGAGAGTGACACCGGGTTCTCGCACCACGTCTTCAACTGGTTGTACCACACTTGAGCCGGCCACAAGGGCGCGACTATCGAGACCATGCCCCGGTAATCCCGTAGTTTTTGAACTACTGTACTTTGCACATTAAGGATGCGTCTGGAGGTGGAAACAGATAAATGGAGTTCCATTTGTTCCACTCTACCATAAATGTGTCCTGACCCCCCGCAGGAGTTAAACTCTGGCGTGTGAGGTACTGAGGTAGCCTGTGGCTCGCCTCTGACGCGAACAAGTCCACTTGTGGATTGTAGGGCTCCGCAATCAACTTTTGAAAGATGTTTTGTCTGAGAGCCCATTCTACTTGCGTGCTCTGTCGCCAGGACAAAGCATCCGCCCACACATTTGCCACGCCGGGCAGATATGTTGCATGAAGATAAATCCCGAGCCTCGCAGCTAGTCTAAATATCTTTTCCGACAACCCTTGTAAGACTTGATCTCACTGACCCTTGCTTTTGAAGGCATGTCACTGCAGTCAAATTGTCCATTCTGAAGGCTAGGGACTTTCCCGCCTGGCTTGTGCTGTGCTCCTGTAAAAAGAATAGTGGGACTAGCAACTCCTTGGCATTGATATGGAGGTGATTTGATGTTGACCATCGACCTTGGCTCTGGTGGCCTAAGTTTAATTGGTAACCCCAACCCAGGGTTCCTGACGCGTCTGTATCTACCCAAACCGTCGGTGGTGGAGCTGTTCAAGTCAAGGAGGAGTGAATAACTTCTGGCTTCGCCCAGGCCGCCAGGAGGTTGTGGATTAAGGTTGGAATTGTTCTCAGTGTTTCCGCCGGTAAAAGGGGAAAACACCTGTTTCCTTACAAGATAATTCTTTTGACCTTCAGGCGACCCAACGGTGCCGTCAGTTGTATCCAGTTGAGTGAGCCTACCAGAGATTCCCAGATCTTCCTCGTTGTCGTCTGGGAGTGCAGAAATCGGAAGAGTTTCCTGCGAAACCTCTGACGATTGTCTACACTCTGACTCAGAGTCAGTAACTCGGTATCCCAGATAAGGCCCACCCATTGGATTTGTTTGGTGGGAATGAGAGATGACTTTGCTAAGTTTACCCTGAACCCTAGTGCCTCTACATGGTCTAATACTATTTGAACATGGTGAAGGCATATTATCTTGGATTGGGCTACCACTAGCCAATCGTCTAGGTACCATAAAATCATGATTCCCTGTTTGAGCAATGGTAGCAATGTCTGTCGGACTAATTTCTTGAAAACTCTGGGTGCAAGATTTAGCCCAAAGGGCATTCTTTGAAAGAACAACGTTTGATTCCCGTTGCGTAAGGCTAGGAACCTCTGAAAGCGTTTGTTGATGGGGACATGCCAATAGGCGTCTTTTAGATTTATTGAGCACATCCAGCCCTGCGGCGGGAGTGACAACCTGATCTGATTCACTGTCAGCATCCTGAATGACTGATTGTGAATATGGGTGTTGAGATATGAGAGGTCGATTACTGGCCTCATCTGAACACTGTCCCTTTTTGGCACCAGAAACAACCGGGATATGAACCCTGGCATTCACGGAGGACTGGGGATTATGATCTGTTTTTTTGTGTCATCTCTTTGATAATAGTTCCCACCTCTAATGAAACTCGATTGAATTCTGTGTGGTAACGTAGGCGAGGTCGCCGGGACCACCGCCAGGAGAGACCTTTGCGGACCATTGAAGGGGGTGGGATGTAATTCAATTCAATGTTGTGTCTGTAGTGACTGGGTACACAAGAGATGTAGTGGAGCTAGAGGACCTTTGACAAGAATCATAGACTTTGAATGTGCAGTGTGCAAGGGAGATCTTGTATTAAATGACCCGCCTGTCAGTGTTGATTTCGACAGTGTAACGCTGGAGTGTGTGAAAAAGTTCTGTTACCTGGGCGATACAGTTTCCGCTGGAGGTGGCGCTGAAGCTAGCTCCATTGCTAGAGTCAGAAGTGGCTGGGGAAAGTTTAGAGAGCTGTTGCCACTCCTGACCATGAGAGGGAAGGTGTATACCTCGTGTGTTAGGAGCGCGATGACCTATGCCTCTGACGTGGCCGGTTAAAGCGGAGGATGTCAATAGAATGGAACGAAATGAGAAGAGAATGGTGAGATGGATGTGTGGGGTTAATCTTAGGGACAGGGTATCGAGCGAGGAATTGAGAAGGCGTCTGGGCATTAGGAGTATCAGTGAAGTGATGCGCACGAGCCGACTTGGTTGGTTTGGACATGTGGAGAGAATGGATGATCAGAACTGGGTGAAGAAATGCCGGACAGTGAACTTGGGGGGAGCTGCGCGTAGGGGTGGACCTAGAATGACGTAGGCATGGGTACTCCGGTCCGATCTCAAAATAAAGAACTTGACAACACAGGCGGCCCTTGACAGGACCGCCTGGAAAGCTGCCATTTAGGACGTGAGACTGTAACCACAGCTTCTGTGGACAAACAGTCTTTAAACTTGTATGTACAGTGGAGCCCCATCCTAGCTGCTAATCGGTTCTGCAGAAATAGAGCTAGGATTGAAACAGCCAAGATCGAGGCACTGTTCTTATGGGGAAAATTCAATCGGTTCCGTGCTCATGCCAAAATTTGCGTCTTTTTCTATTTTTTGCCTATGAAAACATGTTTTATTGTACACAAATTAATTTTTATGCATTAGCCTATACTGTATCATATAATACACCATAGAATAAGTTTTTAATAACTAGAAAAAAAAGGCTCAATATCTAAACAATTACCGCACTTTTTCCCAGTGTTAGGCTATGAAAACATGTTTTTTTGTCTAGGCTACATCAAGTAGCCTAGGCTACTTATGCATTGTAAATAATAATATAGACAAGGCTAAATGACAGTCCTAACCATAAATACTGTAGATTGGGGCATTGTTTCTATCATGCGAAATGTTTTAGGCCTAGCCTAGGCCTAGGTTCTAAATTCGTCCAGCCACCCCTCAAGTACCCATTTCGCCCCAAATACATCCAATAAATACATATTATGAGGAAAAGACGTATAAATACGTATTATGAGATTACTGTACTTACCACACAGATTTTATTATAAATCATTGTCATATTTAGCCTAGCCTAGGCTAACATCGTCTAGGCTAGGCATTTCAATCGCTTTCGTCCGACATGGACTGGTCTTTGCTCTGTGTTTTGAGCATAAAATTCCTTCATTGCTACCACCAGGCCAACCATCCCTACCACTAGATGTACTAGAGGTTATAATAAACGCGAGAGATAAGGGGTTCAGGCACAAAAAGGCTTGCAAACGGTTGTTTTGTCAACACAGATACTAGCTAAACTGCAAGCGTCTGCTTAGTGATGACGTCATACAAAGATGGCGGCATCTTGTGTATTTGACGATCAGATCTCGGATTCACTCGGATTTCGTCTCTAAACGGCAAGCGCCTGGCAGATTCTTTTGTTATGTTAGAACAAAATTATTCTTTTTGTTTGTTTTCTAGTTTTATGTCGAGTTTTTCGTTATTTTTGCTATTTTTTCGGGTTTCGGCTGGGATTTTGATGCGAGAATCGAGGCTTTTGGCGCGAGAATTGAAATTGGAAATATTTGGTGTGTGGTGCGAGAATTGAATCAACGAAGACCGGTGTAGCGAAAATGGGGGCTCCACTGTATGTATGTCCGCCGGGGCCATGCCCGGAATAATCTCGGGAGTTGTCAGTCATATGACTGGTCTTGTCCGGCAGCACTACTCTCGGATCCGTCTCGCCTTGCCTTGGCGCTGGGAGTGAGAGAGTCCTGTGGTGTGTCTCAGATCTTGGAGGAGGAATGTGACTCTGACTTTGGCACGGGGGGATGAGAGGTCTTGCTACCACCGCTACTGGGTTTACCCCTATGTTGGCCCCGAAACCACCTCCTTCTACCCCTGAGTTTACCGCGCCTTTGTAGGTGTCCCGGTATGAGCAGGGGTTGTGAAAGTCTTAGCTGACTGATTGAACTGTGACCACGAAAGGAACTTTTAGTTCTGAAATTTTGTTTAGCTGCCTGCTCACCCTCGAATGTAAAGATATTGGAGAAGAATAATTTTCTACCGATCTTCGTCGGAAGTCTCCTTACCAACTACACTCTTGTTTGCAGGCGGCGTTTCTTAAGGGAAGCCTGTGGTGTTAGCACCTATTTTAAGTTTGATAGAACAGTTGGTGTAACACCAGAATAAACTAGTCATTTGGCTTCTATATCCCAGGTTAAATGAAACATTCATTTTCACCCAATTTTATTAATATGTAGGCCTACATGTTCATGGCCTTAGGTACTGTATTACCAAAATATTTGTACTCTTACTCTAGTTCTAATCCCTGAGATTATTGAGTATATTGGAAACCCTATTTCATCCATAGTGTTTCACCTAAAAATTAATCCATGTTCCTGAGTAGGCTTACTTTAGCCTAAGGAACGGATTTATCATATGACCTTAATACTCGTTACATTTTGTCTCATTTCAGAGGCAGGTAGAGTCCTTAGCTAGGATACTCCCCCCTCCCCCCCACTTTGTACATCCCCAAATCAGTTTAAAACTAGACGTTCTGGCTTAATGCTACACATGTAACCCTTCAGTCCAAAAACAATTTTCCGGCGGAAGTAGGAGGCAAGGTGGGGGATGATGAGTACACAAAATAATTCGGGATTGAAAAATATGGGGAAGGCCTTAACCCTCCAGCCCCGGCTATGTATTCCATATATATTCCCCGAAACCCGGGGGTTTTGGCAGAAAAACGTCTACGCCTAGGCTACCGCATCTTTGTTATTTTGACTGCTTCCACATTCCCGCACATCCCCAAGCGTAGATGTGTTTCGTACCTGTAGAATGGCATTAAGTAGAGCTCTCTAAGTCAACTGGTTCAGTTGTGATGACGATTTCATTGGAGATAACTATGTGGCAAAAACAGCCACTTTACACTACTTTTCGCTACTTAACAATAACATACAGGCACACACGAACAAGCGACGCTCTCCTTCTTGTGGTCGGAGATGCGCGGCGTCGGTCCAGCCGGCTGTTGTTTACATGCGTCGGACGGACGCCTCACACATCAAGCTTACAGGCTTTCAAGCTGCCGGAGCCTCAGAGCCCTACCGGGTAGTGCAGGGTGTGTTTTTTATGGGTTTCTCAGAGCCCAACCGTGTCTGGAGGGTTAATAACAATATCAAGTGCCTCTCCCAAATGGCTCTTGGCCCTTTATTTCTTCTTTTCCCTTCCCTCTATCACCCAGTGCTCCAGGACAGGTAATTCACCTGTAACCAGGGTGTGTGCGAGGTTGGGGCGTAGTGGAGTAAGTACTGATTAATATATCTCTGAGCACTGCGTCCCAGATAGTTGAGAGACTGGTCTTTGGTTAGACCCCATTTCCTCAGTATAACCCCCCTGTTGGTATACATCTCTGAGTGGCCCCTTCGTTAGTGATCCCGTTGACCGGGTTGATGGGGCTGGTTGAGTGTCCCACCGAGACTCATCAACCCGTGCATCGGTTTCGTATGTACAGTAAAAGTCCGTTAATCCGACGACCGATGATTCGAATCTCCCAATAGTCCGAATTTTTCAATTTGAGGCCAAATCCGAATTCACCCGATGGTCCGAATTTCAAGAAGTCCCAAAGTCCCCTTTTTGAGGCATTAGGCCACTCAAATGACACATAATGGAGCACACACATATCATATGTTCATGAATTCACTTTAAAAGTTTACCATCGTCATTGTAGCCTATTACCTACTTCAAAACATTCAGATTAATGGTCAAAGGAAGCTACTGATATAAACGTAAACACCTTGTTCTTCTTCTTCTTCTTCCACATCGTCTGCTAGAGAGTTTGTTTTGCTCTTGAACGCATCCTTGGGACGCTCCGATGCGCTACTGACTTGCACCGCATTTTCTGCAAGCGCATTCAGTTTTGAGCTTGAAAACGCACCTTTGGACGTATTAGTCTTGAGCTTGAAAATGCACCTTTGGACGTTCCGATACGCTACTATTTATAGTTCAGTGATCGGAGCGTCCCAAGGGTGCTTTCAAGACAACAAGACAAGGGTGCTTTCAATACAATATAATATAACAGAGCACATCACAAAGGGAAAATCACAAAATGAAAATTACAAGAACCTCTCAGGGAAGTGCCGTTGTTAAGGCATTACTTCCCGAACCACATCTGATCTGATCTGATCTGATCTTCAAGAGCAAGACAAACTCGCTAGTAGACGGAAGAAGAAGAAGACGTTTATAGCAGCAGATTCCTTTGACCATTAATCTGAATGTTTTGAAGTAGGTAATAGGCTACAATGACAATGGTAAACTTTTGAAGTGATTTCATGAACATATGATATGTGTGTGTGCACCATTGTGTCATTTGGGTGGCCTAATGCCTCAATGTTTTCGTCATACACAGGTTCATAGGGGTAAAGTCCGATAATCCGAAAAATCCACTAATCCGAACGAGGGCCGGTCCGCTGCCCTTCGGATTAACGGAAGTTTACTGTATCTGTTTGTGAATGCCGGTCTGAGGAGCTCTCATGTCTCCGCCGGTAAGAAACTACACTGCCACTTCTTTCTTTCCCTGACACAGGTAAAATAACATGTTCCAGTGTAGGGTTAGTAAATTGGGGGGAATAGCCTGAGACCGCACTAGATGTGTGTCTTTATTTCTCTCTTTTCGCTGAGGATTTCTGTCTTGATTTTTATGTGTCCTCAGCTGTCTTCCTTCTTGATGAGGAGGACGTCTTATGCCGGCTCGACTTTGACTCGTCCCCAGTGGCTAATGCGGAGTCAAAGTTCGAGCGGGACCTCTTAGCCTCCTGGTCATCTGACGGGGGTTTGGTACGAGGTCTTTTTCGGTGGCGGGAGGAAGTGTCTAACGAAGAAGATCCCGGAAGGGGCGAGGTAATAACTGGACACCTTAATGAATCCTCAAGAGTTTGATCATCCAACTGGAGGGATTTATGAGCCATTGTCTTACAATATGTTACCTATTCAGATTTTAATGTGTTGAAGGATAGCCTTACATTGACTATCTCCATTGTTAATCAAGGTATTGTGGAGGGCTGACCATTTGGAGAAGCTTTTGATAACCACCGACCTCTCGAAAGGTCTAGGTAAGGGACACACTTTACACAGAGGAAGTGCCCCATAATCGCTAATCTCTGACAGCCCAGAGCTGCACAGAAAGAGAAACTTCTCTTATCCATGATTACCTCCTCACCGCCACAGAGATATTCATCTTCCTAGGTGTTTCACTTTCGAACCTGTGTGAGAATTTTTTTCAAGAATCAATGCTCATAAGGACATGCTAGGCTGGAATAATTAATATAATTATACTGTATATCTCTACGTAAAAAATAATAAAGTTTGAATAACACTTAACCCTTCCTACCCGGGCTACCTTAGGTAAGGACAGCTCGGCAGAAGGGCCGCTACCCGGCCGTCCTTACCTAAGACGGCAGCTTAACCCTTCCTACCCGGTCTGCCTTAGGTAAGGACAGCTCGAAAGAAGGGCCGCTACCCGGTATGCCTTACCTAAGGCAGCAGCTTAATAGCCTAATTAAGCTTGGTCTGAACGCCGTGCGTACGACGTATGTCAACAAACCCAAGCGTTGCGTCACTGCACCTCCGAAAACAAGAAGTAGAAGACTCTTCAATGTTATTGTTCTGACGTCAGATGAAATTAGTGTCTGAAAAGCCCCCATACTGGCAACATCTCTGCAATATTGGCTCCACTGAAATCGTCATCACAACTGAACCAGTTGACTTACAGAGCTCTACTAAATGCCAAAATACAGATTGAAAACCGCACTACGATTATAGATGAGTGGGAAAGTTCTAGCAGTGAAAATAAACATAAATACGGTAGCCTAGGCCTAGACGTTTTTCAGCCATTTCGCCCGGGTAGGGGCGACCGTCATTGGGTAAGACAGCCCGGGTAGGAAGGGTTAATAGCCTAATTAAGCTTGGTCTGAACGCCGTGCGTACGACGTATGTCAACAAACCCAAGCGTTGCGTCACCGCACCTTCGAAAACAAGAAGGAGAAGACTCTTCAATGTTATTGTTCTGACGTCAGATGAAATTAGTGTCTGAAAAGCCCCCATATTGGCAACATCTCTGCAATATTTGCTCCACTGAAATCGTCATCACAACTGAACCAGTTGACTTACAGAGCTCTACTCAACGCCAAAATACAGATTGAAAACCGAACTACAATTATAGATGAGTGGGAAAGTTCTAGCAGTGAAAATAAACATAAATACGGTAGCCTAGGCCTAGACGTTTTTCAGCCATTTCGCCCGGGTACGGGCGACCGTCCTTAGGTAAGACAGGCCGGGTAGGAAGGGTTAAACAATCTTAATTCCCCTTACGTTAAATATTCCTCAGAAATGTCATTGAGTATTGTGTAGCCTATTACGTACTACAGTAGTCCCTCGTTATCGACGGCTTTTTTATAGACGGATTTGATTATAGACTGATTGCTTTATCATAGACGGATTCGACTATCGACTGACTTTAGACTGATTCGAGTATCGACTGATATATCGACGGATTAATTGTTTATTTATATTACTCTAATATACCAACCAAAAGTGGATTAAATGATGAACAATAAGACATACAATAATAAGAAAATACACCGAAAACGAGAGCAAAAATAATTAGCCTAAAGACTTTAGGTTTTGAGTGAATCCGGATTCACCGACGATCGGGGCGTCACTTTCGACCTCCACTTTTAATGTTATATCGACGGATTAATTGTTTATTTATATTACTCTAATATACCAACCAAAAGTGGATTAAATGATGAACAATAAGACATATAATAATAAGAAAATACACCGAAAACGAGAGCAAAAATAATTAGCCTAAAGACTAGATTTTGAGTGAATCCGGATTCACCGACGATCGGAGCGTCACTTTAGTCCTCCATTTTTAATGTTGTCAATACCAGGCAGAAGCTCTAAGTCCACCCGCCTTTTACTTGCTTATTTGTGCCTGAACCTTGTATCTCTTGCGTTTATTATGGCCTCTAATGTATTCAGTGATAGACGATGTGCCTGTGTAAAGGAAACACTTAAAAGTACATAGGATAGAGACCACGGATACTGTACGTGTATGTACGGTAATGCGGTATCGACGGTTTTTGCTATCGACGGCAGTCTTAAGAACGTAACCCCCGTCGATAACGAGGGACTACTGTACTAATTTGTAAAAAAGAATAAAGTTTGAATAACTTAAACAATCTTAACCCGCTGAGACCCAGCGTCGCACGTGTTGCGTCGGCAATGTTCGATCACCAGAACCCAGCGACGCAACGTTTGCGTCCTGGCCGGTCCGGTCCTATGGCACCCCGAGGGCTCAGATTTGTATGGGAACTTTGTAAGTATCCCACGCACCCATGCCGATGGTTGAAAACTCTCAAAGTCCAACCGCGTGCGCGTAAAAACATGTTTTTTGGGGGGAATTGCCTTCAATTTTTTACTCTTGTAAAATCCGTTTTCGGGGGCTCTGTAGGACCATTTTTTGCACTTTATGACCAATTTTTTTTTTTTTTTTTTCCCTTCATTCCTAACCCATTCGCTATTGTTTCTGGAATAAAATAAAAAAAAATAAAACCTCTGGGCCCTGGTGGGACATTTATTACTAACTAGCTGGGGCTCAGCGGGTTAATTCCCTTTACTTTAAACATTCCTCCGAAATGTAATGAGTATTGTGTAGCCTATTATGTGCTACCAATTTATAAACTTCTTACCCGAGTGCAAAAACACTGACCTCATTCGTCTTGTGATACATGAATCAATCCCGGCGATCCTCGAGCGCTACACGGATTTCTGATTCTAGATCCGGCAGATAAGTCGCCAATGATAAAGCAAACAGTCGAACTGGGAGCTACAAGATCGAAAAGGGTGAGTTACTAATTTGTAAAAAAGGAATAAATTTTGAATAACTCTTAAACAATCTTAACCCCTACACCACGGAAGGGCTCTTGAACGCCCATAAAAAAACATATAACAGCTACCCGGAAGGGCTCTTGAACGCCCAGTGGTTGAAAGCCTGTGAGCTTCGTGTGCGAGGCGTCGGTCCGACGCATGTAAACAACAGCCGGCTGGACCGACGCCCCGCATCTCCGGCCACAAGAAGGAGAGCGTCGCTTGTTCGTGTGTGCCTGTATGTTGTTGTTAAGTATCGAAAAGTAGTGTAAAGTGGCTGTTTTTGCCATAAAGTTATCTCCAATGAAATCATCATCACAACTCAACCAGTTGACTTAGAGAGCTCTACTTAACGCCATTCTACAGGTAAATAACTCAGCTACGCTTGGGGATGTGCGGGAATGCGGGAAGCAGTCAGAATAACAAATATACGGTAGCCTAGCCTAGACGTTTTTCGGCCAAAACACCCGGGTTTCGGGGAATATTTATGAAATGCGTAGCCGGGGCTGGATGGTTAATTCCCCTTTCATTAAACATTCCTCCGAATTGTAATTGAGTACTGTGTAGCCTATTATGTGCTACCAATTAATAAACTTCTTACCCTAGTGCAAAAAACACCGACCTCATTCGTCTTGTGAAACATGAATCAACCCCGGCGATCTTCGAGCGCTAACACAGAGTTTTTTTGGATTCTATATCCGGCGGGTAATTCGCCCATGATAAAGCAACAGTCGAACTGGTAGCTACAAGATAAAAAAGGTAGAGTTTATTTCCCGGCGTCGCCGTGATTTGTGTGGCTATGCTTAGCCTTGATTTTGCGCGGCGATTTGTGGTTCTCCACTTTTTTTTTAAATCGGCCGGCGGAATGGTCTTCTTTTTTAAAGCCAAAAGATGTTAATTGTGGGTGGCATAAGACGTGATTACGAGGGCGGCCGTCGCCGTTATCCTTCGAAATTCGAATTATTGTTAGTAACATACTGTTACTACATACCCAAAGTAAATTCGTTTATCGACTGTGACAGTCGTGGGATATTGAATTTGTCTGTCTTAGGCCAGAAGAACACATTGTTGTTTGTTATTTTATTGGCGGCGGAATACGTGATTATGAGGGGGGAGGCTGTGCCCTTGCCCTTCTCAATTTTAATTCCTTAGTAGTCCGCCGGACCAGCCGGCGTATACTACATGTCTTCAATTCCGTAGTCGTTTGTCGGACCAGCCGGCGTATACTACATGTCTTCAGTTCCGTAGTAGTCTGCCGGACCAGCTGGCGTATACTACATGCCTAAAATAACCCAACTTGAATTCATAGTATACCCGTACACGGCGGTGAATACTGAATGTTTTTGTTTCCGGCGGGGACCCCACGGAACACCCTGAGATTTGTTTTAATGTTCAGTAGTACTGAACCATAAACATCCCGGCGGAAGGGTGACCCTTCATTTTATATATAGAGATCCCGGCGGAAGGGTGACCCTTCATTTTATATATAGAGGGATGAACAACGTTTACATACGTGGCATGGTTATTTATTAAAATAATCAATAATCAGTTATAAGACCCTTTAACCATATCTATATATGTAACCTAATGAGGCCAACTAGATGGGAGCCCTTGGTGATGATGACGTCAATGGCTCAAACCTGCGATCCAGCGTCGACCCCGCTACCTGTAGATTGCTGTGTAGAATGGCTCCGTGCCGGATTCCTCAACTAAGTGAGAAAATCCAAAGGTACTAGCCCCGAAGCATACTTGTTGCACACCCTGAAGGGACCGAGCAACAGGCCCCAGTTCACCCTAAAAGAAGCCTCATGACTAATATGTGAACTAATAGTGGGCTAGGATAAAGAAAAACAATGCATTAGGGTGACTTGCCCTATCACAACAAGAGCACTCCTTAATTAACTTAATGCTTAGACCCAGAAAATAGTCTCCAGGGCCCGTATTTAACATTCAGCCTACACCTGATCGATAATCTAACCTAACTTCAGCACTGTCATGGACAAATGAGCAAGGACTCACTATATGATGAAGTAATGTAAACAACAAGCAAACACTCTCATCAATCACTTCTCACATGTCAGCCACCTAAAACCTCACAAAGACGACCGACGTGTCATCCGACGTAAGAGACAATTCCCCACAGACCCTGACTATACACCCTTCACCAATCACCAGACAAAGCATATCATCAACAATCTCAAGCACTCACCCGCCTGTGGCCTAGACAACATAAGCAACATACACCTCAGACACCTGGGACCACAAGGCATACAAGCACTCACTAACATATCAAACTACAGCTATTCACACAACACAATACCAGACATTTGGAAGCATGGTATCATCATCACATTCCCCAAACCCAACAAAGACCCCACGCTACCCTCCTCGCACCGCCCCATCACACTCCTTTGCTCCCCCTCCAAAGTCATGGAACGCCTAGTATTACAATTAATTACACCTGACCTACCCCTAGCTCCAACACAACATGGCTTTAGGCCACTGCACTCCACAAACACTCTTCTCACAGACCTTACACAAAGAGCTTTCGACGGCATCAACTCAGCTAGACCACCACACAGATCACTATTAGCCACACTCGACATTAGTAAAGCCTTCGATGCTATCCCCCGCCACAACCTAACAAACAAAATCTACAACACAAACATGCACAACAACACAAAAAGGTGGCTGGCCAACTTCCTAGCAGGCAGATGTGCACACGTATCTTTTGCCGATCAGTCATCTAATATCAGAAACTTTCCAAACGGAGTCCCACAAGGATCCGTCCTATCGCCCGCACTCTTCAATCTGTACAAGCACGATATAACTACACCCAATACTCCCCAAATAAACTTAGCCTCCTATGCAGATGACATAACACTCACATGCACACACCATGACCCAAAAAGAGCAACAGATCTCCTTCAACCCTATCTCAACACACTACATGGCTGGTGCACTACAAACAGACTTAATCTAGCCCCAGCCAAATCCACCACAACCCTGCTCACAAGTTGGACAGGAGAACACTAATACATCCCTCAACTCACCATAAACAACACACCCCTAACACATACACACACACCCAAAATCCTAGGAGTAACATATGATACTCATATGACATTCAAACAGCACACCACAAACATTAAAAAGAAACTGACACCCAGACTTAACGCCCTCAGGTCACTTGCTCACACAAAATTTGGACACAACAAAGAAACTACCACCACAGTATATAAACAATACATAAGATCAGTGATGGAATACGCAAGCCCAGCCTGGGCTTCTAACCTAGCTGAAACACATCATAAGACCTTACAGACTATTCAAAACAAAGCCCTGAAGATCATTACAGGCTGCACAGCTACTGCACCCACAGATCACCTACATCAAGAAACCAAAATCCTCAAAGTCAAAGACCATCTGGACATGAGAGGCACTCAATTCCTGGCAGCAGCCTCCACGAACCAAGACCACCCACTTAACTACATGGCAACACACCCACAGACACCAAGAAATATCAAAACAACACCCAGCACACGGTATCACACACAATTATTGTCCTCTCTCCCTCCCTGCCCACCCCGAACCAACATCCAGAAGCAAATCCATAAGATTTAAGGAGGAATGCTCGGGGTGAACAAGATGGCGAGCGGTACCCAAGAGCAGAAGCCTGGTAAGCGCAAAGCTAGGCCAAGTTTAATTTTTACTTTTATTTATTTATTTTACTAGTTTCTTCTAGTAGTGGACCCACATCATAAGGACGAGTCCGTGAGTGGTTATTAAGAGCGTTTCGCTCACGATGTAAGGCAATCGTATTTTGAGTTCTCCTTGGGCGGGAAGTTTGAACAGCAAGCTTGGTGTTCAAAGATTGGCCATTACCTACGTAAGGCGCATCGTCAATGATGAAGGGGCCACTAATAAATAACAAAGATACGGTAGCCTAGGCGTAGACGTTTTTCGGCCAAAACCCCCGGGTTTCGCTATGGAATAGCGATGTCTGGAGGGGTTAACCTAAAATACGAATAGGGTAGCCTAGCCTAGGCCTATTCGCTGTCATGGGTGCATGAAGTTCGTTCACGTTTCCCTTCTTCTGAGGTCGCATTTATTCACTGCACGAAGTTCGTTCCCGTTTCCCTATTTAATCAACGGTGAAGTTTGTTCTCGTTTCACTTTTATTTTATTTTTATTTTTTTCCGTCGGATTTATTTCTCAGGTCGGTTTTTTGTCCTCTTTTAGATCGGACACAGCCGGACCTCGGACATTTCGGACAGGGTGTTCCCCCAATTAGTCCGAAATAGTGAGGGTTTACTGTACTCACTGTTATCTTGCGATTGGTGAAGACTAGGTCACTCTCAACCAAGTGTTTCTTGTTTGAGGTGGATAATAAAAGTGTTGTTTGGGGGATGTATTCAAGAAGCGTCCAAATGCGCAGCCGGCATACTGGTACTGTACCTATGGCTTAAGCTTGTAAAAACTCATGTAATTTCTGAGTATTGATTATTGATTAATTTTTATTGATTATTGATCAATATTGATTACAGCCCATCGGGGCTGTTCGGCCAGGCAGCCTAGGGAACGACAACAACAACAACAGTAATCACTCCCTTAACCCTTAACCAACGGTGACCTTCATATGACGGGCGAGAGATAAATGGCCTATCCTCCGGTACCCGTCATATGACGGGCGGCATTCTGAGCATATTAGGGGCTCTGAGAGAGAGAGTGCGTTTTGAGGATGATAGGCTGAGTCTGACCGCTTGGCTCCACCACTTTGCCGGTTCTATGATCACCGCCGCCTCCCTACACACACCTGGCCTCGCGATATAAGGAAAAAACTGAGGAAATTACCTTATTTAGGGTGTTTTCAGCTCCGGTTGTGCGATCACTACAGGATAACCAGTGGTCGTACAAGGATGATTCAGGTGTCATTGGAAAGCTCTATTATCGCCCTTTCACGGATACATAATTGTATTACGCTCTGGCTCTTGTTTATGCATGAAAAAGAGCATGGAATGAAGCTCGTTTTTGGTAAATATGCCCGCCTGGCAGGTAGTTGATGTTACAAACGGCCCCGTCCTTTGAGTGTTAATTGGCCTGCCATTATATGAACCTCGCCTTATCCTAGGCAGATCATGGGAGAAATAAATAAATTAAAGTTGTTGTTTATGACTTTCAAAGCATTTCGATTGCGCCAAGTTTCCTCTGTGGTGGAGGGGTGATAATTTTCCACCATCGCTTTCTCCTACGAGGCGTAGAAGACGGCTAAAGGGGATCGGGGGTGGGGGGACTGGTATTCTCCCCTTAGATAAAATCTACCAACAAAATAGGGGCGAGGGAGCGCTTTCGTGGTCCTGAACCCTAAGAATAGGAGCTTTAAATGTGTGTGGATGTATGATATGCTTGCGCTGAATGAAACAAATATGAAATGAGAGGGAGAAGTGGATTTTGGAAATGAGAAAGGTAGAAAGTCTGGAGTAGATGAGAAAGTCAATGCGAAAAAGGGAGGGGCTATTATTGTGAAGGAGAAGTTGAGAGAGTTTATAAAAGAGTGGAGAGATGTGTCATCATCATCATCATCATCAATCCGACGCCCCGCTTCCAGAGGAAGCGCCTCAAAAGGGATGGCCATGGCAGAAACTGCTTCCAGGCTCCCAGACATGTCCCAACTCGGTGCTGCTAGGAGAGTGGCGAACACAACCTTAGGTGACCTTAGGTAGGTGACTGACCCACTCCGCAGTGACATTTCCACTAAGTGGATTATGACACTTAGCTCTGAAGGAGCAGACCCAGACCAGTCCCTCACCCGGATGGCAGTTCTACCACTGTTTTGCTATTTTATTTACCCCAGTGGAGCCCTGGCTGGAAGCATACCAAGCACAGGAATTTTCTGATGATGGGAACCAGTCGGTCCACTGCTCCAGGTGGTGAGAGGTGGATAGAAAATTGGCTCAGCGACAGAAAGCAAAGAGTAGTCATAAACGGTAAGGCATCTAAATGGACCAATGTAAGTAGCGGGGTACCCCAGGGATCGGTACTAGGACCAATTCTCTTTCTAATTTGCATCAACGACATAGATGAGGGTCTCACCTGTACAATCTCAAAATTTGCTGACGATACAAAAATTGCAAATAGCGTACTGTACTCTCCAAAGAACAAGTTGACGATATGCAACACAATCTAGATAAATTGTCATGTTGGGCCCAAATTTGGCAAATGAGTTTCAATGCGGATAAATGTAAGGTACTACATATCGGATACCTAAATGAGAAAGCAAACTATTCGATTAATATAAACAGAGAAATCGATCTGGGAGTAACACTATCGAGTAACCTAAAACCGAGTCAACAATGTTCAGAAGTTGTTAAGCAGGCAAACAAAATAATTGGCTTTATAGGCAGGTCATTTGAGCATAAATCCAAAGAAGTTATCCTAACCCTTTACAATTCCTTAGTCCGCCCTCTTCTGGAATACTGCGTTCAATCCTGGTGCCCTTATTACCAAAAAGATATAAACAAGCTAGAATGAGTTCATCGTAGAGTTACCAAATGATACCTAGCCTAAAGAACAAACCATACGAAGAGCGTCTTAGAGAATTAAATCTATTTCCTTTAACCCAGCGCAGATTAAGAGGTGACTTAATTCAAGTGTTCAAAATCATCAAAGGCATCGACAATATGAACTGTAGTAAGTACTTCACTATCGACCAATCTAATTACACGCGGGGAAACGGTTGCAAAATTATTGGTATATCTTTTAACTCACACGAATCTAGGAATTTCTTCTTCAATCGAGTTGTCAACTTGTGGAATGGGCTTCCCCGAGACGTTATAGACTGCAGCACCGTTGATTTATTTAAACTCCGCCTAGACAAATATCTCGCATCAAACCCGCGACTGACTGCGTTTGTAAATGAATAACTTTATTTTATCCTCCCCTCAGTTACTAACCCATCTGTCCCCTACTAACTTCCTAATCCTGCCACAGACATTAGTTCCCTTTCCAATGTTCCCTTACCCACTCTAAACCACTGTTTGGACACTTGATCCTCAGTGTTTTGGAGGACAAGCAGCCTAGAAGGGTCACTAGACCTGTTGTTGCTTGATTTCCTTTGTACTCCTTTGTAGGTGTCATCAAGGCTAATGTGGGTGCGAATGCAGTTTAAGGGTGAAAGGTGGGTTTTTGTGAGTGCATATGGGCCAGGAAGTGAAAGGGAGTTAGAGGAGGTGGAGGGTTTTTGGGAAGATTTAAGGGATTGTTTATAAGGGTTTGAGGAAAATTAAAATGTTGTAGTTTTAGGGAACTAAATGCTAGGGTAGGAAATGAGCCTGTAGAGGGAGTCATCGGTAGGTTTGGGGTGGATGGTGCAAACTAGAATGGAGAAAGACCGATTGGTGTATGTGGAGACTAGAATGGTGTAGGTAATACATTCTTGAAAAAAAAAAAAAAAAAAACGTACACTCATCCCTCCGTTATCATGCCTAATTGGTGCCGTTAGCAGGCTGCGATAACGAAACTTAATAACTTATGGGGAAAAATACATTGGCTCCCAGGTCCAAACTTTTCGGAGGTTTCGCCCCCAGATTCGTCCAAAGTCACCTAGTACCTATTTTTCCCCCCAAATAAGCCTACATCTAATAAATCTATATCGAGAATATATAAAAATGGATATTATGAGGATATTACTTACCACATAGACTTTTTTTGAAACTATAGTCATATTTAGCATAGCCTAACTCATCGTCATGTTTCCGCGGCGGCCTTCGTCAGTCATGGTAGCCGGTATGCACACTTGACTTGACTCTGTTTTGATGGTCCCAGGCATTCAATTCCTTCATCATTACCACCACACCCAACGTCCCTATCACTGAATGCACTAGAGGCCATAATAGTCGCGAGAGATATGAGGTTCAGGCAAAAATAAGCACGTAAAAGGCGGGTGGACTTAAAGCGTCTGGCCAGTGACTTGTGTTGACAACATTAAAGATGGTTGTTGTTGTTCCCTAAGCTGCCTGGCCGAACAGCCCCGAGTCCCTGAGGAAGGCCATGGCCACGATCGGGCTTTCCCACAGAGCTCTCATTGAGTGTAGATTGTGTTGTTGGCATAAGTGGTTGTGTGATATGCAGTCTTCTATGATGTGTTTAATGGTATGGGGTGCTGTGTTACATCCCGGGCAGGCGTCGACAACGGAGTCATCCAGTCTCTTCTGATAGCTCAGGAGCGCTGGATGGTGTCCGCATCTCAGCCTGGCCAGGTGGACTCTGTCCTCGCGAGGAAGGGAGGATTCGGAAGGATGGATTTCGGGAGGTCGTGCATGCAGCTGCGTGTTGTCTGTGAGCGAGTGGATGGATCGGCGAGAGATATGAGTATGGATGTGCTTCTGGAAGTTGGTTCGGGGTGGGCAGGGAGGGAGAGAGGACAATAATTGTGTGTGATACCGTGTGCTGGGTGTTGTTTTGATATTTCTTGGTGTCTGTTGGGTGTGTTGCCATGTAGTTTAGTGGGTGGTCTTGGTTCGTGGAGGCTGCTGCCAGGAATTGAGTGCCTCTCATGTCCAGATGGTCTTTGACTTTGAGGATTTTGGTTTCTTGATGTAGGTGATCTGTGGGTGCAGTAGCTGTGCAGCCTGTAATGATCTTCAGGGCTTTGTTTTGAATAGTCTGTAAGGTCTTATGATGTGATTCAGCTAGGTTAGAAGCCCAGGCTGGGCTTGCGTATTCCATCACTGATCTTATGTATTGTTTATATACTGTGGTGGTAATTTCTTTGTTGTATCCAAATTTTGTGTGAGCAAGTGACCTGAGGGCGTTAAGTCTGGGTGTCAGTTTCTTTTTAATGTTTGTGGTGTGCTGTTTGAATGTCATATGAGTATCATATGTTACTCCTAGGATTTTGGGTGTGTGTGTATATGTTAGGGGTGTGTTGTTTATGGTGAGTTGAGGGATGTATTCGTGTTCTCCTGTCCAGCTTGTGAGCAGGGTTACGGTGGATTTGGCTGGGGCTAGATTAAGTCTGTTTGTAGTGCACCAGCCATTAAAGATGGTAACTTGCGCAAGTGAATCTCGGATTTTTGATTCACCGGATTCACCTTGACAATAGCATTTTTTTGGAGTTCAGTTCACCTGTTTGTTTGTGTTTTATAGGTTGATGTCGAGTCTTTCATTATTTTTGCTCCACTGTATGATGAATAAAGATAAGAACGGGAAAAAAACCAGCCAATAAGAGCCCCATCTCGCTCTGACGTCAAGCCAATCAGCTGCTGAATCACGCCACGATTGGTGGTGACGTAGACAGGCGGGATTTTCGAGTTCTCCTGGCAATGAGGGACCACGATAACGGAGGGATAAGTGTATACACAAGTACACATGGCATAGACTTGTGAGGGGAGTGATTGTAGAGAGGGCATTGATCGATTATGTGTTAGTGACAAGGGAAAGATATGTAGACTGCTGGATGTGAATGTGCTGAGAGGAGAGGCGGAGGGTATGTCTGATCATTACCTGGTGGAGGAAAAGCTGAAGTTAGAAGTTACTGGAGAATGCGAGACAAGCGTGAAGTAAGATAGATAATAAAAGTTAGTGAGTTAGAGAAAAGTACAAAAGAGAGGGAGTACAAGGAAAGACTAAGTGAAAAATGGATGGGAGTGAGAGAAATAGAGGAGAGGATGAATGGAAACAGTTTAACTCAATGACTGCGGGCTGTTATATAAAAAAATATGGTCTCGCTGCGGCACAATTGCCGAATTTCTGCCTTGAACTAGGCCTGGGAGGCAGACGAGCGAGTATAAGCAGCGCGGAACGGTCCTATCCATAGCCCCCCGTGTCTGGGCGATCACTAGTGGCAGTGGGAGAGATCTCCAACTCCCTTATAGACTTGGGGATAGCGAAAACCTCTCAAACTCGCTATTTTTTACCGATTTAGCGTGCAATATTGTTGCACGGCAACCAGTGGTCGTACAGACATGATTCAGATGCCACTCGAAAGGTCTATTCTTCTGCTCTTGTTTATACATGAAAATGTGCAGGAAAGGAAGGATACTTTTAGTCCAAAACACCCGTATGGCACAGCGGTGACCAAGCAATTGTCATATGACAAGTGCCGCAGTCATTGCGTTATGGAAGGAGTGAAAGTAAGCGCAGAGGAAGTTTTTGGTAAAAGGAAAGTAGGAGGCAGAGGTATCAGGAAGGGAAGTGAGTGGTGGAATGATACGGTGAGAAAGGCAGTTGAGGAAAAGACAGGTTTGAGTGGGTTTTACAGGATTGTAGTATTGAGGTATGGGAAAGGAACAAGGAGAAAAGGAGAGAGGCGAAACGGAAGATAAGAGAAGCGAAGAAAATTGCAAATGAAAGGTGGGGTCAAAGGTTGAGTGAGAATTTTGAGGAACAAAAGATGATTGGGTTCTAGTCATGTGGTGATGGGCTGGTCTATCAGAGTGAGAACGGAGCGATCTCTGCCATACCCATAGCTTACTCTGACTGTGCCTTTTACTTATATATTTTCTAGATCTCAAGTGACGGCATCTCATCCGTGGATTGACCTCCCAATCTACCAAGATTGGAAGCCAAAGTGTCACATTTTTCCTTTGCCCCTCAACTTTCTCTTCATAATTGCTGAGGGGCACAGGGCCCTGGGTGGGACTTTGGTTTCCCGGGCGTTTCCGCACCCTCCTCAGCTCCCCGCCATGGAGTGGCTTCGGTCACCCAGGCTTTATTGTGGTTGGCAGGAAGGGTTCTGTGGGGGTGCTCGGTTATGGCCTTGGCCTTGTTCGGCCAGGCAGCTTGGGGAACAACAACAACAACAAAAGATGATGTTCTGGAAGGAGGTAAATAGAGTAAGGAAAGGAGGACAAAAGAGGGAAGAGTCGGCGAAAAATAAAAATAGAGAGTTACTAGTGGAAGGAGTGCAAGTGAGGAAAAGACATGCCGAGTATTTTTAATCTTTGCTAAATTCACATTATCACCAACCCACCAATTAACTTACAAATAAACCTAATTAATGAAATCAATGAAACTAATGAATACATGTGACACTACAAGGTTTCGAACCTAGGATATTCACACCAAAATTCTGCGCACTAACCATTACGCTATGAAGACAGTTACCCACTAAGCACCAGCTAATTAAAAATAAAAGTACAGTACACCCCAGGACCAGCAGGTTGTAATATATATATATATATATATATATATATATATATATATATATATATATATATATATATATATTTATATTTTTTTTTTTTTTTTTTTTTTTTTTTTTTTTTTTTTTCTTCCAGAAAACACCTGGAATAGGTTAGAAATGAAGGAAAAACCACAAAAAAGATCCCCTAGGTCATTAAGGGGTCTTACGGAGCGCCCGAAAGTCGGAATTACAAGAGGGGAAATGGGTAGGCAAAAACAAGTTTTTGTGCGCTCTCGCGCACGCGGCATTGTTGCATGGGATACTTACGCAGTTCCTATACAAATCTGAGCCCTCTCGGTGCCATAGGACCGGAGTAATTAATCGTGACGCACCTTCTGCGGCACTGGGGTTTAGGGTTACATATATTAAGGTGCATCGCTGGTCCTCAATGGGTTAAAGATTTATGCACAAGCCTACGATATATTATACATTCTTGAATACTGGATATTTATCTAAGCATGTACATATACCCAACTGCACTATGATAGCCTATTGATACACAAATGAAAAGGGTAATTGATGGGGCACTTAACCAAAAGGGAAGGCCTCGCTAGGAATTACTCCTGAACCTGAAGAAAATCACAGTATCACCAACCCACCAATTAACTTACAAATAAACCTTATTAACGCCCTCAGACAGGATATTATATTAACTTACTGACGGGTTGGCAGACCGCCCGGTACAGTAAACTTCCGTTAATCCGAAGGGCAGCGGACCGGCCCTCGTTCGGATTAGTGTATTTTTCGGATTATCGGACTTTACCCCTATGAACCTGTGTATTAACCCCTAACTGTCGGCGCGCAACATAAGTCGAGTATAATAAATCTGGACTATCTGGCGGCGCGCGACATAGGTCGTGTGGCAATTTCAGCACGTAATGTTGCTGAGAGAGAGAGACAAGTGGTGGCAGGAGAGTAGCGAGCGTATGACTGCTCCAGACCACCGCGGCGAACCTACTGACACGAATCCCACCTCCTCCCTCCCTCTCTCACTCGCTACATACTGAATTGTATGGGGAAAGTACCGAATTACATACTTTTTGCACTCGTGTTGCGCGGTTGTTGCAAGAAAACTAGCGGTCATAAAAGGATCGTTGTGGTGTCATTGGAAAGCTCTGTTTATGCCCTTTCAGGGATAGATACTTGTTTTACGCTCTGGGTCTTATTTAGGCATGAAAATGATCACGTAAACAGCCCTATTTTGGCTAAAAACACCACGCTGGTGGCTACATATTTTATACTGCCTAGGCCGCTCTTTAGGTGTTAATGGCCTGACGAAAACATTGAGGCATTAGGCCACCCAAATGACACACACACATATCATATGTTCATGAAATCACTTCAAAAGTTTACCATTGTCATTGTAGCCTATTACCTACTTCAAAACATTCAGATTAATGGTCAAAGGAATCTGCTGATATAAACGTAAACACCATATGTCCGCATCGTCTACTAGCGAGTTTGTCTTGCTCTTGAAGATCAGATCAGATGTGGTTCGGGAAGTAATGCCTTAACAACGGCACTTCCCTGAGAGGTTCTTGTAATTTTCCTTTTGTGATTTTCCTTTTGTGACGTGCTCTGTTATATTATATTGTATTGAAAGCACCCTTGTCTTGTTGTCTTGAAAGCACCCTTGGGACGCTCCGATCACTGAACTATAAATAGTAGCGTATCGGAAAGTCCAAAGGTGCGTTTTCAAGCTCAAGACTGAATGCACTTGCAGAAAATGCGGTGCAAGCCAGTAGCGCATCGGAGCGTTCCAAGGATGCGTTCAAGAGCAAAACAAACTCTCTAGCAGACGATGTGGTGTTTACGTTTATATCAGTAGCTTCCTTTGACCATTAATCTGAATGTTTTGAAGTAGGTAATAGGCTACAATGACAATGGTAAACTTTTAAAGTGAATTCATGAACATATGATATGTGTGTGCTCCATTATGTGTCATTTGAGTGGACTAATGCCTCAAAAAGGGGACTTTGGGACTTCTTGAAATTCGGACCATCGGGTGAATTCGGATTTGGCCTCAAATTGAAAAATTCGGACTATTGGGAGATTCTAATCATAGGTCGTTGGATTAAAGGACTTTTACTGTATTTCCCCTACAACAGTCTTTCTGACACTGAGGGACCGTTAGAAGTCGGAGGAATTTTTGGGTTGCCATCTATCGACAGATTATGATCTAACTTACCTAACTTACTGAGCTCAAAATGACGCAGAAGCGTCATATAACTTATTATTGAGCTATTTACCTAGGCTCATATGACCCGGCAGCTTCATTTGATAGTTTTGGGCGGAACCGTCATATGAGACGGAAAGGGTTAATTAAATCAATGAAACTAATGAATACATGTGGCCCTAAAAGGATTCAAATGTATGATACTCACACCAAAATTCCGCACACTAACCATTACGCTATCAAGATAGTTGAAGGTTTATGCACAAGCCTACGATATATTATCCATTCTTGAATACTGGATATTAATCTAAGCATGTACAATTGGTCAAAGTTCCAGCTGACCCACCCTCGCTCTGGGGCTCGCAGAATTATCTGGCAATACTGGTGTAGGAAGGAGGTGTGTCTTACAAAGATTGGGATTGGTAGATCTGATTTCGGCTATATCATTGTTAGAACATAATACTAAACAAGGGAAAGTAAGCCTATCTCAAATAAAAATGCATACATCGCTATGTATGATCCCGAACATTCACCCAAAGTTCGTAGATTTGCTTAAATATTCAAGTTATTATATACACTGATTGGCAACTACACCAGTATTGCCAGCTAATTCTGCGAGCCCCAGAGCGAGGGTGGGTCAGCTGGAACTTTGACCAACTGTACATATACTCAACTGCACTATGATAGCCTAATGATTACACAAATGGAAGGGGTATTTGATGGGGCACTTAACCACAAGGGAAGGCCTCGCTAGGAATTACTCCTAAACCTGAATAAATTGACATTATCACCAACCCACCAATTAACTTACAAATAAACCTTATTATTGAAATCAATGAAACTAATTAATACATGTGGCACTCCAAGGATTCAAACATAGGATACTCGCACCGAAATTCTGCACACTAACCATTACGCTATCAAGACAGTTAAAGGTTTATGCACAAGCCTACGATATATTATCCATTCTCGAATACTGGATATTATCATGTACATACGTGTATACCCAACTGCACTATGATAGCCTAATGATTACACAAATGGAAGGGGTAATTGATGAGGCACTAAGCCACAAGGGAAGGCCTCGCTAGGAATTACTCCTGAACCTGAATAAATTCACATTGTCACCAGCCCACAAATAAACTTAAAAAAAAAAAAAAAATAATGAAATCAATGAAACAAATGAAATGTAAGAGATAGAAGGGAAGCAGTGGTTGGTGGAGATAGGTTACCCAGGCCACCCAGGTGGCAGGGAATTAATGAAAGGATTGGGAAAAATTGAGCAGTGGAAATGAATTAGTTAAGAAGTGCGTGCGGAGTTACATGGAGGGATAAACAGACTAATGAGGAAGTAAGAAGGAGGTAGATGTGGTGGAAAGTGTGAAAAGGAATAACTTGAGATGGTTCGGCCATATGGAACATATGGAAAGCGAGAGAATGACTAAGAGGGTGTACGAGAGCGAGGTGGAGGGACAGAGAGGGAGAGGTAGACCGAAAGAGAGGTGGAAGGATGGAGTGAGGAAGTATATGAACGAAGGCGGTGCTGGTTGGGGGGAGGGGCGTCGACTGACTGAGGACAGAGGTGCATGGGGGCGGTTCGTTCGTGGCCACCCCTTCGGGGATCGCGGCGTCAGGCAATAGATAGATAGATAAATTGGGAAAAATGAGGTGAAAGAAGCAGTGAGACAAATGAGAGCAAGAAAAGCAGAAGGTGTGGATGGTATTGCTGTGGAGTTTATTAAGAAGGGTGGAGATATGATAATAGATTGGCTGGTGAGACTATTCAATGTGTGCTTTGTTGTGTCAATGGTACCACTAGACTGGAGGAGTGCATGTATTGTGCCGTTGTACAAGGGGAAGGGAGACCGGCAGGAGTGTTCAAGTTATAGAGGTATTAGTTTATTATCAGATGTTGGAAAGCTGTATGGCAGTGTGTTGATAGAGAGGATAATAAAGGGTACAGAAGGTGCAATTGGAGAAGAGCAGTGCGGTTTTAGGAGGAGAAGAGTGTGTGTGGATCAGATTTTTGCAGTAAGACAGCTATGCGAGAAACATTTAGAAAAGAATAAGGATATATTTTGGGCTTTTATAGATTTGGAGAAGATGTATGATCATGTGGATCGAGAAGCAATGTGGAAGGTGCTAAGGATTTATGAAATTGGGGGAAATTTGTTAAGAGCAGTCAAGAGTTTTTATGAAGAGAGCAGAGCGTGTGTTAGAATAGGAAATAATAAGTCAAGTGAATGGTTTGAGGTAAATGTAGGTCTGCGACATGGTTGTGTAATGTCACGGTGGTTGTTTAACCCTCGGAATCCGGGAGGCCTCATATTAGGCAAAAACAAATATTGGCAGGAATCCGGGAGGCCTCATATGAGGCAAAATGCGCGGCTAAAATCATCATAACACGGCAACCACGTGTCGTATCGATGTCATCTTAACGGTATTCTACAGACAACAAAGAGTTCTACAATTTGCAAAAATATTGACTGCTCTAGGTGGTCTCAATCAGTAGTTACTGAATTATTAAGTTTGCCTGTACCAAAAGGGACCCTTACACAGCGATCGGGATTATATGAGGCCTCCCGGATTTTGTGGGTTATTGTATATATGGATGGTGTGGTGAGGAAGGTGAAGGTGGGAACTATGGGTAGAGGATTGGGTTTAGTAGAAAAGAGTGGTAGAGATTGGGAGTTGAACCAGTTGTTGTTTGCTGATAACGCAGCGTTGGTGCCGGATTCTGAGGAGAAACTGCAGTGAGGAGTCGGAGAGTTTGGTGTGGTATGTGGGAGGAGGAAGCTGAGGGTGAACGTCAATAAGAGTTAAGTGATGGTGTGTAATAGAGATACTTGTAGGGTGAATCTAGATATGCAGCTGGATGGGGAAGTACTGGAACAAACAGTAATGTATGGGACTGAGACATGGGCTCTGTAGGCAAGGGAGAGAAGAAAGCTGGATGTGATGGAGATAACCTGCTTGAGGAGTATGTGTGGAGTGACTCGTAGAGACAGATTGAGGAATGAAGAGATACGTAGGAGAGTGGGGCAGCAGGAACATTTGTCAGTCAGAATGGACAGAAGGGTGCTATGCTGGTATGGATATGTTGAGCGAATGGAAGATGAAGGGCTTACAAAGAGAATATGTGAGTCAGATCCAAGGGGAGGTAGAGGGGTAGGAAGACCTCCATTGAGATGGAGAAAATGTGTAGAACAAGCGTTGGAAGATAGAGGAATGACTATAGATCAGGCAAGAGAAGTGGTATTAAATAGGAATGAATGGAGAATGATAGTGAATAGATAAGTGAAAACACAGTAGTTTGGGAGAGGGGGTCGGGCGCCAGTTGGACTAGATAATAGTCCGTCAGGCGCCTGGCCCGGGGAGCCGGTTGTTGTTATTGCTGTTCCCCAGGCTGTCTGACCGAACAGCCCCAAGGTCCCAAGCAAGGCCAAGGCCATAAACGAGCGCCCCCACAAAACCCTCCCTGCTTACTACTGTACTAATAAAGCCCGGGTGACCGAAGCCACTCCAAGGCAGGGAGCTGAGGAGGGTGTGGAAACACCCAGGAAACCAAAGCCCCACCCAAGGCCCTGTACCCCTCAGCAATTATGAAGTGAAGGTTGAGGGGCAAAGGAAAAATGTGACGCTTTGGCTCTCAATCTAGGGAGATCAATCCACGGAAAAGACGTCGTCACTTGAGATCTAGAAGTTATATAAGTAAAAGGAACAGTCAGAGTAAGTTATGGGCATGGCAGAGATTGCTCAGCTCTCACTCTGATAGACCAGCCCATCACCACATGACTAGAACCCAATCCTCTCAGCATCAGCTAGGAAAGGCTCTAGAAAGCCACCTTTGGCGGGGGGATAGCTCCCCTATTTCACCTCCTTCCAAGGTTGGGCACCCGCCACAATCCACCACATAGGGTGTACATTACTACATGAGCAAGTTAATCTGTTGCCAAGCAAACTACAGTCCATCCTCCAAATTTGCGAGATTATGGGCGACATAATATTATATTTTCACTACTTACATTGCACCTAAATAAGTCTGCCCTACTTAAGCTGCACTTCCAAGATATTTTCTAAGCCTATCTTTTGGTTGCACCCCGTTATGACTTCACACGCACCGTTACTGTACTAGCATCTTTGCTAACCTATCAAATTTACTTTGTGAAAATTTAATTGAATCCTTATTATTTTCTTACAATATACAGTACCGGTATTTCATTGACTTCGATAAAAATATTTGCATTTCATCAATCATCTTTAGCAATATGTCCCATTAACATGTCTGAAATATACTATGGACTGATTTATCAATAGGGTAAGACGGGGTAATTTCGCCGAAAATCGCGTATTTTGACGAATAGAAACTGCCACAAATGGAATTTTTAAATTTTTTATTTTGTATCTATACATTCAGCCTTTCTGCTATAGATGCCCAAAAAACGAAAAAAAATATATAATGTTTTGGTCATGCTGCCGAATTTTTGAAAAAAGTCACTCCTGCGGCGAAATTACCCCGCCCGGCGCGGTAATTTCGCCGCGACCTATTTTACGCATCATCTAGCTAGTAAACTAGATAACATTATATGATTAATGGCCAGACAAAACACTAGCGCGCAGGTAAAAGTAATGAAAACGTTCACAAACCCAAACTGACACTAAACATGCCAATAGAAAAACACACACAACTGAACAGGGCGGGCAGAGATGCAGGTGTGTCACACGTGTAGGCCTAGGTGCCACTGTGTCTAGTGCGGGTATGGACGTGTCTAGTGCGGGTGTGGAGTTGTGGACATGTAGTGCGGGTGTGGACGTGTCTAGTGCGGTTGTGGACGTATTTATTAGGCCTACGGTTGTGGAAGTATTTAGTGCAGGTGTGGACATGTCTCGTGTGGGTGCGGCATGTAGGTTGCTAGTACAAAGTACCAGGCAGCAGCTGACGGCTACTGCCAACACTGTGTCACACGCAAACATACAAACAAACAAACACACATACAAACCACCCACAAACACCCCCACACACACCTGACCATACCGTCAGACGCGCCGCTAGCCCCGGCTCCAGGCCCCGCGAAACTGCAACAAAACCTAAGCCAAACTAGATCTACAACCTAAGCCAAACTAGCTATACAACCTAAACCAAGCTTGCTCTACAACCTAAACCAAAACTGCTCTACAACCTAAACCAAAACTGCTCTACAACCTAAGCCAAACTGCAGCCGAATCCATGCAATAGTTTCGGAGATATCGGCGTTTGAATGCAAATTATTAGCGCCGCGGCGAAATTACCCCGTCTTACCCTATATACTGTATATGTATTGCCAGATACCTTGGTCTTTGAAGGCATGGCCACGAGGGAATCTTCTCCATGCTCCTTTGTCACTCGTCAGCTGGCACCCCTTTGCCCATCCAACACCACTTCCACTCATTTACCTCTCAATGCCATCCCTCCACCTCCACCTCCGGGTGGATGGGACTCGATAGCCTTGGCGGGCAACCCTTCTAGGGGAATAAACCCTAAACAAATTACCGATGGGCGACACGCTAATCGGTGCCACTTACACGTGGCGATCTTTGTAACAGATAACAGATGCGACCTCGCAAATTTCAAACAACGAAGTTTATGGGAATAATTACTTATGGGCGGCACCCGCCGAATTTCCGTATTAATTAGTACATTTATATCGGTTATGGGACACATTTATACATACAGTAATCGCCCCCATATAAGACCTGTCATTATCCGAACCTCGCTAATACCCGGACAGGCCATGGGATATATAAATAAATAAAGTAAAGTTGTTTATGACTTTCAAAGCATTTTGATTTGAAGCGCCAAGATTCTGAGTGACCGAAATTGCCGATATAGGCCTACAATAATTTACTTATCATTACAGCACTTATTATATCTTATAAACATAATAGTAGGTAGCCAACTTACCATAATACTAAATTATATTTCATAATAAACTTATATAAACCGAGTAATCTTGGCCAAACCGATACGCGTGTGGTTTTGTTTACCGCCGGTTTACTAAAGTGCCACCATTATTGATTTTCTTCTAGCCGACTCGAGCAGGAGTTTAACCCTCCAGCCCCGGCTATTGTATTATATAATTTCCCCAAAACCCGGGGGTTTTGGCCGAAAAACGTCTACGCCTAGGCTACCGTATTATTGTTATTTTGACTGCTTCCGCATTCCCGCGCATCCCCAAGCGTATATGTGTTTCGTACCTGTAGAATGGCGTTAAGTAGAGCTCTCTAAGTCAACTGGTTCAGTTGTGATGACAATTTCATTGGAGATAACTTTGTGGCAAAAACAGCCACTTTACACTACTTTTCGCTACTTAACAATAACATACAGGCACACACGAACAAGCGACGCACTCCTTCTTGTGGTCGGAGATGCGCGGCGTCGGTCCAGCCGGCTGTTTGTTTACATGCGTCGGACGGATGCCTCGCACACCAAGCTTACAGGCTTTCAAGCTCATGGGTTTCTCAGAGCCCTACCGGGTAGCGCGGGGGGTGTTTGTTATGGGTGCCTCAGAGCCCTACCGGGTCTGGAGGGTTAAACCCGAAACATATTAGAAATATAAATATAAATATAAATAGTTGTAAATGATAAGAAAACATTAAAAGGATGTGTCAGTTACCTTAAATAAAGTGTTTGTTGGCTTAATTGACTTGACGTTTGGGTTCCGAGGCTAGGCTAGGGACCCCTACTGGGCCTCACCGCCTCTCTCTCCCCCACCCCGCTAGTCCTCTTCAGCCAACACAGCCGCCGCACTTATCATCCGCCGCTTCTTCCTCGCAAATGTGGATTAGGGGGTTGCAAATTTAGAGGAAATGGCGGATTTCCCTTATAATTCTACGGGCTGGTTCGCACATGTAGAATCGACCTCGCAAATATGGAATATTATATTTTTTCCAATTTTGACCAGCCCCTCGCAAATGTGGAGGATCGCATATTTCAAACTCGCATATTTGGAGGATGGGCTGTAATTGCACACATAAACAACGCACTTATCGTCACGTTCAAGGAATTATTCAAGTTGGGAAGTCCGGAACGTTCTGGTAAATTTGACTCAACTCTGCATGAATAAAGAAACTACAATTAGTGTCAAAATGTTCTATCAAAATCAAATTTGCATTAACATTAAGAATAGTACAAAATACAAATAGCACTAACGATAGTGCTATCGGGTAGGTACCTGTAAGCATAGCATGCCTCAGTAGGTACCCTACTTACCATAATACTAAATTATATTTCATAATAAACTGTAAGAGAGTATGGGTCTGTGGGTTCTAGGATTGTGTGGGTGAGAATGAAAGTAGGAATACAAACGTGGGTGATTGTGTGTGTGTATACCCCGACAGAGGATACACTTGAAATAAAGAAAGAGGAGTTCTGGATGAATGTGGAGGCGTGCCTGGAAAAGTTTGACAAGAACGAAAGAATATTTCTGATTGGGGATATGAATGGTAAGGTGGGTGATAGGAAAGTTGTGGGAGGGTGGGGGGTACCATCAGAGGTGAATGGGAATGGTAGTGCACTTGTGGACGTATGTGTGGGGAGGAGGCTGTGGATAGCCAACACCTTCTTCCGACACAGAATGATCCACAGGTACACTTGGAAACGGATGTTGACGATGAAGGATAAGACAGTGGTCGAACGAAAGTCATTGATTGATTATGTATGTGTGGATGAACGAATGAAGAAATCTGTGATGGATGCTAGGGTGTATAGGGGTATTGGAGGGGGTCTGTCTGATCATTATGTAGTAGTAGCTAAGGTTAGGATACAAAAGAAGTGGGTGAGGAGAGCTGGAGGGAGGCGAGAGGAAGGTGGAGAGGTTACAGGAGGAGGAAATCAGGGAAGAGTACAGTACAGTAGAAAGACGACTAGGTGGGTTCGACCTGGAAGTTATGGAGGAAGTGGAGGAGATGAGCAAGGTGTTTAAGGAAGAGATCTGTGCAGCATGTGAGGAGGTGTACGGAGTGAAGAGAAGAGGGAGGGGAGTGAAGGTACAGTATGGTGGACAGAAGAGGTAAAAATAGCTGTGGAAGAAAAGAAGAAAGCATATAGAGAGTGGTTGGGTAGTAGAGGGAATGAAAATTTTGAGAGACAGAAACGAGCGAGGTAGAGAGTAAGAGGGTGGTGAAGAGAGTAGTGAAGGAAAGCAAGAGAAGAGTAGATGAGGAATTTGGAAGGAATCTGAGTGTAAAATGGAGGGAGAGTAAGAAACTGTTCTGGAAAGAAGTCAAGAAAGTTAGGGAAGGTAGCAAGGGAAACAGTAAGGGTGTGAAAGATAAGAATGGGAGAATGCTAGCCGAGAAGCAAGAGAGAGTCGAAAGATGGAGGGAGTACTTCAATGAGTTGCTAAATGTAAGGAATGAAGAGCCAGCAAACATAGTTGGATATGGTATGGGAGGGAGAAGAAGAGAAGTAGTGGAGGAGGAGGTGGGGATCAGGAGGTCAGAAGTGTGGGAAGCCATGAAAAGAGTGAAGTTGGGGAAAGCACCAGGAACAGATGGAGTGTGTGGGGAAATGTTGAGGTATGGTGGTGAGATAGTGATCGAATGGGTATGGAAAATGTGCAAACTAGCATGGGAGAAGGGGAGTGCACCCGATGACTGGAAGACTGGCATAATAGTCCCCCTATATAAGGGCAAAGGGGAAAGAGGAGTGTGTGGTAACCACCGAGGAATATGTCTTCTAAGCGTAGTAGGGAAGGTATACAGTAGGGTAGTGATTGAGAGAGTGATAGTGAGAACGGAGAAATGGATAGGCGACGAGCAGGGAGGTTTTTAGGAAGGGAAGAGGATGTGTAGATCAGATTTTTACCCTGAATTGTGTTGTGGAGAAATATCTGGAGAAGAAATAAAAGGTGTATGTTGCCTTTATGGACTTGGAGAAGGCCTATGAGAGTGGATAGAGAAGGTTTGTGGAAAGTACTTAGAATATACGGAGTAGATGGCAAGTTGCTGAAAGCAGTGAAGAGCATGTATGAGGGTGCAAAGGCGGCAGTACGTGTGGAGAGTGAGCAGAGCGAGTTCTTTGACCTGAATGTTGGTTTGAAACAGGGTTGTGTGACGTCCCCATGGTTGTTTACTGTATATATGGATGGAGTCATGAAAGAAATACTATCAAGAGCAGTGGATGTTGGTGTATTGCTGAAAAGGGAGGGAAATGAGTGGAAGCTACCTATACTGCTGTTTGCGGATGATACAGTTCTGATGAGTGATAATGAATGGGAGTTGCAGGGTCTGGTAAATGAGTTTGGAACAGTGCGAAAAACGGAATTTGAAGGTATATGCGGGGAAGAGCAAGGTTATGGTCTTCGAAAGGGGTGAAGTCACAGAGTGTGAGGTGAAGCTGAACGGTCAGGCTATGGAGATCGTCAGCTCTTTTAAGTATCTGGGCAGTGTGTTGAGTAAAGATGGGACTATGGATGAAGAAGTGCGGGAGAGGGTACAACAGGGGAAGAGGGTTGTAGGAATGCTGAAAGCAGTAACAAGAAATAGGGTGGTCAGTATGGAAGTGAAGAAGTCCTTGCATGACAGTGTGGTAATCCCGACACTGACTTACGGAAGTGAAGCATGGACGTTGGTTGAGAGACTCAAACCAAGAGTGAGATCAGTGGAAATGAATTACTTAAGAAGTGCGTGCGGAGTTACATGGAGGGATAGACAGACTAATGAAGAAGTAAGAAGGAGGTGTGGTGTGGAGGTAGATGTGCTGGAAAGTGTGAAAAGGAACAACTTGAGATGGTTCGGCCATATGGAACGTATGGAAAGCAAGAGAATGACTAAGAGGGTGTACGAGAGCGAGGTGGAGGGACAGAGAGGGAGAGGTAGACCGAAGGAGAGGTGGAAGGATGGAGTGAGGAAGTATATGGACGAAGGCGGTGTTGGTTGGGGGGAGGGGCGTCGACTGACTGAGGACAGAGGTGCATGGAGGCGGTTTGTTCGTGGCCACCCCTTTGGGGATCACGGCGTCGGGCAATAGATAGATAGATAGATAGATAATAAACTTATATAAACCGAGTAATCTCGGCCAAACCGATACGTGTGTTTTTTGTTTACTGCCGGTATACTAATGTGCCACTATTATAAAAAAAATCTAGCTGAGTCGAGACTCGAGCGTGAGTCTAAACCCGAAACATTTCTGCCACTTTCGTGTATGTAAAAAAATAGAATCTTACATAAACTAAGCAATATGACATATGATCCAAAATTAGGAAACACTTCTATTTAAACTTCTGACAAGACAAACTGCCAAGGCCCAGTCTATTGTTATCCCTCAAACAGCACTGGTATAGGCTAATGGCGATGTTGTCTATCACCGATGTTTTTGCCTTCGTAATTATCCTAGCCAACGTAATAATACTGACAAATAACTAGTTAAATGACTAATAACCTAATAACAATGACAAGTAAATTGTTAAATGACTAATATTTGTAGTCCCAATTCATAAATGTTGTGTATCCGGAAACTTCCTGGTAACGAATTGGCCATGGCCCATATAGGCGGATATGGGGGTGATCACTGTATATTGATTACCGGTATTGATTTATTTCACCATTGCAACCATTCTTGTTTCACTAAACAGTGCTGTCATGTATTGAATCAGACTGCCAAAAATTATCGATTGATTGACTTCGGGTGTGTTGCAAGCACGAGTCAGCTGACTGACTATGTGTGTGTATTGTTTTGAGTTTCGTGTACCGCTCGCCATGACAACAAAGCTTTCTCTTGCGCAATTTGATATGGGTTTAAGCCATGTAATAGCCAATTGCCTTCCAGCAAGCCACCTGGGCTGTACGGTTCGATCTCGATATGACCTTCCAGAGGGTTAGGCCTACTTGAGTTAAGATATGTAGATCTATCATTCTTTGACTATTTCTATGTATTATATTCCTTATGTTTTTGAGGGAACAGGAGAAATGTTTTGAAATTTTTATAATCCTACAATACTACTTGTTTCTCTGCAGGTGGAGTTTGCCAAGGAGCCAGAGGCCCATCCTAAGTACCGGCGGGAGTGGAAGGCCTTCTGGGAGCATCGTTGTCAGGAGCTGCAGGATGCAGGTCATGATGCCACACACCACGACTTCAAGTCTGAGTGGGCCGTATTCTGGCACCACCGTATGAAAGATCTTATGGATATTGACTACAAGAGTAGGCGGGATGATCTACTTCAAAAGTTTAAATTGGAAAGAGACCCGGACTTGGATACAGCTGCCGTGAATGAACAGAGTGCTCCTTGGATGCAGAGTAACAAGGATCGAGAGATAATTAGTCGAATTGATAGATCACCGAGCCCTTGGGAGAATGATGCAGGTGTATCGAAGGCAACTAATCCTTCGCCTCCTAAAGAAGCCATTATTGAAAAATCGCAACCGGAAGTGAGCAGAAAATGTGGTCCTTCAATTGCAAAAATATATGAGGAGCAATTTTCTGTTATAGGAACTTTGAAATTACTAAATGAGTTGGAAGACCAGCTAGGATCCTTTGGCCCAGCAATCTCTAATCTTCTTGACAAGGCAATTGCTTACAGTGAGAGAGGGGAAGATCCAATGGAACTTTTTAAAGACCCAGATAACCTGGTTCTTGTTAGATATGCTCGTGAGAAACTTTCATCTCAGATCTCTGCAGGAATATTGGGAGTTAGTGCACTTGTTCATACTCAGATGACGGTAGAAAGAGCAATGTGGCTTCAGACTCAGGGTGAAAGAATGTCCAATGAGGGTAAGTATTTGGGCTTAGATATAACCAGCATTGCCAGAGAAACCTTAGGTAGAGACACAATTCAGATTGCAAACTTCATCGCTCAGCATTTGCTACGTGTTGGTAAATCGAATGCAAGTGAAGATGATTTGCAAAACATACTATTTGCCGTTTCAGCAGCCCACACAAAAATGCTTGTAGAACAGGCTACTAAATCAGGCAAGAATGTAGCATCTGATGTTGTGAAAGCTGCAGTTGGTTACATGAGGACTCCTGGAACAGTTGATTCTCCTATTGTTGCTGCTTCACCTATTACTACTGGTCCTCCCCACACACTGCCTCCACCCAGACCAGTACCCCCACAGTCACTACCCCCGTCATCAGTTCCTCAGCAACAAATCCCACAAAGCTCTACGCAACCTTCGCCATCAGCTCCACCAGGTGAAACCATTCCATGTCAGACTAAAGAACCTGAAGATACAAACATCAAGCCTACTGGTTTAGCTCTTCTGCAAAATGCTTATGAAGATAAACGTATAGTAAACATGGAAAAATTATCTTTAGATGACTTGAAATCACTACTAGCAAATTTCCGTTCTTTAAGTAAGCAAGAGCAAGAGGCACTCACAAAATACCTTAAAAAATTAGAAGCTACAGACAGTCAGAAAGTTATGAAATTACGTGCTGAAATGCAGAAGTCTTCTAAGAGTAAAGATACGTCAAAGACTGTTCTTACTAAGTCAAGTTCAGCCGTGGGCAACAATGTAGTAAACAACAATTCTAATGCAACAGAAACTGATTTAGAAGGAGTTTCATCTCAACAACCCCCAGTGACAAACCAGCCAACAATTCAGGAGCCCACAGAAGCAAATGGCTCTATTAATAATGTTAATAACTCTACCCCTCCAGTGAACAACAATGCCACATATAACTCCCCTCCAATGAATAATAATGTCCCATATAACTTAGAACAACCTAATTGGCAGCATCCTCCATCACCCGTGAGGTTGAGTGAAACATTGCAATCAGAAAGAATGGAAACGGATTATTCCAGGAATATGTATCCTGATTCAGACCGTCCATTCAATGACAGAGATAGACAGCAAGTGCCTGATTGTGGGAACTTTGATCTACGATTGCCAGAGCCAGGAAGAGAAAGGTTTAACCAAAATTATGATGATTCCTATGATCAAGGACCCAGATATGGTGATGACCCTAGACATGACTACAACCAAGGCAATAGATACAATGATTTGCCAGGGTATGGAAACTTTGACAGACAGGCTCAGTTTGACCCCAGGTTTGACAATCTTGGACCTGGATCTTATAACTCAGGATTCAGACCGCCACCTCCTCATGCTATGAATGAACCATCAAGATTGGACAACTTCCATGACAGGGCCCCACCACCGCACCAGGACAGACCTATGGGGCAAGGTGCTTCCTTTCAAGGCCCCCCCAACATGCGGCAGCCACCTGGTCGCCACCCATTCTCAGGAAGATGGTAATCTCCATATACTATCTCTTTATACTTTCTGACCTCTTCTATTATTACTTTCCTTAATCACTATTTTTTAATTGTTTCTTCTCCAATCTAGCCACTAATTTTCCTGTCCTCTGAAATGACACGTAAGCAACAACTTAGCCTAGATAAGAGCATGTGACTGATGTTATACTACCTGGTGACTTTATATTAATGTATTTGTATTATCATTTTGAAGCTAAATGCGGGGAAGAGCAATGTTATGGTCTTCGAAAGGGGTGAAGTCATAGAGTGTGAGGTGAAGCTGAACGGTCAGGCTATGGAGATCGTCAACTCTTTTAAGTATCTGGGCAGTGTGTTGAGTAAAGATGGGACTATGGATGAAGAAGTGCGGGAGAGGGTACAACAGGGGAAGAGGGTTGTAGGAACACTGAAAGCAGTAACAAGAAATAGGGTGGTCAGTATGGAAGTGAAGAAGTCCTTGCATGACAGTGTGGTAATCCCGACACTGACTTACGGAAGCGAAGCATGGACGTTGGTTGAGAGACTCAGACCAAGAGTGAGAGCAGTGGAAGTTAATTACCTAAGAAGTGCGTGCGGAGTTACATGGAGGGATAGACAGACTAATGAGGAAGTAAGAAGGAGGTGTGGTGTGGAGGTAGATGTGCTGGAAAGTGTGAAAAGGAACAACTTGAGATGGTTCGGCCATATGGAACGTATGGAAAGCGAGAGAATTACTAAGAGGGTGTACGAGAGCGAGGTGGAGGGACAGAGAGGGAGAGGTAGACCGAAAGAGAGGTGGAAGGATGGAGTGAGGAAGTATATGAATGAAGGCGGTGCTGGTTGGGGGGAGGGGCATCGACTGACCGGGGACAGAGGTGCATGGGGGCGGTTCGTTCGTGGCCACCCCTTCGGGGATCACGGCATCAGGCAATAGATAGATAGATAGAAAGAAAATTAGTGACTCACAACTTTAGTGCTAAAAAAAATACATACTGTAGCTCTGTTATAACGAGCAATTTCATATAAACTAACCGCCCATATTCCTATCCTCTGAAATGACACTTGCTAAGCAACAAAGCCTAGATTAAGAGCATGTGACTGACGTTATACTAGCTGGTGATTCAAAATTAATATATTCTCATATTAACCCTTTCACGCACAGGACGCGATTTGCGCTCTTTCTTGGATACTTAAAAGCCATTGTGACCATCAGGGGTGTTTAGAAACCTTTAGTTCGTTACTTCAACCTCTGCAGTTGTTGTTGAGTGAGCTGTGAGCAGAAAACTAATTTTGGGGAGGTAATTATGAGATTGAAAGAACTCCATTATTGAATGCTAAATGGCAACCCCAGAGTCCATAGGATAGCGAGAGGGTTAAAGTAGTGACTCAAACCTTTAATGCTAAAAGGATAACTTGGCATTATTAGGAGCAATTTAAAGCAAATAAGACACACTATCTTGACACATTATAATTAGCCAAACCAACGATTCTGTAGCAATAGTTTAATTAGTACAAGGAAATTGATTATACAAACTTACTAGACCATTAATGATATATATATTATATCTGTTTAATTATCTTTTGATTCAATTTTCTCTGATGGCGCTTATTTAACCCACGAAATCCAGGGCGCCTCATATGATCCCGATCGGTGTGTCCAGGGCCATTTGGGTAAAGGCAAACTTCATAACTCAGTAGCTACTGATTGAGACCACCTAGAGCAGTTTGAGGCCTCCCGGATTTTGTGGATTAATTTAACCCTTAAAACCCGGGGGACGACTTATGGCGTCATATGTGTTTTATGCCACAATCCCTGGTACACCATGTTTCACGCCATGCAATTATATTTTTTGCGGGCCCTATCATGCCACACGGCAGGGTCGGTTGCGCATCTGGCTGCTGATCGAAGGGTCGGCAGTTCTATCCCAGGCCATGCCATTGGTAGATGTCAAGAGTTTGAACACTCTGTCTAGTGACTCGTGGCTAATGTCCAGTTAAGTCCCTGTAACAAGGGCACGCCCTAACCCTGTCAATCAAGGGAATGCACAGTGTTTAAAACTGCATCATCATATCAGCCTAGTGATGAAGTAGACTCAATTCCCCCCCCGGCCCCCCAGCATCTCTCCCACCCACAACCATCTCCACCGCCCCCCTCCCTATCATGCGACAGCGGCGACATGCATCAGTTCACTCCTTGCAAAGGCAAGTGTCTCGCCTGATCCCCAGCTACGATATTGACACACACACACGCATGTACGTATGCAGAGTGAGTATTGATTGCGTGGAAAACACCCATATGGTCAGACAGGAAAAGTTTACATAACTTTGCGTTGCTTATACTACAACTAAACTACCCACAAGTAGAGGTTTTCACCACTGTCAAGCTGAATGAAGGTACATGATAATGATATTTGGTTGGTTATTGTATGCTTATTAATTACAGAGATAGAGCAAAATTTCGCCATATACTATATGCCCGGGTCGGGAGACTGGCGCGTGATATATAGGCACGGAGCCTAAAACTTACGGTAAAATTATTGAGATGAATGGAAGTTAGCAACAAGGACTCGTAGATTTGTTTTTACTTTATGACAATATATGTATACTATAATACTACAATGCTTTCCTTAAACTTGTAATCTTATAAACGATGATTTAGGGTAAGCAAGTGAGAACCTTAAAGAAAATAAAAAAATTGGGATATCAATATTTAATATAGAAACTTGGCAATAACGGAGTAGATGGCAAGTTGCTGAAAGCAGTGAAGAGCATGTATGAGGGTGCAAAGGCGGCAGTACGTGTGGAGAGTGAGCAGAGCGAGTTCTTTGACCTGAATGTTGGTTTAAAACAGGGGTGTGTGATGTCCCTGTGGTTGTTTACTGTATATATGGATGGAGTCATGAAAGAAATACTATCAAGAGCAGTGGATGTTGGTGTATCACTGAAAAGGGAGGGAATTGAGTGGAAGCTACCTATACTGCTGTTTGCGGATGATACAGTTCTGATGAGTGATAATGAATGGGAGTTGCAGGGTCTGGTAAATGAGTTTGGAACAGTGTGCGAAAAACGGAATTTGAAGGTAAATGCGGGGAAGCAAGGTTATGGTCTTCGAAAGGGGTGAAGTCACAGAGTGTGAGGTGAAGCTGAACGGTCAGGCTATGGAGATCGTCAACTCTTTTAAGTATCTGGGCAGTGTGTTGAGTAAAGATGGGACTATGGATGAAGAAGTGCGGGAGAGGGTACAACAGGGGAAGAGGGTTGTAGGAACGCTGAAAGCAGTAACAAGAAATAGGGTGGTCAGTATGGAAGTGAAGAAGTCCTTGCATGACAGTGTGGTAATCCCGACACTGACTTACGGAAGCGAAGCATGGACGTTGGTTGAGAGACTCAGACCAAGAGTGAGAGCAGTGGAAATGAATTACCTAAGAAGTGCGTGCGGAGTTACATGGAGGGATAGACAGACTAATGAGGAAGTAAGAAGGAGGTGTGGTGTGGAGGTAGATGTGCTGGAAAGTGTGAAAAGGAACAACTTGAGATGGTTCGGCCATATGGAACGTATGGAAAGCGAGAGAATTACTAAGAGGGTGTACGAGAGCGAGGTGGAGGGACAGAGAGGGAGAGGTGGAAGGATGGAGTGAGGAAGTATATGAATGAAGGCGGTGCTGGTTGGGGGGAGGGGCGTCGACTGACCGGGGACAGAGGTGCATGGGGGCGGTTCGTTCGTGGCCAACACAGCATCAGGCAATAGATAGATAGATAGAATATGGAACTATTTTTTGTATGTGAAATTTAAAGTTTGTTATTGTGTTCAGTAACATCACTTACTTGAATATTAGTATTCAATTCCTTACTGTTGAGCTGATTTCTTTCAGCATGATGACATTTCATTATTTCATTCTGGCCATTAAATACATACATACTGTATATACATAAATCTGATACCTTGCTTCCAGAGGAAGCACTCCAAAAGGGATGACCATGGCTCATAGACTTAACCCCACCACTGCACTCCACAGTGCTATCTCCACCAAGTGGATTAAGACCATTAGCACTGAAGGAGTAGACCCAGAGCAGCCTCTCACCCAGATGCCATTTTCACCAATGTTTTGCAACTTTTGCTGTTTTCTTTACCCCAGTGGGGGCCCTGGCTGGAAGCATACTGAGCGTAGGAGTGTTCGTAAGATATGCTGATACAGGTTGCACCACTGAAATGGCGGGCGGCAGAGTCACTGCATCCTTATTTCAAAATATGAAGAAATTGGAAAAGAGTTAAGATAGTGTAGGGTGTGCAGCTCGTGTGGTGTTGTGTAAGAAAGTAAAAAGGTATGTATCTGAAGATCAAGCTAGAATTGATCTTTGTGTAACTTGAGGCACAAAGAAATAGGCAGCAAATAAGGCCAGGTGGAGAAACATGATGTCTAGCACTATTTATGCTCCACCTAAAGCTCTCCCCGGTAGTACTTCCCTGAATTACGGGTGCCAACAACCTCCTCCTTCAAGGCCATTGCATATTTGTATTAATTGAGGAAAGAACCCATCGAGTCAATTATTCTATTTTAGTGATATTTATTAACCTTCTGAATCCTTGAAATTCTTTCCAAGCTGGATAAAATAGATTAATGATTGTGAGAATAATATGAAAATTATACAATTGTGCTGAAGGAAGGTTATGTTAATATATGCTGGGCTAGCACCACATAATCGGTTTGTATCTCACTTAGGTTATAAGATGTGATTATTGAAACATACATACCTAAAGCAGCATAATTTATTTATTTAAAGGTTATAAGATGTGATTATTGAAACATACACACCTAAAGCAGCATAGTTTATTTATTTATTTATTTTTATTTATTTATTATTATTATTTTTGTTTTTGTACCTAGGTATGTAATGTGAAGGATTAGATTGATCAAGTACCTTTGCATTAAAATGTAAAACTTGCTAACTTAACAAACCAAAACTTTGACAAAGACACTATAAAGGCAAAATAAATTATTAAAATCGCTATGTGGAAACAACGCTTACTAAAATAAAATTTATGAAATAGAAGAACAAAATCCACCACATAGGGTGTACATTACTACATGAGCAAGTTAATCCGTTTCCCAAGCAAACTAATCGCACACATAACAACGCACTATCGTCACGTTCAAGGAATTATTCAAGTTTTGGAAGTCCGGGACGTTCTGGCATATTTGACTAAACTCTGCATGAATAAAGAAACTACAATTAGTGTCAAAATGTTATATTAAAATTAAACTATAAATTTTTTAAATGCTCCATTTCCTTTTAAATTAGTTGAACATTACTGCTGCTAACTAAAAAGTTCACCAGAGACGAGGAAGAGCTGCATACTTTTGTTGACAATAATTTATATACTGTATTGAGGAAAGATAACCAGTATAATCAGGAATAGTAACTATTACACTTGACTTGTGGACTCTAAAAGGTGCTTATTAAATTATAATTATATAACTCAAATGTGAGCTGGTATCTAAAAGTTTCTAATAACATATACATAAAATTTTAAGACCGAGTGCTCCACACACACATAATAAATGGGCCGAGGTACAGTAAGACCCATCTCTCCGTAGAACCAGGGGGTAGACTGTTTTCCGGCAATTTGAAATAACAGTCTATCTGACTTGACATTGGGTTTTGGGGAATTATCCAAAAGACTGAGGTGGTAATCTGAACTAGATATCGGTGTCCAGAAATACCTCGGTCTTCAGGAGAAAAAGATACCAAAGCCCCAAGTCTGAGTGAGGGGTATATACTGTATTTTAGTACGACTGCAAGACAAAAAAATATATATATATTATTGTAACCAAAGTGTAATTTTCAAAGCAATCTACAGTAAAACCCTGCGGATAGGGACAATAGAAAAATCCTCCCATGCTCGGCGGATAGTGAGAATTGCCGTGCGGGTAGCGAGAATTGCCGTGCGGGTAGCGAAGGCCCGGACCCTGGCAATCCTCATGTTATTTGCAAATCAACAAAAACAGGAAGTGCTAGCTGGAAAGACGTTTGCTTTAGTGAGAGTTGTGCCCAGTCCAGTGTATCTTAATTAATCTGATTTGGAGGAACTCGTTTTTACCCGTGACACAGAGAAAATCATTGAGGACGAGGAAAGAGAATACAGAGAAGGTATTCAAGTACGAGAGTGGTGTGGTGTGGATGTTGATATGCTGGACAGTGTGAAAAGGAACCCCTTGAGATGGTTCCGCCATGTGGAACGTATGGGAAGCGAGAGAATGAATAAAAGAGTGTACGAGAGTGAAGTGGAAGGACAGAGAGGGAGAGGTGGAAGGATGGAGTTAAGAAGTATATGCGTAAAAGTGCTGGATGAGAGGAGGGGCGTCGACTGACTGGGGACAGAGGTGCATGGGGGCGATTCATTCGTGGCCACCCCTTCGGGGATCACGGCGTCCGGCAATAGATAGATAGATAGATATTCAAGATCAAGATGAATGAAGCACCTCAACAAGCTCACCAGTATCTTCAATGAGAAATCAAGGTGAGACAGCAGCTACTAATCACCAGTTTCATGAGTTAAGAAAATGTGAGGCGAGTGGTGGCAAGACAAACTGTAGTGAAAACACAGATACCCCACCTGTTATTGTTACGGAGAAAGTTTACTTTGAAGGGTTCGATGAGGATAGATAGGCACGTCAACGTGCAGCAGGCATTGAGAGTTAAAGTTGGGGAGAGGGAGAGCAAGAACAAGAGCGTCCCCACCCCGGCCCCCAGTAGGCCGACAATCAACTTCCAGTGTTTCATATTCAATAAACAGCACTCCAAACCAATAAAAAGTAAGTTTATATATCCTTGCATGTCTAATATTCGCTAGCTTTATTTTAGTTAACATAATACTGTACATGTTATGGTTGAGAACGAAAAGTATGGGGTGAATTAAAATAGGCCCAGACTACTATGATTGATTTTAAAATGAAGTTTTCCCCGCAGATAGCTAGAGACTGCTGTGATCGCTATCCGCAGGGTTTCACTATTTGCAGAACAAGGATCGATATTGAAAGTCATTTGGTGGTGAAGTGTAACCCACTTTTATAGATAAATTGTGGCTCATGGCTTATGTCATTGCTTGGTCAAATAATGGAAGAATTATGTTGGCTACCAACCAAATATTATTGCAGCAGGACACGGCACTCATACAATTTTTTTTTTTATCTCCAATAGCTGTGGTGATGTATGTACCATAGATGTCATGAACACTTAGGAGATTGAGTCTTGCACATTGGGAAAAATGCACTGTCTATATTTTCCTATATCCACAATAATGATTTAGATAGCCATGTGAACTGTATATAATGTTGCTTAGTCAAAATAAAATTCAATGCACACATTTTGATTTTAAAGTACCGGTATCTAAGACATTGCCACTACCATTATTATTATAGTATGCAGTTTAAAAACAAAACAAAATTTAACACCCTTACATGTGTAAAGAAATACCCTTTATCCTTTCGTATTTTAAATCCTTATTTTCTGACATAACAGTATTTTCTACAGTACTTGGGATTGTGTTCATCGATGGTGTACACAGTATTGTCTTTTTTGGCAATCTGGGATACCGGTACTGGAATTGTCCCTCTGCCTCCCAGAGTTATTTATCACTAGGATTATCCCTTCAATATGATTACTATTTTCCTAATATTAGACCATTTTATTCAGCTTATGAACAACATTTATGAATTATAGGGATTTTAACTCGATTAAACCTCTGACTGACAGGTTCATGCTAAATAGAATCAAATACTTTAATGATAGCCAAAATGAAAGGAAGAAACGTCATCGTACTGAAGGGGTTAATACAGAAAGTTTGTAGATTTGCTAGGGCTCAATGTTAAATGCAAAATTTGAGTACATGTGCAACTACCTGGCAGCCAAATGTATTGAGTACAGCTATGGGACACAATGTATAATTAGTCTTATTCCAGTTTTACCTATATTTTGTTTTATTTGAATTGGACAATGTGTAATGGCTTTGAAATTCTAAGGCAACTGCTGGGAAATGTGCAGCTTATTATATACCTTATAAATACTGAAGAATCTCACCCATGCATACAAATAAGGCCTTACTTCCATAGATTTTGTAACTGCTGTTTGATGCATATTGCTAATCATTTCAATCTGACTATGCCATATCTGTGATTTGAGCTACTTTTCAATTATTTTACTCGACATATCAGATTCACAAGGCTAATCTTTAATCTTTTTATACCTCTAGTCCATTCGAAAGGTGAATAGAAAAATCTATAGGTAGCTTGAATAAAAACTAAATTGGTGCCGTCTGATTGAAAGAGTTAATAAGGAAGCATAAGAAATCACCGTTCTGCCTTCACTGGCTGTGTGATACTGAATAAAAGCAATATCATGATGGTCATAAGGCAATCTTGTATATATTTTTATACTTGATATAGAACATTGGTTAAAGCAAAAAGAAGTAATCAAATCTTCATTGTAATCTTTGCTGTATCCCAAACAAAATTTGTGGTCTGGTCCTGTCGAGAGCAAGGTTTGGCATCCTCTACCCAACCTTAGCCATTTCTGTCTGTATATCTATATTCCAGTACTACTTTTCCTACTTCACAGGCGGGAGGCTATTAATCATCCTCCCCTTGTAAAAGTCACGTACTAGAAGATACAGAAAGGGGCAAGGGAATGCGAAAGTGGTCCCAGACCCTAAGAATGGAACTCGGTCTCGAGTCGGCCATGCCCAGCTATGGGGGTGCATGAGTAGATACATACATACAAAATTTGTGATGAAAGTGAAAAATTACAGACTGAATTAATGGACATCAGAAAATATGCCAGTACAGTATATTACCTTCGTAAATTGTTGATATATAGCAAGGGAGAGAAATGCATTAATAATAAATATTTCACCGATAACCATGTATATCAACTGTAATCATATGTTTTAATACTTTAAATACATTCATACATACATACGAGTTTAAAGACCATTCTGTCCACAGAGAATGTGGTTACAGTCTCACGTCCTAAATGGCGGCTTTCCAGGTGGCCGTGTCAAGGGCTGCCTCTGTTGTCAAGTTCTTTATTTTGAGATCAGACTGGAGCACCTGATCCCACGTCATTCTAGGTCTACCCCTACGCGCAGCTCCCCCCACGTTCACTGTCCGTCATTTCTTCACACAGTTCTGATCATCCATTCTTTCCACGTGTCCAAACCAACCAAGTTGGCTCATGCGCATCACTTAACTTTCTTTGACAGTTGTCATGAGTGTCTAATAGGTTATGACTACAGTACAGTACTACAATTATTTGTCTCACAAGTGTCGGTCTTTGACAGTTGTCATGAGTGTCTAATAGGTTATGACTACAGTACAGTACTACAATTATTTGTCTCACAAGTGTCGGTCTTTGACAGTTGTCATGAGTGTCTAATAGGTTATGACTACAGTACAGTACTATAATTATTTGTCTCACAAGTGTCAGTTAACCCGTTCAGTACCAGGGACATCCTTTTCATTATATTCTGGCAACTATTAGATGATTTTATTCAGCTTAGGAATGCCCTCTAGCAATAATAAGGCTTCAAACTATCCCAACCAGCCCTTTTAACTAGCACAGATCCTTCCTAAGCTGCATAATATCGTCCCAATATAGCTAGAATATATAACACGTCGCTGGTACTCAAAGGGTTAATGTCTTCACATAAATTATCTCAAAAGTTTTTGACAAACTTTTGATTTGACTATACAACTGGAATAAGGCTCATTACAAATAATGGATGCAGCTGCTTTGGTAAATATAAACTAGAACCTAGCCGATCACTTAGAGAAAGATTTGTTTGTTGATATTAGTGATATCCATTTTTATATACTGTATAGATATAGTGAAAAACATTTGACTTAGATAGTATATTTTGTAAATATAGTACATTAATTGTACTGGGTATTATATATTTTCAGTTAAAATTAGTACTAGGAACTAACATTTTCTATGTAAATAAATGCTGTATATTTCTGACGCAAGTAAATTAATTGTACTGGGTATTATATATTTTCAGTTAAAATTAGTACTAGGAACTAACATTTTCTATGTAAATAAATGCTGTATATTTATGAACGCAAATTGTGTGCTGGCTAGCTCAGTGGTAACGTTCCCACTTGTTACCCACAAGCTGGCAGTTACCTTTTCCCTTGAGCAAGGAGATGGGTAATAGTCTATGGGGGTCTATTGAAAGCATGTCTGTATATAGCAAGTATTATAAGCGCTTTGCGAAATCTCTGTAACAGGCACTATATAAAAGACCAGGTTGTTTATTATTACCACCTTACCGGTACTCCCATTTTATTTAGGTGAATTGATTAGATAAAAAAACAAAATGGAAGTCATAATTGTAAAAAAAAATAGATTTTATAAATGGGTATTTAACAATTTTATCAGATGGAAGCTTGACTGGGAAATTTATATGTTTGATAAGTTCTTTAGTCTTTATATTGTGTCATCCATGTTTTGGGTTGTTTAGTTTGCAAGTTTTATATTATCATGATAATATGGAAGTGAATGATATTTACAAACCAAACTGAATTGTAATATCAGTAGCATGCAGACATATTATGGTTAGATCAACAATGGAATTGTTACAAAATGACAATGCATAAGAAACAATATTTATGTTATCTGTTTACAGTAGTGTGATTTTTTTTTTTTTTTTTTTTTTTTTTTTTTTTTTTTTTTTTTTTTTGTAAATTGTATTTCTAGTAATACTTGTATATTTTAAATATTTACAAAATATATGTAAATATGATAAATTTTGTTGCTTTGTGTATAGAATTTAACCTGAATGAATGTTTTATTTAGTATTTAGAAAGTTCGGGGCTTGAGGGGGGGGGGGGGGGGGGGGGGTGATTTCCCTCGATCTTTCGTCGTTGGCTCAACTAATTTTGTGTAGTTCTTCTTTCCTCTTTCTATGTTTTCCCCTTCTGTTCTTATTCTGTCTAATTTGGTTGCCCTCAGAGTTGCCTCCCTGGCCTGGCTAGGTTGTAGGCTCCTCACCTGATTTGTCTCTTTGGTCGCTGATGCGGCCAAGCTGACTTGATTCACCTCAGTGGTGCATTTTTTTGCATTTAGCTGTGATTTTTTCTTCCTTAGACCTGATATTTCATTCTTCGCCCTTGATCACTTATTCGTTGGTGCTGCAGGTGTAGCAGTTCTTGCCTCATCGTTCGGCCCTGCCCTATAAGAGTTCTGCTGTAGAGCTCATATGGTCTGGCTGAACTGATGAAATGACGAGAAATGTCTGCGTGTCTTCACCTTCCTAGAGTTGTTCACCTCATGCCCTTCCCTATCTATCTTGTTGTTGTTCCCCAAGTTGCCTGGCCGAACAGCCCCAAGGCCCCGAGCAATTCCAAGGCCATAGCCGAGCGCCCCCACAGAACCCTCCCTGCCGACCACAATAAAGACTGGGTGACCGAAGCCACTCCATGGCGGGGAGCTGAGGAGGGTGCAGAAACGCCCGGGAAACCAAAGCCCCACCCAGGTTAAGGCCTTGGGTTTTGTTCAAACCCAAGGCCTTAACCTTGGGATCTGTCCATCTTAATCTAAACCCTTGGGCCAGCCCTATGAGAGTTTCTTTGGGGAACTCAGTGGTCTGGTTAAACTAATTAGTAAAAAAAAAAAAAAAAATTTGTTTGTTTTTAACCCTCCTGGCCCGGGCAGGCTCTCAAAATGACAGTGTGGGCTACCCGGGTGATCTGGTCGAAAAACGTCTAGGCCTAGGCTACCGTATTTTTGTTTAGTTTAACTGCTAGAAATTTCCCACACATCTATAAATGTAGTGCGGTTTCCAATCTGTAGACTGGCGTTGAGTAGAGCTCTCTATGTCAACTGGTTCAGTTGTGATGACGATTTCAGTGGAGAGCACTTGCAGGCGATGTTAGCAATATGACTATCTTTTCACTACTGAAACAACGACATACAGACATACAATAACAAACGAGTCTTCTCTTTCTTGTTTTCGGAGGTGCGGTGACGTAACGATCGGCTTTGTTTACATGCGTCGGACGCACAGCGTTCAGACCAAGCTGAATAGGCTTTCAAGCTTACAGATTTTAAAATGACATCCGGGCACCGGCCCTTAATTCGTGGTGTCATATTAAAATGACACCCGGGGAGGAAGGGTTAATGTAATTTAACCAGACCACTGAGCTACAAAACATAACTTATAGGGCTGGCCTCAGTCAAAGCTAAGGACTTGACAACATTAGGGAGAAATCACGAGCTCTTATTGAACGTTAGAAGTTGTACAGGATGAGACATAAAAAATCAAATCTTACCAAGGAGTTAACAGGATGCAAGGAAACATACATAAAAACATAAAATTTTAAGACTGAGTGTTCCACACATAAGTGCAGTTTCAGTCTCTTGTCCTAATGGCGGCATTCCAAGCAACCCTGTTAAGGGCTGCTTCACTTTTCAAGTTCTTGGATTTGAGATCGGCGCGTATAGTCCGATCCCAGGTCTTCCTCGGTCCACCCCTTGGTGCAGCTCCCTCCACAATCACAGACCTGTATTTTTTCACCCAATTTTGTTCATCCATTCTCTCCACATGTCCATACCATCCCAGTCTACTTGTACGCATCACCTCGCTAATACTCTTTATACCTAAACGTCTCCTCAGCTCAACATTTGTTATTCTATCCTGTAGCCTGGCCCCACACATCCATCTCACCATTCTCATCTCATTACGCTCCATTCTGTTGACATCCTCTACTTTAACGGCCCATGTTTCTGAGGCATATGTCATTGCACTTCTAACACATGAGGCATACACCTTTCCCTTCAGGAGTCAGGATTGGCATCAGTTCTCTGAACTTCCCAGCCACACCTAATTCTAGCAACAGTGGCAGCCTCGGCCCCACCACCGGCAGAGATGGTATCTCCTAGGTAAAAAAAACTTTTTCACCAGCTCCAAAATTCACAGCCACAGGATCATCGCTTAACACAAGCTCGCCTTTGCACACTACGCACTCAAATTTCTCTATTTCTGACTTATCCTTCGGCAGGGGTCCCTTTATTCTACTACAGCGCTTACTTCCATGGTGTACCCAACATCGACAGATGCTACATTGAATTGAGTTAACGCCCACTCCCTTTCCAGACACTGCACATGGGTATGCACCGCTCTTTTCCCCCCCCTGATACTACTCTCCTTGACGCGGTTGGGGGTCTTCGGGGCCGGCGACTGGAGCTTGATGGGGGATGGTTGTGGTACTTACCCTTCCTATCTCCCCTCGAGCTTTCGTCCTCAGCTTGACTAATTTTGAGTAGTTTTTCATTCCTCATTCTATGTTTTTCCCCTTCTATTCTTATTCTGTCCCATTTGGCTGTCCTCAGGCAGCCTATATCTCATGTCTCCCTGGCCTGGCTAGGTAGCAGACTCCTGACCTGATTTGTCTCTTCGGTTGCTGATGTGGCCGGACTGACTTGATTCCCTTCGGTAATGCATGTTTTGCTTCTCAGTGTGATTTTTTCTACCTTCGACCTGATCTTTCATTCTTCGCCCTGATCACTTCTTGGTTGGTGTTGCGGTGTAGCAGTTCTTGCCTCATCCTTCGGCCCTGCCCTATAAGAGCTCTGATGTGGAGCTCATGTGGTCCGGCTGAACTGGTGAAATGGCGAGAAATGTCTGCGTGTCTTCACCTTCCTCGATTTGTTCCCCTACTGCCCTTCCCGATCTATCTTGACTCGTTTAGTTATATATCTTGATCGAATCCTTCGGGCCAGCCCTATGAGTTCTTTTGTAGAGCTCAGTGGTCTGGTTAAACTAATATTAAAACAAAAAAAAACGCTCTTTTCCACATTGCTTCGTCTCAATCTACAATGCACAACCTTGGTTTTGTTAATATTGACTCTTAAACCCTTGCTCGCCATGCCCTCTCTCCACTCTCTGAATTTGGCCTCAGCATCTTGCATACTGCCAGCTATTAGGACTAAATCGTCTGCATAAAACAGGTCCAACGGGAGTCCGCCTCTAAAAACTCTAGACAGTGCCTCCAAGACCATAATAAAGAGGAGGGGGCTTAACACTGAACCCTGATGGACACCAACACAGACTGCGAACTCATCACTCAGTACACCCTTCACCCTCACCGCACTTCGCGAATCCTCATACATCTTCATTATCACACGCACCAGCCACTCTTCGACACCAAGTTTCCTCATAGCCCACTGCACAACATCTCTAGGCACCCTATCAAAGGCCTTCTCCAGGTCTACAAACACAAAGTAAAGATGCCTTTTAGTAAGTATCTTTCCTGTATCTGCCTGACTATGAAGATAGCATCGGTTGTACCCCATCCTGGCATAAAACCAAACTGCATATCATCAATAGAGATGCTTTGCCTGACCAAACCCACAAGGACTCTCTCACAGACCTTCATGATTTGGTCAAGCATTTTCAGGCCCCTATAATTTCCTCTGTCTAGCGCATCCCCTTTTCCTTTGTATATATTTACTATTACACTTTTGAGCCAATCCTCTTGGATTTTCTCATCTTTAATAATGGTGTTTATCAACTCAAGTGACTAAGTCTACACCAGTCTCCCCTGAGGCTTTTATCATCTCAGCGACAATGTCAGAGCAACCTGGAGCTTTACCGTTCTTCATTTTATTGATTGCGTCGCTCACTACCACGGGTGCTATCAAAGGAGGGGGCCCAGATATTGGTTTTTCGATACTAAGCTGTTCCTTATCCCATTCAAACTCTACATTTAGCAATCGTTCATAGTGTACCTTCCATGCTTCTCTGATTTCTTTTTCTGCATACTCAATCATCACATTATCGTTTCTAACACACTGTTCACCTATAATATCCCTACTGTAATTTTTAACTCGCCTAGCTAGGTTGAAGATCCCATTGGGATTGTCAGTGTTACACACTTGTTCGAGGACCAGGTCCTTAATGCAATTTTTAGCTTTGTAAATAACTTTTGGCAGTTTGTTTAGCTGCCTGGTATTCCTCCTTGCTGCCTCCTTTCTTCCATGCTTTGAAGCATCTCCTTTTCTCTTTCACAGCATGTTCTACCTCATCGTTCCACCACCAGGAGGTCTTATTCCTGGGGTGACCCTTTGTTTTCCCACAGACTTTGTCACTGGCAGCGATAAGGCTATGCTTAAGACAATACGATAGATGGAGAAAGATAGTGAGTCCATCAAAATGTAAGAGTAAGTCTTCCTGCCAAAATATAGAGCACGTGACTGAGCGTAAAGTGGGCATTCAACAACATACATCCATACAAGTTTAAAGACCGTTTTGTCCATAGAGAATGTGGTTACAGTCTCACGTCCTAAATGGCAGCTTCCCAGGCGGCCCTGTCAAGGGCTGCCTCTGTCCTCACTACAGACTCATATGAGGACGCTCGCCGTTCTTGGGTTAAGTGAACTCTTAACCCGGGAACTGCTGGGAGACTCTTAAGAGTTCCCCCGGCAGACTGCGGGAAGACTCTTAAGAGTAAGGGGGAAAAAAAATCCATTTAAAATCACTTTTCTCCTGGGCCATGCCAAATATCACTCCTCCACCTCCCCTCCTTCCCCACTTTCCTCCCCTCCTTCAGTTATCACCTATTTTCCCTGTTATTCCCTTATTCTGTGGTTTCGTGCTAACATTAGCGAGTTGGTAGCAGGACGTTGTCATCACTGTTACCAAGCGTGGGAAAGAGCGAGAGAGAGACTATTGCGTAACCGTGTCTCTCTAGACAAAGGGGAGGGGAGGAGGGCAGGGAGGTTGCCTCAGCCATACATTATGTAACTCCCGGCCTGTATCGCCGATTTTGACCATCCAAACGCTGTTTCCACTTGTTTTAAGGATGTAACAGGTTAATACCTTTATTTATTAGTGGCCCCTCCATCATTGACGAACATGCCTATTACATAAGGCATCCTCTTCAAACACTAATCCGCCGTAGTTTGAATCTACCGCGCAGAGCATTTAAAATCTGAGGAGCCTTCATCATGAGCGCACGCGACCTCACTCATGGCTTCAGTCATTATGAATTGGGTTCTCACTACGAAAAAACTTCGTAAAAAATAAAAAAGAAAAAGAAAATAAGAATAACTATCCAATAAGCTTTCCATCATATCGTGGATGTACTTGTGTGGATCTTTGACCAGACGCTGATTCAGGCATCATTCTTCCTTCTCTGCTCTGCGGTCAGCCGGCCTGGACGTGTCTCTCCACGCTCCGCTGGTTCTGCATTTGCTGCGTCCCTAGTGAGTTTTTTCTCATTTGTTTACTCCGGGATGTATCGAGTAAGGTTAGGATATGCGTAGCAGGAGTGTCCTGGGCTGGTTGCCCGCAGTGCAGTGTATTTTGGGTCGTGTGTGTGGGGCATCTATTTCGGATGTACCCTCGTGGTCCGGTTGTGGACAGGTGAAATTTTTCACAGTTGGCTAGCTTTGTGATGCAGGCGGCTTTCATTACGCGTTATTGCTTCCTTTTATCTTTCTGATGAGGTAGCGTATTTTTGCTGACGTTCCCAGCGTATTTTTCTTCACTTAGTGAAGTTTTTTCTGGGTCCCGAGTCAGTTCTTCCCTTTGCCGGAAGTATTTGCTACAGTGGTGTGTTGGCGGTGGTTCCTGTTGTGATATAATTCAGTGCTTTTTGTTTATATTCCGACATGTTAATGTTATCCGTCTGCCTAGGCCTAGCCAGCCTCTCGTAGCTTTACCACATATACAAGTGTTATTGATTTATTTTCTAAATATGTACTACTGTGTGATGTGATTGTCCTGGTTTAGTTGTGTATTGGCTAATTCCACGGACTATTTATGTGTCCTGGGTTAGTTGTGTATTGGCTAATTCCACGGACTATGTTGGGCCCGGCATTAGTTGTGTTTTGGCTACGCCTCGGTCCTGTGTTGCGTTCAGATGGTATCTGGACGGGGTGGGTTATTTCCGGCGGGTTTTTCTCGGTTACACCATGAAAAAACCCGGCTGGTTGCCGAGTTTTGGCCACGCGTGGTTTAAAAACAGGCTTGTTTCTCCGGCGAGTGGGTGTCTGTGGCTCCCCAGGACTGTGTCTCTGGGGTGCCTGTTTCAGGCTCCTGATTCCCGGCGGGTTGGCTGTACCCATCTAACAGTGTTCATACGGACACGTGTTGTTTGTAGTTTTTTCGGTTTTGCAAAGCCAATATAAAACTATGCTGTTGTTGTATTTCCTCCCCGGCGATCTTTTACAAAGATGTGGGGTTAGGAACAATTGGGGTTAACTTTTAAACTTTAAATCACCCGGCGGGTGCAACCCCGTAGGGTGGGATGACCGAATTTGCAAAATTCAGTTTAGTTGACCAGACAATTGAGGGATGCGTTGTGTATCGCCTCCTTCAACATACGGCAATTTAACCCTCTCACCACGGAAGGGCTCTTGAACGCCCATAAAAAAGCATATAACAGGTACCCGGAAGGGCTCTTGAACGCCCAGTGGTTGAAAGCCTGTGAGCTTCGTGTGCGAGGCGTCGGTCCGACGCATGTACACAACAGCCGGCTGGACCGACGCCCCGCATCTCCGGCCACAAGAAGGAGAGCGTCGCTTGTTCGTGTGTGCCTGTATGTTGTTGTTAAGTATCGAAAAGTAGTGTAAAGTGGCTGTTTTGGCCATAAAGTTATCCCCAATGAAATCATCATCACAGCTCAACCAGTTGACTTAGAGAGCTCTACTTAATGCCATTCTACAGGTAAATAACGCAGCTACGCTTGGGGATGCGCGGGAATGCGGGAAGCAATCTGATTAACAAATATACGGTAGCCTAGCCTAGACGTTTTTCGGCCAAAACAGCCGGGTTTCGAGGAATATATATATAATACAGCCGGGGCTGGAGGGTTAAGGCACAATTGGGGTTAACGTTTTTTAAACTAATATTCACACCCGGTGGGTGCTCCCTGGAAGGGTGGGAATAACGAATTTACAATTCAGTTAGTTAACCAGACAATTGAGGGATACGTTTTGTATCGCCGCCTTCAACATACGGCGATCTAAAAAGATACTTCGGGAGAAGTTAGATCTCGTATATTTGTCAGGCTTCCCAGTTTTTTATCTACGAGATAATTCGGGGGCCGGCGTCCTTTTTAGATTTTTTTTTCTCCAAAATTGAATCTTGAAACAAACACCACCGGAAAGACTTAATCACTTATAAATGCCATGCTGGTCTTTATATATTATGTCAGAGGGTATTCATAAATCTTTTTTAAGATATTCTGAAATCTTTTACTTAGGAAACCCCACCGTGTAGCGAGCTGTAGTCGTTGAGTATTACGTCTCGTTACCCGGCGGGTTATTTAACACTTGTGTGCGAACATGTTTGGGTTAACCTTATGAGCATTAATTCCTGGAAATTTCCTTTTTTCCCAGAGCTGGGTCCCGGCGGGTCTATGCAGAACTTGGAGTAAGTATCCCACCAGTCTCTGTCATGGCTACCTTTGCCCCGGTTTTTGCTTTATGCATTACGCCCTCCTGTTCAGGTATCCCTATTTTTGCGCACACCCTTTGTATAAAATGTGTTAAAATGTCTCGTTTGGTGTGGGTTACCTTTCCGGCGTTTTTTCTCGTTGCTCCGAGAACACCGTTTTTGTTTACCAAGTTTTAGTCAGGATGGCTCAAAATAGGTAAGTTACCCCGACGAGTTTGGTCGCTTGAGGGCTCATAAGAAACTGCGTTTTCTGTGGTCGAGCCTGGGATCAGGCTTCCTGTGTTATTCATTGCTTTATGCATTACGCCCTCCTGTAATGTATAGTTTAGTGTGGGTTACCTTTCCGGCGTTTTTCTCGTTGCTCCGAGAACACCGTTTTTGTTTACCGAGTTTTAGTCAGGATGGCTAAAATAGGTAAGTTACCCCGACGAGTTTGGTCGCTTGAGGGCTCATCAGAAACTGCATTTTCTATGGTCGAGCCTGGGATCAGGCTTCCTGGTTTATTCCCGTCGAGGATGCTCCACACAGTTTTCTAGGTGATCAGGCTGACACCTGTTGGACTTGGTTTTCTCTGCTTTTCAAAGCCATTGAAACAATGCTGTCTGTTTGTTTGGTCTTTACCTCCCGGCGACCTTTTTACAAAGAGGTCTGGGGCAGGTATAATTGGTTTGACATTGCATATAAACCCCGGCGGTTGTACCTTCAGGTGGTTATATTAACGGATTTGCGATTCGAGATAATTTGCCAAACAATTGATTGATACAATAGGGTATCACGGCCTTCAAGACAGCGATCTATGAGGGCTTCTGGGAGAAGCCGGATTAGAGATTAAGATAGGCTTAGACTTTTTATGGGATAAAAAGATGCCTGAATCTTACTAGTGTTTCAAGTGTAAAGGGTTACTTGAAAGACTTCATCTTTAATAAAGATATGCTTCATCTTTATGAGGATTAAGAAGTTATGCTTAATTCTTTTGGACAGATAAAAGATATGCTGAAATCTTTAATAAGCCATTGAAACAATGCCGTTTGTTTGTTTAGTCTTTCCCTCCCGGCGACCTTTTTACAAAGAGGTCTGGGGCAGGTACAATTGGTTTGACATTGCATATAAAACCCGGCGGTTGTACCTTTGGGTGGTTATATTAACTGATTTGCATTTCGCGATAATTTGCCAAACAATTGATTGATACAATAGGGTATCACGGCCTTCAAGACGGCGATCTATGAGGGCTTCTGGGTGACGCCAGATTAGAGATTAAGATAGGCTTAGACTTTATATGGCATAAAAAGATGCCGGAATCTTACTATTGTTTCAAGTGTAAAGGGATACTTGAAAGACTTCATCTTTAATAAAGATATGCTTCATCTTTATGAGGATTCAGAAGATATGCTTAAATCTTCTGGACAGGTAAAGATATGCTGAAATCTTTAATATGATACTAAAGGACAACGAAACGTAGTGGTGGAGTGCTACTGTTCATTGACCGGCGGTTTTGAGGCACATATTTTGTACCGTTTTTTGGGTGTAACCCTATGAGCATTAATCCCCGGAAAATTCTCTTTCCAGGGCGGATTACCGGTGTTGCACCAGGTGACCAGGTAGTTCCCGGGGGCGGGGTAGTTTTCCCCCAGTCTCTGTCGTGTCGGCACTTGAACCTCTCATTGCTGTATGTTCAACGCCGTTAAGCTCAGGTAGCCCTATCTTATTTTTATTTGTTAATGAAATAATTTAATAGCTAATTCATAATAAACATATATATTTTCTATGATAATATTGTGTTTATTTATAAGTAATTTATTTTAATACAATTAAATATAAATTAAATTAATTAGTATACTTTATGATTTTGCTCACCAGCTCTGCTTTCAATGTGTTAATGAGCTATGGGAGCTTTTAATTATCATAAACCTTTACGGGACTCGGACGAGGGCTCCCGTTCAGGGAGTATACCGAGCTCGCAAGCGAGGGACAGCCACAGCCAAGGTGTATGGCGATACTCACAGTCGTACCTCACCCGCCGGACGATAACGCCGGCGGGCGGACCTGACGGACGAGAACAGGTTGAGTTCCATTTATCTCTTTTCCGCCGCCAGACGCGTCTCTAATGTGCCACGTAGTCAACAAACTACAGGATTAGCGAGGCGTAGTCTCGCTAATCGCGCCCCTGTGGCCGGCGCAGTGTGGTGCCCGCACCCAGTGTCCCTCCTGGTTGGGTTGTTCCATTTAGAACACAATTGGCAGCCTAGAAACCTCGCGGACTTGTTCATTTTGGACATTCAGGAGGCCAAGTGGCTAGCACCTTATGGTAGCGACGTGACCAAGATATTCATGAATCAATATACCCAGTCTACAAAGCGAAAGTTTCAATCGTATTGGAAAGCTTTTACGTCTCGGATTCTTAGAACAAAACAAACTGTGCCCTCGGTGGCGTTGGTTGTTTATTATTTAATTTATCTGTTCATGCAGAAACATTTATCTGAAAGTGATTTATGTGGGCAGGTTTTAAACTCCGCCCACCTCCCCGTCAGCTCAGGCCTACATGGTCTCTGGACAAAGCATCGTCGTTATTCTCGTTCCCGTATGTACCAAAGACTGCAGATTTTACAAAAGGGCAGTATTCCTTATGGCTTTGGCTACCGGGAACAGAGTATCTGAGCTGGCGGCGATGAGCAACGCACCTAATTGCCTCAGGTTTGATAGGCTTCATGAGTGTTTTCACATTGCACCTTCCCCAGGATTCATAGCCGAGATTGAGCACAGTGAACACGTGTTTTCAGAGTTCACGGTGCCGGCATTAAACAGGGGAAAGGTGCACCATCTTTTTTGCCCAGTGCAAGCTCTAACCAAATATTTAAGAGTGGCACCTCTAAATCACCAGGGTGCTTTATGGGTCGCAAGTCCGGGTGAACGATTGATGGAGCGTACACTGGCTTCTCTCTTGGTCGAGGACTTTAAAGAGAAGCATCCCGGCGTTGTGGGCAAGTCCCACGATTTACGCAAGGGGACAGCCTCTTTACGTTTCCTTAATAATCTTTCGGTGGAAGTTATTACGTCCACACAGTTGTGGACCTCTAATCAGGAGTTTTTGCCTCGATACCTTTCAGTGGCTCTGGACAAACCTTCCTTGCCATGTATAGCTTTACGGCAGAGGGTCTAGGTGGCCCTTTTAGTCACGTTTTGTTTAATTTCAAGAAAAAGGGGGAGGAGGGTGCAGTCAGTGTGACATAGGACACCCTAGACCCCTCCGGAGTATGTGTTCGGAACATACGAGCTGTGATACTGGTTGTAGGCATTGTATTATAAAATTTCTCTGTAGTATTCATTGCAGGAAATTGTGCTAAAGGCCAATAGTAGTGTTACGACAATTCTTGTTGTAAGTAGCTTTGGCTGTGAAGCAATAGATTTGTGAGAAATCTCGGTAGTGGCAACTACGACTTTTACTTTTGAAGTAATTACTTCTGCATAAGTACACGAGTTCAGTACTTCTACGAATGTACAAGTATTAATTTCTGTTTGGTTATATTTTTAGGAATATATCCACTAGTTAATGGGGTTTATATGTGCACATGTAAACTTATAAGTTTTTAGTTTTCACCACATACTTTAAGTGGGGTACCTTCTTAACTAGCAGATCTGTGCACAGAGTCTCGGAGTTAACCCTTTTTCAAGCAGGCTTCTTTGAAGCACGCTCCTGCTTGTACCCCTTTTTGAAGATTTAGGCTGTATAAAGTTTATGCACCCGAATATCTCTTTTTTTACAAAAGTAAGAATACTATGTGGTTGTTTGATTATCTGCTTTTCTAGAGTTATGATATGATTACGAATGTCCCCCTCCAGTCTTAGAAATCAGGCATGTTCGTCAATGATGGAGGGGCCACTAATAAATTATAGGTTTGACTCCTGTAAGGAGATAAAGAAAACCTAATATTTAGTAGTGGCCCCGTAATCATTGACGACTGGGGCCCTACCTTTATAATCGACCTATAATAGGTGCATATGGATAAGTATTAATGCTATTTATGGTAAAATAACTATGTTAGTGATGGGAACAGCTCAAATACGTCAGCACAGGAGTGTGGTGTCTCATACCCCCCATGTGCACTTCTTAGGTTAAACATGAATTAGAAGCATTAACTCTTGCGACAAGATACACTATTTTACTTAGACCCAAGTGATATAGGTACATAAACTCCGATATGCAGCAAGAGCTCTCGGGTGACGTGCAAGATGCATGTATTCTCTGATATGGTGATAATATATCTATATCCTCTTTGAGGAGTCGCGGGAGCCCTGACTCGAGGAAGGATCTATATATATCACCGGTGTAGGATAGGTGTGTAGTGTTCCCCAACAATCAGGGTGGCGAGAGGCAAGGAGAAGGGAAGACGTATAGCACGTTTTCAGATATATTAAGTTAACATGAAAAGAGACTTGACACATCTTGGTCTAAACCTCACTAAAATCACTGTTACCATGACAGAAACACAGAGCACTTGAATTGTGAGAGAGACTAGTAGGGCACTGAGAGTTGACGAGGAGCTGGGGTCTCTGCTATCCGCACATACACGCTGGCGTAGTACAAGTCCCACACATAGGACTCACGATGTCTGGGCGGTTCAAAGTCGCCGGTTTCACATACAGTCTTGGTCCTCTATGGGCTAGGATCTGGCCCGAAGATATACAACAGGCGTCCACAGAGGCTATGGCACGCTTCGACTGGGCCTATTACACTATCTCTCTCCATCTCTGTGTGAAAATGGCCGCTTCTCTCCTACCAATGGATCAACTAAAATCTTTCCTGGTGTTGGAGGTAAGCTCACCTGGTTGTTGTTGTTGTTGTTGTTGTTCCCCAGGCTGCCTGGCCGAACAGCCCCAAGGTCCCGAGCAAGGCCAAGGCCATAGAGCGCCCCCACAAACCCTCCCTGCTTACCACTAACAAAGCCCGGGTGACCGAAGCCACTCTAAGGCAGGGAGCTGAGGAGGGCGCGGAAACGCCCGGGAAACCAAAGCCCCACCCAAGGCCCTGTGCCCCTCAGCAATTATGAAGGGAAAGTTGAGGGGCAAGGGAAAAATGTGATGCTTTGGCTCCCAATCTGCCAACTTTTAGGTTGGCAGTAGGGAGGTCGATCCACGGAAAAGACGCCGTCACTTGAGATCTAGAAGATATATAAGTAAAAGGAACAGTCAGAGTAAGCTATGGGTATGGCAGAGATCGCTCCGCTCTCACTCTGATAGACCAGCCCATCACCAGCTCACCTGGTTAGTGACAATAGTAAACCGACACATACTTGCCTTATCTCGTCAGGGCCAGACAAGAGGGGGGCAGGACTGTGACTGTTCATGGAGTTATTGTTTATCTTTGCCACAAACACTGTGTTGCTAGATAACTCAAGACTAGACAAGGTTGGCAGTCACATTAGAAACAGCAAGTACTGCAGGTTTAACCCGGGAACGGCGAGAAGGCTCTTAACCCGGGAACTGCGGGAAGACTTAAGAGTTCCCCCGGCGGACTGCGGGAAGACTCTTTAAGAGTCAGAGAAAAAAAAATCTATTTTAAACATCGAAAAAAAAAAAAAAAAATTTGCCCTTGGGCCATGCAAAATATCAGTCCTCTACCTCCCCTCCTTCCCCACTTTCCTCACCTCCTTCAGTTATCACCTATTTTCCCTGTTATTCCCTTATTCTGAGGTATATTTTCGTGCTAACATTAGCGAGTTGCAAGCAGGGCATTGTCATCACTGTTAGCAAGCGAGTGCAAGAGAGAGAGAGAGAGTATCGATCGACAGTGTCTCAGTGGCCTTGGGGGAAATTGGCGGGAAAGCAGGTTGCCTCACCCATACATTATGTAACTCGCGGCCTGTAGCGCCGATTTTGACCATCCAATGTTTTCACTAGTTTTATTGTTGTAACAGGTTAATACCTTTATAATCAACCTATAATAGGCGCATATGGATAAGTATTAATGCTATTTATGGTAAAATGAATATTTTAGTGATGGAAACAGCTCAAATACATGCGCACAGGCAGAGGTGTCTAATTACCCCCATGCGCACTTAAGAGGTTAAAGAGGTTTTGGTGGTGAAAGGTGACGAACCTATTAAGATCCAAGGCCTAAAAAAAAAAACTTTTAAAAGGCCCCAGTAGCACTTAAAACAAAGGAATATGTGATTAAGTGAGATAATTCACCTCCATACCTTGTATCACTCTTCCACATGTGTCCAAACCCCCTCCTATCTCCCTCCCCCTTCAATTATTGAAATGCTAGGTTTTACCAGGGTTAAATAGGAACCAATATGCGGCAAAAGGAAAGTAGGAGGCAGAGGTATCAGGGAAGGGAAGCGAGTGGTGGAATGATACGGTGAGAAAGGCAGTTGAGGAGAAGAGACAGTGTTTTGAGAGGGTTTTACAGGATGGTAGTGTTGAGGTATGGGAGAAGTACAAGGAGAAAAGGAGAGAGGCAAAACGGAAAATTAGAGAAGCGAAAAAAGATGCAAACGAAAGGTGGGGCCAAAGGCTGAGTGAGAATTTTGAAGAACGAAAGAAGATGTTCTGGAAGGAGGTAAATAAAGTAAGGAAAGGAGGACAAAAGAGGGAAGAGTCAGTGAAAGATGAAAATGGAGAATTACTAGTGGAACCAGTTGAAGTGAGGAAAAGATATGCCGAGTATTTTGAATCTTTGTTAAATACAAGAGATGGAAGAGAAGCAGTGATTGAAGCAGAGGTGGATGGAGATAGGTTACCCAGGCCACCCAGGTGGCAGGGAATAAATGAAAGGATTGAGGAAAATGAGGTGAAAGAAGCAGTGAAACAAATGAGAGCGGGAAAAGCAGAAATTTTGGATGGTATTGCTGTGGAGTGTATAAAGAAGGGTGGAGATGTGATAATAGATTGGTTGGCGAGACTTTTCAATGTGTGCTTTGCTGTGTCAATGGTACCAATAGACTGGAAGAGTGCATGTATTGTGCCGTTGTACAAGGGGAAGGGAGATCGGCAGGAGTGTTCAAGTTATAGAGGTATTAGTTTATTGTCAGTGGTTGGAAAGCTGTATGGCAGGGTGTTGATAGAGAGGATAATAAAGTGTACGGAAGTTGCAATAGGAGAAGAACAGTGCGGTTTTAGGAGGGGAAGAGGGTGCGTGGATCAGATGTTGCAGTAAGACAGTTATGCGAGAAGTATTTAGAGAAGCATAAGGAGATATTTTGGGCTTTTATGGACTTGGAAAAAGCATATGATCGTGTGGACCGTGAAGCAATGTGGAAGGTGTTAAGGATTTATGAAATTGGAGGAAATTTGTTAGAAGCAGTTAAGAGTTTTTATGAAGGGAGCAGAGCATGTGTGAGAGTAGGAAATGGTGAGTTGAGTGAATGGTTTGAGGTAAAGGTAGGTTTGCGACAGGGTTGTGTAATGTCACCATGGCTGTTTAATATGTTTATGGATGGTGTGGTGAGGGAGGTGAAAAGGAGAACTATGGGAAGAGGATTGGGTTTAGTAGGAAAGAATGGTAGAGATTGGGAGTTGAATCAGTTGCTGTTCGCTGATGACACAGCATTGGTGGCGGATTCTGATGAGAAACTGCAGCGGGTAGTCAAAGAGTTTGGTGTGGTTTGTGGAAGGAGGAAACTGAAGGTGAACGTCAATAAAGGTAAAGTAATGGTGTGTAATAGGGGAGAGCATAGGGTGAATCTAGATGTGAGGCTGGATGGGGAAATATTGGAACAAGTAGAGTGTTTTAAATATCTAGGAGGAACAATAAGCAGGAGTGGAGGTATGGAAGTGGAGGTAAAACAGAGAGTGTGTGAAGGAAGGAAGGTTTTCGGAGCAATGGGAAGTATGTGGAAGACGAGAAATCTCGGAGTGAAAGTAAAAAGTGCACTGTATCAAGGAATTGTTGTGCCGACAGTGATGTATGGGGCTGAGACATGGGCTCTGAAGAAAAAGGAGAAAAGAGGGCTGGATGTGATGGAGATGAGCTGCTTGAGGAGTATGTGTGGAGTTACTCGTAGAGACAGATTGAGAAATGAAGAGATACGTAGGAGAGTGGGGCAGCAGGAACATTTGTCAGCCAGAGTGGACAGAAGGGTGCTGAGCTGGTATGGTCATGTTGAACGAATGGGAGATGAAAGGCTTACAAAGAGAATATGTGAGTCAGGTACAAGGGGAGATAGAAGGGCAGGAAGACCCCCATTGAGATGGAGAGACTGTGTAAGAAAAGCTTTGGATGATAGAGGAATGACTATAGATCAGGCAGGGGAAGTGGTGGTGGACAGGAGTGAATGGAGAATGCTTGTGAATAGTTGAGTGAACACGTGGTCATTTGGAGTAAGGGATCGGGCGCAAGTTGGACTAGATAATAGTCCATCAGGCGCCTGGCCCGGGGAGACGATTAATATGAAGGGTGTGCCTGGAAGTGTGGTGGGAGGGCTTGTCGCTTTGGCTCCGCTGCATGTCTGCCTGCCGAGATCGGAACCTCTCCTGGTGGTCAGGGGCCGGGGGAGTGCTGGAGCGACCTTGGTAACCCTGGTCTCTGGGTCTTCTCCTGGGTGACCTGGATGTGTGAGAGTTTGTGTTTTTTATCTGTGTTTATTTTTTGTTTTATGTTGTTTGTGTGTTTTCCCTGTTCTTGCTCTGTCTTGAGTCGGCTACCCCCAAAATGGGGATTGGGCCTGAGCATATAGATAGATAGATAGAAATAGGAATGGGAATTATCCCCAGGCTACCTTTAGGATCAACCTTTCCTGGTACCTGGCGCGGGGTACGAACCTCTGAAGGGAATTTAACCCCCCTAAAAACCCACAGGTTTTGAGATGCCTTGGGTGGGGTTCGAACCCTGGTTAGTGACGCACCACAATCACCACCAGGCCCGCGCGCTAACCCACTGCACTACCACGGACGTACAAAAGTATAGCAACCTTAGTCCGATTTTTAAGAACCACGGTGATAGTCTCTCGAGATGAGTTTATTGGACTTACCATCTACGACTATTTTACGCTATACCTGACGTCAACTCGGGTTAGTATTATTGTGGGTGCGGGACATTTTCGAGGGCATTACAATTATCACCTATTTTTCCCTCTTATTCCATTGTTTATTGGTTTATTTGCCGCGCCAATATCTCCAACCCGGTTCTAAGGTCTGGTCCTGCGCCTATCGAGTGCGTGGTGAGAGAGAGAGGGAGACTTCAGTCTGCCTCTAGGCTTCGGAGAGAGAGGGTATACGTTGCGTTCGCCCTACACTTCATGACTGGACGGTCGGCAATAACTTGTGTTTTTCACTCCCAAAATACTACTCCCACTTGTTTTATTGCTGTTACATGTTAATATCTTCATATTAAACGTAAAATAGGCGCATATGAATAAGTAATAACAATATTTATCGTAAAATGACGATTTTAGGCGGGAATGAAGCCTAATATCGTCGCTTGACTAATAGCTCGCACTTTAAAGGTTAACACTTACACTGCGGGCATATTTACGCTATATTAGGGCTCATTCAGGCATTCCTGAATGATTGAGCAGAGCAAGTGTCTGCATGAAATTATCAAATGTATTCAGCCAAAAACTAGAAGAAAATAGCTTCAAAATAAAACCAGAACGAGGTTCGTAGCGCGCGGGGTTAATCAGCAGCGCTACCATAGACAATCAATCAATCAATTAATCAATTCCTTTATTTCGCAATACATATGTACAGTACACAGTACAAAACACACACATTACATAATCCAATAAAAATTATAGTAAAGTTAAATCAAAATGTATTAAACATTCAAAATTACTTCATATATATACAAACTATTTACAATATTAGCTTCTGATAGTCAGGATAAAATCATCAAATAAAATATAAAAAATATATGCATTCAAAACTCAATTATGAGGATGGAAGTCATGCGATAATGAAATTATCGAATACAATTAAAATGCAATTTCTAAAAACGTATTTGTTGCATATAACCGCTGTTAAAAAATAATAGTCACGCCCTTCTAGAGCTAAAACCCATAATAGAAACATGGACCTCGCCTGTCCTCATGCCCTTGTACCCACTCAATCCTGGCTCTCAAAACATCTAGATTTTCTCCTAGTGCATCTACATTATAAGTTTTTCGAAACAAATTTACCACATTTTGAATCATGAAACCTTCTTTAACATGGGAACTGCGGGAAGACTCTTAAGAGTTCCCCCGGTGGACTGCGGGAAGACTCTAAGAGTCAGAGAAAAAAAAAATTTAAACATCGATTTCTTTTTTTTTTTTTGCCCTTGGGCCATGCAAAATATCAGTCGTCTACCTCCCCTCCTTCCCCACTTTCCTCCCCTCCTTCAGTTATCACCTATTTTCCTTGTTATTCCCTTATTCTGAGGTATATTTTCGTGCTAACATTAGCGAGTTGCAAGCAGGGCATTGTCATCACTGTTAGCAAGCGAGTGCAAGAGAGAGAGAGAGAGAGAGTATCGATCGACAGTGTCTCGGTGGCCTTGGGGGAAATTGGCGGGAAAGGAGCTTGCCTCACCCATACATTATGTAACTCGTGGCCTGTATCGCCGATTTTGACCATCCAAACGCTGTTTTCACTCGTTTTATTGTTGTAACAGGTTAATACCTTTATAATCAACCTATAATAGGCGCATATGGATAAGTATTAATGCTATTTATGGTAAAATGAATATTTTAGTGATGGAAACAGCTCAAATACATGCGCACAGGCAGAGGTGTCTAATTACCCCCATGCGCACTTAACCCGGGAACTGCCGGAAGACTCTTAAGAGTCAGAGAAAAAAAAAATCAACTTTAACCCGTGGAGCCCAGGCTAGTTTTGTAATGTTTGTTCACCAGAACCCGGCCGGTTTTCAAAAAATGGTTTTATTCCAGAAACAATAGCGAATGGGTTAGGAATGAAGGAAAAACCACGAAAAAACGCTCAAAAAGCTTAAAGAATGGTCCTACAGAGCCCCCGAAAACGTATTTTACAAGAGTAAAAAATTTGAAGGTAATTACCCCCAAAAACCAGGTTATTGCGCGCTCACGCGCACGCACGTGGACTTTGAGAGTTTTCAACCATCGACACGGTTGCGTGGGATACGTACACAGTTCCCATACAAATCTGAGCCCTCTTGAGTGGCTACACCTGAGGTTACGGTCGGCGCAATTAGGGTGACGCGTCAGACGCGTCTCTGGGGCTGTGCATTACATACATCGCCGACGCGTCAGACGCGTCGCTGGGGCTGTACGGGTTGAACATAATTGTTGTTTTTTTTGTTTTTTGTTTTTGGGCCCCTGGGCCATGCAAAATATCACTCCTCTACCTCCCCTCCTTCAGTTATCACCTATTTTCCCTATTATTCCCTTATTCTGAGGTATATTTTCGTGCTAACATTAGCGAGTTGCAAGCAGGGCATTGTCATCTCTGTTAGCAAGCGAGTGCAAGAGAGAGAGAGAGAGAGTATCGATCGACTGTGTCTCAGTGGCCTTGGGGGAAATTGGCGGGAAAGCAGGTTGCCTCACCCATACATTATATAACTCGCGGCCTGTATCTCCAATTTTTACCATCCAAACGCTGTTTTCACTCGTTTTATTGTTGTTTCAGGTTAATACCTTTATAATCAACCCATAATAGGCGCGTATGGATAAGTATTAATGCTATTTATGGTAAAATGAATATTTTAGTGATGGAAACAGCTCAAATACGTCAGCACAGGGGGACGTTTCTAATTACCCCCATGCGCACTTCTTAGGTTAAGAGGTTAATAATAGGAATATTATGCCTAATTATAGGATTTTGAGACCTTAACCCTTAAAAAGCGGCACGCAACATAAGTCGAGTTAAAGAAACTGGCAAAAAACGGGTGAAAAATGGGTGAAAATAGAGTGAAAATGGGTGGAACAGTAATGAACCATACGTCCGACATCTGTGGCCTCCCGGCCCACACTAACTCCAGTTCCCCCACCGCATGGGAGGATGACAGTGTGACCAATAGTTCGCTAAAAGTGAACAATGTAGCAAAATCCGCTAAACTTCCATCTTTGAGGTAACACTGTCAGTGCTCCACGAGTGCTGCGTAGCTGTATGTGGTGTCATTGTGTAGCGATTTCCATCTAGTTTTCGGCACAATACAGTTCCTTTGATGCTGATGGTTGATATAGCAGTCAGAATGGCCTGAAAAGGCCCAAAACGGCCACAGACCACCCGCTAGACTAGGGTTAATACTCTTTTGCAGTATCGGGCTTGAACTAATGCTGTATGATGATTGAGTAGCAATTGTTTGCATCGAGCTGCCGTGATATGGCTGCTGGCGTAGGGAGGTACGCCACAAATACGCTTAAGGGATATATTAAATGCAACTGAAAATGCTTTAAAACCATTAAAATTAAAAGAACTGTCGTGATTCCATAGGGGAAGTCCATAATCTGGTAGACAGTAAGAATTAAAAAGAAATAACATTGTATCTTTGTTCACTTGTTTGTAATTTCTAAAAATACTATTAAAAGATCCATAAAAAATATTTATTCCAAAAGTTATGTCATCTGAGTCTTTAAAATAAAATAAAATATTGTGGCCCAGATATTTGAATCCCTTCACCACCTCCAAGGTATCTCCGTTCAGCTCAATGCTCTGAGTCTGCTGATTATTATTGGTAGTAAATATCATGCATTTAGATTTATCTCTGTTAAATTTAAGTAAATGTTGATCAATACAAGAACATAATTTGCTATATAATATATCCATATCTTGAAAAAGAATCAGCCAGGAGGACTATATCATCAGCGTAGGCTAATATGTTGCATCTCACATCTCCATATTTACATCCTGCCTTAGTACCACCCACTTCATTTATAATTTTGTCCATGTATAAATTGTATAGAAAGGGTGAGAGTATTCCTCACACCTTTCTCAACATAAACATAGTTGCTATAAGAGTCTTGCCATACAATCGCTAATGTCGCGCTACATTTGCCTTTGGCAGCACTGCAGAGTCTAGTGGGATATATATACCTCATACCTCTTCAGTGTCACGGCCGACTGGCTGGGGAGTTTACGAGACAGAGCGTCTGCCCATACGTTCGCCACGCTGGGCAGATATGTTGCATGAAGATAAATCTCTAGCCTTGCCGCTAGACGAAAGATCTTTTCCGACAACCCTTGTAACACTAGAGATCTCGCTGACCCTTGCTTCTGAATGCATGTCACTGCAGTCAGATTGTCCATTCTGAAGGCTAGGGACTTTCCCGCCTGGCTCATGCCGTGCTCCTGTAAAAATAATAGGGGGACTAACAACTCCTTGGCATTGATATGAAGATGAATTGACCTGGACTGTAGACCCTGACCCTGATGTCCTAGGTTTGACTGGTAACCCCACCCCAGGGTACCTGACGCGTCCGTATCTATCCAGACCGTCGGAGGAGGAGCTGTCCATGTCAAGGAGGAGTGAATTACTTCTGGCTTCGCCCAAGCCGCCAGTAGGTTGTGGATTAAATTTGGAATTTTCCGCAGTTTTTCCGCTGGCAACAGCGGAAAATACCTGTTTCCTTCCAAAATAATTTGTTTTACCTTCAGACGACCTAACGGGACCGTCAGCTGTATCAAATTGAGTGAGCCTACCAGAGATTCCCAGACCCTCGTCGTCGTCAGAGAATGAAGAAACCGAAAGAGTTTCCTCCGAAATCTCTGACAGTCGTCCTCGCTCTGACTCAGAGTGAGCAACTCTGTGTCCCAGATAAGGCCCACCCATTGGATTTTCCCCACCCATTGGATTTTCCTGGTGGGGATCAAGGAGGACTTTGTTAAGTTCACCTTGAACCCCAAGGCAGCTACATGAGTTAACACCTGTTGTACATGTAGGCAAATTATTTTGGATTGAGCTACTATTAACCAGTTGTCGAGATACCATAAGATCATGATTCCCTGATTTAGCAATGGTAGCAAAGCCTGTCGGACTAATTTTGTGAAAATACGGGGTGCCTGATTTAGACCAAAGGGCATTCTTTGAAATACAAACGTTTGATCCCCGTTGCGCAAAGCTAGATATTTCTGAAAACGTTTGTTTATGGGGACATGCCAGTAGGCTTCTGTCAGATCGATTGAACACATCCAACCCTGCGGCGGGAGTGTCAACCTGATCTGATTCACCGTCAGCATCCTGAACGACTGATTGTGAATATGGGTGTTTAGATACGACAGGTCGATCACTGGTCTCATCTGAACACTGTCCATTTTTGGCACCAGGAATAACTGGGATGTGAACACGGGTTGTGACAAAGGACTGAGGATAATGATCTGTTTTTGGGCCATCTCATTGACGACGGATCCCACCTCTAATGAAACATGATTGAATTCTGTGGGGATACGTAAACGGGGTCGCTGGGACCACCGCCATGAGATGCCCTTTCGGACCACTGTCCTTGCCCATGTTCGCCGGGGCCATGCCCGATGACAATCCCGGAAATTGCCAGTCGCATGACTGGTATTGTCTGGCAGTACTACTCTCGGATCCGGCTCACCTTGCCTTGGCACTGGGAGGGAGAGAGCCTTGTGGTGTCTCAGTTTTTTGGATTGGATGGTTGTGACTCTGATTTAGGAATGGGGGGATGAGAGGCCTTGCTACCATCGCTACCGGGTTTACCCCTAGATTGTCCCCTGAACCAACGCCCCCTACCCCTGGATTGGCCTCGCCCACGAGATGCGCCGCTACTTCCTGGGGTTGTGTGAGTCTTTGATGACTGAAAGGACTGGGACTGACCACGAAATGAACTCTTCGCATTGAATTTTGTCTTAAATGATTGCTCACCCTTTGGCTTAGAAGTAGTGGCAGGTTGAGAGTCTAATAGAAAATTGACCGTGCGCCAGGCATCGTCAGAGGCAAGGGTTTTAGTGAAGACATTAGATAAAATAAGTCTCCTACCGATCTCTACAGGGAGTCTCCTCACCAGGTAAACCCTCAGATCTTGACGAACCCGCACTGCCTCAAAGAGAGCAGTCCGGATATCCTCAAAGGACTGAATGGAGTTCTGGAGGAGGCGCCTAGTAAGAGAAAGAGCCTTCTGGGTGCCAGCGTCCATTACCGACTCAGTCTTCTTGGTCAGAGAGGCCGCAAGCTGGCGTCTGAGCAGGTATTGGGACGCCAGTCTCCAGGCTATCTGCCTCATCTTGAAATCTTTATCAATCTGGACCTGTGTGGGAGAACAAAAGGGTTCAGACAACTGACAGAGTGCTAATTTAGGGGCCCTCAAAAAGTCAAAAATATGCTGTGGGATCCCTTCCGCCTTGCCTATCGGCATAGAAAACCAATGATTGTCCTCTTGCGGGAGCTGATGACTGCTCTAATTAGTTATAGTGCTGGCAAACAGCTGGGCCTCCTGTCCCCATGTCGCCCACTGCCCCGACTCCCCCCCTTGGATATGAACGACTGATGTACCAGCATAGTCCCTGAAGGGTATTGAATTCAACTCTGGGGTCATATCATTGAACCCATCTGACTTCGTCCAATCTGAAAAGAGTTTCCCCGAGGATGCGGGAGGCAGGGCAGGGGAGGGCATGTAGACAAAATAGTCAGGATTATATATGGTGGGAATAGCCTTCACAATTACATCAAGTACCTCACCAGACTGGTTCTTGGCCCTAAGTTTCTTAGCCTCACTCACCTCTATCACCCAATGATGCGGACTGTAACATCTCTGAGTCATGCGTTCCCGAGTGCCGAGAAGAGGGTCGCTGGCCAGGCGACTCCTGCTTGACGTATACTCCTTGTTGGTGTAGATTGGATCCCGATGACCGGGCTGGGGGGGCTGGTAAAGCCTCCAACCGAGACTTGCCAGCCCGGGCAGCGGCATCGTGTGTTTCTGTTTGTGAGTCGAGAACGTTGAACTCAGAAAGGTCCCGTAGATTCAGATCCGGTATCTCGTACTCCATGGGTTCGTGAAACGAGGCGGGCTGGTCAGAGGAGCACTCATCCTCCTGACGGCGAGAAACAATACTGCTGCCCCTCTCCGATCCCAATACTGGAACGACCTTAGGTACAGGATGTACACGGTGTGGGATGGTAAACCGGTGAGAGTGGCCTGAGACATTGCTAGCTGTGTCTCTGGGTGCCTCCTGGCGTGACGAAGACATGTTCCGGTTTAGGTGGCGGTAGCTGCGCCGCCGTCTTCGATGAGGAGAATCTTTTGGAGGACTTCCGCTTGTCTGTAACATCGGCCGATGAGAGTGCGGCGGCGAAGTCAGATCGTGGTCTCTTAAGATGCCTGTTGAACAGTGGGTGACTTGGGCCTGGAAGAACCTCTGGGAGAGTGGGACCGATCACGCCGGGAAGACGAGGAGTGTACGTCTGGCGGATTCTTGGTCCTTGGTCGCTTCGAGTGGCGGGAGGGAGTGTCACTAGTGTCTGCCTCAGGGGGTGATGTAACTGAAGGCACTTTAAGGAAATCCTCTAATAACTGGTCATCCAACTGCAAAGATTTGTGGGCCATTGTCTTACAGTACGTTACATAAGTTGACTGGATATGGAGCAAAATAGTCTTACACTGACCATCTGAATGGGTTAAGCATGCATTATGCAGCACTGTACATTTGGGGCAAGATTTAGAAAGCCAACGACCACGAGATCGATCTAAACAAGGGACACATTTAACACATAGGAGATGCCCAATGACCGCTAAATATTTGCTGAGCAAAAAGCAACCGTACTCTTATCCATGACTCCCTCCTGCCAGGGAGATGCAGATCCTCCTAGGTGTCCCAACTGCGAACCTGAGGGTGAGAAAATTCCAAGAATCAATGCTCATAAGGACACGCTAGGCTGGAAAAGCTAATATTAAAATCTCCAACATTAAAGAGAAAGAAAAGTTGAATAGCACTATACAATCTTAGTTCCCCTTACGTTAATCACATTCCCCAGAAATGCGTGTGAGTAAATCGTAGCCTATCATGTGCTACTTGTGTATATAGCTTCTTGCCTAAGTGACTGCAACACTGACCTTATCCCATCTTGTTATGGAAGGACTAAACCTGGCGACCAACGCTACTTTGGATCTATTGTCTTTTCTTTGCGGCGGACCAGCGCCTTGATATAAGCTATACAGATTACTGAATTGCCTCAAGATAGGAATGGGCGAGTTCGTTTCTCGGCTCAGCCGTTATCTTCCCGGCGGCCGTGGCTCCCCACTATTAACCACCAGGATAACGTTCGGACAGTACCAAGCAACGAACGTTTTTATCTTGTTAAGTTTATGCGGCGGAAATATTTGTTTAATTGGAGGCGGGTTAGCCGAACTCTCGCAAGAATTTTTTTTTAGTAATTGCCGGTCAAGCCGAAATTATACTAGACGCCGTAAACAAAACAGACAAATTCCAATCTATCCCTTGCCAAACAGGATAATCTGAATTTTAACATATCTCTAGATATTTCCTGGCGGAAAAACCACGTGAAAAAAACTAGAGGCACGTTGACTAAGTCTCGCTCTTCAAAATCCCGCCAGAAGGGCCAACCCTCCAGAATGGAAAATAACAACGTGCACAAATATGGCATAGTTATACATGAATAATATAATATCAATAATAACACTCCCTAGCCATACATAACACAACCTACATGAGGTCAACTAGATGGGGGCAGGTGTCGATGATATCAATAATAATAGCACAAACCTGCGATCCAGCGACGACTCGAGATAACACGTAGAAATCACAAAGCGTAGGTTGAAGAGCAGCATGGCTTCATGCAAGACCCCTCAACTACGTGAGAAAATCCAGTTGCACTAGCCCACGTAGCATACTGTTGCACACCCAAAATGGACCGAACAACAGGCCCCGGTTCACTAAAAGATGCCTCATGACTAACAGTGAACTAACAATGAGCTAGGGTAATAAAACAAGCACGTGGGAGCCTCGCCTTATCACAACGAGGACTCCGCCTAACACACTCGCCTTTACAAACGTACCCGGAAAACAGTCTCCTGGGCCCGCGAAAGGACGTTCACAGCCTACTCCTAGTCTATGAGCTACCTATCCTCAGCACTTATCATGTACATATGAGCAAAAGACTCACCATGTCCGAGGGGAGGTGAAGAATAAAGGAGAGCTGGAGTGCCTTGAGACACGTCCGACTCAAGCGGGCCCGGGAGGAATAAGGATGTATGATCGCTTCGATGAGGGAGGCGAAGCGTGCGGAAATAGCAGACGCATGAGAAGCGCAAAGCTAAGATCAAGTTTAATTTGTATTTTTACATTATTTTTTGCTAGTTTTTTCTAGTAGTGGTACCCACATCATATAGGACGAGTCCGTGAGTGTTTTTTTAGAGCGTTTCGCTCACGATGTGTGGCAATCGTATTTTGATCTCTCCCGGGCAGGAAGTTTGAAAGACAAGCTTGAGTTCAAAGATTGGCCATTAACAATGTTAAGGCGCATCGTCAGTGATGAAGGGGCCACAAATAAATATAAACGGATGTTTTGTAATCTATTTGTCATTCTCAATACATTCCTAACAACACTGCTGACAGCAAGACTGGCGAGCTAGGGGCGGACCGCGCCTGAACGCACCCCCACACACGCAGGCGACAGGCCACAACGGACGGAATTTTCAAGCGCCAACTGATTTTCATCCGGCCGCTGCGACAGACCTGGCCGGATGAAAAACACCACCATACACACAGAGGCCGCCTCTAGCCCCGCCCTTTTTCGTTGGACGGACAGGCCAGGCCTGCAAGTGTATGGCCGGCTTTAGACTTGTTATATGTCCTTTCCACCTTAGGACTGTCTGTGAAAGATCCAAAAATTGAGGTCAAGCCAGCAGGGTGGTTGCTTGCTGATGGTTGGGCCGGCTGAGGTATTGTCTCTTCTGGCTGAGATGTCGTGTGTAGGGTATCTCCGGGCATGAAGGGCATGCCAGAAGGGAAGGTCTTGTTCGGTGTTGTTGAGCATGATGCAGCTGTTGCACTGGTTAATTCTGGTGAGTTGATCAGTTGTGCACATTGTGAACTAAGGAAAACCTGTCGAGATATGAAGGTTTGTTGTGGTGAGTATTTTCCCGGGTTCTTGCTCTCGCTTCTCGCATTGATTTTCCGTTAATTTCGATAGAGGAGCAGGTACTGTTGATTTTCTGCTGATGCACGCCCCTGAGTTGATAGTAGGGTTGAAGTTAGGCGTGTTTTGGTTTCGTGCTGGCTATAGTATAATAGTATTTAATAAAAAGGAAAAGCCTCGGGAAATAGCAGTAATAACTGTCACTGATAAAATAAAATATTTGGGGATTACGATAAATGATAACAAGAACTGTTTCAAGGTACAGAAAGAACAAATGATAGAGAAGGCAATAAGATTGGCAAATATGACACTCGATAGTTGCAATTAAGGAGTTGTTCAAGATTGTTAATAGGCAAGACATACTGAAAAAGTGTAGCTCTCCCAGCGATTCTATATGGTGCTAATTTCATAAACTTCACAAAGCAGGAGGTAGAACGATTACAAAGGATAGAGAATAGTGTTAGTAGGCAAATAATGGGAGCACCGAGGTACGCACAGGAGGCAGCTCTTAGAGGGGAGATAGGCATATCAAATATGAGGGCAAGAATAATGGAAGCACAACTGAAATATATGCAGTATGTTCTGAGAGGGGTAGGGAATGAATTACTTGAAAGAATATTAGAGGAGATGAGAGAGAAAAAGAAGAATAAGTGGATAAGGGGTTTAATAGAAGATAGGAGAATATGGTTGGGATAAAAGGAGAGAACATAGCGAATGAAGAAATGAAGAAAAAAGTGAGTGTGGGATACGAATGAGTGGGGAACAAAGCTGGAAGAAAAATCAAGTTTGAAACTGTATAAAACATGGCGAAAAGAACCGGGAGGACAGGAACAAGTGCCTCCGAGATCCTGTTCAAATTATAGGTTTGAGTCCCGGAGGGAAGAAGGAAAACCTAATATTTAGTAGTGGCCCCAAAATCATTGACGATATGCCTATTAGTATAATAGTCTCCCTTCAAGCGCCCGCGGGTAGCCAGTTTGAATCAACCGCCGCGGGGAGAAAGAGACCTACGTCATAAGGGCAACGCTAATTCTCTTATGGAATCGTCTTATGATTGGGTACTCACTACGAAAAAACTTTCGAAAAAATAAAAAGGAAAAATACACTTAAAATATGTTATATATAATGCTTTCCAACCCAGTGGATTTTGTGCGGATTCTCTCCATGACGCTGCTCCTTGAGCCGCCATGCTTCCTCCTTCAATGACATATTAAGACTACTCAAGACATCAAACGAATGGGAAGGGGATGGAAGGGAGGGCCCTACATCGTCAATGATTTCGGGGCCACTACTAAATTTTAGGTTTTCCTTCTTCCCTCCGGGACTCAAACCTATAGTTTATTAGTTGCCCATCTATCATTGACGATATGCCTGATATCTAAGACTGGAAGGGGTCATTCGTGACAATATCACTAACAAAAACCATAGGTAGAGACAATTGTCATATAACATTTTAATTCTTTATTGCTTGCAAACAATAATAAGTACAAAATTGGAAAGAAAGCAGCGCATTACTTCAAAAAATATCTGCTTATATTTGACCGATTAGGTACACTTGATATCTCACATTGAGGTTCAAAAAATGTTGCTATGGAACTTACTTATGTTCCTGTTCAACTAAATACAGACACATATATCCTAGGACTATGTCTTCTGTTCTTAACTTATTTGTACATCTACTTTGTACACTTTAATCATACTATATAGTTATCACTATGATAGATATCTCTTAAAAAGAAAACAAATCTTATTACAGGGCTGTATAACCAGCTCGACTTAACAAGTATCACAGCTCGTGATCTTATCACATACTCCGGCGGAGAGGTTCTAGGGGTCTCTTGGGCTTCCCCCCCCCCCCCCCCCTCCTTTTTAACCTTAATTAGTAATAGCACATGGACTACTAGACCCTCTGCCTTAAATATGCACTGGTTAGTGTTGTGGCTATCCAAGGCCACAGACAGGCATCGCGCCAAGAAAAATGATCGAAAGCCCACACTTAGTGTTAGCTATCCATTGACAAATTTGTGTAAAATCCAAGAGGGACATCACCCTGTCTGATGTTGTGGGCTCTTCCCACTACGCCGGGATTCCTGTCCCTAATGACGCTTACGAGTAAAGAAACTAATGTCCTTCTCGTGACGCGAGTAGGCTACCTGTGCTGTTGACCCATAAAAGACTATTTTGTTGAGGTTGTGCCCTCCTCATAAACTTGATTAAAACTTGTACTGGGCATAAAATTGTATGCGTATGACCGCATCTGAATACCAGTATTGTAAATAGCTGAATACAATGTTCATTCTTAAGGTATGAATGTAGGGGAACGGAGTGATATATAATCGATCCTTCCGTCTCCCTAACCCGAGGCAATTTAGATTTGTTGCTCATTGCCGCCAGCTCAGCCCCTTAGTTCCTGTCGCCGAAATACCTAAGGAACACTGCCTTCTTTAATAATGAATCCAAAACCCTTGCGCCTGAATATACAGCGCAGGTTAAGCAAGGATAAAGCCTTATCCGGCGACCAGGTAGGCATGAGCTGCCGCGGTGGTGGGCGCAGTTTTAAAACATGCCCTTTGAGCCTTTTTCCCTCGCCTGCGGTATGGACAGCTGTTAGGTTGGAAAACAAGGGGGGGGGAGGTTTTAAAATGGCAAACAAGAGGTGCTTCTATGTGACCATAGAAAACATGTGTTTGAGCAATTAGTTTAAGTAATACTAGCTCAGGGCTATCGACGCTAGTGACTGCGCCGTGTCTACTATCCCGGTTTAGGGCGTTTCCCCTTGAGCCTTGGTAATGTGTTCTGGTAGACACAGTACGCTGAGTTTGAGATTTTCTGCTTAAGAAATATACTCGCTAACCCTCTCTCTTTCCCTACTGAGTTAAAATCTTTTAATGTTTTCTTCAACCACCAAGGACACCGGTAGTGAGGTCTCTAGGTTGTTAATTATCTCCTGGATTGACACCGGGTTTATGCCCGCGTTTTTTAATTAGTGGCAACTCCTCGACCTGTCAACATGGCGCGACCCTTTACTACGCCACGGTAAACCCCGTGGTTTGTGAGCTTTTGACACATGCGTGGGTGTGAATGTAATGCCTGGATTGTGGCAACAGTATCTGTAACTGCATTCGATGCTGAAATCTGCTTGAGTTATCACGCCAAGTGGAGTACTTCTCTTGGTGTAGTGGACAAAGCATTCACCTCCCACGTGGCGGGCCCGAGATCGAATCTCGGCCAGGCTGGGCTCAAAAACATTTGGGGCGAATTTCCGCATCAGACTCTGTTCGGATGTGATTGTTAAAATTGTAAATTGTAATTGTGTGTCATTGTAAAGTCGGCAAAAATTGTATGGTGCCGTTACGAGCTCACTTCACTGGTGGCAGCTGTAAAGGGATATCTGAGAGGCTTAGTTGGGGAATCCCCATGGTGTACTGGCTTGCCTTAACTGGTTGGCTACAACAGTTGCTAAGGCTAGAGCTCTCAGAAATTCTCAGAGATGATGTCCCAGTGACTCCGGTTCGTTGGGGAGGTATGGTAGCGGGTTCCTGCACTGCCTCCTCGCCGTGGTGTGTGACCCGCCCGGCAAGTGACGGATATAAGGAATGTCACTGGTGATCGTTGTCTCGGAGCCTCGCTGTAGTTGGCACGCTCAGACTTGTGCCTCGCTTGCTTTCGCTCGCTCGGAGTCTTCGCTACCTGGACGATAATGTGATGTAATGCCTGGATTGTGGCAACAGTATCTGTAACTGCATTCGATGCTGAAATCTGCTTGAGCTATCACGCCAAGAGGAGTACTTCTCTTGGTGTAGTGGACAAAGCATTCGCCTCCCACGTGGCGGGCCCGAGATCGAATCTCGGCCGGGCCGCACTCAAAAACATTTGGGGCGAATTTCCGCATCAGACGCTGTTCGGATGTGATTGTTAAAATTGTAAATTGTAATTGTGTGTCATTGTAAAGTCGGCAAAAATTGTATGGTGCCGTTGCGAGCTCACTTCACTGCCACCAATGAAGTGAGCTCGCAACGGCACCATACAATTTTTGCCGACTTTACAATGACACACCAATACAATTTACAATTTTAACAATCACATCCGAGCCGAGTCTGATGCAGAAATTCGCCCCAAATGTTTTTGGGCGTGGCCCGGCCAAGATCCGATCTCGGGCCTGCCACGTGGGAGGCGAGCGCCTTAGCCACTACACCAAGAGAAGTACTCCACTTGGCATGATAGCTCAAGCAGATTTCAGCATCGAATGCAGTTACAGATACTGTTGCTACAATCCAGGCATTACATGAAGAGGCAGAAACAGATATAATACCCACCGTTGCGGTTCTCCGTCATTGCGTTTGGATCCTTCCTCATTCGCCGGGGTATCTTAACCCCGAATTGGGGAGTAATGTCCGTCGGATGCAATTACCCACTAAGGTATGGCTCTGCGGGTATCTTGTTAGAAGATATTTCGCTTGGGTGTCCATTAGCCTTGTGTGCTCTGTCCCCAGGACAGAGTGCCTGCCTCACCGTTCTTACGGCACTGAGGTATGATGCCTGATGCAAAATGTTCAGCGTTCCGGCTAGAGCCGGAAGCTGCTCTGACAATTCTAGTAGCTCGAAACCTTTGCTTTGTCTGTACCACGTTTAATCTGTCCCTTTAACCTGCGATTGATTGCTATTATCAAGGGGGAGCTGAGGGTTCGTTGGGGAGGAATCCAAGGGACTAAACCCTCTTGTTCGTTAATCGGAAAGTACTTGACTTGGGAAACATAGGCTTGGCCTTAGTGGCCTAGGTTTGATTAATTTATCCGTCAGCCTTTGTCTATATCCATACCGCAGGGGGGGAAGGGAGACTACACCAGGGTGCAACGTCCTACCTTGCCCAGACCGATAGTACGTTTTCTGTGAATTAGTTATTTGTGTTACTTTCCACGAATAAACACTTAAGTCCAACCGGCCCAACATCACCGTTTAATCCAGCTGAAAAAAACCCACCGGGGACAAACCCAGCCTTCTCATTGTGTACAGACTACGGGCAACCGCAACAATTTCCCACGAAATCTGTTGCGGTTGCCTGCCGAGCTATTGAGAGAAAAGATTGGTTGTGTCCCCAGCCCAGTTTCGTCTACTGAAATACTCATGTGGGAACGAGGTGCGTCCTTACTAAGCCGACCTTGCTCCCTAGGGATAGTACATGCATTATAATGTTATTTACATGGGTATTGTAGGTACTGGGATTCAACAAACCTCAATAAAATATTAGACATGATATTGGTGTTAACAAACGACTCCGCCATTACTCGGCAGTCGACTGAAGCAGCACCAACTGCTGATTCCTTTATGTTACCGTTGCCGTAAGCTTGCCAGCCTCCCATTCTTTTGCCAAGGTACTCTCTTGCAGTATAAGCTGCTGTATGACCCCTTGACAGTCGTGAAGGATGGAAAAAACGAGACTGTTGTACTCATAGTCTCCTGCACAATTGGTCTGGTAGTGGCATAAGGTAACTGTGGACGTGACAACATGGTACGTTGGCTCGGATGGAACAACCCTAGGAAAACTTGTCTTTGACTAGTGACTCCCTTCTAATGAAACAGATGTTGACTAATTTGAAATTGACATCGTTGGGTTCTTTGATGTCCCTGCCCTTCCCATCCGCCGGGACGTAGCCCAGTGACGACCTTAGGGACCCCGTCTTTGCTTGGGTGTATTCTACGGAGTTTACCCTCGGATCCACACGCCTTCGCAAGGCCCCAGGAGAGAGAGAGAACATTGGAATCTTATCCCCTTCAGACTCATATGATGCAGAGGTTGCCAGATTAGCAATAAGAAATAGAGTTCTCTCACTCTTAAAATTACCTCTCCAAAATTAGTTTTCTGCCCACAGCTAACTCAAAGACAACTGCAGAGGTTGAAGTAACTAAACTAAAGGTTTCTAAATACCCCTGATGGTAACAAAGGCTTTAAAGTATCCCTAATCGGCTCAAAATCGCGTCATATGTCGGAGAGGGTTAAGATGTCATGTAATTTGGGCTAGACGACTGCCTGGTGATGGCTGGTGTCGTATCCTAACCTGTAAGAATTATACCTTCATCCCTTTACCTTATTCAGCGGCGGTTAACAACTGTTGCCGCATCTGCCGGACTGCCTGCCTAGTCTCCATGTTCATAACTGAAGCTGTCAACACCGGAGAAAGGATTACCCGGTGGTAAATATTACCGGGCAAACCTTTTACCATAAAAAGCCTTATGTGTTGTCTAGCCCGGACTGCTTCAAACAAAGCTGTTCATATGTCTGAGATTGATCTCGCCGGGTGTGGGAGGAGAAGCTGTTGGAATAACTCTATCGTCTCACATACACCTTGATCTGAATTAGACTCTACTGGCCGGGAGATGGACTGGGCAGTTTGTCGACTGAGCAAGAATGACGCAAACCGTCTGTGGGCATTATCTCGTAATAGAAATTATCTTTGGAGATCAATTAAGGGAGGGGTATTGAAGGGATCTTGAAAATCCTGTTATGATAACTGTGGGTACGCCAGGAATTAAAAAATAGGGGCGGGGACACCTCCTGGTTGTGGATTCAGCCAATCATACTCAATTTGGTTGGGTAGGGGAACAAGTTGGGAGGGATGTGACGTTAATGCAATAGCAAACTGTTGAACCTCTGTCTCCCAGTCTACCCATGGACCATGACCTACCTGCCCCAGGAGTACTTCTTGCCTGCTTGACTGACTCGACGGCAAGCGCGCCGGAGTTGTCACCAACTTTGGTTCGTCTATTCTAAATGAGTCATACCCGTGTACGCCGTAAGGCCGGGAGCATTCAGGACAAATGAGCTCTCCTGGGGAGGGAGGTACAAGTTGAGCAGGTACATAAACAAAGTATTTATAATGCCAGACCTTGGGAATCGCCATAATTGGTACCTTTAAAATACTACCGGTACCCTGTGGATCTTTAGCTCGGAACTCATTATTCTTATTGGTCTTGATTACCCACTCACGAGGGACTGGAATCTCCCCCGCAATCAACCTGTGCTCACTCCCTGATTTAGGTGGGCGTACTGGAAACCAGAAACAATCTGATTCCTGTAAGCCTGGGACCATAGCTCTCCTTTGTAGCTATTTATCTATGGAGACAGGGTAGAAAGCTGGGTTTGAACAATGATAAGGAGTCGGCCAGGAGGTGGTCACCGTAATGGTATCCGCCGGGGGACCCGACTGTGTAACCTAATTAGCTATGGGACTGATGGGATTCGGTAGCATATCACTTTTGGACGGCATGCGAGCTTGGGGGAGTATTACTACTGTCAGATGGTGTAAGTGGTACTGTGGAAACCACCGGTAGAGCTCCCATGTAAGCCATGGGAGGGTTTGGAGGGGGGAGGACTTTAATTTTGGCTGGGGTGAGAGGTCGCACAAGGGACCTCGGGGGAGATCCCACTGTCGCTGTGGGAGTATGTCGAGACCTTTTTGCTTCAGAACATTGTTGTAATACTTTCTGTAAGAAGTTATCTAAATGTTTGACTGTGACTCACTGATTGCGGGCTCTCTTAAGAGACGGGTCACGGCCTCTCTCTATCTTACCCTTGTTTTTAACCTTCTCGTCCTGATCCGGAGAAGCTATGGCACTTCCTACTTCCGGTGGGGCCACTGAAGATCTTAACTTCTCCGGCGGTCCCATTACCCTTACTATCACTGGTTTAAGGCTGGTTGTTGTTTCAATTACTTTACGCCTTTTTTCCAGACTGGGACCCAACTTACTAGGTGCAAGGATGGGACTCTTAGGTGAGTTAACAATATTAGAAGAGTAGTTTACCTCGAAGGGGTCGGAGCTACTGGACGTCCCGGGTGTAGCTAGGTTTTGACCTGCCTGAGAACCTATTTTTCTTGTGCTCGTGCATGCCGCTGATCTGCGGTATTGCCCTGTGGCCGTAGTCGGTGAATTTGAACGTTCCTCCTTTGAGTAAGGCAGATTAACTTGTGGGAGCACTAGATGGGACTTTTGTTGGACCATTTTTACTTTAGACCTATCCTTGGGATCCGACTCCATCCCCCCAGCCACTGTCCCCAGGAGGCCGGGAAAAAACTCTGGCACCTCAGGGGAGCGGTCGTAAATGCAGCTTACACCTCTGTTGTGAAGGCGGCTCTGTATGATCGTCCCTAGCGTGAACTTCCGCCGTGACTTCAACTGTGGAGAGCTTCGAGACACACTTTTGTCTTTTAGGAGACCGTGGGTCCTGAACTGAAGGCTGTCCGTACTGTCGCCGGGTTTTTTTTTTTTTTTTTTTTTTTTTTTTTAAGAGACAATGAACGGAGGAAGGAAAAACACAGATAAAACAAAAAGGTCCATGTGCCTAAAGGCATCCTCCATTCATAAAATGTTTGTAACAACTGGATTTAAACATTTGTAGATTGTAAGTTTGTGGAAAGCAATTCGAGGGAAGTGAATTCCAAAGAGTAGTAGCTCTGGGGATAAATGAATTCTGATAAGCAGAAGTTCTGTATTGTGGAGGAGAAAGTGTAAATTCATGGGCGCTCTCAGCTGCCGTAGTTCTACGGGGAAAGATGTGGAGAGGCGGCACAATTGAAGCAAGTTCCTCGGAACAATTGCTGTGAAAATATCTGTAGAATAATGCAACGGATGCAACATTTCTTCGTATGGATAATGTAGGAAGGTCCTGTGTGATTGCAGGGTTATTGATTAATCTAATAGCTTTATTTTGAATTTTGTCCAACTGCCTCAATGCAACCACTCCACTTCCACCCCACAGAGGTGAACAGTAATCCATCTGAGAACGCACATGACTTTTATATATTACGGCCAACTGCTCGTCAGTGAAGAATTCTCGAACTCTGTACAGGAGTCCCAGTTTTTTAGAGACATTCTTAGCAATGCTTCTAACATAATGTGTCCAGCTCAAGTTAGTAGTTAATGTTACACCGAGAATGTCAATACTAGGGGAAGTGGGAATATTTACATCATTAAAAAATATATAGGAGTCAGTGAGATTCTGTCGGTTAGAAAATTGAATGTACTTGGTTTTCTGTGCATTAAAGGAAATTAGATTCTCTTGTCCCCATTCATTAATTCTAGAAAGGTCCTGGTTCAGAGAAATTGCAGTGTTTATTTTTGAATTTATAAAATCGGGTTGGGTGAAAGAATTGGTAAATGTGAAGGAACTGTGGAGTGTTGAGTCATCTGCGTAGGAATGTATTGGATTATGAGTGGTAGATATGAGATCATTGATATGAATGAGGAACAGAGTTGGGGCCAAAACTGATCCCTGGGGAACACCAGCATTTATTGAGTGAAATTGAGAATAAAGGCCATCTACCATTACATGTATTTTTCTGTTATGAAGATAAGAAGAAATTAGTGGAACTAATGATGCAAGGCCGTAGTGTGACATCTTCGACAATAAGGATTGATGCCAGACTCTATCAAATGCCTTTGATATATCCAGTGCTATTGTATGTGTTTCACCATGTTGGTCTGTAGCTTGGTTGATTTGATGCGTAAGAAGGCAAAGAATGTCTGCAGTTGATCGACATCGTCTAAAACCATATTGCCTATCACTGATTAATTTATTATTCTCAAGATGCTTAATTATGTGATTATTTAATATAATTTCAAAGACTTTACCAAGAGTGGAAGTTATAGCTATTGGTCTGTAGTTTGATGGATCTGAAGAGGCACCTTTTTTAGGAACTGGATGGATGTTTGCTTCTTTCCAGGGTACTGAGAAGCATGAGGTATGAGTACACAGACAGAAAAATTTTGCCAATACAGGAGCGAGCACCAAGGCGCAATTCTTAAGTACTATTGGAGGAATTTCATCTGGACCAGGAGCCTTATCTACTGAGAGATTCTGCAAAATAGTTTTGACATGTCTGGTGTGGATCTTAAGTGAGGGAATTTCAGGCGAATTAAAATTAAGTACAGGGACATCTTGATTTATTTCATCTAAGGTTGAGTTGGTGGAGAAAATATCCGCAAGAAGGTTAGCTTTACCTCGTGGGTCACTTACAAGATTGCCAGTCAGAGATGTTAATGGTGGAATGGATGAAGCAGTAGTGAAGTTGGATTTGAATGAGTTAAGAGTAGACCAAAATATTTTGTTATCATTTGGATTATTTAGAAGTTTATTTGCCTGCTTGCGGAGAAAGTTTGATTTAGTTAGGTTTAATGCAGTTTTGGCATGATTTCTGATGTTTCTAAAGTAATTAAAGGCTTCATGTGTTTTTGATCTTGTGTATGCATTGTAGGCTATTGTTTTTTGTTCAGTTACTCTAGCACAATTATGGTCAAACCATTTAGGTGAATTAGATCTTTTACTGTACTTTTGATGAGGAATAAAAGTTTCCATTCCAATTTTTACAAAATCTTGTATTTATTAGTGGCCCCTCCATCATTGACGAACATGCCTATTACATAAGGCATCCTCTTCAAACACTAATCCACCGTAGTTTGAATCTACCGCGCAGAGCATTTAAAATCTGAGGAGCCTTCATCATGAGTGCACGCGACCTCACTCATGGCTTCAGTCATTATGAATTGGGTTCTCACTACGAAAAAACTTCGTAAAAAATAAAAAACAAAAAGAAAATAAGAATAACTATCTAATAAGCTTTCCATCATATCGTAGATGTACTTGTGTGGATCTTTGACCAGACGCTGATTCAGGCGTCATTCTTCCTTCTCTGCTCTGCGGTCAGCCGGCCTGGACGTGTCTCTCCACGCTCCGTTGGTTCCGCATTTGCTGCATCCCTAGTGAGTTTTTTCTCATTTGTTTACTCCGGGATGTATCGAGTAAGGTTAGGATATGCGTAGCAGGAGTGTCCTGGGCTGGTTGCCCGCAGTGCAGTGTATTTTGGGTCGTGTGTTTGGGGCATCTATTTCGGATGTACCCTCGTGGTCCGGTTGTGGACAGGTGAACTTTTTCACAGTTAGCTAGCTTTGTGATGCAGGCGGCTTTCATTACGCGTTATTGCTTCCTTTTATCTTTCTGATGAGGTAGCGTATTTTTGCTGACGTTCCCAGCGTATTTTTCTTCACTTAGTGAAGTTTTTTCTGGGTCCCGAGTCAGTTCTTCCCTTGGCCGGAAGTATTTGCTACAGTGGTGTGTTGGCGGTGGTTCCTGTTGTGATATAATTCAGTGCTTTTTGTTTATATTCCGACATGTTAATGTTATCCGTCTGCCTAGGTCTAGCCAGCCTCTCGTAGCTTTACCACATATACAAGTGTTATTGATTTATTTTCTAAATATGTACTATTGTGTGCTGTGTGTCCTGGTTTAGTTGTGTATTGGCTAATTCCACGGACTATTTATGTGTCCTGGGTTAGTTGTGTATTGGCTAATTCCACGGACTATGTTGGGCCCGGCGTTAGTTGTGTTTTGGCTACGCCTCGGTCCTGTGTTGCGTTCAGATGGTATCTGGATGGGGTGGGTTATTTCCGGCGGGTTTTTCTCGGTTACACCATGAAAAAACCCGGCTGGTTGCCGAGTTTTGGCCACGTGTGGTTTAAAACAGGCTTGTTTCCCCGGCGAGTGGGTGTCTGTGGCTCCCCAGGACTGCGTCTCTGGGGTGCCTGTTTCAGGCTCCTTCTGATTCCCGGCGGGTTGGCTGTTCCCATCTAACAGTGTTCATACGGACACGTGTTGTTTGTATTTTTTTCGGTTTTGCAAAGCCAATATAAAACTATGCTGTTGTTGTATTTCTTCCCCGGCGATCTTTTACAAAGATGTGGGGTTAGGAACAATTGGGGTTAACTTTTAAACTTTAGATCACCCGGCGGGTGCAACCTGGTGGGGTGGGATGACCGAATTTGCAAAATTCAGTTTAGTTGACCAGACAATTGAGGGATGCATTGTGTATCGCCTCCTTCAACATACGGCAATTTAAGGCACAATTGGGGTTAACGTTTTTTAAACTAATATTCACACCCGGCGGGTGCTCCCTGGAAGGGTGGGAATAACGAATTTACAATTCAGTTAGTTAACCAGACAATTGAGGGATACGTTTTGTATCGCCGCCTTCAACATACGGCGATCTAAAAAGATACTTCGGGAGAAGTTAGATCTCGTATATTTGTCAGGCTTCCCAGTTTTTGATCTACGAGATAATTCGGGGGCCGGCGTCTTTTTTAGTTTTTTTTTTCTCCAAAATTGAATCTTGAAACAAACACCACCGGAAAGACTTAATCAGTTATAAACGCCATGCTGGTCTTTGTATATTATGTCAGAGGGTATTCATAATTTTTTTGGACAAATTAAGATATTCTGATATCTTTTACTTAGGAAACCCCACCGCGTAGCGAGCTGTAGTCGTTGAGTATTACGTCTCGTTACCCGGCGGGTTATTTAACACTTGTGTGCGAACATGTTTGGGTTAACCTTATGAGCATTAATTCCTGGAATTTTTTTTTTTTCCAGAGCTGGGTCCCGGCGGGTCTATGCAGAACCTGGAGTAAGTATCCCACCAGTCTCTGTCATGGCTACCTTTGCCCCGGTTTTTGCTTTATGCATTACGCCCTCCTGTTCAGGTATCCTATTTTTGCACACACCCTTTGTATAAAATGTGTTAAAATGTCTCGTTTGGTGTGGGTTACCTTTCCGGCGTTTTTTCTCGTTGCTCCGAGAACACCGTTTTTGTTTACCGAGTTTTAGTCAGGATGGCTCAAAATAGGTAAGTTACCCCGACGAGTTTGGTCGCTTGAGGGCTCATAAGAAACTGCGTTTTCTGTGGTCGAGCCTGGGATCAGGCTTCCTGTGTTATTCATTGCTTTATGCATTACGCCCTCCTGTAATGTATAGTTTAGTGTGGGTTACCTTTCCGGCGTTTTTCTCGTTGCTCCGAGAACACCGTTTTTGTTTACCGAGTTTTAGTCAGGATGGCTAAAATAGGTAAGTTACCCCGACGAGTTTGGTCGTTTGAGGGCTCATCAGAAAATGCGTTTTCTATGGTCGAGCCTGGCATCAGGCTTCCTGGTTTATTCCCGTCGAGGGGGGCTCCACACAGTTTTCTAGGTGATCAGGCTGATACCTGTTGGACTTGGTTTTCTCTGCTTTTCAAAGCCATTGAAACAATGCTGTCTGTTTGTTTGGTCTTTACCTCCCGGTGACCTTTTTACAAAGAGGTCTGGGGCAGGTATAATTGGTTTGACATTGCATATAAAACCCGGCGGTTGTACCTTCGGGTGGTTATATTAACGGATTTGCGATTCGAGATAATTTGCCAAACAATTGATTGATACAATAGGGTATCACGGCCTTCAAGACGGCGATCTATGAGGGCTTCTGGGAGAAACCGGATTAGAGATTAAGATAGGCTTAGACTTTTTATGGGATAAAAAGATGCCTGAATCTTACTAGTGTCTCAAGTGTAAAGGGATACTTGAAAGACTTCATCTTTAATAAAGATATGCTTCATCTTTATGAGGATTAAGAAGTTATTCTTAATTCTTTTGGACAGGTGAAAGATATGCTGAAATCTTTAATAAGCCATTGAAACAATGCCGTTTGTTTGTTTAGTCTTTCCCTCCCGGCGACCTTTTTACAAAGAGGTCTGGGGCAGGTACAATTGGTTTGACATTGCATATAAAACCCGGCGGTTGTAGCTTTGGGTGGTTATATTGACTGATTTTCAATTCGCGATCTTTGTATATCCTCCCCGGCGATCTTTTACAAAGAAGGGGGGTTAGGAACATTTGGGGTTAACTTTTAAACTTTAAATCACCCGGCGGGTGCAACCTGGAAGGGTGGGATGCCCGAATTTGCAAAATTCAGTTTAGTTGACCAGACAATTGACGGATGCATTGTGTATCGCCTCCTTCAACATACGGCGCTTTAGGGCACAATTGGGGTTAACATTTTTAAAAACTAATATTCACACCCGGCGGGTGCTCCTTGGAGGGATGGGAATAACGAATTTACGATTCAGTTAGTTAACCAGACAATTGAGGGATACGTTTTGTATCGCCGCCTTCAACATACGGCGATCTAAAAAGATACTTCGGGAGAAGTTAGATCTCGTATATTTGTCAGGCTTCCCAGTATTTGATCTACGAGATAATTCGGGGGCCGGCGTCTTTTTTAGTTTTTTTTTTTTCCAAAATTGAATCTTGAAACAAACACCACCGGAAAGACTTCATCAGTTATAAACGCCATGCTGGTCTTTATATATTATGTCAGAGGGTATTCATAAATCTTTTGGACAAATTAAGATATTCTGAAATCTTTTACTTAGGAAACCCCACCGCGTAGCGAGCTGTCGTCGTTGAGTATTACGTCTCGTTACCCGGCGGGTTATTTAACACTTGTGTGCGAACATGTTTGGGTTAACCTTATGAGCATTAATTCCTGGAAATTTTCTTTTTTTCCAGAGCTGGGTCCCGGCGAGTCTATGCAGAACCTAGAGTAATTATCCCACCAGTCTCTGTCATGGCTACCTTTGCCCCGGTTTTTGCTTTATGCATTACGCCCTCCTGTTCAGGTATCCCTATTTTTGCGCACACCCTTTGTATGAAATGTGTTAAAATGTCTCGTTTGGTGTAGGTTACCTTTCCGGCGTTTTTTCTCGTTGCTCCGAGAACACCGTTTTTGTTTACCGAGTTTTAGTCAGGATGGCTCAAAATAGGTAAGTTACCCCGACGAGTTTGGTCGCTTGAGGGCTCATAAGAAACTGCGTTTTCTGTGGTCGAGCCTGGGTGCAGGCTTGCTGTGTTATTCATTGCTTTATGCATTACGCCCTCTTGTAATGTATAGTTTAGTGTGGGTTACCTTTCCGGCGTTTTTCTTGTTGCTCCGAGAACACCGTTTTTGTTTACCGAGTTTTAGTCAGGATGGCTAAAATAGGTAAGTTACCCCGACGAGTTTGGTCGCTTGAGGGCTCATCAGAAACTGCGTTTTCTATGGTCGAGCCTGGGATCAGGCTTCCTGAGTTATTCCCGTCGAGGGGGGCTCCACTCAGTTTTCTAGGTGATCAGGCTGACACCTGTTGGCCTTGGTTTTCTCCGCTTTTCAAAGCCATTGAAACAATGCTGTCTGTTTGTTTGGTCTTTACCTCCCGGCGACCTTTTTACAAAGAGCTCTGGGGCAGGTATAATTGGTTTGACATTAATAATAATAATAATAATAATAATAATAATAATATTTATTCAGTAAGCAATTTACAGAGTTGGTACCACATAGTATGTTATAAATATGACATGTACCAGCCTTGCATAATTCCACCTAAGGATAGCCCAATATGGCCGTTAGGCGTATTTCCATTGGGGTCCTTGTATATAAAACCCGGCGGTTGTACCTTCGGGTGGTTATATATAAGATAGGCTTAGACTTTTTATGGGATAAAAAGATGCCTGAATCTTACTAGTGTTTCAAGTGTAAAGGGTTACTTGAAAGACTTCATCTTTAATAAAGATATGCTTCATCTTTATGAGGATTAAGAAGTTTTGCTTAATTCTTTTGGACAGATAAAATATATGCTGAAATCTTTAATAAGCCATTGAAACAATGCCGTTTGTTTGTTTAGTATTTCCCTCCCGGCGACCTTTTTACAAAGAGGTCTGGGGCAGGTACAATTGGTTTGACATTGCATATAAAACCCGGCGGTTGTACCTTTGGGTGGTTATATTAACTGATTTGCAATTCGCGATAATTTGCCAAACAATTGATTGATACAATAGGGTATCACGGCCTTCAAGACGGCGATCTATGAGGGCTTCTGGGTGACGCCAGATTAGAGATTAAGATAGGCTTAGACTTTGTATGGGATAAAAAGATGCCGGAATCTTACTAGTGTTTCAAGTGTAAAGGGATACTTGAAAGACTTCATCTTTAATAAAGATATGCTTCATCTTTATGAGGATTCAGAAGATATGCTTAAATCTTCTGGACAGGTAAAGATATGCTGAAATCTTTAATATGATACTAAAGGACAACGAAAAGTAGTGGTGGAGTGCTACGGTTCGTTGACCGGCGGTTTTGAGGCACATATTTTGTACCGTTTTTTGGGTGTAACCCTATGAGCATTAATCCCCTGAAAATTCTCTTTCCAGGGCGGATTACCGGTGTTGCACCAGGTGACCAGGTAGTTCCCGGGGGCGGGGTAGTTTTCCCCCAGTCTCTGTCGTGTCGGCACTTGAACCTCTCATTGCTGTATGTTCAACGCCGTTAACCTCAGGTAGCCCTATCTTATTTTTATTTGTTAATGAAATAATTTAATAGCTGAATCATAATAAACATATATATTTTCTATGATTATATTATGATAATATTGTGTTTATTTATAGTAATTTATTTTAATACAATTAAATATAAATTAAATTAATTAGTATACTTTATGATTTTGCTCACCAGCTCTGCTTTCAATGTGTTAATGAGCTATGGGAGCTTTTAATTATCATAAACCTTTACGGGACTCGGACGAGGGCTCCCGTTCAGGGAGTATACCGAGCTCGCAAGCGAGGGACAGCCACAGCCAAGGTGTATGGCGATACTCACATTCGTACCTCACCCGCCGGATGATAACGCCGGCGGGCGGACCTGATGCTCTGATGACGGACGAGAACAGGTTGAGTTCCATTTATCTCTTTTCCGCCGCCAGACGCGTCTCTAATGTGCCACGTAGTCAACAAACTACAGGATTAGCGAGGCGTAGTCTCGCTAATCGCGCCCCTGTGGCCGGCGCAGTGTGGTACCAGCATTCGAACACGTGGTGCCCGCACCCAGTGTCCCTCCTGGTCGGGTTGTTCCACTTAGAACACAATTGGCAACCTAGAAACCTCGCGGACTTGTTCATTTTGGACATCCAGGAGGCCAAGTGGCTAACACCTTATGGTAGCGACGTGACCAAGATATTCACGAATCAATATACCCAGTCTACAAAGCGACATTTTCAATCGCATTGGAAAGCTTTTACGTCTCGGATTCTTAGAACAAAACAAACTGTGCCCTCGGTGGCGTTGGTTGTTTATTATTTAATTTATCTGTTCATGCAGAAACATTTATCTGAAAGTGATTTATGCGGGCAGGTTTTAAACTCCGCCCACCTCCCCGTCAGCTCAGGCCTACATGGTCTCTGGACAAAGCATCGTCGTTATTCTCGTTCCCGTATGTACCAAAGACTGCAGATTTTACAAAAGGGCAGTATTCCTTATGGCTTTGGCTACCGGGAACAGACTATCTGAGCTGGCGGCGATGAGCAACGCACCTAATTGCCTCAGGTTTGATAGGCTTCATGAGTGTATTCACATTGCACCTTCCCCAGGATTCATAGCCGAGATTGAGCACAGTGAACACGTGTTTTCAGAGTTCACGGTGCCGGCGTTAAACAGGGGAAAGGTGCACCATCTTTTTTGCCCAGTGCAAGCTCTAACCAAATATTTAAGAGTGGCACCTCTAAATCACCAGGGTGCTTTATGGGTCGCAAGTCCGGGTGAACGATTGATGGAGCGTACACTGGCTTCTCTCTTGGTCGAGGACTTTAAAGAGAAGCATCCCGGCGTTGTGGGTAAGACCCACGATTTACGCAAGGGGACAGCCTCTTTACGTTTCCTTAATAATCTTTCGGTGGAAGTTATTACGTCCACACAGTTGTGGGCCTCTAATCAGGAGTTTTTGCCTCGATACCTTTCAGTAGCTCTGGACAAACCTTCCTTGCCATGTATAGCTTTACGGCAGAGGGTCTAGGTGGCCCTTTTAGTCACGTTTTGTTTAATTTCAAGAAAAAGGGGGGGGGGAGGGTGCAGTCAGTGTGACATAGGACACCCTAGACCCCTCCGGAGTATGTGTTCGGAACATACGAGCTGTGATAGGCATTGTATTATAAAATTTCTCTGTAGTATTCATTGCAGGAAATTGTGCTAAAGGCCAATAGTAGTGTTACGACAATTCTTGTTGTAAGTAGCTTTGGCTGTGAAGCAATAGATTTTTGAGAAATCTCGGTAGTGGCAACTACGACTTTTACTTTTGCAGTAATTACTTCTGCATAAGTACACAAGTTCAGTACTTCTACGAATGTACAAGAATTCATTTCTGTTTGGTTATATTTTTAGGAATATATCCACTAGTTAATGGGGTTTATATGTGCACATGTAAACTTATAAGTATTTAGTTTTCACCACTTACTTTAAGTGGGGTGCCTTCTTAACTAGCAGATTTGTGCACAGAGTCTCAGAGTTAACCCTTTTTCAAGCAGGCTTCTTTGAAGCACGCTCCTGCTTGTACCCCTTTTTGAAGATTTAGGCTGTATAAAGTTTATGCACCCGAATATCTCTTTTTTACAAAAGTAAGAATACTATGTGGTTGTTTGATTATCTGCTTTTCTAGAGTTATGATATGATTACGAATGTCCCCCTCCAGTCTTAGAAATCAGGCATGTTCGTCAATGATGGAGGGGCCACTAATAAATTATAGGTTTGACTCCTGTAAGGAGATAAAGAAAACCTAATATTTAGTAGTGGCCCCGTAATCATTGACGACTGGGGCCCTCCCGACCATCCCCTTCCCATTCGTTGATGTATTAAGGATTTTGGTTTACTTGATATGTCAGTGAAGGAAGAATGACGCCTGAATCAGCGTCTGGTCAAAGATCCACACAAGTACATCCATGATATGATGGAAAGCTTATTGGATAGTTATTCTTATTTTCTTTTTCTTTTTTCTTTTTTTACGGTTTTTTCGTAGTGAAAACCCAATTCATAATGACTGAAGCCATGAGTGAGGTCGCGTGCGCTCATGATGAAGGCTCCTCAGATTTTAAATGCTCTGCGCGGTAGATTCAAACTACGGCGGATTAGTGTTTGAAGAGGATGCCTTATGTAATAGGCATGTTCGTCAATGATTACGGGGCCACTACTAAATATTAGGTTTTCTTTATCTCCTTACAGGAGTCAAACCTATAATGTGGCTCAAGGTGGAGTGTGCATCATTAGAAAAGAAAGAGGTCCAGGGAATATCAATAAAGAAACCTTGAAGACCCTCCCAGTCTGCCCTATCCTAATGCCATTTAGTCACCAAAACAGGTTCAGAGTGGGAAGGTGTGGTAGGTGATAGACAGGTGGCCTGTATCAGACAGTGATCAGAAGATCCAAGCGGGGACCTCACTGTAACATCATAATTTTCTGAATTGGTTGTTAAAAATAAGTCCAGTAGGTGGGAATTATGATTAGGATTATCTGGTACACGGGTGGGTTGGTTGACTAGTTGAGTGAGATTAAATGAGTCTGCAAATAGCTCACATTCAAGACCAGCATCATCAGTCCTGGCTGAATGAGTGAGCCATTCAACATTATGGACATTAAAATCACCCAACACAATGATTTCAGAAGAAGCATTTAAGTTGAGGACACTGAGTTGTGAGGACAGAGAATCAAAAAGACTTTGCTCTGGAGGAGTATTTGGGGAACGGTAGATGCAACATATGTATTTAAATTTACCAGCAGAAATTAATTTGTATATAGAATAATCAAAATAGGGACAATTGAAACTAGTAACCTCCTCCCAGGCAATTTCAGATTTTGCGAAGCAACATACACCTCCTTTAGGTCTGAAATTTTGGAGCAGTTGATAACCTGGAAAATTAAATCTAGACGTGTCAGATGTGGATGTTACTTGAGTCTCTGTCATAAAAAGGAGAGTAGGGGATTCTGCTTGAAGAAATTGGTGTACAGAATTGATGTTAGAGTGAAGTCCCCTTATATTACTAAAGAAAAAGCTGCACCGACGAGCAGCTTTGGGACGTTGCAATGCTCTTGACACAGTCGCATGATGACGACCGGGAGGGCCCTGTGTCAATGACCCAACCCTGCCGGGGGTGGATATCCGAGGGACCACCAGGTTTGCTCTTAACAATTGTACTGCCATATTTATTAGGTAAGTGTATGGTGTTACATGTATGATATGTAGTGGGAAGAGTAGTGTTTTATGGATAGAGGATAGCGATGTAGGGCAATGTCGTGAAGTTGGATGTGTAATTGTGTGTGTTATATAAAGAGGGTTTTCCTGATACCCCTGATGTGTGAGGCAGAAAGATATGTATCCAGCTACCAAGGCCTGGGAGAGAAAATGGAATTCAGGCTATTTCCTGAGTCTCCAGAAACCTTGGCGGTAGTACTTCCCTGGGTGGGGCTGCCTACCCCTACTACCTACTTGGATGTTGGTCGTAGTAGGTTGCATGGCGATGCTGAGCGGGTTCTCTTCTGGTGGGGAGGGGGTTTTACCTCTACGGCTTCTGAGTCATTGTTAACGGTTAATTGGTCTACCAATTGTTGAGTCTTATCTGTAGCGATAGACTGTACCTGGAAAACTGGTGAATCCTCATCAAAAGAGTAAAGCCGAACGAGTCGTAGCAGGTTTGCGTCATCACAAATTAACTCGACGTTTGCTGTCATTGCATAAGAGGTAAATTTAGATTTAATATCGATCAAGGCCGCTAGGCACGAAAGATCTTGTTTGCTCATCCATTCCGTATAAAGGTCAGAGCACACCGGGCATTTCTGGGAGGTCCAGAGAAATTTAGACCTATCGATGCATGTAACACATTGAATGCAAAATTTGTGTGCAATTATTGGAAGTCTTGGACATGTAGGTGTGGCACAAATATTAAACAGAGGCATTATGTTGACTGAACCGCCCTCCCCGCCGAGAACTGTTCCTTCCTCTGCTAGTTGTGCTGCTCAAGATATGATGAGCTCTGGAAATAACAAAAATCCAGGAATCAATGCTCATAAGGATAACCTGGGAGGTATTACACATTCCAACACCTAAATACGTCGGGAAATTAGAATTAGCCCAACCGCCCTTCTCGTTTCCCTCTGTACTCAGAAGGTTGAAGATAACCCCCCTAAGAAGGTATCTTCGTTATTGAACTACCTGTGACATTTGTCACCGGCCCCTAAGACAACCACTTGTCACTATCCGACCGTTTATTTGAATTAGTGGGATAAGAGACTAACCACACTGGACTGTGCCGCTGGATGCAAAAAGTCTTAGTGTGAGGTTGATTCGGGAGAGTTCGCTCGGACTAGCCGAGGTCCTGCCCGGCGGAAATCGTATTTACGCCGGGGAGGCGCGTGGTACCGCACACCACGCCGGGTCGTTTGGAATCATTCCTATCACCTGCGAGGCGAGAAAGAGGCGTCAATGCACAGAAAGATCGCCGGAGGAAAAAACCAAACCAACTAGAGGAGCTGACTTAGAAAGTAACTCAACCCCTCTAGCACCCACATAAACAGGACGTCTCCTGACCCTCTAGAACATGTAAACTATCACACATGAACACACAAGGGAAAACTTAGGGCTACACATGTATAAAAAAGATTTATCATGAAATATATATACCCCTAGTCAACTAAGGAGACCCCTACCGAGGCTGGCCACGAGGCTCATAGTAAACATGGCTGGAACCAGACAGCTTGAAGATCCAGCAGCAACATCTAGTGAGGGCCCCACGAGGAGGGGCAGAGCGGACTCGTACTCTAGAAAGTTCCACACCACATGTGACAACTCTTAAACTAGGGCGCCAGCTAATAAAAGATAATGCAACTGCCTCTTAGCGACGGCCCTGAAGCATATTCCTGCGGAAGTAGTAGCCTCCTAACTATGAGAATATAGCAAGAGCTAAGGCGCAGAAAAAACACAAAACATGAGGCGCTGATCCTGGTGGACTGAAGGCGCCTGTACAATAGTACCCTATTTTAACACTCCCTGCGGGCATACCAATGGCAGCCTGTACTAGCTAATCTAAAACCCTCTTCAATACAACTCAGATATATACAAATGAGCAAGGACTCCCTAGAAGCGAGCGAACGAAGAATAACGCGGAGCACTGGCAGCACACGTCTAGTCAGGTTGGCCGCGGGGAGTGGAAGGAGGAAGCATGGCGGCTCAAGGAGCAGCATCAGAGAGAGAATCCGCACGAAATCCACCGAGATGGGAAGCATTATACTGTATATAACATATTTTAAGTTTATTTTTCCTTTTTATTTTTTCGAAAGTTTTTTTGTAGTGAGTACCCAATCATAAGACGATTCCATAAGAGAATTAGCGTTGCCCTTATGACGTAGGACTCTTTCTCCACGCGGCGGTCGATTCAAACTGGCTACCCGCGGGCGCTTGAAGGGGGACTATTATACTAATATAGGCATATCGTCAATGATGGAGGGGCCACTAATAAATGTAGAAGTAATAATTTGAACTTGGTGAGTAGAAAGATTTTGCAACAAATCAACGGATCGAGTGCCTGATGTGCGGAGCTGCCATGGAGGACTTGAATCACTACACACTACATTGCCCAGCATACAACGAGGAGTGAAGAAGAAGTACAGTACCGGTACTGCAACAACCCTACTAAGAGGATGAAAACTTAGTAATTGGAAATCTGCTTTTCAACAGAAGTACAATAGAAGAGAGCAAATTAGTAGGCCTACTATATAGTAATTGGAAATCTGCTTGTCAACAGAAGTACAATAGAAGAGAGCAAATTAGTACTACAGTATATGAATTTTGCAAATTAAGAACCAAGAAATTGAGAGAATTAGACAAATAAATATAAGACCCAGACCGCAAGAACAAGATATATCGTCGCCAGAACACCACCAAGGGACACAAAACCTCAAAAAAACAGCAAACGACCAGGACCACCATCAATTAAGCCAACAACTACAAAGCCAAAAAATACTCCCAAGCTTGCATGTTATTGTGTTTCTTGACCATTTATTCTAACCTTACGTATGCGATATTCTTATGCCAATAAATAGAATATGAATGCACGTCTTGTTATAATTATCCTCTATTACTTTCTGTGTCTGTGGTAAAACGATTTCGACTTCTCCAGTTAGGAAGAATCCACTTATTCAAACCAATCAACCCCAGTAAAAACCTGGCATAACATAAATAGAAGACCCAGACTGCAAGAACAAGATATACATCAGGAAGTACCGTTTTGAAGGCATCACTTCCGCCATGCAACTGAACTGGTCCTTTGGACCTTTACAATGGCACCGTTGTAAAGGCCTAGCTTCCCGAATCCCGCCGAACAACAACAACAACCCGTAGCTGACCAACGAGGGGCCGATGAATCAATCATCATCATCATCTCTGACCTCCCCCCCACCTTGACTTAAATCACCCTGACCTCAAAAGATGACGACAAACTTACTCTCTAAACAATATAAAACCCACCTTTACTATCTCTCCTAACCCCTATTATACTAACATAACTTTTCTTTTCACCCCTCTTAAAACGCCTGTGCAGACACCGCAACCCTCCAAGCAAACTGCACATTTAAACAATAATAAGAAGAAGAAGAAGTATCAACCCAACCAAATCGCTATACTAGATCTTCACGAGAAAGAAAAACTAAAGATCTCCAAGATTCATGCTTAACCCGGGAACTGCCGGGAGACTCTTAAGAGTTCCCCCAGCGGACTGCGGGAAGACTCTTAGGAGTCAGAGAAAAAAAAAATCAACTTTAACCCTTCAACCCCGGGTGGTACACGTATGTACCATTATGTTTTGCCCCCAGGAACCCGGGTGGTACAACATTGTACCAGTGCTTGAAAGCCTGTGAGCTTCGTGTGCGAGGCGTTGGTCCGACGCATGTAAACAACAGCCGGCTGGACCGACGCCCCGCATCTCCGGCCACAAGAAGGAGAGCGTCGCTTGTTCGTGTGTGCCTGTATGTTGTTGTTAAGTATCGAAAAGTAGTGTAAAGTGGCTGTTTTGGCCATAAAGTTATCTCCAATGAAATCATCATCACAAATCAAGCACTTGACTTAGAGAGCTCTACTTAACGCCATTCTACAGGTAAATAACACAGCTACGCTTGGGGATGCGCGGGAATGCGGGAAGCAGTCAGCATAACAATGATACGGTAGCCTAGCCTAGACGTTTTTCGGCCAAAACACCCGGATTTCGGGGAATATTTATGTAATGCGTAGCCGGGGCAGGAGGGTTAAACATCGGAAAAAAAAAAAAATAATTTTGGGCCCCTGGGCCATGCAAAATATCACTCCTCTACCTCCCCTCCTTCCCCACTTTCCTCCCCTCCTTCAGTTATCACCTATTTTCCCTGTTATTCCCTTATTCTGAGGTATATTTTCGTGCTAACATTAGCGAGTTGCAAGCAGGGCATTGTCATCAGTGTTAGCAAACGAGTGCAAGAGAGAGAGAGAATATCGATCGACTGTGTCTCAGTGGCCTTGGGGGAAATTGGCGGGAAAGCAGGTTGCCTCACCCATACATTATATAACTCGCGGCCTATATCTCCGATTTTGACCATCCAAACGCTGTTTTCACTCGTTTTATTGTTGTTTCAGGTTAATACCTTTATAATCAACCCATAATAGGCGCGTATGGATAAGTATTAATGCTATTTATGGTCAAATGAATATTTTAGTGATGGAAACAGCTCAAATACGTCAGCACAGGGGGACGTTTCTAATTACCCCCATGCGCACTTCTTAGGTTAATGGAGAAGATTTGCTTCCTACACAGAGCCATAGATATCTCGGAGTAATTTTTGATGCTCCACTCCTCACTTGGAAAGAACACATAGACTACCCGACATACAACACCAACCAAAGACTGAACATCATGAAAACAATCGCAGGCACAACGTGGGGTGCAGACGCCACAACCCTCCGAACATTCTACATAGCATACATCAGAAGTAAACTTGACTACTGTGCCGAAGCCTTCGCCTCAGCTGCATCGACCCATCTTCATAAACTGGAGGTGGTACAGAATTCAGCAATGAGGATCATAATGGGGGCCCTCAAATCAACCCCGGTGGCCAGCCTTCAGTGTCAAGCAAATCTTATCCCCCTCCACACCAGAAGGGATATACAGTCTGCCACCTACTTCTAAAAAACCTATGCTGCCCCACCTTCCCACCCATTCTGCGCAATGTACCAGTACAGCCTCAAGGAGCTCCCATCCATAAAGAACCCTTCCGAGAGCGCGTAGGGCAAATTATACATAGAAAAGCATGCATATTCCTTGGTTGCCACTCAACCCCCATGGTACCACCAGTCCCACCATGGGAATACATCCCACCGGGCCCACCCACAGTCCACACAGACCTCATCACCTCAACAACCAAGAAAAACAACTCTGCTGAGCTCAAGCAAGAGTTCCTCGAATGCCTCCACACCCAGCACCAAAATTCCACCCATGTATACACAGATGGATCTCGCATCAGTACCAGTAATAACAACAGCAAATCTGTGTCTGCAGCATTATGGATCCCAAAATTTCACCTTACCATGGATGGAAGCTACCCAAACAAACCACAGTGTTTACAGCAGAGCTCTATGGACTCATCCGTGCACTTGAGGTCATCAACACCCTCCGAGTAAGTGCCTACACCATTTGCTGTGACTCCAAAAGTGCCATACAAGCCATCAACTATAACACCAAGACAAACAAGGAAATAGTATACCCTATGATCCAACTCCTCACCACCCTCCACTCTCAAGGATATACAATATCCCTCCAATGGGTTCCCAGCCACATTGACACCCTCCATAATAAAATAGTGGATGGACTAGCCAAAGGGATGCACTCCTTCCACATAACAACAGTCATACCCCTGGGGGTAAGGGGGCCTCCATCTTATGGTGGAGGAAAAAAAATAATATGCCCCACGTGTCCTACTGTGTGTCGTACAAGGCGACTAATAGGGGGAATGGGGGTAGATTGTAGGCACCAATCGAACAGGGCTATACCCAGGAGAGGCTGTAAACATTTGATAAGGAATCGCTGGAACTCCTGTTTCATTTGCTTGGCCTCTCTTACTGATTCCCTTTGTGCCTCACTTACACTGAGAGTAGTCCAGCATGCTCTCACAAACACAAATGATGAAGACAGGCCCAGCCTTGGAGTCCCCAGGGGGGGGGGGGGGCATAAATACCCACACACATGCCCGACCTTCCCCTGACGACCCCTCTAAATGCTCTGGACCACGGCCTGTCACTCTTACTATCAACTTTTGCAATATTCGCGGCCTTTCCTCTAATTTTCACTCTGTCAAACACCATCTCTCCTCCTCCAAACCTGATCTTTTCCTCACCGAAACCCAGGTATCTGAAACAACTTCCAGCAGCCCCTTCTCTGTATCCTCCTACTTTCTCTATCCTAGTTTCAAAGCCAAAGGCGGATGTTGTGCATACGTGCACAACAAACTCACTTGCTCTCGTGTTCCCGATTTAGACTCCTCTGAATTCTCAACTTTATGGCTCCTGTCATTCTCATACTATATATTTCTGTGCTGTCTATCTTTCCCCTAACACTACCGACTTTCCCAAATTCTTCGACTATCTAAACTCTAAAATGGAACACATTCTATCTATCTCTCCTTTCTCTGAAATCTCCATCTTAGGAGATTTCAACGTTCACCACCGCCAATGGCTCTCCTCTCACTCTACTGACCAACCTGGTGAACAAGCCTACGTCTGTTCTATCATAAATGACCTAGAGCAGATGGTCCAGCAACCCACCCGTATCCCGGATCGCTTCGGAGATCGGCCCAACATTCTTGACTTATTTCTGACTTTTAACCCTTCCTCTTATACTGTCAAAATGTTCTCTCCTTTGGGCTCCTCCGACCATAAACTTATCTCCATCACCTGTCCTATCTCTTCAGTACGGCCATCCGATCCTCCCAGCCGGCGGCGCTTGTGGCACTTTGGCGCTGCCGACTGGGAGGCTCTCCAGCAGTACTTCTTTGATTTCCCATGGAATGACTTCTGCTTCCATGGCCGAGGACCCGAGGAGAGTGCTGAACGCATTACCGAGGTAATCCTCTCGGGCATGGAAGCGTACATTCCATTTTCTTTCTCTCAGTCTAATACAAACAAATCTTGGTTTACTCACGCTTGTTCTACTGCTGTCCACAACAAGGAGGAAGCATTCAAACGGTACCGACGCCTTAAAATTCAAGAATTTCATTCTTCCTATGTTTCTGCCCGGAATCAAGCCAAATCTGTTCTTCGACTTGCCAAGCACTCTTTTATCAATAATAAATTCACTGAACTATCCAACTCTAGCTCTTCCCAAGCTCTCTGGCATCTAGCCAAAAACCTCTCCAACAACTTTTCTTCCTCGTCTTTCCCTCCCCTTTTCCACTCTGATGGCACAACCATCACTTCTTTCTCTGACAAAGATGAACTCTTTGCTCAAACTTTTGCCAGAAACTCTACCTTGGATGATTCCGGTGCTATTCCTCTCTCTCCACCCCCCTCTCTCCAACTTATGCCTAATATCCTAATCTCTTCTAAAGATGTACTTTCTACCCTCTCTGGGCTTAATACTAAGAAGGCATACGGTCCGGACGGTGTTCCTCCTGTTGTTCTTAAAAACTGTGCTTCCGTGCTGACCCCCTGCCTAGGCAAACTCTTTCGTCTCTGTCTCTCCTCTAACATCTTTCCTTCTTGCTGGAAGTTTGCTCACATTCAACCTGTCCCAAAGAAGGGTGACCGCTCTCAACCCTCCAACTATCGTCCAATTGCTCTCATCTCTTGTATCTCTAAAGTTTTTGAAACTATTCTTGCTTCTAAATTTCTTAAGCATTTCTCTTCTCATAATCTGCTCTCAGATCGCCAGTATGGCTTCCTTAAGGGTCGCTCTACTGGTGATCTTCTTTCATATCTTACTAACTCTTGGTCATCCAACTTTCGGGACTTCGGGGAGACTTTTTCTGTTGCACTAGACATACCGAAGGCCTTCGATAGAGTCTGGCACAAATCTTTAATTTCCAAACTTCCCTCCTTCGGTTTCTGTCCCTCCATCTGTGCCTATGTCTCTAATTTCCTTTCCGGCCGTTCCATAGCTGCGGTTCTGGACGGCCATTGCTCATTTCCTCATCCTATCAACTCCGGTGTTCATTAGGGTTCTGTCCTATCTCCTATTCTCTTACTAATTTTCATAAATGATCTTCTCAACTGTAGGCTACAGTTGGTCAAAGTTCCAGCTGACCCACCCTCGCTCTGGGGCTCACAGAATTAGCTGGCAATACTGGTGTAGTTGCCAATCAGTGAATATAATAACTTGAATATTTAAGCAAATCTACGAACTTTGGGTGAATGTTCGGGATCATAAATAGCGATGTATGCATTTTTATTTGAGATAGGCTTACTTTCCCTTGTTTAGTATATGTTCTAACAATGATATAGCCGAAATCAGATCTACCAATCCCAATCCTTGTAAGACACACCTCCTTCTTACACCAGTATTGCCAGATAATTCTGCGAGCCCCAGAGCGAGGGTGGGTCAGCTAGAACTTTGACCAACTGTACATCCAGTCCCATCCATTCATATACAGACGACTCTACCTTACACCAATCAATTAGTTTTCCAGAACGCCCCAGCCAGCAGTCCCTCAAAAGTAAACGTAATGAAGCCAGAAAATGCTTATCTTTTGATCTAGCTACTATTTCCAATTGGGGTAGAGAAAACCTTGTTGCATTTAATGCTTCCAAAACTCAATTTATCCATCTTACTACCCGTCAGGAACCTCCAGAAGACTATCCCTTATTCTTCAACAATACAAAAATCAACCCTTCATCTTCTCTCAATGTTCTCGGTGTTTCTTTTCCTTCGGCTCTCACTTGGAAAGACCATAGTACCAGTCTCGCTAAGGCAGCCTCCCAGAAGCTGGGTGTGCTCAACCGTCTCAAGGGGTTCTTTACCCCTGTGCAGTTTCTTGCTCTGTACAGGGGCACAGTGCGTCCTTGTATTGAGTATTGTTCACATGTGTGGGGAGGATCCTCTCACAAACATCCTCAGAGAAGACGTACTCCAAGACTTCAAGGAAGAGTGGGAAGTTACCATAGCTGGCACACAATACAGTAACATCAAGTCGGAGTGGTCAGTGTGGAAACACTCCATCTGCAAGAACAAAGCCTTAACACTTATGCTGCGGGCTTATTTGCGCTATTTAGGGCATATTCAGGCATTCCTGAATGATTAATCAAGCATCTGCATTAAATGAACTGTATTCTGCCGAAAACTAGGCGAAAATAGCTTCAAAATGAGACCAGAACGAGCTTCGTAGGTGGCGGGGTTCACCCGCAGCGTTGCCATAGACATTTGGGAAAACTCACTAATTATTAGCTCTCGCTCGCTCGGCAACACTGTTGTGAGACACCCGCGCGAGACACAGTCTCCCTCAGTGAACGGCTGGCTGTTCTGAGGGTTAGAGGTGGGTCCCTCATGCTCCCGCCCACTGACACTCGATTTCTACAGCTTTTACAGGCTTTTAGAGCCTGGAAATTACTGTAAATTGCCTATGCGTTCCGGAACATCACCCGCAGGGAATGGGTTAAACACCGCCGCTCTCCGCCTCAGAACCGGACACACCAGACTGGGAGGGCATGATTATGTACAGGATGGGACTCCGAGTCCGAGAAGATGAAAATTGTCTGTACTGCCTCACCCCAGAGACAGTGGAGCATTATCTACTCCATTGCCACAGACACTATACAGTGCCCACACCCACCTCAGAAGTGTAGTAACCCAACAAGGAGGAACATTCAACATCAAGCATATCCTAGGTGGAGGAGACCTACCACAACACAGCAAACATGTCATCGCCTCAGCCCTAGGAACCTTCATCAGAACAACAAACTCACAAGCATATAAAATTACCACCCAACTGAACAACCATCCCACACACAGTACACCAACAAAATACACATAGAGCAGTACTGTACTGTATCACCACTGATCATCATCATCATCTCTGACCTCACCCTCACCTTGACTTAAATCACCCCGACCGAGCAGTACTGTACTGTACCACCACCGATCATCATCATCTCTGACCTCCCCCCCCCACCTTGACTTAAATCACCCTGACCTCAAACGATGACGACAAACTTTCTAAACAATATAAAACCCACCTTTACTATCTCTCCTAACCCCTATTATACTAACACAACTTTTCTTTTCACCCCTCTTAAAACGCCTGTGCAGTAATCTGGAGACACCGCAACCCTCCAAGCAAACTGCACATTTAAACAATAAGAAAAAGAAGAGGGGCCGATACTTAATTGATATCCCTTGTTATGCCCTGTTTTTCTACAGGATTAACTTGGGTAATGTGGGCTCTAACTGACTGGGTATATAAGGCTGCATGCACAATACAAGGTATGAGGAATAGAGAACACAAAATAAACACACGGTAACAAGACACACGATCACGTTTATTTAAGTAGGTGAATAGGAAGCATAGAAAAATAGGAATACTCGTACAAGACAAATGATAGAAATGAACCGCTAGCATTAGTGGATCTGGATGGAGCCTAGTCTCCCACTTCCAACGTTCAGGTATACTCTTCTGATCACTGGTTTGGTTCGCAAGTTTATATACTGGAAGACCTCAATGTTACTTATGGATTCAATTTCACTAATTAGATTTATTACTGGCAGGTCTGGTGCACAAGTAGTAGTTCACAGACTAGAATTAGACACGCGTATGTTTTAGAACTCGGGAATTCTAGTAACCTCAGGGGGGTACTGATCTAAGTTTTATATTCTTATGGCAGAAATACGTAGAACACAAATCAGTGGGTGAACGTTAGATATCACTAGGGTTTTAATATCTGGATAAAGGTAATTACGAGAGTTAATGTCGCCTGTTAATTAATGAACACTGATACGCTTAGTACTTCCCAAATGGAATGGTTATATATGAATTACACTGGGCAAAGTTATAGCCACTTCATAGAAAGATTAATAAGTGAATTTCGAATTAGTACTATAACACGTTAGTACTAATAAAGTGAATCTTGGATAGTATTTTGTTGGTCTGGTCCTGGTTATCTTGCATCCGTGATGTTGGGGGCTAACGACTGGTTCCGCGGCCGTCCAGGTGGTCCAAATGTAGGAAGTTCTCAAGTCGGATCTCTTGGCGATCGGTGCTGGCTACACGTTTATATACCCACTAGTGTGTGTGAAGGTTATAAGGTGCACGTAGATACTTGTACGTGGACAGATGCTTCTATTTTAAATCTGCCACGGAGTCTGCCGGCTCTGGAATCTCACAACTCAGGAACAACACAAGGGCAGAGCTAGAGGTTAACTTCAGGGGGTTAGCCACTGGTTGGTGTCTATCTTTCAACTGACTTTACTGGGGGCTGGAGTTGGGTTTATAGGCTCGGTTTTGGACCCTGTAGGCCATAGGGATCTCGAGTCTTCTGGAATTATTTGAGCTCTCAATAGATACGGGGACTAGGTAAGGTGGTGATTACTGTTGTGGCACATGGCTATAGGGAGCCTTCATAATGTGATATAACTGAGCCTTAGTAAGAGGTACTATTTTGGCTATATTGGAAGTATTTAGGGGAGGGAGACTGGATCTACTTTGCGGGGAGGACTGGGACAGCTGTGATAGGGGCGTCTCTCTTATATTGTTCAGTCTTCATTCTATGGTATAGCTGAGGTGCTAATTTGGTTATCCGAGTATTCAAGAAAGGTGAATGGGTTATTGTGGGTTAATAGAGGTTAGTAAGGGGGTTAGTCATGCATGGTTAGTTCATTGATAGGAAGAATTCCTGTGCTACCTGGCAATGACCCGGAAGTCAAAACAGGGGTCAGGTATACCTCCGCAGGGGTGGGGGTCTCCCTCCTCGGGTGGGTAAAAAGGGGTAGCTGGGCGCCCTCTCTCTGGGATGGTCGTCCGGCGGCTGTGGCTAGGGGCTTGCCATATCACAAGTGTTTGTAATAACCCTCTGTTTATGAGACAGATGTAGGTGTTCTTAATACCAAAACCGAAGGTGCCTTGGCTAGCTGGTTTTAATCGGTTGGTTGTTAATTGTATGGTTTGCTGGATGTGGTGGAGACTGGGTTGCTAACTCTGCCACATTTATCTGGAAGTATGGCAATAGAAGTTAGTTACTGGCGAGGCAGCTAGCCTCGCACCGACGATCATTGGGTGCAGGGTTGTGAATGGGTTGTAAGGGAATAGATGACATGCAAGGGGTTAGTAAAGTTCTAATGTTGTTCCGGCCTACTAAGGGAAGGTAGGCTGGATAGGAGTATATATATAAAAGGTTGGAGAGCATTAGCAACGGAAAAATCAAGGATCTTCAAGAGGTATGAGGGAGAGGCTAGGTCGGAAAAGAGTCGAGGAGCGCGGGGTGTTAATGAGAGGGAGAGAGTTCAGGGGGGCTACGTGGAAATTTGGCCCTAAGGTCTCCGGGCGTGGGGGTGGCATTAGGCTACAGTTGATATTGGAGTTTGAAAGGACAGTGAAAGTACGTTAGCCAAATGCTACCGGGGGATGCAACGATGGGGTGGTATATGAGTCTGGAAAAGATAGAATCATGTGGACTGTGGGGCTGTGGGGGAGAAGGAGGTTAACTGTAGGTGTGTGCTTGACTGTTGATAAAGTAGGGGAAAACATGGTGTATTATTACTCGTCAATACGAGGGGTTATGGACACTATTATTTGACACGATTTCTTGTACATCTAGTTGTCCCTGGGAACTGCGTTTTCTATGAAATATAGACCAAAGAAAAGCGGCAGTTCGTAGGGGTACTTCGTTATTGTTTCGTGATACTATGATAGACAATGGACAAAAAAAGGTTATCTATACAATCTCTGGTTGGGGTAAGCATTAAGTTATAGCATGGTGGCTAACATCTGTAGTCATGGCTGTCTAGGTCTTACGGGGGCAATGGTTCTATCTCACTGGTGTACCCGTGGGTATCTTAGTTTCCTATCAATTAGGACATGGGGTTTTAACATACTACTTCTCGGATGGAAGAACATACATAGATTTATGGCTGTCTGACTGGATGGCATTGGCTCAACCTAGGGACAGGGCATGGGTGTTTTACTATGAATGTGTATTCCTGTTCATCATCATGTAGGTAGAGTCTGGCGGGTAAGAGGTGTAGGACACGAAGCAAAAATGGAGTAGTGTGGACTGTCGATACGAAGGAGGTGAGTGGAAGACGTATAACAATTGTGGAAAAGTAAATGGAAAAGATGAACACAATGGCGGATAAAGATAACTAACCTAAGGGTTGAATACATAGATTTTATGGGGGCGATTGGTCTTCAGAAACTTAGTCTGGCAAGACAAGGTATTTTAGGGTAGGTTGATATTAATAACTAACCTAAGGATTGCATACATAGATTTATGGGGGCGATTGGTCTTCAGAAACTTAGTCTGGCAAGACAAGGTATTTTAGGGTATGTTGATATTAATAACTAACCTAAGGATTGCATACATAGATTTATGGGGGCGATTGGTCTTCAGAAACTTAGTCTGGCAAGACAAGGTATTTTAGGGTATGTTGATATTAATATCCTAGACTTAGGGACAGGGCATGGGTGTATTAACTTTAAGGTGTATTTATGTTCGTCATCATGTAGGTAGAGGTGTAGGACACGAGGGGTAGTGTATGTGAGGTGTGGGAAAGGTCAGTGGTTAGAAGGGGTATGCAGGTGTGGTTTGGAGCTGCTTAGCCCTGCGGGCTTGGGCCTGTCTGAACTGGTTGGCTCGGTCAGCTGGTCCTTTCGTTCTGCGGACCTTTCTTTCGGGTGTTTCTGAGTGGTGTTCGCTCGTGGCTTCTGTGGTGGGCTTCTCGTTCTGGGGCATTTTACTTCCCTCTCCTTCATTGTAGGCTCGTCCCCGAGCCTCAAGGGTGAAGTAAAAAGAAGCATAGTCATGGTGGGTCATTTTGAGGGTATTTAGAAGGTCCCACCAAGCAAGAGAGCGAGGGTCAGGTTTCTTTTGCAGGTCAATGTATATCTGTAGGAAGGTGTCCTCTGTGTTGTGGAGGGCGGTTGCCCGGGCTTGATGTGGGTGTTGTAGACGGGCTAAGCGCCCTGTAGGGGTTTTTACTTTAACCTTTCGTATGAATGGTTTGTAGTTTTCCCCCGTGGGGGTCGGAGTGAGGTGTGTGGGATTGACAGGAGGTCTGTTTAGTGTGGTGAATGGGTTACTAACCGAAGGGGAGGGATTACCGCGCAAAAACGGAGCTGGGGATGAAGGGGGGATATGAGTCTGGGGTTTTTGGGGTTTTCTTGGGCGGTGTTGTAGGCTGGGAAAATATAGTGAGGCAATGCGCAAGATCGGTTTAGGTAAGGTGGGTGAAGGAGGTGTGTGAGAAGGAGGGGGTGTGTGTGTTGTGTGGCTTGGGTCTTTAGTGTCAGAACGGGGTGTTGTTTTTGTATAACTGTCTTTAAATCTGATGGGTCTGTTGGGAAGGTAGATGTTTGTCGTGGGGCTTGAGTCGCTCGACGATGTTTTATTTTGAGGGGAAGAACGTTTTACAGGTGAAGGGCATCTATTGGGGGCGATGTCGGGGGTTATTTGAGAGGTAGATGCGTGTGGAGGTTTTTGTTGGGTGAGCGTGGTAGGCGGAATGGAAGAGGATTTGGTGGGGGTATGTATGGGGGTTCTCTCAGGGGTGACTTTGGGGGGGGATTTTTTAGGGGTTGGTTGGTTGGGTGTTCGATGAGATGAGGAGGTTGGTTGATGTGTGGGTGTGGTTGCGGGGATAGTGGAGGGGAAGGGGGTGGATGCGGGGGGGGCTAGACGGGTGGGTAGGGAGTGTAGATTTAAGTTGGAGGGTTGGGGGTAGGGACGTGTGTGGGGTGTGTTCTTTGGTGAGGTCGGTGATTTGCTGGTGGTGGACGTAGGCGGTTTTATGGGTGTTTGGTGGGGGGGTAGATCTAGCAGGTCATTCGGGGTAATGAGGTGGGGGTGGAGAGGGGATGAGGTTGAAGAGGAAGGTATGTGTTTTAGTGGGGGGGTGGGGGTTGTAACTTCTGGAATATAGTTAGAGGGTTTATGGTGTTTACTGGTGATTATTCGTCTTCTTTCCCTTTGTGGAGGAGAATTTGACGAAGAAGAAGAAGAGGAGGAGGAGGAGGAGGGTAGTGGTCTGGCAGCCCTACGGAACTTGGTTAGCAGGGTGTGTTTTCTGGAGGTTTTAAAAGATTTTTGTCGTGGGCGTAAGTTGTAGCATGAGGTTACTCACGCTTGGTTTTGGTTGGGGGGGGGGTTTTCTTACTGTGGTGCCTGGGGGAGGTATCTCAGGGCTAGACGGGGGAGTTTCTGTTGTGGTCGGGGTTGGGGGTGGAGGTTTTCGTACTTGGATAAGTTGGGGAGGTACTTGACTATCAGAAGTGAAAGAAGGTGTCATGGTGGAGGAGGGTGTGATATGAATAACCTCCACCTCCACAACCTCCACAAACCTCCACAACCTCCACAAACCCCAAGCCCCCACGGCTTGGGGTTTGTGGAGGTTAGTTTGGGGGGTATGTTGAGGAATTATTTGTCTGTTCGGTGTCGGAGGGGGTGTCCTTAGGGGGTGTCCTTAGGGGTTTGTGTGGGAATATTCATAGCCTGAGTGGAAGGGTTAGTAGGGGTGTTTAATTCCGGTTCAGACGTGTGGGGTGGGGTATTGTCTTGTGGTTCGAGCAGTTTAAACGCTCGGACGAATCTAGTTCGGAACGTGCGAGTCACGCCGTGATAATCGATGGTGACTTGATAGGCGTTTGGGACTTGTGTGATGGTGTAGGGCCCGACATAGCGAGGGCCTAATTTGTTGGTGATAGGGAGGTTGGCTACCATTACGGTGTCATGGATGGCGAAAGGGTTTTTGTCATCGGGGTTATCAGTTTTGGTGTCTTGACAGGTTTGGGCGGTATGGAGGGTGTTTTGCAGATGTTGCAATGGGTCAATTGTGGAGGTGGTGGAGGGGAGGTGAGCGTGATGGTGGAATGGCAGTAACAGGGGGGGTACGCCGTAAACACGTTCATGAGGGGAAATACCGTCTTCTCGGGGACAGTTGTTCATGCCCCATTGTATCATCTTTAGTTGTGATGGCCAGTCTGAGGTGTTAAGAGCAATAATTTTTGTCCGTAACTGATTGTTGATGGTGCGATGGCTGCGTTCACATATAGCATTTCCTTGAGGCCAGTACGGGGATGAGTGTTTAATCTTAATACCACATTGTTGGGTGAACTGTTGCCAAACGTGTCCACTAAACTCGGGGGCATTGTCGGATAGAAGAGCAAGGGGAAGGCCGAATATAGGGAATACTTCTGTGGCAAGCAGTGTGGCGATTGTGGTGGCTGTGTGGTCTTTAACTGGGCAGGCTATTAAAAAATTTGAATATACGTCAACAAATGTGACGATATAGCGTTTGCCAGCGTAAGAAGGAAACGGGCCCATGATGTCGAGGGATAGGACTTGGAACGGTTTGGTAGCAGACATGGTACCAGCTGGGCCTGGGGTGCGTGATCTATCCTTCCCCAATAAACACGGTTTGCAGGATTCTGTCACTCGTTGTGCAATTTTGGAGGGGTTGGGGGTCCAGTATTGGTCTGTGAAGATTTTTAACATCTTCTTTTGCCCAAGGTGTATGCCGTTTCCCTCGTGGATGGCAATCATGTAGTCGTGGGCAATGGTGGGGTCTAAGATTATGTGACCAGAGTCTGTGGCAAGTTGATCTCCCCAGCGAGTCAGTTTCCTGAAGACATTTAACGGTATCCAGGTTGGTCTGATTCTTGCTTCCCAAGATTGAATTAGGGAGGGGGCTGAGGGGGAATTATGTTGGGGGATGGGGGTAGATAAAAACTCAGTGTTTTGTAAGGCGGCTAGGTTGGTGGGGGGGTCTTTTGGTACTGGCAAACGTGACAGGGCGTCTGCATTGGTGTGGAGTTTGCCTGGACGATACTGTATTGTAAAGTCGTAGTCCTCTAATGTCTCCCTCCAACGTACCAAAATGCAGAGGTGGGCAGGTGCGCGCCATTTGGCGCTCTGCGCTCTGCGATCCGGTGCGCATTACCAATATAGAGGAGCGCGGAGCGAGGAGCGGCAAAATTCTGAAATCGGAGTGCAGGCGGGGAGCGCAGCTAGAAATTCGTGCTCCTTTCTGGCGCTCCGGAGGCGATTTTTCCTGTCAACAACAGGTACAAGAACGTCATTATCGTGTACAGTCATCGTACCGTTCGTACGGTGTTACTCACGGTGTTAGTGAACTGTGATACAGTGATACTATGATAGTGACAGACTGACAGTGTTACAGTTGTTAACTTGTTATTTTTTTTTTTTTTGGCTTTTGCTAACGCAAAGTAAACCTTACGGGCAAGTTACGGCTTACGAAGGGGCCTAAGGGTAAGTCTGGCAGTGGTATAGCCCAAGCCTGTCTGACTGTCTGATAGTCAAAAGACACTATAGACTTCAAAGACTTTTATCATTTTATGGTATCGATACTATCGGAATGTTACTTGAATGTATGGGTGGGAGGGTGGTTTGGGGGATGGTGGGGGGAAGGTAGAAGCGTAATTGACTCGTGTTACAAATATGAAGCCGATTGGTGAGGTAGTTTCGCCACCACAGATTTTATTTGTTTTCCTTTTCTTCGTACGGATACGCTGGAAGTGGGTTGTGGGAGGCAGTTGGGGGTGTGGTGGAGGGAAGGCATAAGGGTAAGGCACTTGTCACACAAATATGGAACCGATTGGTGCAATCGTTTTGCCGCCACAGATTTTCTGTTTTTTTCCTTGTGAGGCGACCGATAGTCAGCGAGTGGGTGGGAGGAGGGGTTTGGGGTACTGGTGGTGCCGTGGTGGGTATGCAGAAGGGTAAGGTACATGTGGTAAAAAACTAAAAATATGAAAGCCATAGGTGCAGTCGTTTCGCTGCTACGATTTTTTTTCGGCGAGTCAGTATATAATTATATACGGACCTGGCACTGGGCGTGACAACTGACATCTGACAAGACCCTAGTCCCGGCCGTATATATATAATTATTATAAATTATATACCGTCGGACCTGGCAGTTTCGGACCTAGTTTCTCAGTTTGGACAGTTTCTGTAATTCTTTATGTCATATCATAGATATCAATGGACAGTCACAATGTCACAAACTCACAATGATATCAATCATATCATATCATTGACATTTGCAATGATATCAATCATATCATATCATTGACATTTGATTCATTGATATGACATAAAGAATAACAGAAACTGAGAAAGTGAGAAACTTAAACAGTTAAACTTCAGAAAGACACCATGACTTGAGTTTTTTTTAATGTTTTGAATTCTTGGAATTTAGTGAAGTGAAAGACAAAGGACAAAGTGAAGGACAAAGGTAAATAATTAAATAACTTCTAGAAGCTGTTTTGTTTGTTTTGTTTTTTATATACCTATTTTTGGGAGCGCGGAGCGGGAAGCGCATCGGGTCTGCTGACAAAAGGAGCGCGTGAGCGCTGCCGCATTACCTTATGTCTGATGAGCGCGGAGCGCTGCCGCATTACCGGTCCCACCGGAGCGCGCCCACCTCTGCCAAAATGGCTGAGTTGGTTTCGCACTTACGCAGCCATTGTAAAGATTGATGGTCGGTTATTATATCGAGTTTTGCGCCCAACACAAATGACCAGAAGTGGCTGAGTGCCCAAATGATCCCTAAGCACTCTCTCTTGGTGGCTGCATAATTCTGTTGTGCTTGGTTGAGGGTGGAGCTGGCATACGCTATAACATGTTCCTCTCCGTCTCTGACTTGAGCTAAAACTGCACCAATGGCGTACAGAGATACGTCGGTATAAAGACGGAACAGTTTATGGTAATCAGGGAAAGCGACAATAGGGGCTTGGACTAGCTTTTGTTTCAAAGTGTTAAACGCGAGGTCTCTTTCAGGTGTCCAGGTGAACGGGGTGTCTTTGTGGGTGAGTTGGTGGAGGGGTCTGGCTATGGTGGCAAAGTGGGGGACGAAACGTCTGTAGTATGTGGCTAAACCTAGAAACGAACGTACTCCTTTAACGGTGGTGGGTGGGGTTGGTTTTGTATGGCTTGCAGTTTCTTTGGGTCTGGTGCAATACCATGTTCAGATATTACGTGGCCGAGGAAGTCTACCTTATTTCGGGCAATCTCGCACTTTGAGGGTTTTAATTTCAACCCGGCGGCTCGGATTCTTTGAAGGACTTGTCTCAACCTGAAGAGGTGTTCTTCCCAGGTTGGTGAGTACACAATAATATCGTCCAGATAGGCTAGGCAGGTTTCCCAGGTTAGGCCATGTAGTACCGCTTCCATCAAACGGGAGAAAGTGGCGGGTCCGTTACAGAGGCCAAAAGGTAGGACGTTAAATTCGTAGTGGTGGCCACCACTAGTGGAAAATGCTGTTTTCTCTTGGTCCTCGGCCTTGATAGGCACTTGCCAATACCCTGCTTGCAAGTCGAGGGTAGTGAACCATCTGGATCCGTGTAGGGAGTCAAGGGAATCGTCTATCCGGGGTAAGGGCGTAGCGTCTTTAATGGTTACGTCATTCAACCTCCTGTAATCGACGCAAAAACGGGTTGACCCATCTTTTATGCCCTGTTTTTCTACAGGTTTAACTTGGGTAATGTGAGTTCTAATTAACTGGGTATATAAGGCTGCATGCACAATACAAGATATGAGGAATAGAGAACACAAAGAAACACATGGTAGCAAGTTACACGATCACTTTTATTGATATACCACTGCAGAATACTTGTGTAAGACAATATAATAGAATCGAACAACACTAGCATAAGTGGATCTGGATGGAGCCTAGTCTCCCACTTCCAACGTTCAGGTATTAATCTTCTGATCACTGGCTTTGATTTAACAGGTTTATATACCGAAGACCATCAATGTTACTTATAGAATCATATTCACTGTTAGATTTCTTACTGGTAGCTCTGGTGCACAAGTAGTAGTTCACGGACTAGATTAGACACGCGTATTTTAGAGCACGGGAATTCTAGTAACCTCAGGGGGTACTGATCTAAGTTTTCTATTCTTGTCTCAGAAATACATAGAACGCAAATCAGTGGGCGAACCTTCAGATATTACTAGGGTTTCCTTCTAGGTAATAATATCTGGGCATATGGTTGATTACGAGAGTTAGTATCGCCTGTTAAATAATGAACACTGATACGCTTAGCACTTCCTAATTGAATGGTTATATGAATTATACTGGGGCAAAGAGATAGCCACTTCGTAGAAATATTAATTAGTGAATCTCTAAACAGCACAGTAATATGTAGTACTGCTAAAGGGAATCTTAGGTAGCATCTGATGGGTCTGGTCCTGGTTATCTTGCGTCCATGATGTTGGGGGCTAACGACTGGTTCCGCGGCCGTCCAGGGGGCCCATATGTGTGAAGTTCTTAAATACGTGGGCAGGTCCTTCTATCCAAATCTGCCACGGAGTCTGCCGGCTCTGGGATCTTACTCCGGAACAACACAAGGGCAGAGCTAGAAGTTAACTGCAGGGTAGTGACCCCTGGTTGGTGTCTAGCTTTCAACTGATTTGACTGGGGGCGGGAGTTAGATTTATAGGCTCGGTTCTGGACCCTGTAGACAGTAGGGATCTCGAGTCTTATGGACTTAATTGAGCTCTCAATAGATATGGGGACTAGGTAAGATGGTATTTACTGTTGTGGCACAGGGCTCTAGGAAGCCTTTATATTTTCATATAACTGAGCCTTAGTAAGAGGTACTATTTTGGCTATACTGGAAGTATTTAGGGGAGGGAGACTGGATCTACTTTGCGAGGAGGATGGGGACAGCTGTGATAGGAGCGTCTCTCTTAGATTGTGCAATCTTCATTCTATGGTATAGCTGAGGTGCTAATTTAGTGACCAGAGCATGCAAGAAAGGTAAATGGTTTATTGTGAGTAAATAGAGGTTAGTAAAGGTGTTAGTCATGCATGGTTAGTTCATTGATAGGAAGAATTCCTGTGCTACCTGGCAATGACTCGAAAGTCAAAACAGGGGCCAGGTATACCTCCGCGGGGGTGGGGGTCTCCCTCCTCGGGTGGGCAAAAAGGGGGAGCTGGGCGCCCTCTCTCTGTGATAGTCGTCCGGCGGCTGTGGCTAGGGGCTTGCCATATCACCAGTGTTTGTAATAACCCTCTGTGTATGAGACAGATGTGAGTGTCCTTAATACCAAAACCGAAGGTGCCTTAGCTAGCTGGTTTTACTCGGCTGGTTGTTAATTGTAGGGTTTGCTGGATGTGGTGGAGACTGGGTTGCTAACTCTGCCACATTTATCTGGAAGTATGGCAATAGAAGTTAGTTACTGGCGGGGCGGCTAGCCTCGCACCGACGACCATTGGGTGCAGGGTTGTGAATGTGTTGTAAGAGAATAGATGGCATGCAAGGGACTAGTAAAGTTCTAATGTTGTTCTGGCCTACTAAGTGAAGGTAGGCTGGATAGGAGTATATATATAAAAGGTTGGAGAGCGTTAGCAACGGACAATTCAAGGATCTTCAAGAGGTATGAGAGAGAGGCTAGGTCGGACAAGAGTCGAGAAGCGCGGGTGTCTTAATGAGAGGGGGGGGAGAGTTCAAGGGCTACAGGGAAATTTTGCCCCTAAGGTCCCTGGGCGTGGGGGTGGCATTAGGCTACAATTGATATGGAAGTTTGAAAAGGCAGTAGAATACGTTAGCCAAATGCTATCGGGGAATGCAACTATGGGGTGGTATATGAGTCTGGAAAAGATAGAGTTATGTGATCAGTCCGAGGGTTATGGATACTATTAGTTGGCCCTGGGAACTGCGTTTTCTATTAAATATAAATATACCAACAACAGCGGCAGTTCGTAGGGGTACTTAGTTATTGTTTCGGGGTACTTATGACAGATACTGGTAACCAGGTTATCTTATACAATCTCTGGTTGGGGTAAGAGGTGTAAGACACGAAGTAAATTGGCGTAGTGTGGACTGTGGATACGAAGGAGGCAAGGGGAAGACGTATGACAATTGTGGAAAGTAAATGGAAAAAGGTGAACACAATGGCGGATAAAAATACTTAACCTAAGGATTGCATACATCGATGAACGATGACATTATAGTCGTCGTCCTAATAAGGTGATGAAACCTGGTTGATCTGTACTTGGCACAATACGACACACGGACAGTGCCGCTATGTCGCATCAATGCTGGTGGCAGTTAATATTATAGACTTAGTTACTAGAGGAACAATGCAAGGGGCGACTGAGCACGGGTTACATATATCTATACTCGTCATGGAAATTGATATACGAGGTCTAGGGACAAGCGTGGGTGTTTTAACTTCTAAGATATATAACATCTACTTCTCGGATGTAAGAACATCTATCTATCTATCTATCTATTGCCTGACGCCGTGATCCCCGAAGGGGTGGCCACGAACGAACCGCCCATGCATGCACTCTCGCCTTTTTCATGTACTTCCTCACTCCATCCTTCCACCTCATATTCGGTCTACCTCTCCCCCTCTGTCCCTCCACCTCGCTCTCGTACACCCTCTTAGTCATTCTCTCGCTTTCCATACGTTCCATATGGCCGAACCATCTCAAGTTGTTCCTTTTCACACTTTCCAGCACATCTACCTCCACACCACACCTCCTTCTTACTTCCTCATTAGTCTGTCTATCCCTCCATGTAACTCCGCACGCACTCCTTAAGTAATTCATTTCCACTGCTCTCACTCTTGGTCTGAGTCTCTCAACCAACGTCCATGCTTCGCTTCCGTAAGTCAGTGTCGGGATTACCACACTGTCATGCAAGGACTCTTCACTTCCATACTGACCACCCTATTTCTTGTTACTGCTTTTAGCGTTCCTACAACCCTCTTCCCCTGTTGTACCCTCTCCCGCACCTCTTCATCCATAGTCCCATCTTTACTCAACACACTGCCCAGATACTTAAAAGAGTTGACGATCTCCATAGCCTGACCGTTCAGCTTCACCTCACACTCTGTGACTTCACCCCTTTCGAAGACCATAACCTTGCTCTTCCCCGTATTTACCTTCAAATTCCGTTTTTCGCACACTGTTCCAAACTCATTTACCAGACCCTGCAACTCCCATTCATTATCACTCATCAGAACTGTATCACCCGCAAACAGCAGTATAGGTAGCTTCCACTCAATTCCCTCCCTTTTCAGCGATACACCAACATCCACTGCTCTTACTCATCTTATATGTAAGAACATACATAGATATAATTATGGCTGTCTGATGTGTTGGCATTGGCTCAACGTCGGGACAGGGCATGGGTGTTTTTTATATGAATGTATATTCCTGTTCATCATCTTTGTAGCAAGGACAGTGCCGCTATGTCGTATCAATGCTGGTGGCAGTTAATATTATAGACTTAGTTACTAGAGGAACAATGCAAGGGGCGACTGAGCACGGGTTACATATATCTATACTCGTCATGGAAAATGATATACGAGGTCTAGGGACAAGCGTGGGTGTTTTAACTTCTAAGATATATAACATCTACTTCTCGGATGTAAGAACATACATAGATATAATTATGGCTGTCTGATGTGTTGGCATTGGCTCAACGTCGGGACAGGGCATGGGTGTTTTTAATCTGAATGTATATTCCTGTTCATCATCTTTGTAGTTAGGAGTGTAGGACACGAGGGGGTTAGTGTACGTGAGGTGTGGAAAATGGTCAGTTTAGAAAAGGTAAATGGGTGCAAGCCTGGAGCTGCTTAGCCCTGCGGGCTTGGGCCTGTCTGAAATGGCTGGCTTGGTCAGCTGGTCCTTTCGTTCTGTGGACCTTTCCTTTGGTGTTTCTGTGTGGTGTTCGTTCGTGGCTTCTGTGGTGGGCTTCTCGTTCTGGGGCATTTTACTTCCCTCTCCTTCATTATAGGCTCGTCCTCGAGCCTCAAGGGTGAAGTAAAAAGAAGCATAGTCAGAAAAGTGTAGGTTAACAAGAAAAGTAGTATGACTAAGGGAAAACAAAATAATATATACAGTATATGGAAAACATGTAAATTTAAGAAAGGACAGATAATTAAGAACACAGGAAATTAAGAAGAGGTAAAGTGTTTAACAATGTATAAAGCAAATTTAAAAGATAGTCAGAAAAGTAGTATGACTAAGGGAAAAAAATAATATATACAGTATATGGAAAACATGTAAATTTATAGAATCATGCCCAATCGCTTAGGAATTGAAAAAAATAAAAAAAATCAAGTACAATAATATCCTCATCATGAATGAATGAATGAATGAAAAAATTATACATTTTAATGGGAAGTGAAGCTAGGAATCTAGGTCAAGAGTGGTAGGGAGGCTGGACTGTGGACGAGCCGGCATGACCCACCTCCTCTACCAATCCTGATTTTAAGTGAATATTGGGGTGGATCTACCGTTAGTTCTTGTCGTTAGGAATGTGGGTCTGGGGGCGAGCTGGCCCGGGGCCAGTTTTGGAGGGGGGGTCTAAGTGGTTTCGGTCGGGGGTAGTGATAGGGGGGTTTTAAAGATGAAATGGGCAGGTCGAGTCGGGGTTGTTGTTGCGGAAGAGGTTGGTGCTGGGGAGGGGTTGAATTGTGTAGAGAGTTGTGGTCGTGAGTGGGGTTTGGGGAAGGGTGAGTAAGGCTGAAGGTTGAGAGTTTACTATGATCGGGTGGTTTGGAGGTTTGGGGTGTGGGGATTTGATAGGGAGATGGTGGGGGGGGGGGGGGGGTCTGGGCAGGCAGGGTTGTGGTTTGAGAGGGGTTGAATTTGGACTGATTTTATTTTCGGGAGAGACATGGATGGGATTTCGAGGAGTGGTTGAAGTTGAGAGGTTGATTATGTTGTTTGGGGCGAGAGAGAGAGTATTTTGGGGTTTAGCCAAGGTGGAAAAAGTTTTGTGGTTGGATTGGGATGGGAGTGGTATTTCGTCGAGCGGGATCTTTGGGGGTGGAATTTGGGGCGGGTGGGGTAACGGTGAAGAGGGGGAGGTTGAAAGTTTAGCTGGGCTCATGATGGTGGGGGACCGACTGGTGAGCAGGTGTTCGGTACGCATGAGGGGGGGAAATCACTTTGGTGGGGGTCACGCGTGAGGGGGGGATTAACGGCGCGTGTGGGAGGATCAGAGTGGTGGGGTGTGTCGGTGGCAGTGACGGTTTGTTTAGAGGTTATATGGGATTGGTGGGTTTGTCTGTCCATGAGGGGGTGAGTCAAGTGTGGGGTTTTGAAGTTTATTAGGGGTGTGAATTGTGGGGGGGTGGAAGAGAGCTACTGACGGAAAACTGTCACAAGGGAAATTTTGTTGGTGGGGAAATAGCTGAGCATTTCTGGGGGAAGGGGGGGAACATAGTTGGGTCCCTAGGTCGTCACGCGTGAGGGGAGGATTAACGGTGCGTGTGGGAGGGTCAGGGTGGTGAGAGGTGAGCGAGTTAGGAAACGGGATTTGTTGGGGGGACTGCGGCGGGTTGGTGGGGGAAGAGTTAGGTGTAGAACAGGGGTTATTGGTAGAGGACTGATGTATTGATTTGGGGTTGTTAACAGGACGAATTTGGGGAATTTTCTTGGTGTCAGTCTCGGTCTGGTTAAAGGTTATGTGGGACTGGGTTGGATCAGTGGGGGCAGAGTTAGGCATAGGACATGGGTTATTGAGGGAGGAGTGATGTACTGATTTGGGGTTGTTAACAGGACGAGTTTGGGGAATTTTCTTGGTGGCAGTCTCGGTCTGGTTAGAGGTTATCTGGGACTGGTGAGTTTGTTTGACATGAGAGGGCGAGTCAAGTGTGGGGTTTCGAAGTTTTCTAGGGGTGTGAATTGTGTGGGGGTGGAAGGGGGCTACTGACTGAAAACTGTCACAAGCTACCGATGGAAAACTGTCACAAGGGAAATTTTGTTGGTGGGGGGATAGCTGAACATTTCTGGGGTCATGGGGAAAATATGTTGTGGTAGGCCTACATAGGTAGGCATAGCTAGAATACGGGGCTTGTTGGGGGGGCTGCGGAGGGTTGGTGGGGGAAGAGTTAGGTGTAGAACAGGGGTTATTGGTAGAGGACTGATGTATTGATTTGGGGTTGTTAACAGGACGAATTTTGGGAATCTTCTTGGTGGCAGTCACGGTCTGGTTAGCGGTTATCTGGGGTTGGTGGGTTTGTTTGACATTAACAGGACGAGTTTGGGGAATTTTCTTGGTGGCAGTCTCGGTCTGGTTAGAGGTTATCTGGGACTGGTGAGTTTGTTTGACATGAGAGGGCGAGTCGAGTGTGGGGTTTCGAAGTTTTCTAGGGGTGTGAATTGTGTGGGGGTGGAAGGGAGCTACCGACTGAAAACTGTCACAAGCTACTGACGGGAAACTGTCACAAGGGAAATTTTGTTGGTGGGGGGATAGCTGAACATTTCTGGGGTCATGGGGAAAATATGTTGTGGTAGGCCTACATAGGTAGGCATAGCTAGAATACGGGGCTTGTTGGGGGGCTGCGGAGGGTTGGTGGGGGAAGAGTTAGGTGTAGAACAGGGGTTATTGGTAGAGGACTGATGTATTGATTTGGGGTTGTTAACAGGACGAATTTTGGGAATCTTCTTGGTGGCAGTCACGGTCTGGTTAGCGGTTATCTGGGGTTGGTGGGTTTGTTTGACATGCATAGAAAAAGGATGGGGTTTATGGGGTAACACAATTGATGGAAGATGATCGTTGGTGGATGGCTGGGCAGGGGAAAATTTAGGGATGGTCAGAGAGGATAGAGGCAAGGAAGAATGCACTGGGGTTGGACTTTCACCGGAAGTCATTTTGGAAGGGTGCACGGAGTCTTGGATAGGGCTGAAGGGTTGGATAGGGGATTCATCGAACTGCGTAGGCATTCTTCTCTGATGGAGAGCATATGTTCTTTGAATAAGCCATACGGGTCGAGATGGGCGGTGATGTGGGGTGGGAGGATGTTTAACAATGCGGTGAATAAGAGTTCATTTTGTTGGTCGTAATCTTCATAGCTATACGTGGTCCTCACGTATCTGTAGAGTTGTATGAGGGTCACATTTATATCCCCTCCATACTTGATCTCGTCTATTTGTATTATTTTGGGGGAGATGAGGCAACCCAAAAGTGGCCCTAAGGTCCGGATCACGAGGGATCGTAACTGGTTCCAGGTACTCTCTGGCGTTTTAGCAATTTGGGAAACGGCTTTTCCCAACTGCATAATTTGCGATAATGCAACGGCGATTTTTTCGCAGTCATTTTGAAGTGCCACATCTAACACTGGTTTTATTATGTCTAAGTAAGTGGCGATATCATACGTGTTTACATCATACTTGGGAATGTGTGTGAGTGACTGCCAATTTCGCGATGTTGCCATGCTTCTACTGTTCCAAACTTGCAGTGTAATGCAACCTTTTATCCGAATCAAGAACCACCGCTGCCGCCAATGTTATGCCCTGTGTTTCTACAGGTTTAACTTGGGTAATGTGAGGTCTAATTGACTGGGTATATAAGGCTGCATGCACAATACAAGATATGAGGAATAGAGAACACAAAGAAACACATGGTAGCAAGTTACACGATCACGTTTATTGATATACCACTGCAGAATACTTGTGTAAGACAATATAATAGAATCGAACAACACTAGCATAAGTGGATCTGGATGGAGCCTAGTCTCCCACTTCCAACGTTCAGGTATTAATCTTCTGATCACTGGCTTTGATTTAACAGGTTTATATACCGAAGACCATCAATGTTACTTATAGAATCATATTCACTGTTAGATTTCTTACTGGTAGCTCTGGTGCACAAGTAGTAGTTCACGGACTAGATTAGACACGCGTATTTTAGAGCACGGGAATTCTAGTAACCTCAGGGGGTACTGATCTAAGTTTTCTATTCTTGTCTCAGAAATACATAGAACGCAAATCAGTGGGCGAACCTTCAGATATTACTAGGGTTTCCTTCTAGGTAATAATATCTGGGCATATGGTTGATTACGAGAGTTAGTATCGCCTGTTAATAATGAACACTGATACGCTTAGCACTTCCTAATTGAATGGTTATATGAATTATACTGGGGCAAAGAGATAGCCACTTCGTAGAAATATTAATTAGTGAATCTCTAAACAGCACAGTAATATGTAGTACTGCTAAAGGGAATCTTAGGTAGCATCTGATGGGTCTGGTCCTGGTTATCTTGCGTCCATGATGTTGGGGGCTAACGACTGGTTCCGCGGCCGTCCAGGGGGCCCATATGTGTGAAGTTCTTAAATACGTGGGCAGGTCCTTCTATCCAAATCTGCCACGGAGTCTGCCAGCTCTGGGATCTCACTCCGGAACAACACAAGGGCAGAGCTAGAAGTTAACTGCAGGGTAGTGACCCCTGGTTGGTGTCTAGCTTTCAACTGATTTGACTTGGGCGGGAGTTAGATTTATAGGCTCGGTTCTGGACCCTGTAGACAGTAGGGATCTCGAGTCTTATGGACTTAATTGAGCTCTCAATAGATATGGGGACTAGGTAAGATGGTATTTACTGTTGTGGCACAGGGCTCTAGGAAGCCTTTATATTTTCATATAACTGAGCCTTAGTAAGAGGTACTATTTTGGCTATACTGGAAGTATTTAGGGGAACTGGATCTACTTTGCGAGGAGGATGGGGACAGCTGTGATAGGAGCGTCTCTCTTAGATTGTGCAATCTTCATTCTATGGTATAGCTGAGGTGCTAATTTAGTGACCAGAGCATGCAAGAAAGGTAAATGGTTTATTGTGAGTAAATAGAGGTTAGTAAAGGTGTTAGTCATGCATGGTTAGTTCATTGATAGGAAGAATTCCTGTGCTACCTGGCAATGACTCGAAAGTCAAAACAGGGGCCAGGTATACCTCCGCGGGGGTGGGGGTCTCCCTCCTCGGGTGGGCAAAAAGGGGGAGCTGGGCGCCCTCTCTCTGTGATAGTCGTCCGGCGGCTGTGGCTAGGGGCTTGCCATATCACCAGTGTTTGTAATAACCCTCTGTGTATGAGACAGATGTGAGTGTCCTTAATACCAAAACCGAAGGTGCCTTAGCTAGCTGGTTTTACTCGGCTGGTTGTTAATTGTAGGGTTTGCTGGATGTGGTGGAGACTGGGTTGCTAACTCTGCCACATTTATCTGGAAGTATGGCAATAGAAGTTAGTTACTGGCGGGGCGGCTAGCCTCGCACCGACGACCATTGGGTGCAGGGTTGTGAATGTGTTGTAAGAGAATAGATGGCATGCAAGGGGCTAGTAAAGTTCTAATGTTGTTCTGGCCTACTAAGTGAAGGTAGGCTGGATAGGAGTATATATATAAAAGGTTGGAGAGCGTTAGCAACGGACAATTCAAGGATCTTCAAGAGGTATAAGAGAGAGGCTAGGTCGGACAAGAGTCAAGAAGCGCGGGTGTCTTAATGAGAGGGGGGGGAGAGTTCAAGGGCTACAGGGAAATTTTGCCCCTAAGGTCCCTGGGCGTGGAGGTGGCATTAGGCTACAATTGATATGGAAGTTTGAAAAGGCAGTAGAATACGTTAGCCAAATGCTACCGGGGAATGCAACTATGGGGTGGTATATGAGTCTGGAAAAGATAGAGTTATGTGATCAGTCCGAGGGTTATGGATACTATTAGTTGGCCCTGGGAACTGCGTTTTCTATTAAATATAAATACCAACAACAGCGGCAGTTCGTAGGGTACTTAGTTATTGTTTCGGGGTACTTATGACAGATACTGGTAACCAGGTTATCTTATACAATCTCTGGTTGGGGTAAGAGCTGTAAGACACGAAGTAAATTGGCGTAGTGTGGACTGTGGATACGAAGGAGGCAAGGGGAAGACGTATGACAATTGTGGAAAGTAAATGGAAAAAGGTGAACACAATGGCGGATAAAAATACTTAACCTAAGGATTGCATACATCGATGAACGATGACATTATAGTCGTCGTCCTAATAAGGTGATGAAACCTGGTTGATCTGTACTTGGCACAATACGACACAAGGACAGTGCCGCTATGTCGCATCAATGCTGGTGGCAGTTAATATTATAGACTTAGTTACTAGAGGAACAATGCAAGGGGCGACTGAGCACGGGTTACATATATCTATACTCGTCATGGAAATTGATATACGAGGTCTAGGGACAAGCGTGGGTGTTTTAACTTCTAAGATATATAACATCTACTTCTCGGATGTAAGAACATACATAGATATAATTATGGCTGTCTGATGTGTTGGCATTGGCTCAACGTCGGGACAGGGCATGGGTGTTTTTAATATGAATGTATATTCCTGTTCATCATCTTTGTAGCAAGGACAGTGCCGCTATGTCGTATCAATGCTGGTGGCAGTTAATATTATAGACTTAGTTACTAGAGGAACAATGCAAGGGGCGACTGAGCACGGGTTACATATATCTATACTCGTCATGGAAAATGATATACGAGGTCTAGGGACAAGCGTGGGTGTTTTAACTTCTAAGATATATAACATCTACTTCTCGGATGTAAGAACATACATAGATATAATTATGGCTGTCTGATGTGTTGGCATTGGCTCAACGTCGGGACAGGGCATGGGTGTTTTTAATCTGAATGTATATTCCTGTTCATCATCTTTGTAGTTAGGAGTGTAGGACACGAGGGGGTTAGTGTACGTGAGGTGTGGAAAATGGTCAGTTTAGAAAAGGTAGATGGGTGCAAGCCTGGAGCTGCTTAGCCCTGCGGGCTTGGGCCTGTCTGAAATGGCTGGCTCGGTCAGCTGGTCCTTTCGTTCTGTGGACCTTTCCTTTGGTGTTTCTGTGTGGTGTTCGTTCGTGGCTTCTGTGGTGGGCTTCTCGTTCTGGGGCATTTTACCATCTTTCTTTTTGACTAGGACAACAGGGGAAGACCAGGGACTAATGGACGGGGTGGCAATACCGGCCTCTAACATCTCTTGGACTTGGCGTTCCTCTTCCTGACGTTGTATGGGATTTTTTCTACGGGATGGTTGTCGTATGGGGGGGCCTGTGGTGTTAATGATGTGTTGTTCTACATCGGTCTGTCCGATTTCGGTGGGTTGTTGGGCAAACACGTCACTGAACTCTAGCAATAGGTCGTACATGCCGTTTTTTTGGTGGTCGGATAATGTGTCCGGGAGATGGGGCAATTGGAGGCTGGTAGGGGTGTCATTAAAATCTATGGGGAGGTCATCAAAAGTTTCGAGGTCTCCTATAATGAGACCTTCTGGTAATGTCAGGGATTCCTCGGAGATATTTGCCACGAGAATGTGGTTGATGCGAGCGGAAATGATGGCGGGTTGTAAGAGGCAACGATTGGGGTTGGTGGACGTGGTAGTGGGGGAAAATATCATGTGAGTTTGGGGTATGGGTCGAAGGTTCACCCATTTTTGATGGCGGGGGGGGAATTTGGCATTTATCCTGAACTACAGCTGGGCTAATGATGGTGGGGGATTGACTGGCGAGCAGGTGCTTGGTACGCATAAGGGGGGAAAGGTCACTTTGGTGGGGGTCACGCGTGAGGGGGAGATTAACGGCGCGTGTGGGAGGATCAGTGGGGCGCGGTGTGAGGGAGTTAGAAAACGGAATTTGTTGGAGGGACTGTGGAGGGTCGGTGGGGGAAGGGTGAGGTGTAGAATATGGGTTATTGGTGGAGGACTGATGTATTGATTTGGGGTTGTTGACAGGACGAATGTGGGGAATTTTCTTGGTGGCAGTCACGGTCTGGTTAGAGGTTATCTGGGACTGGTGAGTTTGTTTGACATGAGAGGGCGAGTCAAGTGTGGGGTTGCGAAGTTTTCTAGGGGTGTGAATTGTGTGGGGGTGGAAGGGAGCTACTGACGGAAAACTGTCACAAGGGGGATTGGGGTGGGTGTGGAATAGCTGGACATTTCTGGGGGCATGGTGGGAACAGGGTTGTGTCCCTCGGTCGGCACGCGTGAGGGGGGGGATTAACGGCGCGTGCGGGCGGGTCAGGGTGGTGAGAGGTGAGCGAGTTAGAAAACGGGATTTGTTGGGGGGACTGCGGAGGGTTGGTGGGGAAAGAGTTAGGTGTAGCACATGGGTTATTGGTGGAGGACTGGTGTATTGATTTGGGGTTGTTAACAGGACGAATGTGGGGAATTTTCTTGGTGGCAGTAACGGTCTGGTTAAAGGTTATGTGGGACTGGTGAGTTTGTGAGTTTGGGACTGGTGAGGGCGAGTCAAGTGTGGGGTTGTGAAATTTTCTAGGGGTGTGAATTGTGTGGGGGGGGGGGGAAGGGAGCTACTGACAGAAAACTGTCACAGGGGAATTGTTGTTGGTTGTGAGATATCTGAACATTTCTGGGGGCATGGGGAAAACATTGTTGGGTACATCGGTCGGCATTTTCTCGGGAAACATGTGTACATGAACATTTGATAGAATTATGGTTACATATATCAGAGTCTGTCCTGAAAACATGGGAGGATTTATCCTGGACAGAGTTACGAGAATTGAGGGGATTACCGAGAGGGAGTTGCTTGGACTTGTCTTCTTTCGTTTGTTGAGGCATTTTTTTACTGAATTGGGTGATATTTTGAGAGAACTCGGGGCAAGGGGAGGGTTTAGGAGTCACCTTAGTGCTAGCTGCAACTTGGTAACCCTGACTCAGGGTTTGTTGAGGGGGAAGGTGTTTTTTCTTTTTGTGAATGGGTTTCTGTGTGATGGGTTTGTCAGAGGCTTTGGGTTGGAATTTGTTTTTGAATGAGATCAGCCTTTGGCCGCAGTCAACCTGGGCCTGGAGTTTTTGAAGGAGGTCAAGTCCAAGGAAACCATCATAATGTTTACAGTGGGAGGAAAATACTGTGAACGTGTGATAACAACGAGCATGGGGGGCAGGAGTAGTTACTGATAGGGGCAAAGTGTCTCCTAGGAGATTTAAGTAAGTATCAGCAGCTGAGATTAGTTCTGCTTTGGTGGTTAACAAGGGGCCAAATAGTCGGTGGTGTTGATCATAATAAGACTTGAACAAACATGACTTGGCAGCTCCCGTGTCGATTAACAAGCGGACAGGAATGTCCTTGATTTTGGCCATGTAATAAATGGGGGCAGTGCGGTCAGTTATGGCGTCCCCCGCCGAGGCCATCTTGGGCGGGGGGTACTTTAAAAATCCTGGGGATCGGTATCTACCTCCTCCAGGGTTTCCTCGGTATCCTCTGAGGTCATGATAGGGGCTATTTCTCCAGTGTGTCTTTCCTCCATTTCTTCCTCTTGTCCCAACTCCTCTTCATTTACAGAAATGCGAGGAGTAAAGGGGCGAGGTTTGGCAGAGTCACGAATTTGATGGAAGGCACACTGAGCATTACAGGCAGGGAAATCATAGGGGTTGATAATTACTAAGGTAAGGTTTTTACTTTGGTAGGTGTTGTAGGTTTTGTTCCGGTTGAAGATTCTGCGTGGCTGGGTAGGTTGGAACCGGGGTCTACTGGGTTGGGGCTTGCCGGAAGGGTAGGTGGGTCTGTTGTGGAAGGATGAGGCTGGGTAGGCATTCTTGGAGTTTTGGTGGTCGGGGTGCTGCGGGTGCGTGGGAAACCTCTTGATTACAGTGATTTGGGTGGGTGCTTCTGTGCGCACGGCCAAAATACGTCGGATCGTGATGAGATCTTTTTGGTATCCGACGAAATCGTGCACACGGAAATGGTCTTTTACTGCTGAGGGCAATATAGATACAAGGTTGACCAGAATCTGCTGCTCTTGTTGGATTCTGGTCAATGTGGAGAAAGAAACTTTTATGTGTTGGGCAATCTTATTCACTGTGGCATCTAGATCGCCTTCGAATTTAGTGTCTTGGATACGGGTGTGGGCCACGAAAACGCCCAACGAAGGCTTAATGGCTTCTATCACTATTGGGCGAAATTCGTCCCAGGTGAGAGCAGGGTGCACTTGATAGGCAACCAGGGAAACGGCTTTTCCCAGGTGCGTTAATGCCACGGCTATTTTTTCTGCATCCGTGGTATAAACTAGGTCAAGTACGGGTTTCACTATGTCCATGAACGTTTCGATCTCGTAAGTTTCTCCATCATAATGTGGGATGGGAATGTGAGAACGGTGCGCCATGATGTTATCGTGTTCTGGCTGTTCCAAACTTGCAATGTAATGCAACCTTTTATCCGAATCAAGAACCACCGCTGCTGCCAATGTTATGCCCTGTTTTTCTACAGGATTAACTTGGGTAATGTGGGCTCTAACTGACTGGGTATATAAGGCTGCATGCACAATACAAGGTATGAGGAATAGAGAACACAAAATAAACACACAGTAACAAGACACACGATCACGTTTATTTAAGTAGGTGAATAGGGAGCATAGAAAAATAGGAATACTCGTACAAGACAAATGATAGAAATGAACCGCTAGCATTAGTGGATCTGGATGGAGCCTAGTCTCCCACTTCCAACGTTCAGGTATACTCTTCTGATCACTGGTTTGGTTCGCAAGTTTATATACTAGAAGACCTCAATGTTACGTATGGATTCAATTTCACTAATTAGATTTATTACTGGCAGGTCTGGTGCACAAGTAGTAGTTCACAGACTAGAATTAGACACGCGTATGTTTTAGAACACGGGAATTCTAGTAACCTCAGGGGGGTACTGATCTAAGTTTTATATTCTTATGGCAGAAATACGTAGAACACAAATCAGTGGGCGAACGTTAGATATCACTAGGGTTTTAATATCTGGATAAAGGTAATTACGAGAGTTAATGTCGCCTGTTAATTAATGAACACTGATATGCTTAGTACTTCCCAAATGGAATGGTTATATATGAATTACACTGGGCAAAGTTATAGCCACTTCATAGAAAGATTAATAAGTGAATTTCGAATTAGTACTATAACACGTTAGTACTAATAAAGTGAATCTTGGATAGTATTTTGTTGGTCTGGTCCTGGTTATCTTGCGTCCGTGATGTTGGGGGCTAACGACTGGTTCCGCGGCCGTCCAGGTGGTCCAAATGTAGGAAGTTCTCAAGTCGGATCTCTTGGCGATCGGTGCTGGCTACACGTTTATATACCCACTAGTGTGTGTGAAGGTTATAAGGTGCACGTAGATACTTGTACGTGGACAGATGCTTCTATTTTAAATCTGCCACGGAGTCTGCCGGCTCTGGAATCTCACAACTCAGGAACAACACAAGGGCAGAGCTAGAGGTTAACTTCAGGGGGTTAGCCACTGGTTGGTGTCTATCTTTCAACTGATTTTACTGGGGGCTGGAGCTGGGTTTATAGGCTCGGTTTTGGACCCTGTAGGCCATAGGGATCTCGAGTCTTCTGGAATTATTTGAGCTCTCAATAGATACGGGGACTAGGTAAGGTGGTGATTACTGTTGTGGCACATGGCTATAGGGAGCCTTCATAATGTGATATAACTGAGCCTTAATAAGAGGTACTATTTTGGCTATATTGGAAGTATTTAGGGGAGGGAGACTGGATCTACTTTGCGGGGAGGACTGGGACAGCTGTGATAGGGGCGTCTCTCTTATATTGTTCAGTCTTCATTCTATGGTATAGCTGAGGTGCTAATTTGGTTATCCGAGTATTCAAGAAAGGTGAATGGGTTATTGTGGGTTAATAGAAGTTAGTAAGGGGGTTAGTCATGCATGGTTAGTTCATTGATAGGAAGAATTCCTGTGCTACCTGGCAAGGGTCAAGGGTCAAGATGGCGGGAGGGATGAAGGGTGCGGGCGTAGCCCTCTCTCTATGTATCATCCTTCTCAACATCCAGAGGGGCTATGCTGATATACAGGTGCAGAGGGGTCCGGTAGTGTACCAGGTCAACCCTAAACAAGTATTGAGGGACCTCGTCACACAGAAATCACACACGAGTGAAATTTCTGTCACCATTCCTGCCTGGTCTATTTCATATATCGGGAAGGCGCCGCGACTGGGCAAATACTCTGGCACAACCTCGCTACAACATCTATTGTGCTACACTCTAATTAGCTGCGGAGATGTAGAGACCAACCCCGGCCCTTGTTCAACGTTGAAGAAACCTCACCACCAAACAAGTAAGGCAGACACCGACATTTCAACAGTCCCTAGCAGTAAAATTCGTTATAACAAACTGGGCCAGCAGGTACCCCAGCCTCCGGCCGTCGGCCGTCACGCTCCAATTCAACCCACAACACAATCCAACACTATCGGTGGCTCAACATGTAACTGGAGCAGCTAGGAAGAAAGGCATCAGTCGCAACAACATCAACAATGGAGCAACATTAGCAGCCAGGAATAAGGACAACATCATCAAACAGCAAATACAGGTGGGGCAGGGAGGGGTCACAGGGGCAGACATAGCCACAGACAGTCCCCACCCTAGCAGCACAGCTGATCATCACACCGCCAGACGTACGACGAACAATACAAAGAATCTATGTACAGTGTTCGATATTAGATTCAACAAAAGGAGTCCAACATCACAATGTAGTATTTGTAATGAAACAGCACACGATCGATGTTCTTATGTTAACAGCAGAAAAGAAATGGAATGCGATAAATGCAGGGAACTAGCAATTACCCACTCCACCAACTCTACATTACCCACAGCATTACCATTAATACCACAGATATCGGCGACCCAAGTAGCACAACATGCAACAAGAACAACAATAAAAACAGGTAGCACTCGCAAATACATCTACAGGGAAGCAGCATCAACGGACAATGAAAACAACAACAACAACAACAGCAAACAACCACAGCCCGACCGCGAGTATCCCCTACTCTCTCCCGCACAAACAGCTGATCGACGCGGACCAAACCACACCTCCAGTCGTATGATAAACAGTAAGAAAAAACTATGTATAGTCTGTAATATTGGTTTCAACAATAGGAGTTCACTTTTACAATGCAACAGTTGTAATGAAATTGTTCATAACCGATGTACTTACGTTAACAGTAGAAACAAAGTTGAATGTGTTAAATGTAGGAACTCAGCTGTACAACATCGCGAAACCATTTGTTTTATTTGTGAATCACTCATAACACGACGTCAGAAGATCCAAAATTGTGTAAAGTGTAAACAGGTAGCTCACATGAAGTGCATCTCTAAGAAGACCAACAGTGAAGAACGGGAATTCCTTTGCAATAAGTGTGCCTTGCATTCATTACCGAATATTAATGTAAATGATCCAAGTATTAACAACTCAGAATCCAGCCAGGACACATTCAAAATCAAAGATGAATACAGAGTGTTCACCAACAAAGGGCTCCATCTTATCCACATTAACGCCAGATCAATGTACCATAAATTGTCAGAAATAAACTTGTTAGCTAATAAGGCCAAAGCTTCAATAATTGCAATCACAGAAACCTGGCTGGATTAAAGTATAAACGATGGTGAAATAAACATTCAAGGTTTCAACATGGTTAGGAATGATCGCAATAGGCATGGGGGAGGAGTATGTCTGTATGTAAAAAACAACCTCACACACACAACTAGGACCGACCTCCATGTAGAAAATCACGAAGCTCTGTGGATCGACCTACACCTGCCGAGGACAAGACCCATCACAATTGGGGTATGCTATAGGCCACCAGCCGACACACAATTCTTGACCAAATTTGAACGAACTTTGTCATCGCTAGACCCTAGGAATGAATCCATCATACTAGGGGATTTTAACCTGTGTTACAAACAACGAAATGGTAGGCTTGTACGAGAATATAGGCATATACTGACAATGCACAATCACAAACAACTCATCACAACCCCCACACGTATCTCTGAGAACACTGCCACAATATTAGACCACATAAACTGTAACAGAGAGGACAAAATATCCCAATCAGGGGTTATACAGACTGGGATAAGTGATCACTTCGTCACATATTGCACACGGAAAACCAAAAAAATTACCCTAGAGAATCACAAGATTATCAAAACAAGGTCACTCAGAAACTACAATAAGGAAACATTTCTGGACATTTTATGGAATACAGACTGGTCTCCAGTGTTTGGAAGTACAAACGTTAATGACGCATGGGTTGGCTTCAGAACCATCATCACAAACATCCTAGACGAAATAGCTCCTCTGAAAGACATACGAATTAAAGCAAGGTCAGACCCATGGATCAACAATGACATACTACACCATCTGGAACACAGAGACAATCTGTTAAAAAGGCTAGCGAAACATAGACAGGATCAAGGTCTGAAACATGAGTTCAACAGGGCCAGGAATAAACTAAGTAGGAAAATGAAATCAGCGAAAAATAATTATTTTCACAATAAGGCAGAGGAATATCAGAATAACCCAAAGAAACTATGGAGGCACCTAAAAACAACAGGCTACAGCAACAAGACAAGGGATTCGTCTAACACTAATATTGCTCTCACCATTAATGATCAGGTTTGCCACGATAAACGACAAATTTCAACCTACTTCAACTCCTTCTTCACTTCCATAGCAAACACACTTGCACAGAACCTACCTCAACCTCTCAATAAATACACGACAACAACGGCCACCTTTCGTAATTTCTACAGAGATAAAGACATACACCCGAACACATTTAGATTGCAAAATGTTACACCAAAATACACTTTTGACGAGCTGTCTAACCTAAATGTACATAAGAGCACAGGACCAGACAAAATTCCTGCCAAATTTCTACGAGATGGAGCCATTGGTATAGCAGGCCCCCTAACCCACATCATCAACTTGTCAATTAACACCAACACAGTACCTGCTGAACTGAAGGAAGCTATTGTAACCCCTCTATTCAAGAAAGGAAATAAACTAGAAGTTGGCAACTACAGACCAGTTAGCATATTATGTATTGTATCTAAAATCCTTGAAAGAGCGGTATACACCCAAATTGAACACTACCTCAAACAAAATGATCTATTCTATAAGTTTCAATCAGGTTTCAGATGCATGTACTCGACAGACTCATGTCTCATCCACTTAACGGATCACATTCGTAAAGAAATGTCTAAAGGTAACTACACCGGTATGGTTCTTCTTGATCTACAAAAAGCGTTTGACACAGTAGACCATGATATCCTATGTAATAAACTACAAGCTATGGGCATAGGGTCTGTGAACTGGTTTAAATCTTATCTTAGTGGTAGAACCCAAAGAGTCAAAATTGATGATAATATATCTGATCCTATGCCAATTAACTGTGGGGTCCCGCAGGGAAGCATCCTTGGTCCCTTACTCTTTCTCTGTTATGTGAACGACATGGAACTGAGCGTCTCATGTAAATTATTACTGTATGCAGACGACAGCGTGCTTCTGGTTTCAGGAAAAGACCCAATAAGTATTGCCGCTTCACTTTCCAAAGAACTAGCATCATGTAGTGAATGGCTAGTGGACAATAGACTATCTCTTCACCTGGGCAAGACGGAAGCCATCTTATGTGGAACAAAACGCAAACTGAAAGACATTGTGGGCTTCTCGGTCAACTGTAATGATATTCCTATAACAACAGTGTCACAAGTTAAATATCTCGGACTGAAACTGGACGCGAGTTTGTCAGGTGAAACAATTTTGGAATCTATCCTGAGTAAGTGTAGAGCACGTATAAAATACCTGTATAGACAGGTGGGATGCTTGCCCGCGGCGACCAAAAAGACCCTCTGCCAAGCGCTTGTTCAATGTCATTTTGACTATTCTGTGTCATCCTGGTACTCTGCATCATCTAAATCAGCACAGCACAAACTTCAGGTCACTCAAAATAAAATGGTTAGGTTCATGCAGAACCTAGGACCCAGATCACATGTTGGCCAGGAACAACTTCAGTCACTAGGTATGCTCAATGTCTCTGACAGGGCCAAACAAATCAGGCTAACTAATGCCTTCAAAATTTTCTATGACAGAGCTCCAGAGTATCTAAAGAATGATTTTGTTAAAGCAAATGAGAGGAGTGGACATAATACAAGAAACATGATGTTTAATTTTAAGGTCCCGAGAATCCAAGGACAGGGTAAGCAAACATTCTTCTTCACTGCCATCAAAGACTGGAACGACCTACCCCAGTCAGTCCGTGAAAAGAGAACACTGTATTCCTTCAGACGTAGCCTGAAGGAACACCTGAACCGGACAGCTGCGAGAAGGGAGCACCAAGCTTATGTCTACTACTAAATACGACATAAGAGATAGACAAACCAAACTGAAATGATTACTGATTACGGATTACTGATATTTACTATAGGATGTAAGGTATCTTAAAATAACCCCCTAGAAATACTTTCTCTAAAGTATCTATTTCTTTATCCTCCCCTTTTTCCCCAGCTAACCTAATCCCACAAGGACCCCAATGGAAATACGCCTAACGGCCTTATTGGGCTATCCTTAGTTGGAATTATGCAAGGCTGGTACATGTCATATTTGTAACAAACTATGTGGTACCAACTCTGTAAATTGCTGACTGAATAAATATTATTATTTATTATTTTTAATGACCCGGAAGTCAAAACAGGGGTCAGGTATACCTCCGCAGGGGTGGGGGTCTCCCTCCTCGGGTGGGTAAAAAGGGGTAGCTGGGCGCCCTCTCTCTGGCATGGTCGTCCGGCGGCTGTGGCTAGGGGCTTGCCATATCACAAGTGTTTGTAATAACCCTCTGTTTATGAGACAGATGTGGGTGTTCTTAATACCAAAACCGAAGGTGCCTTGGCTAGCTGGTTTTAATCGGTTGGTTGTTAATTGTATGGTTTGCTGGATGTGGTGGAGACTGGGTTGCTAACTCTGCCACATTTATCTGGAAGTATGGCAATAGAAGTTAGTTACTGGCGAGGCGGCTAGCCTCGCACCGACGATCATTGGGTGCAGGGTTGTGAATGGGTTGTAAGGGAATAGATGACATGCAAGGGGTTAGTAAAGTTCTAATGTTGTTCCGGCCTACTAAGGGAAGGTAGGCTGGATAGGAGTATATATATAAAAGGTTGGAGAGCGTTAGCAACGGAAAAATCAAGGATCTTCAAGAGGTATGAGGGAGAGGCTAGGTCGGAAAAGAGTCGAGGAGCGCGGGGTGTTAATGAGAGGGAGAGAGTTCAGGGGGGCTACGTGGAAATTTGGCCCTAAGGTCTCCGGGCGTGGGGGTGGCATTAGGCTACAGTTGATATTGGAGTTTGAAAGGACAGTGAAAGTACGTTAGCCAAATACTACCGGGGGATGCAACGATGGGGTGGTATATGAGTCTGGAAAAGATAGAATCATGTGGACTGTGGGGCTGTGGGGGAGAAGGAGGTTAACTGTAGGTGTGTGCTTGACTGTGGATAAAGTAGGGGAAAACATGGTGTATTATTACTCGTCAATACGAGGGGTTATGGACACTATTATTTGACACGATTTCTTGTACGTCTAGTTGTCCCTGGGAACTGCGTTTTCTATGAAATATAGACCAAAGAAAAGCGGCAGTTCGTAGGGGTACTTCGTTATTGTTTCGTGATACTATGATAGACAATGGACAAAAAAAGGTTATCTATACAATCTCTGGTTGGGGTAAGCATTAAGTTATAGCATGGTGGCTAACATCTGTAGTCATGGCTGTCTAGGTCTTATGGGGGCAATGGTTCTATCTCACTGGTGTACCCGTGGGTATCTTAGTTTCTTATCAATTAGGACATGGGGTTTTAACATACTACTTCTCGGATGGAAGAACATACATAGATTTATGGCTGTCTGACTGGTTGGCATTGGCTCAACCTAGGGACAGGGCATGGGTGTTTTACTATGAATGTGTATTCCTGTTCATCATCATGTAGGTAGAGTCTGGCGGGTAAGAGGTGTAGGATACGAAGCAAAAATGGAGTAGTGTGGACTGTGGATACGAAGGAGGTGAGTGGAAGACGTATAACAATTGTGGAAAAGTAAATGGAAAAGATGAACACAATGGCGGATAAAGATAACTAACCTAAGGGTTGAATACATAGATTTTATGGGGGCGATTGGTCTTCAGAAACTTAGTCTGGCAAGACAAGGTATTTTAGGGTAGGTTGATATTAATAACTAACCTAAGGATTGCATACATAGATTTATGGGGGCGATTGGTCTTCAGAAACTTAGTCTGGCAAGACAAGGTATTTTAGGGTATGTTGATATTAATAACTAACCTAAGGATTGCATACATAGATTTATGGGGGCGATTGGTCTTCAGAAACTTAGTCTGGCAAGACAAGGTATTTTAGGGTATGTTGATATTAATATCCTAGACTTAGGGACAGGGCATGGGTGTATTAACTTTAAGGTGTATTTATGTTCGTCATCATGTAGGTAGAGGTGTAGGACACGAGGGGTAGTGTATGTGAGGTGTGGGAAAGGTCAGTGTTTAGAAGGGGTATGCAGGTGTGGTTTGGAGCTGCTTAGCCCAGCGGGCTTGGGCCTGTCTGAACTGGTTGGCTCGGTCAGCTAGTCCTTTCGTTCTGCGGACCTTTCTTTCGGGTGTTTCTGTGTGGTGTTCGCTCGTGGCTTCTGGGGTGGGCTTCTCGTTCTGGGGCATTTTATCCCTCAACAGCATCATCGCCTCGCATCGTAAATCAGAAGTTCAACAGTTCAAAAGAATTGAAAATAAAGTGCATAGAATGATATTGGGTGCTCCTTCCTACACACCAGTCAGCGTCCTAATTGAAGTGAGGTGGGTGCCTATTCAATGCAAGCAAGATTAATGAGAGGAAAAATGTCATTCATGAAATATGTAGAATATAAAGAAAATCACAAGAAAGACAAATGGATTGAAGAGATAGTAAATATTAGCAAGAAAACCGATTTAGACAAGTGGGGTACTAACAGATAAAACTATATTGATAGGAGAATAGTTATAAAAGGACCTATATAATCTTCTGCTTTTAAATACTTAAAAAAATACAGTGAACGGATTATTGATCTTCACATATAGTAACTATAGTTATGTATATTGGACACTTAAGCGGGTATCACACGAGCACTAATCTGACCAACCAACGAGCATCGGGGCGATCGACGTTGGTAATAATTAGCACAAGAAAAGAAAAGTGTCGAGATGTATGCAAAATACAAAACAGAAATAAAAGAAGAAAAGTTTTATGATAATAAACCATCATCAGTGAATTTCTTTAAGTGTCGATCAAATACCTTGAAACTGAATGACAGAAACCGTTTCACAGGAAAAGATACTAAATGAATAGGATGTGACGAAGAAATTGAAAATTTGGAATATTTCATCTTGTAGGCTATTGTCCACTTTACCAGCAAATTAGAAATAATTATAGACAATTTCAGCAACCTTACGATACCAATTGGACTGCAAAACTTTTGTTTGATAATAAGATAGAAAAAGAGGAAGTTAAATATATAATCTATGAACTTTGGAAAAAGAGAAAAAAATCAATTACCACAACCACATAAACATAAAACAATAAAACAGAAAAGGAGAGGCCGTTGCAAAAGGCTATCTCCCCGACCAGCAACCGAACCGCCGATCGCATCGCCATAGTGGAGCAGCAGGATGGAAGAGGGGGAGGGGGATGGGGATGGGGATGAACAAGGTGGAATAGACATGGGTATAAACATCCACGAGGATAAAATGAAGGAGGTGGAGATAGACCCAGAAATAGAAAAAGAGCGCCAGGAGCTGGAAAGGGAAGCTGAAAGAAACAAGAGAGAAGGGGAAATAGAGGGAGGGGATGGGGCGGAGGGGGATCAGAACAAGTAGAGAAAGGGGAGAAGCAAGGAATATCCGGGGAAAAGGAAGAAGAAAGGGGAAAGGGGCAAATAAATGAACAAGGGATGGGGGAGATAAGGAAAGAAAAAGCAAGGGAAGGGGAAGAGGAAAAGGAGCGGAAAAAATAGTGAGAATGGGGAAGGGGAAGGGGATGCAAGGGAGGCAGAAGAAACAGAGGTAGATACAGACAGTAACCAGAGAAAGAGAGCGAGGAACGAGGATGAAACAGGAATGGAATATGAGGCTTCAGGAAATGAAGAAGGGATGAACCATGAAAAAAGCAAATATGTCAGACGTGCACGAACGGTAAAGAAGGTAACCTTCGCGGACGAAGAGACTGAGGAAGGGAAAAGCAAGGAGAAAGGGGACATAGGAAGGAAGAGAGAAGGAAAGGGGGGCAAGGGAGAAATAGAAGAGAGGGATGAGATAGAGGAAGAAGAAAAGGAAAAAAAGGAAAATACATGGCGCTATGTGGAGGCAGCTGTAACAGATGGCTGCCTCCGGAAAAGCTGGAAGCAGAAAAATTGACGGAAGCGCAGGCGAAGAGGTGCTTACTAATATGTTTAAAATGAATGAAGGAGCTAAAAGAAATAGGGGAGGAAAATCTGGAAAGGGAACGAAATAGAAAAGAGGTGGAAGGAAGACAGAGAAAGACTGAGGGAGGAAAATGAAAGAATGAAGGAACAATTAAACATACAGAGAAAGGAAAGTGAAGGGAGGGTATGAGTCTAAAACAGAGTATAGGACAAATGGAAATCACAGCGGCGAATGAAGAAAAGAGGTGGAAGACCAGGGTAGAGGAAATGGAAAAGGCATGGGAAAGGGGTAGTCATGTAGTCATAGGGAGATAGCAAAGGAATGGGAAACTGAAAGAGCTAACATGAAGGCTGAGAGGAAAGAGTTGAGGGAACAAGTCAAAGAACTAAATGGTCAAGTGAGAGGAATGATCGAACTGGCGATCGCAAGGGTCGAGAAGACACGACCAAGAGAAGCGTACGGGGGAGGAGAGGAGATAAATAACATGGAAGAGAAAGCAAATAAAGATGGACGGGGTAAAGAAGGCCGACTGGCTGTGAAGGGATGGGGTTATGGAGGGGATGAGAAGAAACAGAAAGAAAGGGAAAGAAATGAGAGAGGGGCAGAGGGATACGTGGGTGAAGAGGAAAGGGAAGATAGGGGTAGACAGAGGAGTAGGCAGGATGAAGGGAGGGATAGAGGGACAAGTATGAATAGGGGGGAGAAAACACACCACCATTATCAGGACGTTGTGCACAAAGGAGAGAGGGGAAAAGACAGAAGTATGGAACAATGGGAAAGGAGAAGTGATGCTAGAAAAGACCGGGTAATGATTATAGAAGATAGCATGATAAGATGGATGGGGGAGGAACTATTTGACAAGAAAAAAAGAGGGAGAAACATGATAAGCTTCCCAGGGGCGGACATAGAAAGAATAATGCGGGGACTTAAGAACACAGAAATGGAAAAGACGGAAGGTGGAACTGTAGTGATTCAGGGAGGAGGGAATGGGCTAGAGAGGAAAGGAGCAGAAGGAACAGTAGCAGTAATGGAAGTGTTATGCCCTGTTTTTCTACAGGTTTAACTTGGGTAATGTGAGTTCTAAATGACTGGGTATATAAGGCTGCATGCACAATACAAGGTATGAGGAATAGAGAACACAAAATAAACACACGGTAACACGACACAAGTTCAAGTTTATTGAAGTAAGTAAATAAAGAGCATGGAAAGATAGTAATTCTCGTACAAAACAAATAATAGAAGGGAACTGCTAGCATTAGCGGATCTGGATGGAGCCTAGTCTCCCACTTCCAACGTTCAGGTATACTCTTCTGATCACGGGTTTAATTAGCAAGTTTTATTTTACTGGAAGACCTCAATATATTCATGTAATTCAATTTTACTGATTTGATCTCTTACTGGCTGGTCGTGTGCCGAAGTAGCAGCTCACAGTTAGGATTAGACACGCGTATATTGTAGAACACGGAATCTCTAGTAACCTCATGGGAGTACTGATCTAAGTTTTATATTCTTATGGCAGAAATACGTAGAACACAAATCAGTGGGCGAACGTTAGATATCACTAGAGTTTTAATATCTGAATAAGGTAATTACGAGAGTCAATGTCGCCTGTTAATTAATGAGCACTGATACGCTTAGTACTTCCCAAATGGAATGGTTAAATATGAGTTACACTGGGCAAGGTTATAGCCACTTTATAGAAAGTTAATAAGTGAGTGTCAAACTGGTACTATAACACTTAGTAATAGCAACATGAATCTTGAATAGTATTTGTAGATCTGGTCCTGGTTATCTTGCTTCCGGTGATGTTGGGGGCTAACGACTGGTTCCTCGGCCGTCCAGGTGGTCCAAAATGTAGGAAGTTCTCAAGTCGGATCTCTTGACGATCGTTGCTGGCTACACACTTATATACCCACGAATTTGTGTGAAGGTTATAAGGTGCATGTTAGGACTTGTACATGGACAGATGTTCTATTTAACTTCTGCCATGGAGTCTGCCGGCTCGGGAATATCTCAACTCAGGAACAACACAAGGGCAGAGCTAGAGGTTAACTTCAGGGTAGTGACCACTGGTTGGTGTCTAACTTTCAACTGATTTGACTGGGGGCGGGAGCTAGGTTTATAGGTTCGGTTCTGGACCCTGTAGACAATAGGGAACTCGAGTCTTATGGACTTATTTGAGCTCTCAATAGATATGGGGACTGGGTAAGATGGTAATTACTGTTGTGGCACATGGCTATAGGAAGCCTTCAATTTGTGATATAACTGAGCCTTAGTAAAAGGTACTATTTTGGCTAGGGAGACTGGATCTACTTTGCGGGGAGGACTGGGACAGCTATTCAGTCTTTGTTCTATTTCATAGCTGAGGTGCTAATTTGACTATCCGCGTATGCAAAACAGGTGGATGGGTTATTGTGGGTATAGAGAAGTGAGTAAGGGGGTTAGACATGCATGGTTAGTTCATTGATAGGAAAAATTCCTAGGCTACCTGGCAATGACCCGGAAGTCAAAACAGGGGTCAGGTATACCTCCGCGGGGGTGGGGGTCTCCCTCCTCGGGTGGGTAAAAAGGGGTAGCCGGGCGCTCTCCCTCTGGGATGGTCGTCCGGCGGCTGTGGCTAGAGGCTTGCCATATCACCAGTGTTTGTAATAACCCTCTGTTTATGAGACAGATGTGGGTGTTCTTAATATCAAAACCGAAGGTGCCTTGGCTAGCTGGCTGTACTCGGTTGGCTGTTAATTGCATGGCTTGCTGGATGTGGTGGAGACTGGTTGTTAACTCTGCCACATTTATCTGGAAGTATGGCAATAGAAATTAGTTACTGGCGAGGCGGCGAGCCTCGCACCGACGACCATGGGGTGCAGGGTTGTGAATTGGGTTGTAAGAGAATAGATGGCATGCAAGGGGTTAGTAAAGTGCTAATGTTGTTCTGGCCTACTAAGTGAAGGTAGGCTGGATAGGAGTATATATATAAAAGGTTGGAGAGCGTTAGCAACGGAAAATTCAAGGATCTTCAAGAGGTATGAGAGAGAGGCTAGGTCGGACAAGAGTCGAGAAGCGCGGGTGTCTTAATGAGAGGGGGGGAAGCTCAGGGGCTACAGGGAAGTTTGCCTCTAAGGTCCCTGGGCGTGGGGGTGGCATTAGGCTACAATTGATATTGGAGTTTGAAAAGACAGTGAAAGTACGTTAGTCAAATGCTACCGAGGGATGCAAATACGGGGTGGTATATGAGTCTGGAAAAGATAGAATCATGTGGACTGTGGGGCGGTGGGGGAGAAGGAGGTTAACTGTAGGTGTGTGCATGACGTGTGGATAAAGTAAGGAAAAACATGGTGTATTATTTCTCGTACATACGAGGGGTTATGGACCTATTATTTGACACGCTTTTTTGTGTACGTCTATGTGTCCCTGGGAACTGCGTTTTCTATGAAATATAGACCCAAGGAAAGTGGCAGTTCGTAGGGGTACTGCGTTATTGTTTCGAGGTACTATGATAGATACTGGTAACAAAGGTTATCTATACAATCTCTGGTTGGGGTAAGGATTACGTTACAGCATGGGTGTATTAACTTCTAAGGTATATAACATCTACTTCTCGGATGCAAGAACATACATAGATATAATTATGGCTGTCTGATGTGTTGGCATTGGCTCAACGTAGGGACAGGGCATGGGTGTTTTTAATATGAATGTATATTCTTGTTCATCATCGTATAGGTAGAATCGGGCGGGTAAGGGGTGTAGGACACGAAGTAATATGGCGTAGGGTGGACTGTGGATACGAAGGAGGTAAGCTGAAGACGTATGACAATTATGGAAAAGTAAATGGAAAACGGTGAACACAATGGCGGATAAAGATACTTAACCTAAGGATTGAATACATAGATTTTATGGGTGATGAGTCTTCAGAAACTTAGTCTGGCAAGACAAGATATGTTAGGGATGTTAACATTAATACTTAAACTAAGGATTAAATACATAGATTTTATGGGGGGGATGGGTCTTCAGAAACTTAGTCTGGCAAGACAAGATATGTTAGGGGATGTGGACATTAATACTTAAACTAAGGATTAAATACATAGATTTTATGGGGGGATGGGTCTTCAGAAACTTAGTCTGGCAAGACAAGATATGTTAGGGTATGTTAATATGAATATCTTAAACCTAGGGACAGCATGGGTGTATTAACTTCTAAGGTATATAACATCTACTTCTCGGATGTAAGAACATACATAGATATAATTATGGCTGTCTGATGTGTTGGCATTGGCTCAACGTAGGGACAGGGCATGGGTGTTTTTAATATGAATGTATATTCCTGTTCATCATCTTTGTAGCTAGAAGTGTAGGGCACGAGGGGGTAGTGTACATGAGGTGTGGAAAATGGTCAGTTTAGAAGGGGTATGTGGATGCGGCCTGGAGCTGCTTAGCCCTGTGGGCTTGGGCCTGTCTAAATTGGCTGGCTCGGTCAGCTGGTCCTTTCGTTCTGTGGACCTTTCTTTCGGGTGTTTCTGTGTGGTGTTCGCTCGTGGCTTCTGTGGTGGGCTTCTTGTTCTGGGGCATTTTACTTCCCTCTCCTTCATTATAGGCTCGTCCTCGAGCCTCAAGGGTGAAGTAAAAAGAAGCATAGTCATGGTGGGTCATTTTAAGGGTATTTAGAATGTTCCACCAAGCAAGAGAGCGACGGTCAGGTTTCTTTTGCAGGTCAATGTATACCTGTAAGAATGTGTCCTCTGTGTTGTGGCGGGCGGCTGCCCGGGCTTGATGTGGGCGTGGTACACGGTCCAAGTGTCCAGTGGGGGTTTTTACTTTAACCTTCCGTATGAACGGTTTATAGCTTTCCCCCGTGGGGGTCGGAGTGAGGTGTGTTGGATTGACAGGAGGTCTGTTTAGTGTGGTGAATGGGTTACTAACCGAAGGGGGATTCACGCGTGACAACAGAGCTGGGGATGAAGGGGTAATGTGAGTCTGGGTTTTGTTTGGTTTTCTGGGGCGGTGTTGTAGGTTGGGAAAATATAGTGAGGCAATGCGCAAGATCGGTTTAGGTAAGGTGGGTGAAGGAGGTGTGTGGGAAGGAGGGGGTGTGTGCGTTGTGTGGCTTGGGTCCTGAGTGTCAGAACGGGGTGTTATTTTTGTATCGCTGTCTCTAAATCTGATGGGTCTGTTGATTATTCTACCTCTGGCAGTCCTGGTGGGAAGGTAGATGTTTGTCGTGGGACTTGAGTCGCTCGACGATGTTTTATATTGAGGGGAAGAACGTTTTACAGGTAAAGGACATGTGGGGGTTCTCTCAGGGGTGACTTTGTGGGGGGGGGATTCCTTAGGGGGGGGTTGGTTGGGGGTTCGGTGAGATGAGGAGGTTGGTCGATGTGTGGGTGGGGTGGTGGGGATCGTGGAGGGGAAAGGGGCGGATGCGGGGGGGGGCTAGACGGGTGGGTAAGGAGTGTAGATTTAAGTTGGAGGGTTGGGGGTAGGGACGTGGGTGGGGTGTGTCGTTTGATGAGGTTGGTGATTTGCTGGTGGTGGCAGTAGGCGGTTTTATGGGTGTGTGGTGGAGGTTGAGAGGGGATGAGGTTGAAGAGGAAGGCATGTGTTTTGTTGTGGGGGTGGGGGTGGTTACTTCTGGGCTATAGTTAGAGGGTTTATGGTGTTTAAGGGTGATTATTCGTCTTCTTTCCCTTTGTGGAGGAGAAGTCGACGAAGAAGAAGAGGAGGAGGTTAGTGGTCTGGCACCCCTACGGAATTTGGTTAGCAGGGTGTGTTTCCTGTAGGTTTTAAACAGTTTGTGTCGTGGGCGTAGGTTGTAGCGTGAGGTTACTGAGGTAGATTGTGTGGTGTGTTTGGGTGTGTACTTGGTTTTGGGTGGGGTGTGTGGTTTTCTTAGTGTGGTGCTTGGGGAAGGTATGTCAGGGCTAGATGGCAGAGTCTCTGTTGTGGTCGGGGTTGTGGGGGGAGGCTTTCGTATTTGGATCAGCGGGGGAGGTACTTGATTATCAGAAGTGAACGAGGGTGTCATGGTGGAGGAGGGTGTGATAGTGGGGGCTTGGGGTTTGTGGAGGTTAGTTCGGGGGGTATGTTGAGGAATGGTCTGTCTGTTCGGTGTCGGAGGGCTTAGGTCTTGAGGGGTTTGTGTGGGGATTTTCATAGCTGGAGTGTATGGTGTAATAGGGGTGTTTAATTTTGGTTCAGCCGTGTGGGGTGGGGGATTGTCTTGTGGTTGGAGTGGTTTAAACGCTCGGACGAATCTAGTTCGGAACGTGCGAGTCACGCCGTGATAGTCGATGGTGACTTGATAGGCGTTTGGGACTTGTGTGATGGTGTAGGGCCCGACATAGCGAGGGCCTAATTTGTTGGTGATAGGGAGGTTGGCTACCATTACGGTGTCATGGATGGCGAAAGGGTTTTTGTCATCGATGTTATCAGTTTTGGTGTCCTGACAGATCTGGGCGGTATGGAGGGTGTTTTGCAGATGTTGCAGTGGGTCAATTGTGGAGGTGGTGGAGGGAAGGTGAGCGTGGTGGTGGAATGGCAGTAACAGGGGGGGTACGCCGTAAACACGTTCATGAGGGGAAATTATAGGTTTGACTCCTGTAAGGAGATAAAGAAAACCTAATATTTAGTAGTGGCCCCATAATCATTGACGAACATGCCTATTACATAAGGCATCCTCTTCAAACACTAATCCGCCGTAGTTTGAATCTACCGCGCAGAGCATTTAAAATCTGAGGAGCCTTCATCATGAGCGCACGCGACCTCACTCATGGCTTCAGTCATTATGAATTGGGTTCTCACTACGAAAAAACTTCGTAAAAAATAAAAAACAAAAATAAAATAAAAATAACTATCCAATAGTTATCCAATAACTATCCGAACCACGACCGACTAAGGACATGCCTTCGGACATTCTGAGAATGGCTACGTGGAATGTTAGTGGCATGAATGATGGCACAAAAGAGAGAGAGGTTCTGGAAGTGTTAGTGAATGCCAGGCTGGATGTATGTGGAATGACAGAGACCAAATGGAAAGGTTCAGATGTGAGAGAGTGGGAGTGTGGAATGGGTGTGTGTGCTGGAGTGAGTGAAGGAACAGCGAGAGAAGGTGCATGTTTGTTTGTAAGTAGCAAATGGAAGGAATGTGTAAGAGAGTATGGGTCTGTGGGTTCAAGGATTGTGTGGGTGAGAATGAAAGTAGGAATACAAACGTGGGTGATTGTATGCGTGTATGCCCCGACAGAGGATATACTTGAAAGAAAGAAAGAGGAGTTCTGGATGAATGTGGAGGCGTGCCTGGAGAAGTTTGACAAGAACGAAAGAATATTTCTGATTGGGGATATGAATGGTAAGGTGGGTGATAGGAAAGTTGAGGGAGTGGTGGGAGGGTGGGGGGTACCATCAGAGGTGAATGGGAATGGTAGTGCACTTGTGGACGTATGTGTGGGGAGGAGGCTGTGGATAGCCAACACCTTCTTCCGACACAGAATGATCCACAGGTACACGTGGAAACGGATGTTGACGATGAAGGATAAGACAGTGGTGGAACGAAAGTCATTGATTGATTATGTATGTGTGGATGAACGAATGAAGAAATCTGTGATGGATGCTAGGGTGTATAGGGGTATTGGAGGGGGTCTGTCTGATCATTATGTAGTGGTAGCTAAGGTTAGGATACAAAAGAAGTGGGTGAGGAGAGCGGGAGGGAGGCGAGAGGAGGGTGGAATGGTGAGGAGGGTGGAGAGGTTGCAGGAGGAGGAAATCAGGGAGGAGTATAGGAGAGCAGTGGAAAGACGACTAGGTGGGTTCGACCTGGAAGTTATGGAGGAAGTGGAGGAGATGAGCAAGGTGTTTAAGGATGAGATCTGTGCAGCATGTGAGGAGGTGTGTGGAGTGAGGAGAAGAGGGAGGGGAGTGAAAGGTACAGCATGGTGGACAGAAGAGGTAAGAATAGCTGTGGAAGAAAAGAAGAAAGCATATAGAGAGTGGTTGGGTAGTAGAGGGAATGAAGATTCCGAGAGACAGAAACGAGCGAGGTACGTGGAGAGTAAGAGGGTGGTGAAGAGAGTAGTGAAGGAAAGTAAGAGAAGAGTAGATGAGGAATTTGGAAGGAATCTGAGTGTAAAATGGAGGGAGAGTAAGAAACTGTTCTGGAAAGAAGTCAAGAAAGTTAGGGAAGGTAGCAAGGGAAACAGTAAGGGTGTGAAAGATAAGAATGGGAGAATGCTAGCCGAGAAGCAAGAGAGAGTCGAAAGATGGAGGGAGTACTTCAGTGAGTTGCTAAATGAAAGGAATGAAGAGCCAGCAAACATAGCTGGATATGGTATGGGAGGGAGAAGAAGAGAAGTAGTGGAGGAGGAGGTGGGGATCAGGAGGTCAGAAGTGTGGGAAGCCATGAAAAGAGTGAAGTTGGGGAAAGCACCAGGAACAGATGGAGTGTGTGGGGAAATGTTGAGGTATGGTGGTGAGATAGTGATAGAATGGGTATGGAAAATGTGCAAACTAGCATGGGAGAAGGGGAGTGCACCCGATGACTGGAAGACTGGCATAATAGTCCCCCTATATAAGGGCAAAGGGGAAAGAGGAGTGTGTGGTAACCACCGAGGAATATGTCTTCTAAGCGTAGTAGGGAAGGTATACAGTAGGGTAGTGATTGAGAGAGTGAGAGTGAGAACGGAGAAATGGATAGGCGACGAGCAGGGAGGTTTTAGGAAGGGAAGAGGATGTGTAGATCAGATTTTTACCCTGAATTGTGTTGTGGAGAAGTATCTGGAGAAGAAACAAAAGGTGTATGTTGCCTTTATGGACTTGTAGAAGGCCTATGACAGAGTGGATAGAGAAGGTTTGTGGAAAGTACTTAGAATATACGGAGTAGAGGGCAAGTTGCTGAAAGCAGTGAAGAGCATGTATGAGGGTGCAAAGGCGGCAGTACGTGTGGAGAGTGAGCAGAGCGAGTTCTTTGACCTGAATGTTGGTTTGAAACAGGGGTGTGTGATGTCCCCGTGGTTGTTTACTGTATATATGGATGGAGTTATGAAAGAAATACTATCAAGAGCAGTGGATGTTGGTGTATCGCTGAAAAGGGAGGGAATTGAGTGGAAGCTACCTATACTGCTGTTTGCGGATGATACAGTTCTGATGAGTGATAATGAATGGGAGTTGCAGGGTCTGGTAAATGAGTTTGGAACAGTGTGCGAAAAACGGAATTTGAAGGTAAATACGGGGAAGAGCAAGGTTATGGTCTTCGAAAGGGGTGAAGTCACAGAGTGTGAGGTGAAGCTGAACGGTCAGGCTATGGAGATCGTCAACTCTTTTAAGTATCTGGGCAGTGTGTTGAGTAAAGATGGGACTATGGATGAAGAGGTGCGGGAGAGGGTACAACAGGGGAAGAGGGTTGTAGGAACGCTAAAAGCAGTAACAAGAAATAGGGTGGTCAGTATGGAAGTGAAGAAGTCCTTGCATGACAGTGTGGTAATCCCGACACTGACTTACGGAAGCGAAGCATGGACGTTGGTTGAGAGACTCAGACCAAGAGTGAGAGCAGTGGAAATGAATTACTTAAGGAGTGCGTGCGGAGTTACATGGAGGGATAGACAGACTAATGAGGAAGTAAGAAGGAGGTGTGGTGTGGAGGTAGATGTGCTGGAAAGTGTGAAAAGGAACAACTTGAGATGGTTCGGCCATATGGAACGTATGGAAAGCGAGAGAATGACTAAGAGGGTGTACGAGAGCGAGGTGGAGGGACAGAGGGGGAGAGGTAGACCGAATATGAGGTGGAAGGATGGAGTGAGGAAGTACATGAACGAAGGCGGTGCTGGTTGGGGGGAGGGGCGTCGACTGACTGGGGACAGAGGTGCATGGGAGCGGTTCGTTCGTGGCCACCCCTTCGGGGATCACGGCGTCAGGCAATAGATAGATAGATAGAACTATCCAATAAGCTTTCCATCATATCGTGGATGTACTTGTGTGGATCTTTGACCAGACGCTGATTCAGGCGTCATTCTTCCTTCACTGACATATCAAGTAAACCAAAATCCTTAATACATCAACGAATGGGAAGGGGATGGTTGGGAGGGCCCCAGTCGTCAATGATTACGGGGCCACTACTAAATATTAGGTTTTCTTTATCTCCTTACAGGAGTCAAACCTATAATTTATTAGTGGCCCCTCCATCATTGACGAACATGCCTGATTTCTAAGACTGGAGGGGGACATTCGTAATCATATCATAACTCTAGAAAAGCAGATAATCAAACAACCACATAGTATTCTTACTTTTGTAAAAAAGAGATATTCGGGTGCATAAACTTTATACAGACTAAATCTTCAAAAAGGGGTACAAGCAGGAGCGTGCTTCAAAGAAGCCTGCTTGAAAAAGGGTTAACTCCGAGACTCTGTGCACAGATCTGCTAGTTAAGAAGGCACCCCACTTAAAGTAAGTGGTGAAAACTAAAAACTTATAAGTTTACATGTGCACATATAAACCCCATTAACTAGTGGATATATTCCTAAAAATATAACCAAACAGAAATGAATTCTTGTACATTCGTAGAAGTACTGAACTCGTGTACTTATGCAGAAGTAATTACTTCAAAAGTAAAAGTCGTAGTTGCAACTACCGAGATTTCTCAAAAATCTATTGCTTCACAGCCAAAGCTACTTACAACAAGAATTGTTGTAACACTACTATTGGCCTTTAGCACAATTTCCTGCAATGAATACTACAGAGAAATTTTATAATATAATGCCTACAACCAGTATCACAGCTCGTATGTTCCGAACACATACTCCGGAGGGGTCTAGGGTGTCCTATGTCACACTGACTGCACCCTCCCCCCCCCCCCCCTTTTTCTTGATATTAAACAAAACGTGACTAAAAGGGCCACCTAGACCCTCTGCCGTAAAGCTATACATGGCAAGGAAGGTTTGTCCAGAGCTACTGAAAGGTATCGAGGCAAAAACTCCTGATTAGAGGCCCACAACTGTGTGGACTTAATAACTTCCACCGAAAGATTATTAAGGAAACGTAAAGAGGCTGACCCCTTGCGTAAATCGTGGGTCTTACCCACAACGCCAGGATTCTTCTCTTTAAAGTCCTCGACCAAGAGAGAAGCCAGTGTACGCTCCATCAAGCGTTCACCCGGACTTGCGACCCATAAAGCACCCTGGTGATTTAGAGGTGCCACTCTTAAATATTTGGTTAGAGCTTGCACTGGGCAAAAAAGATGGTGCACCTTTCCCCTTTTTAACGCCGGCACCGTGAACTCTGAAAACACGTGTTCACTGTGCTCAATCTTGGCTATGAATCCTGGGGAAGGTGCAATGTGAATACACTCATGAAGCCTATCAAACCTGAGGCAATTAGGTGCGTTGCTCATCGCCGCCAGCTCAGATACTCTGTTCCCGGTAGCCAAAGCCATAAGGAATACTGCCCTTTTGTAAAATCTGCAGGCTTTGGTACATACGGGAACGAGAATAACGACGATGCTTTGTCCAGAGACCATGTAGGCCTGAGCTGACGGGGAGGTGGGCGGAGTTTAAAACCTGCCCACATAAATCACTTTCAGATAAATGTTTCTGCATGAACAGATAAATAAAATAAATAACAACCAACGCTACCGAGGGTTCAGTTTGTTTTGTTCTAAGAATCTGAGACGGAAAAGCTTGCCAATGCGATTGAAACTGTCGCTTTGTAGACTGGGTATAATGATTCGTGAATATCTTGGTCACGTCGCTACCATATGGTGCTAGCCACTTGGCCTCCTGAATGTCCATAATGAACAAATCCGCGAGGTTTCTAGGTTGCCAATTGTGGGGGGTGGCAGCCAAGCAGAGGGGACTCCGCCGGCACCAAAAACCTGAAGAGAGAACCAAGAATGGCGTTCTGGAGGGATTTGGTGGGAAGAATAAGTCATGGTTATAATAACCTGGAATGTCCTTAATATGAACATCCAAAACATTTCCGTAACATTGCTACCCCTGACTCATCCGGCCCGTATAAAAGAGGCATAGCTCCTGTTTTTTAACTGGCGCCTTGTCTAAAGGAGGGGGAGATATGTCTGATAAGACTCGCACAGTGGAAGTAGTGAGAGCTTCTGTGCCTGGCACATTGGAAATTGGATCTGACACAAGAGGATGGTTAGGTAATTTAGCTAAAGCAAAGGATGTAGCCAGAGGTCGCACATTCGTCGACATCGCGGGATCTCCCGTATCAAAAGGAGTTTCCGGCGTAGGGCCAAAGAACCTATTAAGTGCATTCAATAGTAGTCCATCAATCACTTCCGCCGGTACATACCTAGCCGATGACGAACTCCGTGGAGATTCGACAGTACCCTGAGAGTCGCCTAGAAGGTAACTGGACTCTTCAACCTCCATCTCTGAGACCAGAGATCGTTGTTCTTCATCCGTTAAGTCTGGCCTATCATGGGAAGATCCCGCCGAAGCCGGGACCTCCACATGTTGCCATGTTAAAACTGGGATAGAAGATGGTACATCGGCATCCCGGTGGACGTCAGCACTAGTTGAGTCACAAAGGGATGTGTGCTGTCCTGCCAGGACTGTGAGTATCGCCATACACCTTGGCTGTGGCTGTCCCTCGCTTGCGAGCTCGGTATACTCTCTGAATGGGAGCCCACGTCCGAGTCCCGTAAAGGTTTATGATAATTAAAAGCTCCCATAGCCCATTAACACGTTGAAAGCAGAGCTGGTGAGCAAAATCATAAAGTATACTAATTCATTTAATATATATTTAATTGTATTAAAATAAATTACTATAAATAAACACAATATTATCATAATATAATCATAGAAAATATATATGTTTATTATGATTCAGCTATTAAATTATTTCATTAACAAACAAAAATAAGATAGGGATACCTGAGCTTAACGGCGTTGAACATACAGCCATGAGAGGTTCAAGTGCCGACACGACAGAGACTGGGGGAAAACTACCCCGCCCCCGGGAACTACCTGGTCACCTGGTGCAACACCGGTACTCCGCCCTGGAAAGAGAAATTTCCGGGGATTAATGCTCATAGGGTTACACCCAAAAAATGGTACAAAATATGTGCCACAAAACCGCCGGTCAACGAACCGTAGCACTCCACCACTACTTTTCGTTTTCCTTTAGTTTCATATTAAAGATATCAGCATATCTTTACCTGTCCAGAAGATTTAAGCAGATCTTCTGAATCCTCATAAAGATGAAGCATATCTTTATTAAAGATGAAGTCTTTCAAGTATCCCTATACACTTGAAACACTAGTAAGATTCCGGCATCTTTTGATCCCATAAAAAGTCTAAGCCTATCTTAATCTCTAAACCGGCTTCTCCCAGAAGCCCTCATAGATCGCCGTCTTGAAGGCCGTGATACCCTATTGTATCAATCAATTGTTTGGCAAATTATCGCGAATTGCAAATCAGTTAATATAACCACCCGAAGGTACAACCGCCGGATTTTATATGCAATGTCAAACCAATTGTACCTGCCCCAGACCTCTTTGTAAAAAGGTCGCCGGGAGGGAAAGACTAAACAAACAAACAGCATTGTTTCAATGGCTTATTAAAGATTTCAGCATATCTTTTACCTATCCAAAAGAATTAAGCATAACTTCTGAATCCTCATAAAGATGAAGCATATCTTTATTAAAGATGAAGTCTTTCAAGTATCCCTTTACACTTGAAACACTAGTAAGATTCAAGCATCTTTTAATCCCATAAAAAGTCTAAGCCTATCTTAATCTCTAATCCGGCTTCTCCCAGAAGCCCTCATAGATCGCCGTCTTGAAGGCCGTGATACCCTATTGTATCAATCAATTGTTTGGCAAATTATCGCGAATCGCAAATCCGTTAATATAACCACCCGAAGGTACAACCGCCGGGTTTTATATGCAATGTCAAACCAATTATACCTGCCCCAGACCTCTTTGTAAAAAGGTCGCCGGGAGGGAAATACCAAACAAACCGACAGCATTGTTTCAATGGCTTTGAAAAGCAGAGAAAACCATGTCCAACAGGTGTCAGCATGATCACCTAGATAACTGTGTGGAGCCCCTCTCGACGGGAATAACCCAGGAAGCCTGATCCCAGGCTCGACCATAGAAAACGCAGTTTCTGATGAGCCCTCAAGCGACCAAACTCGTCGGGGTAACTTACCTATTTTAGCCATCCTGACGAAAACTCTGTAAACAAAAACGGTGTTCTCGGAGCAACGAGAAAAACGCCGGAAAGGTAACCCACACCAAACGAGACATTACAGGAGGGCGTAATGCATAAAGCAATGAATAACACAGGAAGCCTGATCCCAGGCTCGACCACAGAAAACGCAGCTTCAGATGAGTCCTCAAGCGACCAAACTCGTCGGGGTAACTTACCTATTTTAGCCATCCTGACTAAAACTCGGTAAACAAAAACGGTGTTCTCGGAGCAACGAGAAAAACGCCGGAAAGGTAACCCACACCAAGCGAGACATTTTAACACATTTTATACAAAGGGTGTGCGCAAAATAGAGATACCTAAACAATAGGGCGTAATGCATAAAGCAAAAACCGGGGCAAAGGTAGCCATGACAGAGACTGGTGGGAAACTTACTCCAGGTTCTGCATAGACCCGCCGGGACCCAGCTCTGGAAAAAAAGAAAATTTCCAGGACTTAATGCTCATAAGGTTAACCCAATCATGTTCGCACACAAGTGTTAAATAACCCGCCGGGTAACGAGACGTAATACTCAACGACTACAGCTCGCTACGCGGTGGGGTTTCCTAAATAAAAGATATCAGAATATCTTAATTTGTCCAAAAGATTTATGAATACCCTCTGACATAATATATAAAGACCAGCATGGCGTTTATAACAGATGAAGTCTTTCCGGTGGTGTTTGTTTCAAGATTCAATTTTGGAAGAAAAAAAACTAAATAAGACGCCGGCCCCCGAATTATCTCGTAGATGAAAAACTGGGAAGCCTGACAAATATACGAGATCTAACTTCTCCCGAAGTATCTCTTTAGATCGCCGTATGTTGAAGGCGGCGATACAAAACGTATCGCTCAATTGTCTGGTTAACTAACTGAATTGTAAATTCGTTATTCCCACCCTTCCAAGGAGCACCCGCCGGGTGTGAATATTAGTTTAAAAAACGTTAACCCCAATTGTGCCCTAAAGCGCCGTATGTTGAAGGAGGCGATACACAATGCATCCCTCAATTGGCTGGTCAACTAAACTGAATTTTGCAAATTCGGTCATCCCACCCTTCCAGGTTGCACCCGCCGGGCGATTTAAAGTTTAAAAGTAAACCCCAATTGTTCCTATCCCCACTTCTTTGTAAAAGATCGCCGGGGAGGAAATACAACAACAGCATAGTTTTATATTGGCTAGTAAGATTCAAGCCTCTTTTTATCCCATAAAAAGTCTAAGCCTATCTTAATCTCTAATCCGGCTTCTCCCAGAAGCCCTCATAGATCGCCGTCTTGAAGGCCGTGATACCCTATTGTATCAATCAATTGATTGGCAAATTATCGCGAATCGCAAATCCGTTAATATAACCACCCGAAGGTACAACCGCCGGGTTTTATATGCAATGTCAAACCAATTATACCTGCCCCAGCCTCTTTGTAAAAAGGTCGCCGGGAGGGAAAGACCAAACAAACAGACAGCATTGTTTCAATGGCTTTGAAAAGCAGAGAAAACCATGTCCAACAGGTGTCAGCATGATCACCTAGATAACTGTGTGGAGCCCCCCTCGACGGGAATAACCCAGGAAGCCTGATCCCAGGCTCGACCATAGAAAACGCAGTTTCTGATGAGCCCTCAAGCGACCAAACTCGTCGGGGTAACTTACCTATTTTAGCCATCCTGACTAAAACTCGGTAAACAAAAACGGTGTTCTCGGAGCAACGAGAAAAACGCCGGAAAGGTAACCCACACTAAACGAGACATTACAGGGGGGCATAATGCATAAAGCAATGAATAACACAGGAAGCCTGATCCCAGGCTCGACCACCGAAAACGCAGTTTCAGATGAGCCCTCAAGCGACCAAACTCGTCGGGGTAACTTACCTATTTTAGCCATCCTGACTAAAACTCGGTAAACAAAAACGGTGTTCTCGGAGCAACGAGAAAAACGCCGGAAAGGTAACCCACACCAAACGAGACATTTTAACACATTTTATACAAAGGGTGTGCGCAAAAATAGGGATACCTGAACAGGAGGGCGTAATGCATAAAGCAAAAAACCGGTGCAAAGGTAGCCATTATTATGTTCCTTCCAACAACCAACTATACTCCTAAAATCGATTAATGAAATTTACAAACACATGTGGCAGTCCGTGGATTCGAATCCAGGATGCTCACACCGAAAATCAACACCTTATGCATCGCACCACGAAGACAGTTAAAGAATGGTGGACACTGCCTACGATTTATTATGCAACTTCGAATCCTGCATATCAATCTAAGCATGACAGAGACTGGTGGGAAACTTACTCCAGGTTCTGCATAGACCCGCCGGGACCCAGCTCTGGAAAAAAAGAAAATTTCCAGGAATTAATGCTCATAAGGTTAACCCAATCATGTTCGCACACAAGTGTTAAATAACCCGCCGGGTAACGAGACGTAATACTCAACGACTACAGCTCGCTACGCGGTGGGGTTTCCTAAGTAAAAGATATCAGAATATCTTAATTTGTCCAAAAGATTTATGAATACCCTCTGACATAATATATAAAGACCAGCATGGCGTTTATAACAGATTAAGTCTTTCTGGTGGTGTTTGTTTCAAGATTCAATTTTGGAGAAGAAAAAAAAACTAAAAAAGACGCCGGCCCCCGAATAATCTCGTAGATAAAAAACTGGGAAGCCTGACAAATATACGAGATCTAACTTCTCCCAAAGTATCTTTTTAGATCGCCGTATGTTGAAGGCGGCGATACAAAACGTATCCCTCAATTGTCTGGTTAACTAACTGATTTGTAAATTCGTTATTCCCACCCTTCCAAGGAGCACCCGCCGGGTGTGAATATTAGTTTAAAAAACGTTAACCCCAATTGTGCCCTAAAGCGCCGTATGTTGAAGGAGGCGATACACAATGCATCCCTCAATTGTCTGGTCAACTAAACTGAATTTTGCAAATTCGGTCATCCCACCCTTCCAGGTTGCACCCGCCGGGTGATTTAAAGTTTAAAAGTTAACCCCAATTGTTCCCATCCCCACTTCCTTGTAAAAGATCGCCGGGGAGGAAAATCAACAACAGCATAGTTTTATATTGGCTTTGCAAAACCGAAAAAACTACAAACAACACGTGTCCGTATGAACACTGTTAGATGGGTACAGCCAACCCGCCGGGAATCATAAGGAGCCTGAAACAGGCACCCCAGAGACGCAGTCCTGGGGGGCCACAGACACCCACTCGCCGGGGAAACAAGCCTGTTTTAAACCACGCGTGGCCAAAACTCGGCAACCAGCCGGGGTTATCAAGGTGAAACCGAGAAAAATCCGCCGGAAAAAACCCACCCCGTCCAGATACCATCTGAACGCAACACCGGACCGAGGCGTAGACAAAACACAACTAACGCCGGGCCCAACATAGTCCGTGGAATTAGCCAATACACAACTAACCCAGGACACATAAATAGTCCGTGGAATTAGCCAATACACAATTAAACCAGGACACACATGACACAGTAGTACATATTTAGAAAATAAATCAATAACACTTGTATATGTGGTAAAGCTACGAGAGGCTGGCTAGGCCTAGGCAGACGGATAACAGTAACATGTCGGAATATAAACAAAAAGCACTGAATTATATCACAACAGGAACCACCGCCAACACACCACTGTAGCAAATACTTCCGGCCAAGGGAAGAACTGACTCGGGACCCAGAAAAAACTTCACTAAGTGAAGAAAAATACGCTGGGAACGTCAGCAAAAATACGCTACCTCATCAGAAAGATAAAAGGAAGCAATAACGCGTAATGAAAGCCGCCTGCATCACAAAGCTAGCTAACTGTGAAAAAGTTCACCTGTCCAACCGGACCACGAGGGTACATCCGAAATAGATGCCCCAAACACACGACCCAAAATACACTGCACTGCGGGCAACCAGCCCAGGACACTCCTGCTACGCCTATCCTAACCTTACTCGATACATCCCGGAGTAAACAAATGAGAAAAAACTCACTAGGGACGCAGCAAATGCGGAACCAGCGGAGTATGGAGAGACACGTCCGGGCCGGCTGACCGCAGAGCAGAGAAGGAAGAATGACGCCTGAATCAGCGTCTGGTCAAAGATCCACACAAGTACATCCACGATATGATGGAAAGCTTATTGCTTATTGGATAGTTATTCTTATTTTCTTATTCTTTTTTCTTTTTCGTAGTGAGAACCCAATTCATAATGACTGAAGCCATGAGTGAGGTCGCGTGCGCTCATGATGAAGGCTCCTCAGATTTTAAATGCTCTGCGCGGTAGATTCAAACTACGGCGGATTATTGTTTGAAGAGGATGCCTTATGTAATAGGCATGTTCGTCAATGATGGAGGGGCCACTAATAAATACCGTCTTCTCGGGGACATGTGTTCATGCCACATTGTATCATTTTTAGTTGTGATGGCCAGTCTGTGGTGTTAACCCTTAATTAGCGGCGAGACACATAAGTCGAGTTAAATAAAGCTGGACTATGTGGCGGTGCTCGACATATATCGTGTGGCAATTTCAGCACGTAATGTTGCTGAGAGAGAGAGACAAGTGGTGGCAGGAGAGTAGCGAGCGTATGACTGCTCCAGACCACCGCGGCGAACCTACTGACACGAATCCCACCTCCTCCCTCCCTCTCTCACTCGCTATATACGGAATTGTATGGGGAAAGTGCCTAATTACATGCTTTTTGCACTCGCGTTGCACGGTTATTGCAAGAAAACTAACCATCATAAAAGGATCGTTATGGTGTCATTCGAAAGCTCTGTTTATGCCCTTTCAGGGATAGATACTTGTTTTACGTTCTGGGTCTTATTTAGGCATGAAAATGATCACATAAACAGCCCTATTTTGGCTAAAAACACCCCGCTGGGCGGTACATATAAATAAACCGCATAGGCCGCTCGTAAGGTGTTAAACGCAATCATTTTTGTTCGCAACTGATTGTTGATGGTGCGATGGCTGCGTTCGCATGTAGCATTTCCTCGAGGCCAGTATGGGGATGAATGTTTAATCTTAATGCCACATTGTTGGGTGAACTGTTGCCAAACGTGTCCACTAAACTCGGGGGCATTGTCGGATAGAAGAGCAAGGGGCAGACCGAATATAGGGAATACTTCTGTAGCAAGCAGAGTGGCGACTGTGGTGGCTGTGTGGTCTTTAGCTGGGCAGGCGATTAAAAATTTGGAATAGACGTCCACAAATGTGACGATATAGCGCTTGCCAGCGTAAGGAGGAAACGGGCCCATGATGTCGAGGATAGGACTTGGAATGGTTTGGTAGCCGACAAGGTACCAGCTGGGCCTGGGGTGCGTGATCTATCCTTTCCCAATAAACACGGTTTGCAGGATTCTGTCACTCGTTGTGCAATTTTGGAGGGGTTGGGGGTCCAGTATTGGTCTGTGAAGATTTTTAACATCTTCTTTTGTCCCAGGTGTATGCCGTTTCCCTCGTGGATGGCAATCATGTAGTCATGGGCAATGGTGGGGTCCAAGATTATGTGACCAGTGTCTGTGGCAAGTTGATCTCCCCAGCGAGTCAGTCCACGGAAGATATTTAACGGTATCCAGGGGGGTCTGATTCTTGCTTCCCAAGATTGAATTTTAGGGAGGGGGCTGGGGGGGCATTCTGTCGGGGTTTGGGGGTAGATACCAACTGAGTGTTTTGTAAGGCGGCTAGGTTGGTGGGGGGGTCTTTTGGTACTGGCAAACGTGATAGGGCGTCTGCATTAGTATGGAGTTTGCCTGGACGATATTGTATGGTAAAGTCGTAGTCCTCTAGTGTCTCCCTCCAACGTACCAAAATGGCTGAGTTGGTTTCGCACCTACGCAGCCATTGTAAAGATTGATGGTCGGTAATTATTTCGAGTTTTGCGCCCAACACAAATGACCGGAAGTGGCTGAGTGCCCAAATGATCCCTAAGCACTCTCTCTTGGTGGCTGCGTAATTCTGTTGTGGTTGGGTGAGGGTGGAGCTGGCATACGCTATCACATGTTCCTCTCCGTCTCTGACTTGAGCTAAAACTGCACCCATGGCGTACAGAGATACGTCGGTATAAAGACGGAAAGGTTTTTGGTAGTCAGGGAAAGCGACAATAGGGGCTTGGATTAGCTTTTGCTTCAAAGTGTTAAACGCGAGGTCTCTTTCAGGTGTCCAGGTGAACGGGGTGTCTTTGTGGGTAAGTTGGTGGAGGGGTCTGGCTATGGTGGCAAAGTGGGGGACGAAACGTCTGTAGTATGTGGCTAAACCTAGAAACGAACGTATTCCTTTAACAGTGGTGGGTGGGGTTTGGTTTTGTATGGCTTGAAGTTTCTTTGGGTCTGACGCAATACCATGTTCAGATATCACGTGTCCGAGGAAATCTACCTTATTCCGGGCAATCACGCACTTTGAGGGTTTTAATTTCAACCCGGCGGCTCGGATTCTTTGAAGGACTTGTCTCAACCTGAGGAGGTGTTCTTCCCAGGTTGGAGAGTACACAATAACATCGTCCAGATAGGCTAGGCAGGTTTCCCAGGTTAGGCCATGTAATACCGCTTCCATCAAACGGGAGAAAGTGGCGGGTCCGTTACAGAGGCCAAAAGGTAGGACGTTAAATTCATAGTGATGGCCACCACTAGTGGAAAATGCTGTTTTCTTTTGGTCTTCGGCCTTGATAGGCACTTGCCAATACCCGGCTTGCAAGTCGAGGGTAGTGAACCATTTGGATCCGTGTAGGGAGTCAAGGGAATCGTCTATTCGGGGTAAGGGCGTAGCGTCTTTAATGGTTACGTCATTTAACCTCCTGTAATCGACGCAAAAACGGGTTGTCCCATCTTTCTTTTTGACTAAGACAACAGGGGAAGACCAGGGTCTAATGGACGGGGTGGCAATCCCGGCCTCTAACATTTCCTGGACTTGGCGTTCCTCTTCCTGACGTTGTATGGGGTTCTTTCTACGGGATGGTTGTCGTATGGGGGGGCCTGTGGTGTTAATAATGTGTTGTTCTATATCAGTCTGTCCGATTTCGGTGGGTTGTTGGGCAAACACGTCACTGAATTCCAGCAGTAGGTCGTACATGCCGTTCTTTTGGTGGTCAGATAATGTCTCAGGGAGAGGGGGCAATTGGAGGCTGGTAGGGGTGTCGTTAAAATCTATGGGGAGGTCATCGAAAGTTTCGAGGTCTCCTATAATGAGACCTTTTGGTAGTGTCAGGGATTCTTCTGAGATATTTGCCACGAGAATGTGGTTGATGCGAGCGGAAATGATGGCGGGTTGTAAGAGGCAACGATGGGGGTTGGGGGACGTGGTAGTGGGGGAAAATATCATGTGCGTTTGGGGTATGCGCCGCAGGTTCACCCGTTTTTGATGGTGGGGGGGAATTTGACATTTATCCTGAACTACAGCTGGGCTAATGATGGTGGGGGATTGACTGGCGAGCAGGTGCTTGCTACTTATAAGGGGGGCAAGGTCGCTTTGGTGGGGGTCACGCGTGAGGGGGGGATTAACGGGGCGTGTGGGAGGATCAGTGGGGCGTGGTGTGAGGGGGTTAGAAAACGGGAGTTGTTGGAGGGACTGCGGAGGGTTGGTGGGGGAAGCGTGAGATATAGAAGATGGGTTATTGTTGGAGGATTGATGTAAGGACATGTGGTGGTTAGAAGGAATTTGGGGAGCGTTGTCGGTGGCAGTGACGGTTTGTTTGGAGTTTATATGGATTTGGTGGTTTTGTTCGTCATGAGAGGGCGAGTCAAGTGTGGGGTTGTGAGGTTTTCTAGGGGTGTGAATTGTGTGGGGGTGGAAGGGAGCTACTGACGGAAAACTGTCACAAGGGGAATCGGGGTGGGGGTGGACTAGCTGGGCATTTCTGGGGGCATGGTGGGAACATGGTTGTGTCTCTCGGTCGGCACGCGTGAGGGGGGGATTAACGGCGCGTGCGGGTGGTTCAGAGTGGTGAAAGGTGAGCGAGTTAGAAAACGGAATTTCGGGGGGGGACTGGAGGGTTGGTGGGGAAAAAGTTAGGTGTAGAACATGGGTTATTGGTGGAGGACTGGTGTATTGATGTGGTGTTGTTCACAGGACGAACGTGGGGAACTTTTTTGGTGGCAGTCAAGGTCTGGTTAAAAGTGATGTGGGGCGGGTGGGTTTGTTTGTCATGAGAGGGTGAGTCAAGTGTGGGGTTGTGAATTTTTCTAGGGGTGTGAATTGTGTGGGGGGCAAGGGAGCTATTGACGGAAAATTGTCACAAGGGAATTGTTGTGGGTTGTGGGATAGCTGAACATTTCTGGGGGCATGGGGGAAATTTTGTTGGGTACATTGATCGGCATTTTTCCTGGAGATATGTGGACATAAACATTGGATGGAATGATGGTTACATATATCAGAGTCTGCCCTGAAAACATGGGAGGATTTATCCGGGACAGCATGAAGAGAATGGAGGGAATTACCGAGAGGGAGTTGCTTGGACTTATCTTCTTTCGTTTGTTGAGGCATTTGTTTACTGAATGGGGTGATATTTGGAGGGGAGTCAGGGCAAGGGGAGGGTTTAGGGGTCACCTTAGTGCTAGCTGCAATTTGGTAACCCTGACTCAGGGTTTGTTGAGGGGGAGGGTGTTTTTTTTTTTTTGAATGGGTTTCTGCGTGATGGGTTTGTCAGAGGCTTTGGGTTGGAATTTTTTGAATGATATCAGTCTTTGGCCGCAGTCGACCTGGGCCTGGAGTTTTTGAAGGAGGTCAAGTCCAAGGAAACCATCATAATGTTTACAGTTGGAGGAAAATACTGTGAAGGTGTGATAACAACGAGCATGGGGGGCAGGAGTGGTTACTGATAGGGGTAAAGTGTCTCCTAGGAGATTTAAGTAAGTATCAGCAGCTGAGATTAGTTCTGTTTTGGTGTTTAACAAAGGGCCAAATAGTCGGTGATGTTTTTCATAGTAAGATTTGAACAAACATGACTTGGCAGCTCCCGTGTCGATTAGCAAACGGACAGGAATGTCCTTGATTTTGGCCAGGTAATAAATGGGGGCAGTGCGGTCAGTTATGGTGTCCCCTGCCGAGGCCATCTTGGGCGGGGGGTACTTTAAAAATCCTGGGAATCGGTATCTACCTCCTCCAGGGTTTCCTCGGTATCTTCTGAGATCATGTTAGGGGCTATTTCTTCCGTGTGTCTTTCTTCCATTTCTTCCTCTTGTCCCAACTCCTCTTCATTTACAGAAATGCGAGGAGTAAAGGGGCGACGTTTGGCAGAGTCACGAATTTGATGGAAAGCACACTGAGCATTACAGGCAGGGAAATCATAGGGGTTGATAATGACTAAGGTAGGGTTTTTACTTTGGTAGGTGTTGTAGTTCCTGTTCCGGTTGAAGATTCTGCGTGGCTGGGTAGGTTGGAACCGGGGTCTACTGGGTTGGGGCTTGCCGGAAGGGTAGGTGGGTCTGTTGTTGAAGGATGAGGCTGGGTAGGCATTCTTGGAGTTTTGGTGGTCGGGTTGCTGCGGGTGTGTGGGAAACTTCTTGATTGCAGCGATTTGGGTGGGTGCTTCTGTGCGCACGGCCAAAATACGTCGGATCGTGATGAGATCTTTTTGGTATCCGACGAAATCGTGCACACGGAAATGGTCTTTTACTGCTGAGGGCAATATCGACACAAGGTTGACCAGAATTTGCTGTTCTTGTTGGATTCTGGTCAACGTGGGGAAAGAAATTTGTATGTGTTGGGCAATCTTATTCACTGTGGCATCTAAATCGCCTTCGAATTTAGTGTCTTGAATACGGGTGTGGGCCACGAAAACGCCCAACGAAGGCTTAATGGCTTTTATCACTATTGGGCGAAATTCGTCCCAGGTGAGAGCAGGGTGCACTTGATAGGCAACCAGGGAAACGGCTTTTCCCAGGTGCGTTAATGTTACGGCTATTTTTTCTGCGTCCGTGGTATAAACTAGGTCAAGTACGGGTTTCACTATGTCCATGAATGTTTCGATCTCATAAGTTTCTCCATCATAATGTGGGATGGGAATGTGAGAACGGTGCACCATGATGTTCTCGTGTTCTGGCTGTTCCAAACTTGCAATGTAATGCAAGCTTTTATCCGAATCAAGAACCACCGCTGCCACCAATGTTATGCCCTGTTTTTCTACAGGTTTAACTTGGGTAATGTGAGTTCTAAATGACTGGGTATATAAGGCTGCATGCACAATACAAGGTATGAGGAATAGAGAACACAAAATAAACACACGGTAACACGACACAAGTTCAAGTTTATTGAAGTAAGTAAATAAAGAGCATGGAAAGATAGTAATTCTCGTACAAAACAAATAATAGAAGGGAACTGCTAGCATTAACGGATCTGGATGGAGCCTAGTCTCCCACTTCCAACGTTCAGGTATACTCTTCTGATCACGGGTTTAATTAGCAAGTTTTATTTTACTGGAAGAGCTCAATATATTCATGTAATTCAATTTCACTGATTTGATCTCTTACTGGCTGGTCGCGTGCCCAAGTAGCAGCTCACAGTTAGGATTAGACACGCGTATATTGTAGAACACGGAATCTCTAGTAACCTCATGGGGGTACTGATCTAAGTTTTATATTCTTATGGCAGAAATACGTAGAACACAAATCAGTGGGCGAACGTTAGATATCACTAGAGTTTTAATATCTGAATAAGGTAATTACGAGAGTCAATGTCGCCTGTTAATTAATGAGCACTGATACGCTTAGTACTTCCCAAATGGAATGGTTAAATATGAGTTACACTGAGCAAGGTTATAGCCACTTTATAGAAAGTTAATAAGTGAGTGTCAAACTGGTACTATAACACTTAGTACTAGCAACATGAATCTTGAATAGTATTTGTAGATCTGGTCCTGGTTATCTTGCTTCCGGTGATGTTGTGGGCTAACGACTGGTTCCTCGGCCGTCCAGGTGGTCCAAAATGTAGGAAGTTCTCAAGTCGGATCTCTTGACGATCGTTACTGGCTACACACTTATATACCCACGAATTTGTGTGAAGGTTATAAGGTGCACGTTAGGACTTGTACATGGACAGATCTTCTATTTAACTTCTGCCATGGAGTCTGCCGGCTCGGGAATCTCTCAACTCAGGAACAACACAAGGGCAGAGCTAGAGGTTAACTTCAGGGTAGTGACCACTGGTTGGTGTCTAACTTTCAACTGATTTGACTGGGGGCGGGAGCTAGGTTTATAGGTTCGGTTCTGGACCCTGTAGACAATAGGGAACTCGAGTCTTATGGACTTATTTGAGCTCTCAATAGATATGGGGACTGGGTAAGATGGTAATTACTGTTGTGGCACATGGCTATAGGAAGCCTTCAATTTGTGATATAACTGAGCCTTAGTAAAAGGTACTATTTTGGCTATACTGGAAGTATTTATGGAAGGGAGACTGGATCTACTTTGCGGGGAGGACTGGGACAGCTGTGATAGGGGCGTCTCTCTTATATTGCTCAGTCTTTGTTCTATTTCATAGCTGAGGTGCTAATTTGACTATCCGAGTATGCAAAACAGGTGGATGGGTTATTGTGGGTATAGAGAAGTGAGTAAAAGGGGTTAGACATGCATGGTTAGTTCATTGATAGGAAGAATTCCTAGGCTACCTGGCAATGACCCGGAAGTCAAAACAGGGGTCAGGTATACCTCCGCGGGGTGGGGGTCTCCCTCCTCGGGTGGGTAAAAAGGGGTAGCCGGGCGCTCTCCCTCTGGGATGGTCGTCCGGCGGCTGTGGCTAGAGGCTTGCCATATAACCAGTGTTTGTAATAACCCTCTGTTTATGAGACAGATGTGGGTGTTCTTAATATCAAAACCGAAGGTGCCTTGGCTAGCTGGGTGTACTCGGTTGGCTGTTAATTGCATGGCTTGCTGGATGTGGTGGAGACTGGTTGTTAACTCTGCCACATTTATCTGGAAGTATGGCAATAGAAATTAGTTACTGGCGAGGCGGCGAGCCTCACACCGACGACCATGGGGTGCAGGGTTGTGAATAGGTTGTGAGAGAATAGATGGCATGCAAGGGGTTAGTAAAGTTAGTAAAGGGGTTAGTAAAGGGGAGGTGTGGTGGAGTGGTCTTGCCACTGGCCTGGTAATCCAAAGGTCCCGGGTTCAAATCCCGATGTATCAATGGGAAGATATTATTGGGATGGAATTTGTGCTGTACCTAGTATCAGTGCATTACCACAAGCCCACCGAAACGTCAATAAAATACCCTCATTGTTCCCTGATTAAATAGCAGTGTATGAATATTCCCATATTCAAAATATGCTATAGGGGTGCAATGCCTGGTGAGTTATCTGCTCAACAGGTGGCGTTGTGTGTGTGTGTGAGAGTCCGAGTGTAGGGGGTGAGACAGTGAAGCACAGGAATGAGATGGCTTCAGAGATGGGGTCGTTTCGGGCCATGAGTGAGCACCGTGCCTCATGTGAAGGCAAGATGGCAGGTGCTCGTTGTACTCTACGTGCTTCACATGTCTCACTCCCTAGACTGGAACAAGACCTCACAGGCTTCACTGTTCATTGTAAAGCGGTGAATGTTAAGGCTCTCAGCCTATGCCCGAGAGGAAGTAAGTTGGAATATAGAAAAAAAAAAAAAAAAGTGCTAATGTTGTTCTGGCCTACTAAGTGAAGGTAGGCTGGATAGGAGTATATATATAAAAGGTTGGAGAGCGTTAGCAACGGAAAATTCAAGGATCTTCAAGAGGTATGAGAGAGAGGCTAGGTCGGACAAGAGTCGAGAAGCGCGGGTGTCTTAATGAGAGGGGGGAAAGCTCAGGGGCTACAGGGAAGTTTGCCCCTAAGGTCCCTGGGCGTTGGGGTGGTATTAGGCTACAATTGATATTGGAGTTTGAAAAGACAGTGAAAGTACGTTAGTCAAATGCTACCGGGGGATGCAAATACGGGGTGGTATATTAGTCTGGAAAAGATAGAATCATGTGGACTGTGGGGCGGTGGGGGAGAAGGAGGTTAACTGTAGGTGTGTGCGTGACGTGTGGATAAAGTAAGGAAAAACATGGTGTATTATTTCTCGTACATACGAGGGGTTATGGACCTATTATTTGACACGCTTTTTTGTGTACGTCTATGTGTCCCTGGGAACTGCGTTTTCTATGAAATATAGACCCAAGGAAAGCGGCAGTTCGTAGGGGTACTGCGTTATTGTTTCGAGGTACTATGATAGATACTGGTAACAAAGGTTATCTATACAATCTCTGGTTGGGGTAAGGATTACGTTACAGCATGGGTGTATTAACTTCTAAGGTATATAACATCTACTTCTCGGATGTAAGAACATACATAGATATAATTATGGCTGTCTGATGTGTTGGCATTGGCTTAACGTAGGGACAGGGCATGGGTGTTTTTAATATGAATGTATATTCCTGTTCATCATCTTTGTAGCTAGAAGTGTAGGGCACGAGGGGGTAGTGTACGTGAGGTGTGGAAAATGGTCAGTTTAGAAGGGGTATGTGGGTGCGGCCTGGAGCTGCTTAGCCCTGCGGGCTTGGGCCTGTCTGAATTGGCTGGCTCGGTCAGCTGGTCCTTTCGTTCTGTGGACCTTTCTTTCGGGTGTTTCTGTGTGGTGTTCGCTCGTGGCTTCTGTGGTGGGCTTCTTGTTCTGGGGCATTTTAGGAAGGAATAAAAAACTTCAAAGAATCCAACCCAATGGTAATGATATGGGTGGTGGGAATTATAGAAAGACCGAGGGAAGGGAAAACGGGGGAATATGAGAGAGAGAGAAAGATGGCAACTGAGAGAATCCAGAGGGATATTGTGGAAATGAACAAGAGACTATGTGCAAGAAATGAAGCAGGAGTAGGATACATCGACCCAGACTACAAGCTGAGCCCAGGAGATTTTGCGAGGGATGGAGTACACCTTTCGGAGGCAGGAAAATGGACCATAGGGGGAAAGATTAGGAGAGCAATAGAAGAGAGTGAGGAAAGGGTGGCTAAGGAGCACGAAAATGTGAAGGGAGGAGGGAAGAAAGAAAGCGGGAGGAGAAAGGGAGGAAAAGACAAAAGGGAGGAAAGGGAAAGAAAAACAAGAGGAAAAAGACAAGGTGTTACGACCGGGGCTACGAATAAAACAAGGGCACTTAAAGATTGGACTAGTAATAGGGGACTATGCAACAACGGTACGCTAGATCCAAACCCTTGAACTTATATGCCGGCGAACAAAACACTTATACCCTCCAGAGTTAATCTGCGATAGCGGGGTATCCTTAACTGGGCATAAATGTACTCTACTTCAGGCTAACCCACACTGGTATAGCCTGATAACAAACAAGATGCAAGTTATGTTAAAATGCATAAAAAGGAATCTATGTAAAGATCAATTAAATCACTGCAAGATTTAATACAATAAAAAGATGCTTAAATACAGTTACTTTAAACAACAATAAACTCTTCACTCCTATCTGAAAGAAAGTGAAATATAGTCCTACAGCATAGACCTGGAAACTTCTGAAGAAAGTCTGATGCTCATAAGATGCTCGTATCTAATCTTGACCTATATAAAGGCAGGAGGCAGGACACAACACGTGTAAATCGAATACACTAAAAGATAGGACATATAATGTTAACTGACACGAGAATACTATAAATGCGCAACGGTAGCAATGCTCGACACTAAAAGAAGTACTTCCTCATCAACGAAACAGTCTGCTATGGTTGTGCAACTCAACAACAACCTAGACTAATAAATGCTGTGAATAATAATGCGTACATATCAAAGAGCTTATATTAAATACTAATAAGTGTCTACTCGATTAATAATGTCTAGCTGGAATACTCTAGGTAAGGAACTGGGGTTGAGCAAGACAGGCTCGTAGCCTAGCGATGTCCTTAAGACTGCATCCTTTAAGTTACGTTAATTGACTAGGGTGCTCTCTCGATAGATCCAGATCACGAGTATCAGGTTCTATCCTGGCAACCCTCAAAAGACAAGCAAAGAGGCAGCAAAGTGTGGAACTGGTACAGGCCAAAACCCTCAGTCAACACAATGCTGCACTCGCAAAGGACGCAACCAAAAAGACAACACAGGCTACCACAGAACCGGTCGAAGTCGTGTAGGTATAAGCAAACCATACACACATCGGAGACAACGACTACAGTTACCTTATCCCAGTCTAGCATTAAATAAAAGCAGAAACACTAAATCAATAATGGAGACACACTGAGTTCTTAACCTATACTAACTAAGAACCATCAAAACCTATTCTAAGTACATGTAAATATCTCTGAGGACGGCGCATGCAATACAATGGGCCGGCTATGGAAACCGTATGCAGAACCCAAGGGGATAAGTAATTGAATAAAGGCGAGAAACAGTGGAAAAGAAGGTCAGAGAGAGAGACAGTGGTAAAGGGGGGTGATCGGGAGAGAGTTTGCAAAGGGATGTTAGAAGCACGCGCGCCTAGCCTGTCCTGAGGAGAACAGCTCCTGGGAACCCTCATGCAGGAGGCAAGTTACACAGGAGCCCGCAAAGGCGCGATGGTCGGCCAATCACGGGCCGAGACGTCACAAGGCAGCAGGCGTCCTTAGGACGCGCCAGGATCCGCCAGCCAATCAAGGGCGTGGGAAAGCCAACTCCTCCGAGCGAGGGAGGCAGCATATACATACACACGCACATATTACCACCACGCTGCCTACATCGCTCTTTCTCCATAACTTTACACAATGCATCTTATATTCTACTAATGATATAAAATACTTCCCGTTGTCACAGACGAAAACAAAGACCACCACTGGACTGTCTGTGACAATGCGAGCACAAGGAAAGAAAGAACAACATTCTCGGATAACTGTAGCCCATTTCGATGTCCCTGGCGAGTGCTAGTGGCTAACGAGAGGCGATTCTGCCCACGCTGGTAGACGTCACAGAGGAAAATGAAAATAATATTGGAAAAGAGGTCGGGGAATACAAGGGAAACGTAGACATGGGAGAAAGAACGGTCGAAGAGGAAAAAGGAGGGGGAGGGGAAAAAAGAGAAAGAAAAGGAAAGAGGAAGATCAAGGAGAAAAAAAAGAAAAAGGAAAGAGCGGGGTGTGGGAGATGAGAACCGAGGAATAAAAATAGGATCTGTAGGCCTAAGCTTAAATGGAATAAATAGAGGAAAAATACAAGACATAGAAGAGATATGGAGTGAGTGGGAAATGGAAATGATAGGAATAACAGAAACACATGTAAAGTCAGTGAAAATAGGCTAGCCTAGACAGACCTCGGATGCGGAAATACCCTGAGCCGACCTGGCCAAGTGGGATATCTCTATTGGTCTAACTGGTAAGGTGTCTGCCTCACACCCAAGGGTCGAGAGTTCGTGCCCCCACCAGGGCTTGATATTTTTGTGAAGCTATTTCCGCATTTAACGAAGTTTAGGTGTGTTGGTAAAATTGTTCAGATGGTTGAGAGAAAGATTGGAGCTCCATAAATCCTCTTTCGGGTATGGTGTAAAAACCAATTCCTACAGGACAAGGAAGGGGATAGGAGAGAGGATGGAGTGTATGTGAGACGCGATTGGGTTGGGTTGTGGAGTTGCCGGCCGCTCAAGCGAGTTGCCAACTGGGCCGTTAGTGTGTCTGTGTAGCACACGGTGCGTGTCTGCACCGCTCAGTGAAGTTGACTCACCATTCCCGTTCGCATAATTATAGCCCAACTGTATTATGGTTCGGCACCACTGGTGAGAACGGTTCCACGCGGCCTATTTAATGGCTAACTCAGCTAAACTCGCGCATATTTTACCGTACCGTATGGCGCGGCAAAGAGAAGACAGAATGAGACCACAGTTTTAAATCTTATATATTTTATTAGTTAAAAATAACATATTTACAATAGTATACATATCGTTATATATATATATATATATATATATATATATATATATATATATATAATATATATTATATATATAATTATTATATATATATATATATATATATATACAGTATATATATTTCAATCTATCTAAACAGGATGTATACCATTTAACCTAACCTAACCTAACCTAACCTAACTAATAAAATATATAAGATTTAAAACTGTGCGCGAGTTTAGCTGAGTTAGCCATTAAATAGGCCGCACGGAACCGTTCTCACCAGTGGTGCTGAACCATAATACAGTTGGGCTATATGCTTCCCGTTCGCCTCTCTGACGGACTCCAGGTTGTTTCGGCTCAGGCTTGTTCCTCTCTGTTCGTTCCTCTCTGTTCGGAGCTTTTGCTTCCCGGAAGGTGAAGTAGTGTAAAGTCAGTGAAAATAGGCTAGCCTAGACAGACCTCGGATGCAGAAATACCCTGAGCCGACCAGGCCAAGTGGGATATCTCTATTGGTCTAACTGGTAAGGTGTCTGCCTCACACCCAAGGGTCGAGAGTTCGTGCCCCCACCAGGGCTTGATATTTTCATGAGGCTATTTCCGCATTTAACGAAGTTTAGGTGTGTTGGTAAAATTGTTCAGGTGGTTGAGAGTAAGATCGGAGCTCCATAAATCCTCTTTCGGGTATGGTGTAAAATCCGATTCCTACACACACCTTAGGGGAGAGACAAAATGGGAGGGGGATAAATATACGCTCATTGGGAGAGGGAGGGAGAAATCAGAAAAGAAAGGGGGAGGGGTAGAGATAATGATTAGGAACAACTCAAACTGGAAAATAGAGAAACTAAAGGGTGGGGAATCAAAAGAAATGGAAGATATAATGGGAGTGTCGCTAGCGAGGATGAATAATGGAAGGGAAGACAAAATAACAGTAATAATAGGGTATTTCATGGTGGAAGGGGGGAGAAGGGAACGAGAAGAAAACAGAATAAAGTACCAAGGAATACAAGAAATTATAAGGGGTATAGAGGAAGAAGAGATAATAATAATGGGAGACATGAATGCGCACATAGGGGTACTAGGGGAAAGGATAAACGGGAATGGAGAAGCCCTGATCCAATTTGCGGAAGAAAATTACATGGAACCAAACAATGGGAGAGGGAAAGGCGACATGGGTAAGACACGGAGAAGGTCAAAGATCGGCGATAGACTTCATTCTAGCAAATGAAAGAGCGAGGGAAGATATCCAAAGCATATGGATAGATGAGGAAAATGAAGTGGGGATACAAAGCGACCACAGGCTCATGGTGATAAACTACATAAAGGAATGGAAAAGCAAAGGAAACACGAGGAGAGGATAAATAGGTGGAACCTAAAAAGTGAAAGATGGATGGAATACAAAAGATACCTTGAAGGAATCGGGGAAAGAGAGGGAAGCATAGAAGAAATGGACCTAGAGTTGATGATTGACATAAATAGAGCGGCAGAAAGAAGCATAGGAAGAATAAGAAGATGGATAGGAAAAAGAAAACAAAAACCATGGTGGAATAGGGAAATAAAGCAAGCAAGATGTGAAAGAAGGAATGCAAACAGAGAAAGGAGAAGGATGATAGAAAGAAATAGGAGGGAAGGCGGAGAGAGGAAAAGAGAGGTGAGGACATACGAAGAAAAAAAGAAGAAGCTAAAGATACTAATACAAGAGGCAATGATTAAACACGAGAAAGATGAAGTAGAAAAGATCAGAAACAAGGGGAAGGAGGGACAAAAGGAATGGTATAGGATGTTAAGAGGTGAGAACGGTAGAGAGGAAGAAAACGTGGAGCTAATAGTGGGAGATAGAATAATAAAGACGGAGGAAGAAATAAAAAGTGAAATAAAACGATACTGGGAGGAAATAGGGGGAGTAAATGAACAAGGGGAGGGGAGGGAATGGAACTTGGAAATGAGAGAGAGAAGTCTACCAGAAGAAGATAGGATGGAAATGGAAAGGGAACTCACAATCGAAGAAGTAAGGGATTAAAGCTCTAAAAAGAGGAAAGGCGACCGGCCCGGATGGGATTCCATATGAAATGTACATGAAGGGGGGGGGGGGGGAAGAAATGGAAAGATGGCTGAGGAAAATGTTTAACAAGGTATTGAGAAATGAGAGAATCCCAGAAAGATGGAATGAAGCGAGAGTAACGCAAAGGAGGGTACAAGAGTAAAAAGGAAATGAAACACTACAGGCCAGTGACGGTAACAAATACAATAGGAAAACTCTTCTGCAAGATATTGAAGGAAAGGATAAATAGAGCCATAGAAAAAAGCGAAATAATAAGTGACGAACAAAACGGGTTCAGAAGAGACAGGAGGGGGACAGATAATATTTATATACTAAATGAAGTAGTAGGGAAATCGAAAAGAGGGAAGAGAACAGGATACTGTGCATTTTTAGATATAGAAAAAGCATATGATAGAGTAAATAGGGAACTGCTGTGGAAAATAATGGCAAGGAGTGGAATACCAGAAAAGTATATCAACATCATAACATCGATGTACCAGAGCACAAAGGCGAAGTACGTTCTAGGAAATATAGAAACGGGATGGGTAGAAAGCAAGAGGGGAGTAAGGCAGGGGTGTGTAGGCTACTATCGCCGCTACTATTTGCGCTCTATATGGAAGAGATGACACAGAGGATAAAGAGAGTGGGGGAGGGGATACAGATAAACAAGGAAAGACTGGGGGTGCTCCTATTCGCTGACGATGTAGTCCTGATGGCAGAAACAGGAAGAGGGTTGCAGAGACTGCTAGAGGAAGCAACAATATTCGGGTAGGAATTAGAAGTAAGATTCAGTAAAGAAAAGAGCCAAGTAATTAAAATGAATGGACAGCTCCAAGAGGATGAGGAATAGACACTAGAAGGAAGCAGAAGGAAGAAGACAAGATAATATAAATACCTGGGGGTAACAATTACAGAGAAAGGGTTTGAAAAGGCAAAAATCGAAAAGATTGGACAAATGCAACAATGGCATGGGAGATTATGGAGCGCGACAAGATTAAGAGCGAATAACTATGAAATAGTGCGAGGGCTGTGGAAAGGACTGGGAGTACCTGTGATTATGTATGGCATGGAGGCGGTGGAAACGACAGAGGCAGAAACGAGAAAATTAGAAACGATACAGAATAAAATCGGAAGGACGGGATTAGGGGCGAATAAATACGTAGCACAGGAAGCAATCAGAGAGAAATGGGATGGAGTACATTTGAAGAAAGGATAGGGAAAGCTAAAGGGAAGTACAAAGTGAGGCTATAGAGGGGATGGAGGAAAATAGGTGGCCAAAGAAGGTATACAGATGGGTGAGCGAGGGAAGTAAATGGAACAGGGAATGTAAAAGAAGGCTGGAAAGGATAAATATAATACAGGACCATGTGGGAGGGGAATTTATAAAACGGAATGGGAGGGAGGATTGGGTGATAATTTGAAAATGGGAGAGGATGTATCAGAGAGATAGAGAAAGGGATAAAAGAGGAGGGAAGAAGGAAATGGAAGGAAGGGTACGTAGAAAACAAAGCCACGCTGTCGTATTACAGAGAGAAAGAGAAACCAGCTAGAGAACTTTTCTATGATGGGGGATGGGGATCAAATTTGCTGTTTAAGGCAAGGACAGGATCCTCTGATTCCCTAGAGACAAATGAAAGAACAAGCAGGTGGAACGGGATAGGACCGCACTGTAACCAATGTGAACTAGGAGGATACCCAAATAGTCGAGGACATAGAGCACATAGTAACAGAATGTAGAAAGTATGAAGAGGAGAGAAACGATTTGGAGAGATATATGAGGAATAGAGTTGGGGAACTAAGGTGGGAGGAAATAAAGCAGAGAGACGATAGAGGGGTAGGGGCATTACTGGGACTAACAAACGATATGGAAAAGCAAGACATAGAGATGATGAAGAGGACGCTAGAGAGGATATGGAGAAAGAGAAATAGGGGGAGGGGCGTGGTAGGTAGGTCTAAAAAACTGTCCCTAGTACTATCCTTCTACTCTAAACTTTTCCTCTTACTAACGTTTCTGAGCCAGTACCGATACAAAGGTCAGCCCTGTGGATCTGCACGGTCGGCGGGCGAGCTCAATAGAAGAAGAAAGAAACCAACCCGTCAAGAAGAAGAAGGAAAACTCTTAAAAAAGTTTAAAAAAGGGGGCCTGACTTTTTGGACTGACAGTGATTTCAGTAAGTATTTTTGGTAGCATTCAAGGAGACTACAGCAGGACTCTTCTTCTTCTTACCTCTGACCGGGTATAAGCTATCCTAGTGTTTACTAGCCTAGCCTATACCCTTTGGGTTATCCTATCCTATCCTATCCTATCCTATTACCGACAGTTAGCCCATCGATCTTTTTAGGCCTAATAGGTCCGGTAGAGCATAGGCCTATACATCATTGCTATATATGTCATTAAGAGCTAAAATGTGTTAAAAGGGAGAAAAAAACGGAAAAACTAAATAAGATGGTCACCAATTTTCCCATGGATTTTTGTATTTTTCCCTGTTAGTTTTCATCAATAGGCCTATATAGTGTTTGGAAATAATTACAACCCTCGGCGAAACCGTTTTCCCCATTATACAACGATCTCAAGACACGCCGCCCGATAGTGGGGAGGGCTATGAAGTAGGCTACAGGGAAAATGAGGGGTTAAATGCGTAAAACGGCGATTAGGCCTAAAACGTATTTTAGCAAAACTTGGCTCGGGTTTTAAGGTATTTCTAAGGCCTAAAACCCAATATTTCGAAAATCCGAGCCAAGTTTTGGCCAAAGCTGGCTCGAATTTTGAGAGTTTGTAGACAACAAAATGACAGTAACCTCATTTAGAAATTTGGCTCAGGTTTCCCGAAATTGCAAAGCCATAAAACCCGAATTTTGGAAAACCCGAGCCAAGTTTTGGCAAAACTTGGCTCGGATTTTTCGAATTTTATGATTAAACAAATTACAGTAGCCTAACCTAGGACCTAATTTAGAATTTTGCTCATGTTTCCCTAAATTGCAAACCCCAAAAAGCATAATTTTGGAAAACCCGAGCCAATTTTTGGCAAAACTTGGATCGTATTTTGAGAATCGAAAAAGACTAACTAAATGTCGGAAATCGGCTTATGATTTCCCTAATTGCAAAGCCATATAACCAGATTTATCGAAAACGTAGCACTTATTTAAATCATAAATATCCAGTAACATAGGCTAGACCTAGTACATGGATACAAGCCTAATCCACACCTAACGCCTACAATGTGTCCGTAGTAGGCTACCTAGTAGGCCTACGTGGGATACAACATGGCGGTTGGGCCGGCGCCCATTTAGTAGCCTGCCGGTATTCGGCCGTATCTGTAAATACGAATGCGAGTCACTTAGAGCGAATTCCTGATCGAGCGGATGCACAATCTAACCTAATTAACCTAACCTAACGTAACGTAACGTAACTGCCGCTTAAACTGCGCCTCCGCTCGAAGTGTCCAGATACCGTAAATACTACCGCAACTACGAATCTTGTTTCTGAGACCTAGTATATTAACCTAACCAAACAACCCAACCTATCGACAGAGATGGGCAGGTGGAGTAGACTAAAAAGCTGGTGGACAGACCTCGGGAGACAGGTGAAAATGGCGTGTGTACGAATCGGTGCCGTCTATAGGAAGGTATTGACAACCATGTTACCACAAAATTCCATTTTAGTACCATATATTTTTATTAGGTTTTGCCGAGGCTTAAAACACATTTTCATATTATGTTTAGAGCATATAAAATCCATATTTGTTTTCAAATATTGCAAAATAATTGGTGACCAACTTATTTAGTTATACTAAAAAAAAACGCTAAAATACAGTAGGCTATAGGCCTACTCCTGGCCTAGGCTAGGCCTAGCCTACTGTAAAACAATAGCCTACGTTTTTCAGCCAGTACCCAACCAGCGGGGGTGTGGGGGCGGCAACCCCCACCCATAAACTTTGGGAAGACATTAGCCTAACCCAACAACCTTACCTAACCTATCCTAGTATTATGGGTGGGGGCTGCCGCCCCCCACACCCCCGCTGGTTGGGTTAGATTTGTTTTTGTTTTAAATGTTCTAGGCTATAGGAATGTCTTCCCTGTTTACACAGGGATCTGCCTTGCTTAGGCCAATCGGCTTTCTGCAGACTCCCATTTTCTTATGTTCTTATATACTAGGTTAGGTTAGGTAAGGTTGTTAGGTTAGGCGGTTATACTGATATTTTGGACCGACAGTTAGCTCATCGATCTGTTTAGGCCTAATAGGTCCGTTCGAGCATATACATCATTGCTATATATGGCATTAAGAGCTGAAATGTATTATAAGGGAGAACAAACAAAAACGCTAAAATACATGTAGGCCTATAGGCCTAGGCTACTGTAAAACAATAAGTTTTTCAGCCAGTACCCAACCAGCGGAGGTGTGGGAGCGGCAGCTCCCACCCATATACAGTACTAGGTTAAGTTAGGTTAGGTTAAGTTAGGCTAATAGCACATAAAAAAAACAAAAAAAAAACACAACCAGCGGGGGTGTGGGGGCGGAAGCCCCCACCCATATACTAGGTTAGGTTAGGTAAGGTTGTTAGGTTAGGCTAATAGCCTAGAACATTTAAAAAAAAAAAAAATCTAACCCAACCAGCGGGGGTGTGGGGGGCGGCAGCCCCCACCCATAATACTAGGATAGGTTAGGTAAGGTTGTTGGGTTAGGCTAATGTCTTCCCAAAGTTTACTATTATTTTAACATGAACTATTAGGCTACCCACTCCACCCCGTGAAATCCGAGCCAGCTTTCGTCAAAAGTTTGCTCGGGTATTCACAAAATTGGGTTGTATGGGTTTGCAATTTGGGAAAACCCGAGCCAAGTTTTGATACTTACAGTTTCTTAGGCTAATAGCCTAGCCTAGCCTAGCACATTAAAAAAAAAAAAAAAAAAAAAAAAAAAAAAAAAAAAGCCTAGGCTAGACCTAGGCCTAGGCTAGCCTAGCCTAACCCAACCAGCGGGAGTGTGGGGGCGGCAGCCCCCTCCCATAATACTAGGATAGGTTAGGTAAGGTTGTTAGGTTAGTCTATCTGCTAATGTCTTCCCAAAGTTGACTTAGGCTATTTTTATAACATAGGGCCTTTCCTAGCTGAAGCTGAGAGGATTGGGTTCTAGTCATGTGGTGATGGGCTGGTCTATCAGAGTGAGAGCTGAGCGATCTCTGCCATACCCATAGCTTACTCTGACTGTTCCTTTTACTTATATATCTTCTAGATCTCAAGTGACGGCGTCTTTTCCGTGGATCGACCTCCCTACTGCCAACCTAAAAGTTGGCAGATTGGGAGCCAAAGTGTCACATTTTTCCCTTGCCCCTCAACTTTCCCTTCATAATTGCTGAGGGGCACAGGGCCTTGGGTGGGGCTTTGGTTTCTCGGGCGTTTCCGCACCCTCCTCAGCTCCCTGCCTTAGAGTGGCTTCGGTCACCTGGGTTTTGTTAGTGGTAAGCAGGGAGGGTTTTGTGGGGGCGCTCTATGGCCTTGGCCTTGCTCGGGACCTTGGGGCTGTTCGGCCAGGCAGCCTGGGGAACAACAACAACAACAACAACAACAACATAAGAATGATAAGATAGCCTATTAGGCTACCCACTCCACCCCGTGAAATCCGAGCCAGCTTTCGTCAAAAGTTGACTCGGGTATTCACAAAATTGGGTTTAGCCTAATGGGTTTGCAATTTGGGAAAACCCGAGCCAAGTTTTGATACAAAACTAGCAAAACGCTAGGTAAATCTACAGTTATACTACCCCTTCCCCACTACCCCTCACCACCTCCACCCTTCAAAACACGCCTTTTAACGTGTGTTTGGATGGTTCAGCAGACGCGGAAACTGGAAAAAACGTATTTTGATAAAAAATTATCACCAACCAGATACGAGTTTTTCAGGTAATTTGTTATTGTTTTTAATGTTTTCTTTGATATAGGCCTACAGTGTTGTTTAATACCGAGGACCGTCACATTTTAGTATTTTTAACATTAGCCTAACCTAACCAAAATGCGAAAAGTAACATGTCTCCGCGACGGTCTAAACTCCCCTCACGTTCCCTGTTTATAGGTGCGCGACGGTCTAAACCCTGCTCACGTTCCCTGTTTATGAGTTTGCGAAGGTTTGTAATACTTCAATGTATCTATTTCAATTTTCAAGTCAAATATACATTTCTGCGCATCAACAAACCATACTAGGCCTAAGTCTACTACTAATAATATTAACCCATTAGTACCAACAGAATAGCGACAAAATAGGGGTAGTATAACTGTAGATTTATCAAACGCTATATTAGTCCTATTGTATTTTTTACGCTTTTAACCCCTCATTTTCCCTGAACTTCATAGCCTTCCCCACTAGTGGGGGGCGTGTTTTTATATTGTTGGATAATGGGTAAATACTCATTTCAGCTCCTCTTCTGGCTTTTCAGACTTCAGTACAGTATATAACAACACTAGGCCTAGCCTATATCTGAAGGAAAAATTAAAAAATACAAACTAAAACTCACTGATATCGCTGTCGGTCCAAAAAGTCAGGTTTACCCCCCTTTGAAAGGACATTAACCTAACCTATCCTAGTATTATGGGTGGGGGCTGCCGCCCCCTCACCCCCGCTATTTGACATCTTTGACTGATTTTTGGTGTATTTTTCTGTGAAAAGGGTATTTTTTCTATTTGTCGATAACGAAAATCCTCCATGCGGACTAGCCTATAGGCCTAGGCTATGGAGAAAAATATGGCGAATCTGTTTGTGCCTATTTTCCCTAATAAATTGTTTCTAATAAGGCGGATGTAGTGTCCTTGAAGATTATCGTATTTTTTTAGGTAACGTTCAACAAGACTAGGCTACATCGGCCTTATTTACCATGTTTTTTTTTTTTTTTTTTTTTTTCAAGGAATAGCCTATACAGTAGTGTTTCATAGTTGTCTTGCATGGTTTGAGTGGAGGATTTGCATAAACTTAGGCCTACTCATTATCTATCAATCTGAAGATACAGCGTCAAATTGCGCCATTTATTGGGTGAATCGCGCTTTTACGGTAGGTAAGGGAAATTGTGGGGTACATTGGATACACGATAGGTTGAGGGGGTGGCGTTGGCCGTTGCCCCCCCTCACCCCCCCTTGATTTATTGTCATCCTCATATACAGTATGTAGGCCTAGATCAGTAGGCTAAGGGGGCAAAAACAGGTTGCCGGTATTTCGTTTTTGTGAGTAACGCTAACGCCATTTATTGGGTGAATCGCACTCACCGCATATTTCAAAACAAGAAGAAGGAGGTAAAGTCGAAGGATTCATTGTGCGCAATGCTTTGTTTACGGTCGGGACTTATTATTTTTGTGTTATTTTTCGGTGTAGGCTAATCGGGTTTTTTCAAGTGTCGATAACGAAATTCCTCCATGCGGACTAGGCTATAACCTAATGAGAAAAATATGGTAAATTTCTATAATTGCACCTATACGAGCTAAAAAATATATTATTATATTTAACAGGAAGGTACGACGAGGTAAGTGATGTGGTATAGGTGGCAATATGCGGAAATGGATTATAAGGGCATCCCCCCCCCCCTGATAAAAGTCTGTCAATCTAGATGTGACACAGATTTTACATTGTTTTAGAGAGACATTAACCTAACCTAACAACCTAACCTAGCCTAACGTAAGGGGGGGGGGGGGGCTTACAATCCATTTCCGCATATTGCCACCTATACCACATCACTTACCTCATACCTTCCTGTTAAATACAATAATAATTTGTTTAGCTCGTATAGGTGCAATTATAGACCTATATACCAAAAATATGGTGAGTCTATTGGTCCCTATTTTCCCTAATAAATTGTTTCAGTAAATGTTTACCTATGGTTCCGTTAAAATATCCTCAAGTAACCTATTAAGAACCGGTCAGGGGACTGGTTAGAACTTGTAGGATGTTTAATTGAAGTGCGGAAATCAGTATTTACTGAGAAATAAAAGTCTTAAAATGCGCTATGTTTTACGGGAGGGTCTGTACGCCACCACATAGGCTACCTTACCCCCTGCACATGAGCCGACTCTGCACATGCGCAGCCCCGCCCACTGCCCAAATTGTACAAATATTATATTAGAATAGATTAACCTAACCTTACCTAACCCTAATAGTAACATAACATAACATAACATAATATAACATTTTTGCCTGAACTAGTCATTGTTTACCTGGGAAAGAGAGGGCAGGGACCCTGGGTGACCCATAGCACATTTTAAGACTGTTATTTCTCAGTAATACTGATTTCCGCACTTCAATTAAACATCCCACAAGTTCTAACCAGTCCCCTGAACAGTTTTTAATAGGTTACTTGAGGATATTTTAATGGGACCATAGGTAAACATTTATCATTATTTATAATAGGGCGGATGTAGCCTAGTGTCCTTGAAGATTAGGCCTATCACAAGTTTTTCACTTATTTTTTATTTTATCTTTGGATAAAAAATAGGAAAAATTCAAGACAGCTAGAGCCGCCGGAAAATATAACCGATACTACCACTAATTTTCCCATGGTTTTTCTTTTTGGTTGTAGGTAGTTTTCATCATTAGGCTATAGGCCTAGGCTACAGTAGCCTAGTTTAACCCATAACTGTCGGGGCGCAACATAAGTCGAGTATAATAAATCTGGACTATCTGGCGGCGCTCGACATAGGTCGTGTGGCAATTTCAGCACGTAATGTTGCTGAGAGAGAGAGACAAGTGGTGGCAGGAGAGTAGCGAGCGTATGACTGCTCCAGACCACCGCGGCGAACCTACTGACACGAATCCCACCTCCTCCCTCCCTCTCTCACTCGCTATATACGGAATTGTATGGGGAAAGTGCCGAATTACATGCTTTTTGCACTCGCGTTGCACGGTTGTTGCAAGAAAACTAGCCATCATAAAAGGATCGTTATGGTGTCATTGGAAAGCTCTGTTTATGCCCTTTCAGGGATAGATACTTGTTTTACGCTCTGGGTCTTATTTAGGCATGAAAATGATCACGTAAACAGCCCTATTTTGGGTAAAAACACCCCGCTGGGCGGTACATATAAATAAACCGCCTAGGCCGCTCGTAAGGTGTTAAATTAGTTACAATCCCCGGAAATTTGTATTTCTCCCATTATCCAACAATCTTAAAACACTCAGATGTAAGTAATTTTCAGAGTAAATATACAATATTTTTTTTCCTTTGGATACAGAATGGGTTAAGGGGGGCTTTGCCCCCCCCCCCCCCCCCCCAATGAATTATTGAAATCAGCATCTATTTTAACAGTAAGGGGCTTAATAAGAGTTTCACTGCCGTCAATAGAGAAAGTTATAGGGAGAGTTTTTTGTTTTTACAGTACTTTATATAGTGCACATAAAATGCATCTCTGGAGGTTGAAACACATTTTAATATGATCTTTGCAACTGATGCCAATCCTGACCATGAAAAGAATGCCTCTCCCCCTGAAGGGAAAGGTGTATGCCTCATGTGTTAGAAGTGCAATGACGTATGCCTCGGAAACATGGGCCGTTAAAGTAGAGGATGTCAACAGAATGGAGCGTAATGAGATGAGAATGGTGAGATGGATGTGTGGGGCCAGGCTACAGGATAGAATAACAAATGTTGAGCTGAGGAGACGTTTAGTTATAAAGAGTATTAGCGAGGTGATGCGTACAAGTAGACTGGGATGGTATAGACATGTGGAGAGAATGGATGAACAAAATTGGGTGAAAAAATGCAGGTCTGTGATTGTGGAGGGAGCTGCACCAAGGGCTGGACCGAGGAAGACATGGGATCGGACTATACGTGCCGATCTCAAATCCAAGAACTTGACAAGTGAAGCAGCACTTACCCTTAACAGGGTTGCCTGGAACGCCGCCATTAGGACAAGAGACTGAAACTGCACTTATGTGTGGAACACTCAGTCTTAAAATGTTATGTACAGTATGTATGTATGTATCCTTATTCTATAATAGCCTTCAAATATTGAGAAATAATTAGTGGTAGTTTCGGTTATAAGTACCGAGCCGCCTTATTTACCAAGTTTTCTGTATATATTTTACAAGGAATATACTGTAGTACTTATTGTTGTTTTTCATGGCTGGAGTGGAGGATTTGCATTAACTTGCCCATTATTCATTAATCTGAAGATACGACGTCAAATGGCGCCATTTATTGGGTGAATCGCGCTTTTACAGTAGGTAAGGGAAATTTTGGGGTAAATTGGATACAGGATGGGTTGAGGGGGGGCATTGCCCCCCTCACCCCCCCTTAATTTATTGTCATCCTCATATATGTAGATCAGTAAGGGGGCAAAAACAGGTTGCCGGTATTTCGTTTTTGTGAGTAACACTCACGCCATTTATTGGGTGAATCGCACCCACCCCATCGTTCAAAACAAGAAGAAAAAGGAGACTCAGGTCGAAAGATTAATTGTGCGCAATGCTATGTTTACGGTCGGGACTTATTATTTTGGTGTTATTTTTCGATGTAATCGGGTTTCTTTAAGTGTCGATAACTAAATTCCTCCATGCGGACTATAATGAGAAAAATATGGCGAGTCTATAGGTCCCTATTTTGCTCTATTAAATTATTTCTAATAGGGCGGCGAAAGAGGTCTTGAATATTATTAAAAATGTATTACCAACCAGTTACAAGTTTTTTCAGGTAATTTTTTGGGCAAGAATGTTAAGTTCAGGCGTACCGCCAGCCTTGTTTACACTACTCGTAGTGGTTTCGGACCTTTGCCATCAGGTTCCCGTCTATTTTGACTACTTTTGGATATAATAATAAGTTGAGGGGGAGCTTTGCCCCCCCTTACCCCCCCATGACATATTGTCATCATCATATACTGTATATTGCCAGCAGGGGGCAAATTACCGTCAAAATAGACGCGAACTTAACCACGGCGATCTACAAATGTAAACATGACGGGGGAGGCGTCGGACCTTTGCAATCATGTTCCTGTGACCCGTCTCTTTTGAATGCTATTGGATGCAATAATATGTTGAGGGGGGCTTAGCCCCCCCCTCACCCCGCCATGACATATTGTCATCATCATATATACAGTATTGCCAGCAGGGGGCAAATAACCGAAAAAAATCGCCGTCAAAATAGACGCGAAGTTAACAACGGCGATCGCCCTATGTAAACATGACGACCGTACGCCCGAACTCAACATCCATCCCATTTTTTTTTTTGTTTTTTTTTTTTTTTCTTTGATATACAGTGTTGTTTAACCTGGGAACGGCGAGAAAGCTCTTAACCCGGGAACTGAGGGAAGACTCTTAAGAGTTCCCCCGGCGGACTGCGGGAAGACACGAGTCAGAAAAAAAAAAAAATTTAACCCTTCCTCCCCGGGTATCATTTTAATATGACACCACGGCAGATGGGCCGGTACCCGGGTGTCATTTTAATAGACAGTAAGCTTGAAAGCCTATTCAGCTTGGTCTGAACGCCATGCGTCCGACGCATGTAAACAAAGCCGATCGTTGCGTCACCGCACCTCCGATAACAAGAAGGAGAAGACTCGTTTGTTATTGTATGTCTGTATGTCGTTGTGAAAAGATCGTCGTATTGCTAACATTGCCTGAAAATGCTCCACTAAAATCGTCATCACAACTGAACCAGTTGACTTAGAGAGCTCTACTCAACGCCAGTCTACAGATTGGAAACCGCACTACATTTATAGATGCGTGGGAAATTTCTAGCAGTTAAATTTAACCAAAATACGGTAGCCTAGGCCTAGACGTTTTTCGGCCAGATTGCCCGGGTACGCCGCACTGTCATTAGGAGAGCTAGCCCGGGCCAGGAGGGTTAAACATAGATTTTTTTTTTTTTTTTTTTTTTTTTGGGCCCTTGGGCCATGCAAAATATCAGTCCTCTACCTCCCCTCCTTCCCCACTTTCCTCACCTCCTTCAGTTATCACCTGTTATTCCCTTATTCTGAGGTATATTTTCGTGCTAACATTAGCGAGTTGCAAGCAGGGCATTGTCATCACTGTTAGCAAGCGAGTGCAAGAGAGAGAGAGAGTATCGATCGACAGTGTCTCAGTGGCCTTGGGGGAAATTGGCAGGAAAGCAGGTTGCCTCACCCATACATTATGTAACTCGCGGCCTGTATCGCCGATTTTGACCATCCAAACGCTGTTTTCACTCGTTTTATTGTTGTAACAGGTTAATACCTTTATAATCAACCTATAATAGGCACATATGGATAAGTATTAATGCTATTTATGGTAAAATGAATATTTTAGTGATGGAAACAGCTCAAATACATGCGCACAGGCAGAGGTGTCTAATTACCCCCATGCGCACTTAAGAGGTTAATAGATTTTACTGGGCGACGGCGGCAAAGCTCTTAAGAGCGAAGACCTAAAAAAAAACATTTTAAAAGGCCCCAGTAGCACTTAAATTTTTTTTTTTCCCCATACCTCACATCACTCCTCCACATCCCCTCCTTCCCCCCCCGCCCCCCCCTTCAATTATCACCTATTTTCCGTTATTCCCTAATTCATTGGTATATTTTCGTGTTAACATCTCAAACCCGATCTTAGTGTGTGTTCATGTGTCTGTCCCCAGTAGCACTTAAAACAATGTTTTTTTTTTTTCCCCATACCTCATATCACTCCTCCACATCCCCTCCTTTCCCCCCCCCCCTTCAATTATCACCTATTTTCCCTGTTATTCCCTAATTCATTGGTATATTTTCGTGTTAACATCTCAAACCCGATCTTAGTGTGTGTTCATGTGTCTGTTACGTAAGGTAGAGACAGTGAGGGTGTGACTCGGTAGCTCAGTACTGCCTCAACCCTCGAGAGAGGAGGGTGTGTTGCCAGCTCTCTCACACTTCATGAATGAACCGCTCGCTTACCATTCGCGATTTTGACCAGAAAAATTATATTCCCACTTGTTTTATTGTTGTTACAGGTTACTATCTTTATATTAAACGTAAAATAGGCGCATATGAATAACTTCACGACATTGCCCTACATTGCTATCCTCTATCCATAAAACACTACTCTTCCCACTACATATCATACATGTAACACCATACACCTTACCCAATAAATATGGCAGTACAATTGTTAAGAGCAAACCTGGTGGTCCCTCGGATATCCACCCCCGGCAGGGTTGGGTCATTGACACAGGGCCCTCCCGGTCGTCATCATGCGACTGTGTCAAGAGCATTGCAACGTCCCAAAGCTGCTCGTCGGTGCAGCTTTTTCTTTAGCAATATAAGGGGACTTCACTCTAACATCAATTCTGTACACCAATTTCTTCAAGCAGAATCCCTACTCTCCTTTTTTTTACAGAGACTCAAGTAACATCCACATCTGACACGTCTAGATTTAATTTTCCAGGTTATCAACTGCTCCAAAATTTCAGACCTAAAGGAGGTGTATGTTGCTTCGCAAAATCTGAAATTGCCCTGGAGGAGGTTACTAGTTTCAATTGTCCCTATTTTGATTATTCTATATACAAATTAATTTCTGCTGGTAAATTTAAATACATATGTTGCATCTACCGTTCCCCAAATACTCCTCCAGAGCAAAGTCTTTTTGATTCTCTGTCCTCACAACTCAGTGTCCTCAACTTAAATGCTTCTTCTGAAATCACTGTGTTGGGTGATTTTAATGTCCATAATGTTGAATGGCTCACTCATTCAGCCAGGACTGATGATGCTGGTCTTGAATGTGAGCTATTTGCAGACTCATTTAATCTCACTCAACTAGTCAACCAACCCACCCGTGTACCAGATAATCCTAATCATAATTCCCACCTACTGGACTTATTTTTAACAACCAATTCAGAAAATTATGATGTTACAGTGAGGTCCCCGCTTGGATCTTCTGATCACTGTCTGATACAGGCCACCTGTCTATCACCTACCACACCTTCCCACTCTGAACCTGTTTTGGTGACTAAATGGCATTACGATAGGGCAGACTGGGAGGGTCTTCAGGGTTTCTTTATTGATATTCCCTGGACCTCTTTCTTTTCTAATGATGCACACTCCACCTTGAGCCACATACAAGATTTTGTAAAAATTGGAATGGAAACTTTTATTCCTCATCAAAAGTACAGTACAGTAAAAGATCTAATTCACCTAAATGGTTTGACCATAATTGTGCTAGAGTAACTGAACAAAAAGCAATAGCCTACAATGCATACACAAGATCAAAAACACATGAAGCCTTTAATTACTTTAGAAACATCAGAAATCATGCCAAAACTGTATTAAACCTAACTAAATCAAACTTTCTCCACAAGCAGGCAAATAAACTTCTAAATAATCCAAATGATAACAAAATATTTTGGTCTACTCTTAACTCATTTAAATCCAACTTCACTACTGCTTCATCCATTCCACCATTAAAATCTCCGACTGGCAATCTTGTAAGTGACCCACGAGGTAAAGCTAACCTTCTTGCGGATATTTTCTCCACCAACTCAACCTTAGATGAAATAAATCAAGATGTCCCTGTACTTAATTTTAATTCGCCTGAAATTCCCTCACTTAAGATCCACACCAGACATGTCAAAACTATTGTGCAGAATCTCTCAGTAGATAAGGCTCCTGGTCCAGATGAAATTCCTCCAATAGTACTTAAGAATTGCTCCTTGGTGCTCGCTCCTGTATTGGCAAAAAATTTCCGTCCGTGTACTCATACCTCATGCTTCCCAGTACCCTGGAAAGAAGCAAACATCCATCCAGTTCCTAAAAAAGGTGCCTCTTCAGATCCATCAAACTACAGACCAATAGCTATAACTTCCACTCTTGGTAAAGTCTTTGAAATTATATTAAATAATCACATAATTAAGCATCTTGAGAATAATAAATTAATCAGTGATAGGCAATATGGTTTTAGACGATGTCGATCAACTGCAGACATGCTTTGCCTTCTTACGCATCAAATCAACCAAGCTACAGACCAACATGGTGAAACACATACAATAGCACTGGATATATCAAAGGCATTTGATAGAGTCTGGCATCAATCCTTATTGTCGAAGATGTCACACTACGGCCTTGCATCCACTAATTTCTTCTTATCTTCATAACAGAAAAATATGTGTAATGGTAGATGGCCTTTATTCTCAATTTCAATCAATAAATGCTGGTGTTCCCCAGGGATCAGTTTTGGCCCCAATTCTGTTCCTCATTCATATCAATGATCTCATATCTACCACTCATAATCCAATACATTCCTACGCAGATGACTCAACACTCCACAGTTCCTTCACATTTACCAATTCTTTCACCCAACCCGATCTTATAAATTCAAAAATAAACACTGCAATTTCTCTGAATCAGGACCTTTCTAGAATTAATGGATGGGGACAAAAGAATCTAGTTTCCTTTAATGCACAGAAAACCAAGTACATTCAATTTTCTAACCGACAGAATCTCACTGACTCCCATATATTTTTTAATGATGTAAATATTCCCACTTCCCCTAGTATTGACATTCTCGGTGTAACATTAACTACTAACTTGAGCTGGACACATTATGTTAGAAGCATTGCTAAGAATGCCTCTAAAAAACTGGGACTCCTGTACAGAGTTCGAGAATTCTTCACTGACGAGCAGTTGGCCGTGATATATAAAAGTCATGTGCGTTCTCAGATGGATTACTGTTCACCTCTGTGGGGTGGAAGTGGAGTGGTTGCATTGAGGCAGTTGAACAAAATTCAAAATAAAGCTATTAGATTAATCAATAACCCTGCAATCACACAGGACCTTCCTACATTATCCATACGAAGAAACGTTGCATCCCTTGCATTATTCTACAGATATTTTCACAGCAATTGTTCCGAGGAACTTGCTTCAATTGTGCCGCCTCTCCACATCTTTCCCCGTAGAACTAGGGCGGCTGAGAGCGCCCATGAATTTACACTTTCTCCTCCACAATGCAGAACTTCTGCTTATCAGAATTCATTTATCCCCAGAGCTACTACTCTTTGGAATTCACTTCCCTCGAATTGCTTTCCACAAACTTACAATCTACAAATGTTTAAATCCAGTTGTTACAAACATTTTATGAATGGAGGATGCCTTTAGGCACGTGGACCTTTTTGTTTTATCTGTGTTTTTCCTTCCTCCGTTCATTGTCTCTTTAAAAAAAAAAAAAAAAAAAAGGTAATAACGATATTTATCGTAAAATGACGATTTTAGGCGGGAAATGGGCCTAATATCTTCGCCCAGTTACATGGTGTCCACTATATACTGCTCACGCTTTATAGGTTAATACCGAGGACCGATACATTTTAGTATTTTCCCATTATCCATCAATCTTAGGACACAGCCCCCGATCAGGGAAATTGCGGGGTATAAGACGTAAATAAAGGGGGTATTATTGGAGGAACTCTGAAAATGCAATATTTAACCCCTTATTGGCGGCGCTCGACTTAAGTCGTGCACCAATTTGCAGCAAGTTAGGAGCATTATTAAGGCTTCTAAAGGGTTAAAATCGAGTGCAAATGGCCGGGAGCCCAGCGGGCCAGACAGCCGACTCCCAGGGCTTACCGCCGCCCATTAACTCATGTTCCCTGTGTTCTCGAGAGGCCGGCAGTGTAGCCAGTAGTGAGCATAGCTGGGAAAAATATACCGCTATACGCTAAACTCCCATGTTCGTGGCACCACTGCAAGAGAACCACGAGTGCTACGTAGCTCATTCTGGTCTCATTTTGAAGCTTTTAGCGCCTATTTTTTTGCTGAATACATTTCTTTTCATGCAGATACTTGATTAATCATTCAGGAGGGCCTGAATATGCCCAAATGAGCCCAAAACACCCCGCTAGACAAGGGTTAAAAGTAACAAAACCTGAAAATGGAAAAACACGAGCCAAGTTTTTACCAAGGGGAGGTGTGGTGGAGTGGTCTTGCCACTGGCCTGGTAATCCAAAGGTCCCGGGTTCAAATCCCGATGTATCAATGGGAAGATATTATTGGGATGGAATTTGTGCTGTACCTAGTATCAGTGCATTACCACAAGCCCACCGAAACGTCAATAAAATACCCTCATTGTTCCCTGATTAAATAGCACTGTATGAATATTCCCATATTCAAAATATGCTATAGGGGTGCAATGCCTGGTGAGTTATCTGCTCAACAGGTGGCGTTGTGTGTGTGTAAGTGTGAGAGTCCGAGTGTAGGGGGTGAGACAGTGAAGCACGGGAACGAGGTGGCTTCAGAGATGGGGTCGTTTCGGGCCATGAGTGAGCACCGTGCCTCATGTGAAGGCAAGATGGCAGGTGCTCGTTGTACTCTACGTGCTTCACATGTCTCACTCCCTAGACTGGAACAAGACCTCACAGGCTTCACTGGTGAAGCGGTGAATGTTAAGGCTCTCAGCCTATGCCCGAGAGGAAGTAAGTTGGAATATAGAAAAAGAAAAACAAAATTGGCTCGGGTTTTTCTAAATTTCCGAGTCCAAAATCACAGTACCCTAACCTCATTTCGAAAGTTGGCTCGGGTTTTCTTGTTTTTCAATGTGGAAAAACCCGAGCCAAGTTTTGACCAAACTTGGCTCGGGTTTTTCAAATTTTCCGAGTCCAAATTCACAGGGGATGGATGTAGATTCCGGGCGTACGGTCGTCCTTGTTTTCATGGGGCGATCACCGCGGTTAACTTCGCGTCTATTTTTACGGCGATTTGTTTTCGGTTATTTGCCTTGTTGGTAATATACTGTATATGATAATGACAATATGTCATGGGGGGTGAGGGGGGGCAAAGCCCCCTCTCAACATGTTATTGTATCCAATGGCTTTCAAAATAGAAGGGAACATGATTGCAAACGTCCGACAACCCCCCCCCCCCCCCAAGCGTCCTGACGCCGGTCCGCGTAGTGTACACAAGGCTGGCGGTGCGCCCGAACTCTACATTCTACCCGAGTTAACATTAGCCTAACCTAACCTAGTATTATGGGTCGGGGCTGCCGCCCTCACCCCCTCCGCTAAATCCATTAAATCCGAGCCAAGTTTTGTCATTACCCTAACCAAAGAACCTAACCTAACCTTCATCTAACACCTAGTATATGTCCCCTAGATGATAACATACCTTAATGAGAGGCTGAAGAGGTTGATGCAGTAGGTTGAGAGGAGGTTGATCGGTTCCAGTGGATCATCAGGGTCGTCGTCGAAATCAGGTGTGTAGAAGTCCCTGCAATAGAGACTCACAGCCTCAACTTCCTTGAATCATGAGAATCCCGCCATCCATACACAAAATGTAGAAAGGCTGTGGCAAGACGTTAAAGAATATATTAAACATCCTGGTATCCATCCCCAATATCTGTCCCAAAGCACATACGACCTCCATCGCCTCCATCTTCGAACTGAGCCTAGCCCCCGCTCGGCAAGGGGCGTGACGTGACGACTGAAAGACTGTGTGATTGGTTGATCATTTGATGGAAGGCTGTGATTGGTTCCATGAGTGACGGGAAGCATTGTGATTGGTTCATGCTATGGTTCATGATTCCTAAAAAGTCTGCTAGGTGTAGTGACGTTCGACTGAGAGGTTGAGGGTAAGAGCTCCCGAAGGACGGCCATTGTTTATTATTGCGGCGCACCCATCGACAGGGAGGGATTTTTTACAGTTTCTCGTATTTAACTTATAGCCTAGTGAATTTGCAAAGGTAATTACATGTACACCAACAAATTGGAAATTCCCGGCGCGACCGAAGCCGCTCCAAGGACCCGTGCCCCCAGGGAGGGGGCAGGGGCCCCCAGGGAGGGGGCAGGGGATGGTTGTGACAGTTTGGCTCCCGAAACTGCTCCCCGCGGCCGGCATCCGGTTTTCCTCCACTGGTCGTTGATTTTGTCTTCGGCCGTGGAGGGTCGGCAGCCTCGGGAGGTGGCCCCACGGCGTAGACGCCGCCACATCAGGACCCTCAACACCCAAACTAACAACAAAATACAAGAACAACAAAAACTAAATTGGAATAACTTCCTACAAACACTTGATCACAAAACAAACTCCAAAAAACTCTACAAAACACTAAACAGCATCACACTTTCCAACAGCAACACAACACAATCACATGCTGCAATCACAACAACAGACTTTACTCCTTCATGTAAACAACAAGCAAACACTCATCAATCACTTCTCACATGTCAGCCACCTAAAACCTCATAAAGACGACCGACGTGTCATCCGACGTAAGAGACAATTCCCCACAGACCCTGACTATACACCCTTCACCAATCACCAGACAAAGCATATCATCAACAATCTCAAGCACTCACCCGCCTGTGGCCTAGACAACATAAGCAACATACACCTCAGACACCTGGGACCACAAGGCATACAAGCACTCACTAACATATCAAACTACAGCTATTCACACAACACAATACCAGACATTTGGAAGCATGGTATCATCATCACATTCCCCAAACCCAACAAAGACCCCACGCTACCCTCCTCGCACCGCCCCATCACACTCCTTTGCTCCCTCTCCAAAGTCATGGAACGCCTAGTATTACAACTAATTACACCTGACACAACATGGCTTTAGGCCACTGCACTCCACAAACACTCTTCTCACAGACCTTACACAAAGAGCTTTCGACGGCATCAACTCAGCTAGACCACCACACAGATCACTATTAGCCACACTCGACATTAGTAAAGCCTTCGATGCCATCCCCCGCCACAACCTAACAAACAAAATCTACAACACAAACATGCACAACAACACAAAAAGGTGGCTGGCCAACTTCCTAGCAGGCAGATCTGCACACGTATCTTTTGCCGGTCAGTCATCTAAAATCAGAAACTTTCCAAACGGAGTCCCACAAGGATCCGTCCTATTGCCCGCACTCTTCAATCTGTACATGCACGATATAACTACACCCAATACGCCCCAAATAAACTTAGCCTCCTATGCAGATGACATAACACTCACATGCACACACCATGACCCAAAAAGAGCAACAGATCTCCTTCAACCCTATCTCAACACACTACATGGCTGGTGCACTACAAACAGACTTAATCTAGCCCCAGCCAAATCCACCGCAACCCTGCTCACAAGTTGGACAGGAGAACACGAATACATCCCTCAACTCACCATAAACAACACACCCCTAACACATACACACACACCCAAAATCCTAGGAGTAACATATGATACTCATATGATACTCATATGACATTCAAACAGCACACCACAAACATTAAAAAGAAACTGACACCCAGACTTAACACCCTCAGGTCACTTGCTCACACAAAATTTGGACACAACAAAGAAACTACCACCACAGTATATAAACAATACATAAGATCAGTGATGGAATACGCAAGCCCAGCCTGGGCTTCTAACCTAGCTGAAACACATCATAAGACCTTACAGACTATTCAAAACAAAGCCCTGAAGATCATTACAGGCTGCACAGCTACTGCACCCACAGATCACCTACATCAAGAAACCAAAATCCTCAAAGTCAAAGACCATCTGGACATGAGAGGCACTCAATTCCTGGCAGCAGCCTCCACGAACCAAGACCACCCACTAAACTACATGGCAACACACCCACAGACACCAAGATATATCAAAACAACACCCAGCACACGGTATCACACACAATTATTGTCCTCTCTCCCTCCCTGCCCACCCCGAACCAACTTCCAGAAGCACATCCATACTCATATCTCTCACCGATCCATCCACTCACTCACAGACAACACGCAGCTGCATGCACGACCTCCCGAAATCCATCCTTCCGAATCCTCCCTTCCTCGCGAGGACAGAGTCCACCTGGCCAGGCTGAGATGCGGACACCATCCAGCTCTCCTGAGCTATCAGAAGAGACTGGATGACTCCGTTGTCGACGCCTGCCCGGGATGTAACTCAGCACCCCATACCATTAAACACATCATAGAAGACTGCATTTCACACAACCACTTACGCCAACAACACAATCTACACTCAATGAGAGCTCTGTGGGAAAGCCCAATCGTGGCCATGGCCTTTCTCAGGGACTCGGGGCTGTTCGGCCAGGCAGCTTAGGGAACAACAACAACACCAACAAAGTGCTGATGCAGTTTTTACCACCATACACTCCCTGCTAAATCGCAAGGCTAGGGTGGGTGCCCTGATAAATCAGGGACTTAGTGAATAGTTGCCACAGATTGCTAGACCGCACCGTTCACCAACAGCACTGACGTCTGCCAATAACACATTGGCTGGCCCGAGGCTCGAACCGCAACCTCAAGGTTAGCAGGCGAACGCTCTACCAATCGAGCTACGGCCTACATCACCAACAAAGCATCGTTCATGAAAGTGATAACACACTAATAACCATCGATGGGGCCCGTAACTGGTTGGTCATAAACTAATAACTAAAATTCTGGTGCTGGTTTCACAGCAATTTTAGGCAAGCCTTTTTTTTTTTTACCCTGAAAACAGGGTAACATTCAAGACAGCTAGAGCAGCCTTATTGGAATGTGTTGTGTTACCGGGCGTAGGCCTACGTCATGTAAACACGTGAGTTGATGTCAAACAGCGGGGGTGTGGTGGCGGCAGCCCCCACCCATAATACTAGGATAGGTTAGGTTAGGCTAATGTCCTTTCAAAGGGGTATAGTAAACACTAGGATATACGCGGTCAGAGGTAGGTGATACGCCCGATAACACAACTCTTGCCGCCTTATTTACTAATATTTCGGTAAATTTCTATAATTGCACCTATACGAGCTAAACAAAATATTATTGTATTTAACAGGAAGGTACGACAATGTAAGTTGTTGTTGTTGTTCCCCAAGCTGCCCGGCCGAACAGCCCCAAGGCCCCGAGCAATTCCAAGGCCATAACCGAGCGCCCCCACAGAACCCTCCCTGACGACCACAATAAAGCCTGGGTGACCGAAGCCACTCCATGGCGGGGAGCTGAGGAGGGTGCGGAAATGCCCGGGAAACCAAAGCCCCACCCAGGGCCCTGTGCCCCTCAGCAATTATGAAGAGAAAGTTGAGGGGCAAAGGAAAAATGTGACGCTTTGGCTTCCAATCTTGGTAGATTGGGAGGTCAACCCACGGAGGAGACGCCGTCACTTGAGATCTAGAAAATATATAAGTAAAAGGAACAGTAAGAGTAAGCTATGGGAATGGCAGAGATCGCTCAGTTCTCACTGATAGACCAGCCCATCACCACGATGTAAGTGATGTGGTATAGGTGGCAATATGCGGAAATGGATTATAAGGGCATTCCGCCCCCTCTGACAAAAGTCTATCAATCTAGATGTGACACAGATTTTACAATGTTTTAGAGAGACATTAGCCTTACCTAACCTATCCTAGTATTACAGTACAGTACAGTATTACTAGAATTACAGAATGGATATCGAGACAGTCCAAAGAAGAATGACGAAAATGATACATAATATTAGAAACTTATCGTATGAGGAGAGGTTGAAAGCCTTAGGCTTGCACTTACTAGAAAGACGAAGATGTAGGGGAGATATGATAGAGGTATTTAAATGGATAAAAGTACAGTACGTATAAATAAGGGCGATATAGATGAGGTATTAAAGCTAAAAAATTACGACATAACCCGCTCAAATGGTTTCAAATTAGATAAGTTTAGATTTAGGAAAGATATAGGAAAGTACTGGTTTGGGAATAGAGTTGTTAACATATGGGGACTGCCCAGAGCAGTGATAGCTCAGGAACAGTTGAAAGCTTTAAGTGTAAGTTGGATTCCCATATGGATAATATGGGCTGGGTGTATTTACCTATTTGTATTTACCTATTTGTAGTATACAGGAGTTGAGCTTTTTAGGCTCGTATTGTCCCGCTTCCTGAGTTACAATTATCTAACTTTGCCTTAAAAATATGAATGTTTTTGGCACACACCACTTCCTCTTCCAACTGATTCCACTTACTTATACTTCTGTAAGGGAAACTATACTTTCTCACATCTCCTTTACATCTTCCTTTCATTAGTTTATATCTATGCCCCCTAGTTCTACCATTATCTTTCACAATATAACCCTTCTTGTCCACCTTTTCGAGTCCTCTCACACATTTGTACATCATAATCATATCGCCTCTCTCCCTCCTATCCATTAGAGATGGTAAATCTAATTTCTTTAATCTCTCCTCATATGGTAATTCTCTCAGTTCTGGTATCATCCTAGTTGCAGCTCTCTGAACCTTCTCCAGCTTCTTTATATGCTTTTTTAGATGTGGTGCCCACACCACTGCCGCATACTCCAGTCTTGGTCTCACCAATGTTTTTATTATTTTCTCCAGCATCTCCTCGTTTATATAGTTAAAGGCTATTTTTATTCTGTTTAGCAGTCCATATGTTTCTCCCACTATCTTATTAATATGATTCTCAGGTGAAAGATCACTCCTAACAGTTATCCCTAAGTCCTTTTCTTTCTCTGATGGGTTAATAGTGTTTTCTCCTAACTTATATTCCGTATGAGGCCTTCTTTTACTTACTCCCATTTCCACTACATGACATTTATTTGTGTTAAATTCCATTTTCCACTTCTTGCTCCATTGATCTATCCTATCCAAATCCCTCTGTAATTCCCTACCACTGTTTTCATCTTCTATACGCTTCATGATCTTGGCATCATCTGCAAACATATTCATATATGCATTTATATCCTTTGGCATGTCGTTAATGTATATTAGAAACATTAGAAACATTAATGTATATTAGAAATATTAGAAACATTATGTGAATGGGAGCTGCCTCGTGTGGGCCGCATGGCCTTATGCAGTTTCCCGCGATCTTATGTTCTTATGGGTTGGGGCTTCCGCCCCCACACCCCCGCTGGTTGGGTAAGATGGTAGAAATCCAGTTGGGGTGGAGTGAGTAACCGTAGATTTTTGTAAGGGGATCAGAGGGGGCGGAATGTCCTTATAATCCATTTCCGCATATTGCCACCTATACCACATCACTTACCTCGTCGTACCTTCCTGTTAAATACAATAATAATTCGTTTAGCTTGTATAGGTGCAATTATAGAATAATGCCAAGATTTCTTTATATTTTGCTTCCAGGAATATACAGGGTGATTCAGTAACCCTTTTCATAAATTTAATGGCAAATTCGGGAGACAAAAATAAGACTAATTTACTCTATGACCCTTAGGGTGAGTCTTTGATATGATGGAGATATTACACCTTTAAAGTTATCGATAGATAGAAAAGAAAAAAATCTAAGGAGTGAGAATGAAAATGTCGTTGCTAACTGGCAGGGTAGTAGAGTATTAATTATGATGATGGTGATAAAATGCTAATGTTCTTTTGAGCATTGAGACAACTGCTACCATATGCAACCATTTACATACCACATGTAAGCAAAGAAACAATCTTTAGATTCATGTACAGATTGATTCAAGATTCATTAAGACGAGCGGAGTATCAAAGCTCAAAGTCGGCAGGAAGATCCCTCCTCCTCCACTTGTAAACCCCTCTTCCACCACTTACTCAAAGGAAGGAGTACAAAGGAAATCAAGCAACAACAGGTCTAGTGACCCTTCTAGGCTGCTTGTCCTCCAAAACACTGAGGATCAAGTGTTCAAACAGTGGTTTAGAGTGGGTAAGGGAACATTGGAAAGGGAACTACTGCCCTAGAACTAATGTCCGTGGCAGGATTAGGAAGTTAGTAGGGGACAGATGGGTTAGTAACTGAGGGGGGGATAAAATAAAGTTATTCATTTACAAACACAGTCAGTCGCGGGTTTGATGCGAGATATTTGTCTAAGCGGAGTTTAAATGAATCAACGGTGCTGCAGTCTATAACGTCTCGGGGAAGCCCATTCCACAAGTTGACAACTCGATTGAAGAAGAAATTCTTAGATTCGTGTGAGTTAAAAGATTTACCAATAATTTTGCAACCGTTTCCCCGCGTGTAATTAGATTGGTCGATAGTGAAGTACTTACTACAGTTCATATTGTCGATGCCTTTGATGATTTTGAACACTTGAATTAAGTCACCTCTTAATCTGCCCTGGGTTAAAGGAAATAGATTTAATTCTCTAAGACGCTCTTCGTATGGTTTGTTCTTTAGGCTGGGTATCATTTTGGTAACTCTACGTTGAACTCGTTCTAACTTGTTTATATCTTTTTGGTAATAAGGGCACCAGGATTGAACGCAGTATTCCAGAAGAGGGCGGACTAAGGAATTGTAAAGGGTTAGGATAACTTCTTTGGATTTATGCTCAAATGACCTGCCAATAAAGCCAATTATTTTGTTTGCCTTCTTAACAACTTCTGAACATTGTTGACTCGGTTTTAGGTTACTCGATATTGTTACTCCCAGATCGGTTTCTCTGTTTACATTCTTAAGCTGAGTGCCATTCATCGAATAGTTTGCTTTCTCATTTAGGTATCCGATATGTAGTACTTTACATTTATCCGCATTGAAACTCATTTGCCAAATTTGGGCCCAACATGACAATTTATCTAGATTGTGTTGCATATCGTCAACTTGTTCTTTTGAGAGTACGCTATTTGCAATTTTTGTATCGTCAGCAAATTTTGAGATTGTACAGGTGAGACCCTCATCTATGTCGTTGATGTAAATTAGAAAGAGAATTGGTCCTAGTACCGATCCCTGGGGTACCCCGCTACTTACATTGGTCCATTTAGATGCCTTACCGTTTATGACTACTCTTTGCTTTCTGTCGCTGAGCCAATTTTCTATCCATTTCAACACACCGTCTTGTATTCCATGCGCTTTTAGTTTTAGCAGTAAACGTTTGTGGGGAACTTTGTCAAAGGCCTTTTGAAAATCAAGGTATATAATATCTACAGCTTTACTCTCATCGTAGAGGTTAAGGATATCGTGGAAGAAGTCTAAGAGGTTTGTTAAACAGGAAAGTTTTTTACGAAAGCCGTGTTGAGTATCTTTAAGTAAGTTATTTGCCTCTAAGTGATTTACGAGTCTGTCTCTTATGACCGTTTCTAACATTTTACAAACAATTGAGGTTAAGCTAATTGGACGATAGTTACTGGGTAGGGATTTGCTGCCTTTTTTTAATATCGGTGTTACGTTGGCTAGCTTCCACTGATCAGGCATAGTCCACCTCCTCTTCCTCTTACTTATCCTCCGCCGCCTGCTTCTCCCCTTGCTACTACTACTACTAATACAATGATTATTAATAATAATGATGATGATAATACAAATACAGTACCGTCATCTGGGGTGGCTTCGGACAAGTGGACAACTTCGGACATTTTGGATAAAAATTAAAACAAATAAAAATAGAGAGAAGAGGAGTTTGGTTTTGAAAAATAGATGTGTAGCATTCAAGAGGAATGTTGTAACTATATGTAGGATGAACTAATAATTTAAATTAATTAATTTAATTTGTGGTAAATATTTGTGAATATGTAACAAAGAAAACACATGTTTTTGTAAGTGTGTCAAACTTCTACGGAGCATAATTAATGGGATGTGAGGAAGACAATTAACCTACACCAGAATGTTCTACAATTATCTGTGAGACCATACACACAGTAACTCTTTCCCCAAAGTTCATAATACACAGCCTATAGCCCCAACAATTTACTTTTATTGTTTTCCATATTTATTGGGGTGTTTTCGGACATAGTTTGGGGTTATTTCGGACATGAGGTGACATCGGACATCTAATATTAGTTACAAGGTCCTTCCAATATGAACAACAATTAGTACCTAAGTGTATGGTACTCTTACCTAGCCATACATAGCGAGCATCTGTCGAATCATGTCATCACAGGGATCTGCCTTGTATGGGCCGATCGGCTTTTTGCAGACTCCCATTTTCTTATGTTCTTCTTATCATCTGTCATCTTGCTCCCGTTTGAGTAACGCCAATTAAAGGATGCTTAAGACTGAGTAAGGTGTCAGATGTTGACATGATTTAGTGGATGTTTGCTGTGTAAGGTTAGGTAAGAGTATCATATTACATTGCTTTTCATTCACAGGAGTAAAAATGCCACGGATATATAAACCAAAGCCACACAACGAGAACAGGAAATACAACAGTCATGTATGTCAGACAAATTAAAGAAAGCAAAATATGATATACAAAAGAAGAACATGAGTGTACGTGAGGCTGCTAAAAAAAGTGGAAGTTAAGTAAGAGCACCTTACATGACTATATAAAAGGGAAACATAGTAAACCTGCTGGTTATTGTTAAAGTTCCGTTTGATGGTAAGAAGAAACATCAACATTATATTGCAGTCATAGTAAAGGTTCTACCAGAAATACATGTTCGTTTCCTAAAGCATGTGAAGGGCACAAGTAACGTCTTCATTAACCCAGTTATTGATGATTACAGTGATATAGACAAGGGTGAGATAGTACAAATCCTGCCAGAAACCATACTAGACAAGAAGTGCAGAATAATGCTGTTCAGTGTTGATGTAAATAATGGCCAAAATAATAGAGAGAGAGAGAAATAGAGAGGGTTGAAGAGCTATAGAGAGGAGAGAGAAAGCGCGCGAGCAGGGGAGTAGAAAGTGAGAGAGAGAGGGGTGGGAGAGAAAGCGAGAGAGGGTTGGGTGGCCAAGAGAATGGTGGGAGAGAAAGCCAGAGAGAGAGAGGAGGTAGAGGGCGGCGCGAGGGGAGGGTGGTGCACGGAGAAGGGAGGGAGAGGGCCGGGGCCAGGGGAGGGCGGGGCCAGGGGAGGGTGGGGCCGTGAGAAGGGTGCGAGAGGGCGGGGCCAGGAGAAGGGGAGGGCGGGGCCAGAAGGGTGGGAGAGAGATCGATATCGAGAGCGAGAGGTGGTAGAGGGCGGGGCCAAGTGAGAGAGGGGGGATGAATAAGGAAAGAGCAATAATGTGATACAAAGTTATATTTTTGTAAGGTCCTTTTTATTTCATATTATGATTTTTTAAGGTATATACCCTGAAATGGGTTAATTAGTATTTCGGGCCATTAATTAGCCAAGATGGCATCTAGTCGGCTGTGTGCCATTAGTATTCCTTTAATATGCAGTCATTAAGATATTATTGCTAAGCTTTAATGATATCAGTATTATTTTTTTAGAAGTTTGGTCACAAGTGTGAAATACGTTTTCAAGAGTCATTATGTGTAATTTGAATTAATTAATTGTATTTTTTTGGTATTAGAAAAGTGCCTATACATACGGTGTACCTGAATGCATTAGTGATAATAATATAATTGCTTTGTTATTGAGAATACATAACAATTTATATGAAAGTGCTAAAATGCACAGAAACTTGGAATCTAATGTATATGCTACTCTAAGGGCTACAAATGTAAGCATTTCAGTTTGTATTATTTTTTAAAACTCCGTCTTGTGTCCGAAGTCGCCTCTGCATTGTCCGAAGCCGTCGTTCATACACACACTCAGATTTTAAAGGGGAAAACCATTAATGTCCGAAGTCACCTTACCCCAGTCCGAAGTCACCTCATATCGATGATGACTTCGGACACCATTATAAATATTAGTTATAATTAAGCCAAAGGCCTATAATTTTTCCACTGTACACAAGATTATTCTACGTTTCTAAGCTATACATATAGATGCAAAAGATTGCATTATTAAGGCTTTACCTATTGAGTTAGGCTTAAAATTAGGTCAATTAGGTCCGAAGTCACCCCGAATGACGGTAGTAATGTACCTTTGTAAATTGCGAAACGAACTGCATCCAGCTACCGTATGCAGCCATTTTGATACCAAGTCTTGGTTACGCTACCCTGCCAGTTAGCAACGACATTTTCATTCTCACTCCTTAGATTTTTTTCTTTTCTATCTATCGATAACTTTAAAGGTGTAATATCTCCATCATATCAAAGACTCACCCGAAGGGTCATAGAGTAAATTAGTCTTATTTTTGTCTCCCGAATTTGCCATTAAATTTATGAAAAGGGTTACTGAATCACCCTGTATATATATATATATATATTTTTTTTTCTCTATGTGATGGTGGGAGGCAAAAGGCAGAACTGCCTATAGCGAGTGCCTCCCCCATAGTTGAAAGAGTGACAGGGCCAAAATGCCTGTACACACGGAGCTTGAAGCAATTTAAGTCATAGGAAGAGGGAAAGACTGATTCTGGGAGAGAGTTCCAGAGCTCAGCTGTTGAGTAGAAGAAAGTTTGAGAGTAACGTTTCACTCTCGGGTTGGAGAGTTGCACTGAGTAGGGGTGGGATTGAGTTGCAAGACGGGTACGGTACCACGTGCCCTACATAAAGGAGGTGGTATACACTGGGAAAGCTCTGAGGAATACTGATTATTATAGTAGCGATAGAATAGCGAGAGAGATGCAACATTGCGGCGGAGAGAGAGAGATTGCAGAGAGTTGGTGAGTGGACGGGAGTTAATGATACGAAAGGCATTCCTTTCGACTTTGTCTAGGAGAGCGGTGTGAGAGGAACCTCCCCACACATGTGAACAATACTCAATACAAGGATGCACTATGCCCCTGTACAGAGCAAGAAGCTGTGCAGGAGTAAAGAACCCCCTAAGGCGGTTGAGCACACCCAGCTTCTGGGAGGCTGCCTTAGCAAGACTGGTAATATGGTCCTTCCAACTGAGAGCAGAAGAAAAAGAGACACCAAAAATATTGAGAGAAGATGAAGGATTGATTTTTGTATTGTTGAAGAATAAGGGATAGTCAGCTGGGAGTTCCTTACGGGTAGATATATGGATAAATTGGGTTTTGGAAGCATTAAAGGTAACAAGGTTTTCTCTGCCCCAATTGGAGATAGTATTTAGATCAGAATTTAAGAGTTCTATGGCTTCATTACATTTGTCATTGAGGGATTGCTGGCTGGGGCATTCTGAAAAACTAATGGGAGTAGTGTAAGGTTGAGTCGTCTGCGTATGAGTGGATGGGAATTGAGGTACAATTGAGGAGATCATTTATAAAAATTAGAAAGAGAATAGGAGATAGGACAGAGCCCTGAGGAACACCGGAGTTTATAGGGTGAGGAAGTGAACGATGGCCGTCCACAACCGCGGCTATGGAACGGCTGGAAAGGAAATTAGAGACAAAGGCACAGATGGAGGGATAGAAACCGAAGGAGGGTAGTTTAGAATTTAAAGATTTGTGCCAGACTCTATCGAAGGCTTTCGATATGTCTAGTGCAATAGAAAAAGTCTCACCGAAGTCCCGAAAGGAGGATAACCAAGAGTTAGTAAGATATGAAAGAAGATCACCAGTAGAGCGACCCTTATGGAAGCCATACTGGCGATCTGAGAGCAGATTATGAGAAGAGAAATGCTTAAGAAATTTGGAAGCAAGAATAGTTTCAAAAACTTTAGAAAGACAAGAGATGAGAGCAATTGGACGATAGTTGGAGGGTTGAGAGCGGTCACCCTTCTTTGGGACAGGTTGAATGTGAGCAAACTTCCAGCATGAAGGGAAGACGTTAGAGGGTAGTGTTTTATTGTTGTTTTTCATGGTTTAAGTGGAGGATTTGCATTACCTTAGCGTACCCATTATTCATTAACCCCTTCAGTACCAATAGATTCGCCATATTTTTCTCCATAGCCTATAGAGTCCGCATGGAGGATTTTCGTTATCGACAAATTGGAAAAATACCCACTTCACAGACAAATACAACAAAAATCTAAGTCAAAGGTGTCAAACATCGAGGGTGTGGGGGCGGCAGCCCCCACCCATAATACAGTACTATGATAGGTTAGGTAAGGTTGTTAGGTTAGGCTAATGTCCTTTCAAAGGGACATAGTAAACACTAGGAATGCCTATACCCGGTCGTCAGAGGTAAGTCCTGCTGAAGTATCCTCGAATGCTACCCCGAGTTGTCCTTGTCATTATACAGTAATCTGAAGGTAATTTTGCAGAACAAGAACTCCTTTTCTTCTATTAGGCCTAGGCCTATTTTATTTTTTATTTTTATATTGTAATGGTTTGTAAGTGTGTATTAGAAATTAGTAATTGTTAGAAAGTGCGGAAAGCACTTTTTATCAGCATTTGCATTGTTAATTGTAATTCCGATGTGTAGGCTACCGGTAACTGAGCTGGATATACAGGCCTAGTTTGCCTTTTTCCAGAGGATCTACTGTAAGAAACTGTAAGAAGTAACTCCGGACGGGGAGATAACTTCGGACACTAGAAAAATTATGGACAATATGCATTTTAGGTCACGTAGGCTATGGGATATAATTTTCTAAGTGTTTTCTATGGCTTTCTCTTACAGTATTAGTCACTACAATATATGTCTTTACTGTTGCAAATTATATAATTTTTCCTTAGACTTTGTCGGTTAAATAAGGGTGGAAGGAAAAATGGCGGCCATCTTGGATCAGTGGAGAACTAATATCTTTCACTTATCCCCCTTATTTTTAGTATTTTGTCATATTCTATATCAATGCTAACCCAGTGGGGGTCTGGGGGCAGCAGCCCCCAGGTTAGGTAAGGTTGTTAGTGTTATGCCAGATTTTTGCTGAGGATTGGTTTAAATAAGTGGATTCTTCCCGACTGGAGAAGTCAAAATCGTTTTAACACAGACACAGAAAGTAATAGAGGATAATTATAACAAGACGTACATTCATACTCTGTTTATTGGCACAAGAATATCGCGTATGTAACTGCTAGAATAATGGTAAAGAACAAAACATACGACGCACGAACGAGGCTCCACAACTTCTTACTCGTAAGACGGTTACTTCTATTGAAAATTTAGGTGATTGTTAGGGACTGTCTTTAAATCGAAGTATTACACTTGTCCGGTCTTTATTATCCAGATATAGATCTATCTATTGCCTGACGACGTGATCCCCGAATGGGTGGCCACGAACGAACCGCCCCCCATGCACCTCTGTCCCCAGTCAGTCGACGCCCTTCCTCCCATCCATATACTTCCTCACACCATCCTTCCACCTCTCTTTCGGTCTACCTTTCCTTTTCTGTCCTTCCACCTCGCTCTCGTACACCTTCTTAGTCATTCTCTCACTTCCCATATGTTCCATATGGCCGAACCATCTCAAGGTGTTCCTTTTCACACTTTCCAGCACATCTACCTCTACACCACACCTCCTCCTTACTTCCTCATTCGTCTGTCTATCCCTCCATGTAACTCCGCACGCATTTCTCAAGTAACTCATTTCCACCCCTCTCACTCTTGGTCTGAGTCTCTTCTCAAACGTCCATGCTTCGCTTCCGTAAGTCAGTGTCGGGATTACCACACTGTCATGCAAGGACTTCTTCACTTCCATACTGACCACCCTATTTCTTGTTACTGCTTTCAGCATTCCTACAACCCTCTTCCCCTGTTGTGCCCTCACCCGCAGTTCTTCATCCATAGTCCCGTCTTTACTCAACACACTGCCCAGATACTGTACTTAAAAGAGCTGACGATCTCCATAGCCTGACCGTTCAACTTCACCTCACACTCTGTGACTTCACACCTTTCGAAGACCATAACCTTGCTCTTCCCCGCATTTACCTTCAAATTCCGTTTTTCGCATACTGTTCCAAACTCATTTAGCAGACCCTGCAACTCCCATTCATTATCGCTCATCAGAACTGTATCATCCGCAAACAGTAGTATAGGCAGCTTCCACTCATTTCCCTCCCTTTTCAGCGATACACCAATAATAATATGCTGGTATTTTATTTGTTCGAGCGCCAATTCTCCAAGTGGATTCACGAGCGCTCACATTAACTTAAATTTTTTCCATTAATCCTCCAGCACCGGCTTCGCATTCTATAAGATATCCCTGAAATCCCGGGGATTTGGCCGAAAAACGTCTCGCCTAGGCTACCATATCTTTGTTATTTTAACTGCTACCGCATTCCCACGCATCTCCAAGCGTAGATGTGTTTCGTACCTGTAGACTGGCATTGAGTAGAGCTCTCTAAGTCAACTGGTTCAGTTGTGATGACGATTTCCGTGGAGAGAACTTTGTGGCGATGTCAGCCATATGAGACTTTTCACTACTGAAACAACAACATACAGCCACACAAAAACAAACGACGCCTCTCCTTCTTGTGTTCGGAGGTGCACGGCGTCGGTCCAACCGGCTGTGTTTATATGCGTCGGATGGACGGCTTTCAAAACCAGCTTACAGGCTTTCAAGCTGCCGGTGCTTCAGAGCCCATCCGGGCTCCGCAGGGCGGGTTTGTTATGGGTGCCTCAGAGCCCAACCGGGTCTGAGGGGTTAAAAAAAAAATTAAAAAATTAAAGCTTGTAGTCATTAGTAACTCTATGCTCCCCAGTATCATAAGCCCTCAAAAATATGTGCGACTTCAGTTGTTTCTTAAAAGCGTCAACACAATTCAACTGCTTAAGTGACACTGGAAGTCGATTGAATAGACTTGGGGCAACGTAAGAAAAGGATATAGCAGCAAAAGCACATTCCCCAATGGCTCTGGGCTCATAAAGGCGATATGGGTCATCACCACTACGCAAATTCACAGTACAGTATGTAGTCGATTCCGAATCAACAAGGGAGTTTGAAAGTAATCTTGATAAAGCATGGGGAAGACAAGATTTGAAGTTTGATTATAAAACAAAAATACAGAATAGTAAAAATGTTGCGTCTGCTACCGCCGCCGCCAACACCGTGAACGACCGCAGCAGTGCAAGTACTGGTACTGAGCTGGATACACAGGCATAGTTTGCCTTTTTCCAGAGGATCTACTGTAAGAAACTGTAAGATTTGACTCGTTATGTATTGGAAATAGAAGATCCAACAAATACTTAGGCTCACCAAACCTCAGCACCTTAAATGTCAGTAAGCACATTTTAAACTCTATTCTGGCCTTGATGGGAAGCCAGTGTAGATCTATTAGATAATATGTGGTGGGTGTTCTGGAAAAAAAAAAAAAAAAAAAAGTTCTGGGTGGAAGTGAAAATATTAGTCTAGCACACCTATTAAGAACAGACTGGAGTTTCTTCAAAGTAACATTTGACCAATGAACAATGAATTACAGTACAGTAATCAATTCTAGATATAATAAATGAATGAATGAGGGTCAAAAGAGATTCCTTGCTCAAGAACTTCCTTATAGCATAAAGGTTACGAATGTAAAGGTGACAACTCTTCACGACACTATTTATATGATTCTTAAAGTTCAGATTTTTGTCTAATACAATGCCCAAGTTCTCACTGATTCCAAAGGTTGGAGCTGTAAATCACCGAATTCTAGACATCCAAAATCTTCATGGACACTATTTCTCAAATTACCATTTATGACTATAATCTCTGTCTTGTCATTCAATTTGAGCTTCCTTCTACAGTATACCATTGTATGTGTCCACCTTATCGAGCTAATGTAAGATAGTTGTTTTTGACGAAACTTCTCTTAACTGCTCTGACCTTTATAAGAGTCTTTCAGAACTGGGGTTGATGGTGTTTTAAAGCTTTGTTGGTCTATCTCGGGTAAAGCTACTATCCCATTGGTAGCGTACTTTATCCATGATAGCACCAGCTTGGGGTAGGGAAGGATATTAGTTAGCTTCCATTGAAGAGTCTAATAACCAGCCTTGTTGATACCCACTACAAACAGTTTCAACAGGGTACAGTAACTTCAGTATTCCGACTGTCTTCCGTCCATTGATCGCAACAACAATTCTTCCTACTGAGTCCTCAACCTACTAACTGTCTTCCGTCCATTGATCGCAAGAAACAGCTTTCCAATTGAGTATGGATCCTAAAATCTCCCGCAATAGTCATACCGTTTCTCAGTGTCCGGGCGGTGGTGTGGTTGGGTGGTAGAAAGGCGGCTGGACGTAGGATGTCTGTGGTGGTTATTTCCTTGTGGCTTCGAGTTGGGGGTTGACGCGCGGAAAGGTACTTCTTGGCTTCCTTTGTCGCGGCGTGGGGGTGGGGAACAAGGGCGACGGGACGTACGGTGTTGATGGCGCCATTCTTGGTGTTGCCTGTCTATCCCATTTTTCTCATCTCTCGGTACTTCGGAATTGTCCCTGTTGATGACTAAGTTCTTTCCTGGTGTTGGAGGACAGGCCATCTCGCTGGTTCGAGCACGTTTGGCTGGGCTGGGGGTTGTTCCCTTGTTGATTTGAGGGTTGGTGGAAGAATGTTGTCTTTTCCGTTTATTGCTCTTGCTTCCCTGGACTTCGGGATTGTTGATGGTGATTAATAAGTCCCTTCCTGGTGTTGGAGGACGGGTCATATTGATGGCGGTAATTCGTGTTTCGGGTTGGTGGGATATATCATTGTTTGTACTGCTAGGTGACCTTGAGTTGTTTTTCCTGCTGTGCGCCTCCTGGCGGTGTGGTGGGAAGCTCAGCCGTGCCCTTTCGTTCCCGGCTCTTTTTGCTACTCGGCCGTTGTTTCCCATTCTTCCACTGTGGTATGGAGGTGTGGTAGGATGAGAGGAAAAACGGTTTGGTGATGGTGAATGCCTGGTTAACTGTTTCTCCTTTATTTCAATATGTACATACATAATATATTATATATGCCAAAATACTCAGTGGATTAATCCGTACTGTACCGTAGGATACAGTACGGTAATAAAAGTCCCCAGCAGTCCCAAGCAATGTTGCAAAAATGGCAGGAGAGACCACCTATCCACCTCCAAAGATGAGGCGAGACTGGCTCCGTCACCCTTCAGTGGGTCTCATATAAGCTGAGAAGTGTTGCCATAACGGGAGCAGTGCTCACACGGTCATGGTAGCTGGTACAGCCTTGTACAGGCAGTTACAAGGAAAGTACATTACTGATGGCTATATCCGTCGCTGGGACTGGGGAGTTACTTATCTACTGACGGCTATACCGTCGCTGGATCTGTAGGGGTTAATATAATGATGTCGGTAGCCAAGTGGCATTTTTCGGACTGAATTATTGACTAATACAGCACTTAATGGGGCCCAAGATACAAACATTATAAGATATTTGGTCAAATTATAACATTTTACCCATTATTCAAATGATACAATGGTGAATAAATGAGAATTTTTTTTTTTTTCTGAATAAATAGTTCACCATTATTTTTGGTTTAACCCTGCTCAGGCATATTGGCCCCATATGGGCCAAAAAATATGCGTAAAACAGGTTTTTTGCGAATATTTCACGGCCGGAGGCCGATAGCAAGAAATTTTGAAGACGAGCAGTCAGTCCGCATCGTCCTACAACTGGGAGAGGGTGTAAGCCGTCGCTCTCTCTCCTCCCCTTTCCTGTACCAACCTGTCCGGTCACCATATGGGGTCCATAATCCCAAATGTGTACTACAAATTTACCCTTCCTATCAAACTTTTGTTTAGCCCCAGAGTTCTGCCTTGTTGTCACCCTAGACCCTCAGCCATACCCTCCACAGCCCTGCAACCAAATTAATCAAGCTTATGTAATGTATGAGATATGCCTCACTTTTGTTGACCCTTTTTTTAACTTTTTTTTTTTTTTTTTATATATATATATATGACTTAATATTTACAGTAGTGTAATTTGCTCTTAACATAATATTAAGCATTAATTGTAGTTTCTATTGGTAACAAGAAATTTAAAATCCATCAATCAGTTTTCGGGTGAGAGCCGTTTAAAGTGCCGGTCCCCATATGGGGCCACATTGCTAATTTCGTTACACTTCTGGAACATTACCTGAGCAGGGTTAAATTAATATTGATAGGTCTTGGTTCTTGGTTGATATTGTTTTTACTTTGAAATATTTGTTTTATATTTATATAAGCATACAATTAACAAAATTTCTCCAAAATAAATTAACAGTGAAAAAAGAAAGTACATTTTAGATCGTTTCTCAGTGTATTCGTCTGTGCTGACTTGTATGTGACGTCATAGTTTTATAAGGCTGCCCAAGTTGGAGGTGCTAGTTGGAATTCGAGAATCGGGTGGGTTTACTTGTTAGAGTGTACAGTATATACTTTGAGTCCATCCACTAACCTGCCTTACACTTAGATAAGCAGTACGGATTTGTATCTGGTTTACTCCCCTAGACAGGTTGCCGACCAAGGCTGACGAGTCCCATCCACCCGGATTTTTATAAGGTTGTCTCCCCTAGATGGGTTGCTGACCAAGGCTAACAAGTTGATTATATGAAGGAGTAGAGTCTGTTTTTGTGATTGCAGCATGTGATTGTGTTGTGTTGGAAAGTGTGATACTGTTTAGTGTTTTGTATAGAGTTTTTTGGGGGTCTGTTTTGTGATCAAGTGTTTGGAGGTAGTAATTGAACGAATGGAAGATGAAAGGCTTACAAAGAGAATATGTGAGTCAGATACAAGGGGAGATAGAAGGGCAGGAAGACCCCCATTGAGATGGAGAGACTGTGTAAGACAAGCTTTGGATGATAAAGGAATGACTATATATCAGGCAAGGGAAGTGGTAATAAACAGGAATGAATGGAGAATGCTTGTCAATAGATGAGTGAACACATGGTCATTTGGGGGAAGGGGTCGGGCGCAAGTTGAACTAGATAATACAGTACGGTAGTCCATCAGGCGCCTGGCCCGGGGAGACGGTTTATATGAAGGGTGCGCCTGGCAGTGTGGTGGGCGGGTTTGTGGTGGTAGGGCTTCGCTGCATGTCTGCTTGTTGAGATCGGAACCTCTCCGGGTGGTCGGGGAGTGCTGGAGGGACCTTGGTGACCGTGGTTTACTGGGTCTTCTCTTGGATGACCTAGATGTGTGTTAATTTGTGTTTTGTTTTTGTGTGTTCTTTGTTTTCTGTTGTGTTGTCTCTATTCTGGCTCTGTCTTGAGTCGGCCAACCCCCCCCCCCCCAAAAAAAAAAGGAAAAGTGGGGATTGGGCCTGAGTATATAGATAGATAGATAGAATCCCAATTTAGTGTTTGTTGTTCCTGTATTTTGTTGTTAATTCTGAAAACGTAAGTCTGTTGATGTAAAATCGCAAAAGGACACTAGCGCAGATTCTTCCCCCAAGTTTAGGTTCGGAAGTGTGAATGTGGGTACAGTAAACCCCCGATATTTCGGACTCTTTTTTCTCGGAATGGCATCGGCCTCTCGAAAATGTCCCTGTATATCTCGGAAATTTCCGAGTTGGACGGGATTTGTGTCCGGTTTACAATGTTCTCTCACTCGGTTTTAAGTGATTTTAGGATGAATTGAAGCCTGTGCCTTCTAATTATTGTGTTAATATTAATTACTATGTGCTGTACTGTCCCTGAAAACATAATAAGGGTCGTATTTGTCATTAATATGATGAATTTCACATGTAAAAAAAAAAAAAAACGGTGATCTAAATTTTCTCTGGTGACGCGGACTTTCCTCTTCTAATTCGGACTTTTCCCTCTTAACCCTCTCACGTCCTTGATGCAATTTTGAGCCTATTAGGGATACTTTAAAGCCTTTGTTACCGTCAGGGGTATTTATAAACCTTTAGTTTATTTACTTCAACCTCTGCAGTTGTCTTTGCGTTAGCTGTGGGCAGAAAACTAATTTTGGAGAGGTAATTATAAGAGTGAGAGTAATCTATTTCTTATTGCTAATCTGGCAACCTCTGCGTCATAAGGATGAGAGAGGGTTAAGTTGTACATAAGTCGGACTTCGGACATCTCGGAAAATTGGGCTTCTCGGAAGTGGTCTCCCCCCAATTAGTCCGAGATAGCGAGGGTTTACTGTACTATGAAAGGAAGGACAGGTGAGATTGCGGAGATGCTAGAGAGACGACGAGTGGATGTGTGTTGTACCCAGGAAACCCGGTGGAAAGGGGGAAGTGCGAGGTGGATTACAGGTAAAAATGAACGCTTTAATATGGAAGGGAAATGCACATGGTACAGGAGGGGTGGGTTTCCTGGTGACAGAGAGGTGGGCAGATTGTGTTATAGAAGTTAAAAGGTTTAATGAAAGACTGATTTTTACTAAGAATGAAAGTCGGGGCGAGAGTCATGGATGTTATATCAGCATATGGGCAGGTGGAGGAGGTCAGTAGGATAGGTAGATATAAAAGGGGAGAGATGAGACCTATAAGGGTACAGTTTAAAACTAGGGCAGTGGCAGAGACTGTGACAAATTTTAGTTGGAGGCTAAATACAAATGATAAACTGAAACACAAGGCTAAAGAAGGATTTGAGTATAGAACAAAGGAAAAAAATGAAGGAATTACAAGAAAAGGCTGATGAAAATAATGGAAAGTTGGGTGAGGAGGATAAGAGAAATTTTTACTGGAGAGTGAGGGACGGAAAAGTGAGGAAGTGGTTTATAAGAGTAGAAGGGAGGAGGAGATCAGAGAGGGAAGAGAATGTGATGGGAGTTGTGACGGAGGAGGAGAATGGGGTGGAGGTGTCACAGGGAGAAACAGGAGACAAAGAGGCAGACCCAGTAGTGCTAACGGGGGAGTAGGGTACGGACTGGAGGAGCGGGATGGTGTAATTACTGAAGGAATGGTAGATGGATTAAGGATTATGTTTAGTAATGTGGATGTGTTTACCCAGGACAAGAAAAGAGAACTGATATGTAGGTTGCAGGATGAAGAGGAAAAACCTGATGTCATAGCCCTACAGGAAGTAAGACCAAAAATGCTAGAATTGAAAGGGAACTGGTGGAATATAGTTTGGAGGGTTTTGAGTTATATGAGAGAAATGCTATTAGAGCAGAGGTCGGAAGAGGACTGTTTATTTATGTAAGAAAAGAGCTCAAGGTTAATGAGGTGGATATGAGACAGCAGTATTGTGAGTATTTGTGTATTGAAGTAAAATGTGCAAGAGGATCAATTCTAATTGCCTCTATATACTGTATAGAAGCCCAAATAATAGCAGGGGAGAGGATGATAACCTACTGAAAGCAATGGAGGAAATAGATAATAGAGAGAACAAATATAAAATTTTGATTGGAGATTTCAATTTGCCAAGGATCAACTGGGCAAATTGTACTACTCCAGCGGGACAGGGTAGCCTGGAAAATAAGTTTATAGAGAAAGTGAGAGATTGTTTTTTAACGCAACATATTATAGAGATGACAAGATATAGAGATGGGATGCAGGGGAGTGTACTTGATTTGATTTTTAGCAATGAAGAGGATATAGTGGAACATGTTAATGTGGATAGCCCTATAGGTCGTAGTGACCATGCCTGTATAAGCTTTAGTTGTAACATTAAATCAGAGAGGGATAATAGAAGCAATAGAAAAATATACATGTATGATAGAGCAGATTATGAGCTGCTGAGACCGTGTTTGGACATTGACTGGGGGGAATACTTGAACGGTGAAGACGCTGAAGGAATGTGGAGGAAAATTAGAGTCAAACTGGAGAATGCTGTATCCAAAAGTGTACCAGTAAGGGAATATAAGGATAAATCAAAATTGAGGAAAAGAACGAACCCAGAATTGCCAATGAAAAGAAAGCTTTGGATATTGATTAGAAGAAAGAAACGATTGTGGGAAAGATTAAAATTGTTAAAAAAGAACAGGGGGTCTAGTATAGAAGCTAAAGAAGTGGATCTGGAACGCAGACAAATAAACAATAAAATAAGGTGGGAAACAAGGAGGGGGTGAAGGAGAGGGAGAGAGAGATAGCTAGAAATGTGAAGGATAATCCAAAAATATTCTGGAAGTACATTCAGGAAAAGTTAACAAGAAGAGTAGAGATCCCAGAGCTGGTAGGGGGGTTGAATGATGGGAGTAGAGTGGAGACTGATAAGGAGAAAGCAGAGGTGCTGGGGAAATACTTTGGGGGGGTACTAACAGTGGAGTCGGATGATGCAGTGCCTACTATTCCCATCAAACAGGCACCGGCACTAGAACTAATAGAGTTTTCCCATGCTAGAATAAGAAGGGCTATAGAAAAAATGAACAGAAGTAAGTCACCGGGACCGGATGGGATACACCCAAGAATCATAAAGGAAGGAGGTGAGATGTTAGTAGAGCCATTGAAAATGTTATTTGAGGTATCGTTTAATACAGGGCAAATCCCGATGGACTGGAGAGAGGCGAACATAACAGCTATATTTAAGAAGGGAAAGAGAAATGACCCAGGGAATTATAGACCAGTCAGTTTGACAAGTGTTGTGTGTAAACTAATGGAAATGGTAATTAGAGAAGGAATAATGGATCATATGAAGTCAAACCAACTTTTCAGTGGGAGACAGTTCGGATTCTTGCCGGGGAGGTCGACGGTACTACAGCTAATTAAGGTGGTAGATGATTGGATGCAAATTCTAGAAGATGGTGATGTAATAGACGTGGTATATTGCGATTTTATGAAGGCCTTCGATAAGGTCCCACATAAAAGGTTAATAGAGAAAGTTAGAAGCTATAATATAGGGGAGAAATGTGTGAAATGGATAGAAGCCTTCCTGAAAGATCGGAGACAGAGGGTACTGGTGAATGGAATAGGCTCGGGGTGGAGGGAAATTACAAGTGGGGTACCTCAGGGATCTGTGTTGGGACCACTGCTGTTCGTTATATTTATCAACGACTTACCTGAAGTTATAACTAATGGAAGTGAGGTATACCTGTATGCGGATGACACTAAGCTGTATAGAAGAGTGAGGAGTAAGGAAGATATGGGTTTGCTTCAAGGAGATGTGGAGGGCATGAAGGGATGGTCTGAGCATTGGTTAATGCCTTTTCATCCAAAAATATGAAAGTACATGCGGATTGGGACCAGCAAGATAGACAAGGTAGGATACAGTATGTATGAAGCGATGGAGGAAGTGAATGCAGAAAAGGATATAGGAGTAGTGATAGACAATAAGTTAAATTTCTCAGAACATTTAGCGGAAAAGATAAACAAAGCCAATAGAATTATTATGTTCCTTCCAACAACCAACTATACTCCTAAAATCGATTAATGAAATTTACAAACACATGTGGCAGTCCGTGGATTCGAATCCAGGATGCTCACACCGAAAATCAACACCTTATGCATCGCACCACGAAGACAGTAGGGCTGATAAGGAGGACATTTGTGTCACTTGACGAAGAAATCTTCAGGAATCTCTATACAGCGCTGGTTAGGCCGCACCTGGAATATGCGAACCAGGTGTGGGCTCCATATATGGTAAAGGATATAGAAGCAGTGGAGAAAGTGCAGAGGAGAGCTAGCAAGCTGGTACCAACGTTGAAGAACGCGGGCTATGAGCAGAGGTTGAGGACACTGGGGCTTCCGACACTGGCATATAGGAGAAAGAGAGGGGATATGATAGATACTTTTAAGATAGTGTCAGGAAAGTACGATGAGGATGTGTGTGAAGGTATCTTCTTGATGTGGGAGGGAACAAGAACGAGAGGACACTCTAAGAAAATTTACAAAGAAAGAAATAGGCTTGAGTAGGCAAAGAACTCATTTTGTGATAGAGTGGTAAATGAGTGGAACGCACTGCCCCAGTATGTAGTCGATTCCGAATCAATAAGGGAGTTTGAAAGTAATCTTGATAAAGCATGGGGGAAGACAAGATTTGAAGTTTGATTATAAAACAAAAATACAGAATAGTAAAAATGTTGCGTCTGCTACCGCCGCCGCCAACACCGTGAACGACCGCAGCAGTGCAAGTACTGGTACTGAGCTGGATACACAGGCATAGTTTGCCTTTCCAGAGGATCTACTGTAAGAAACTGTAAGAATATGTCCCCCAAGCAGGCTTAGTTAGCTAGAGTTGTCAAAGAACGGTTCTGGAATGAATTACTAGGGGTGGTTGTCGAATGCATGGAAGGGGAGGTAGTACAGTAATTGTGGGAGGAGACTTGAATGAACATGTCGGGGCAGGTGCCGACGGATATGAGGGCATGCACGGAGGGCAGGGGTATGGCCGAAGGAACCTGGGAGGCGAATACATACTGGAGCACTGTACTACCACGGGGATGGTGGTGTGTAATACAGTAGAGCACCGTTTATTCGGCATTTAGAACAACGGCACCAATCGGCCAGGCATTAATTAGGTATGAAATCAGAGAAAGTGCGGCGAAAATGAATTCAAACCGCCCGCCATGCGCCGAGTAGTGCCGACTAGGTAAAAGTGATTTCTGCCTCCTTATTGATAAGGAATAACCACATAACCTTAGCAACAAGTTGCCAAGTCACTAGCTAGCCAGACCAAGAAATGGTCTAACCTAGCTTAGATATATATCAGGAGGCAGAAATCACTTTTACCTTGTGAATGGTGAAGACTAGAATTTTCTATACCAAGTGCTTTTCGATTGAGCAAAATAATAAAAGTTGTTTTGGACCCGTGGTCACTGCTTAGAGTCAGCTGATGTGTGTACTTACACTAGTTGTACTTACACTAGTTGTATTTGTGGGAGTGAGCATGCTCGTTAATTCCCGCCTCCTAAGATATGTTTGTCATACCGTGCTTTGAAACTATGCACTGATGGTGCAGACATTACTTCGGCTGGCAATTTGTTCCACCCACTAATCGAGTTGGTAGGAAATCTTTTACTTTTCAGATCAGATTTACTATTAGGCACTTTCAGTTTGTAGCTGTGACCTCTTGTTCTCTCAACTCCATCCCTCTCTATGAAGTTTTCTTGGTCGATTTTGTCAATACCTCTAACACAATTGTATATCTGAATTTGCTGTCCTCGTTTCCTTCTCTGTTCCAGTGTAGGTAGATTCAATCTCTCGAGCCTCTCTTGGTACTCCAAATTTTCCAAACCTGGGATCATCCTCATAGCTGCTCTCTGTACCCTCTCAATTTTGTGGATATTACTCTTCATGTGAGGGGACCACACTACAGATGCATGTTCCATCCTGGGTCTTATTACCTGTATTGCCGTTATTATTTGTTTCATGGTGTTTTCATTAAGATAATTGAAAGACATCCTGATATTTGCCAATAGTGCTAGTGATTCTCTCACTATCTTATTTACGTGGCTTTCCGGAGACATGTTATCCTTAAATTCTATCCCCAAGTCTTTTTCTGCTTTGGGAATCACTTCGTTTCCTAGTTTATAATTTTTTCTAGGTCTGTACTTGCTTTTACCCATTTCTAGAGTCTTACATTTTCCTGCATTGAACTCCATTATAGGTTTGACTCCTGTAAGGAGATAAAGAAAACCTAATATTTAGTAGTGGCCCCGTAATCATTGACGAACATGCCTATTACATATGGCATCCTCTTCAAACACTAATCCGCCGTAGTTTGAATCTACCGCGCAGAGCATTTAAAATCTGAGGAGCCTTCATCATGAGCGCACGCGACCTCACTCATGGCTTCAGTCATTATGAATTGGGTTCTCACTACGAAAAAACTTCGTAAAAAATAAAAAGAAAAAGAAAATAAGAATAACTATCCAATAAGCTTTCCATCATTCGTGGATGTACTTGTGTGGATCTTTGACCAGACGCTGATTCAGGCGTCATTCTTCCTTCACTGACATATCAAGTAAACCAAAATCCTTAATACATCAACGAATGGGAAGGGGATGGTCGGGAGGGCCCCAGTCGTCAATGATTACGGGGCCACTACTAAATATTAGGTTTTCTTTATCTCCTTACAGGAGTCAAACCTATAATTTATTAGTGGCCCCTCCATCATTGACGAACATGCCTGATTTCTAAGACTGGAGGGGGACATTCGTAATCATATCATAACTCTAGAAAAGCAGATAATCAAACAACCACATAGTATTCTTACTTTAACCTGACAAGCGCGATATAGACCTAGGTGCTAGGGTAGTTATTTGTGCATTTCTAGCCCTGGATTCTGACAGAATTCGTTATATTTACAATATAAAGCATTATTTGTTTTCGGTATGCTTTTATTTTACATATATGATATATTAACCTTCAAGAGTGCTAAATAAGTGGGAAAAGCATTTGGGTGGTGAAAAACGAAGATATTGGCCACCCGGTCATAATCTCAGGCGAGAGAGAGCCACAGGCAGCCCTCCCCTCTCGCTGTCTGGGAGTCAACTGAGACGAGCGGGGCGGTGTGTGTGCCGGTGTCTGGGTGTTGCATAACGATCTTTTATGCAACCCACTTGTGCTGCATTATCGCGGGAGAGAAAAATAACCGATAAATGATGATAATAAGAGGATAAATAGGTGATAATTGAGGAGGGGGGGGAGGGGGGAATAAGGTGCGGAAGGAGGGGAGGGGGAGGGGTGAGAAACACATGGATGAGTACTAGAGGGGAATTATCTCACCTAGAGACAAAATCCTTTGTTTTGATAGGCCCTTTTTTTTTTGGAAGGCTTTTTTTATGGTCTTGCTTCCGTTAGGCCTATCACGTTCCCTATAGGAAGCCTTCCGTGAGGCCTATCGCGCTTGCCGGGTTAAAAATATATTTAAACATGGCGCAGCCCATATATATACAAAAAAGGGGTTCAAGCAGGTGCGTGCTTCAAAGAAACCTGCTTGACAAAAAAGGGTAACTCTGGAGATTCTGTGAACAGATCTGTAGTTACAAAGGCACCCCACTCAACGAGTGGTGACAAAAATAACAAGTTATAAGTTTACATGTGCACATAATAAACCCCATAATATTCGTGGAAATGTTTTACAAACGATCTCCACTGTTTAAACTAAATTGCTTTCACAGCTAAAACTACTATAACAACCCTGTTGTTTGTACTAACATTGTACTAGCACAATTCTCGCACTGAATAGAACAGAGACATTTTCATATCACATTATCCATAATTTGTATCACAGCTCTTACATTCCGGCGGGGTCTAGGGTGTCCTATGTTACACTGACTGCACCCACCCCCCCCCTTTTCCCCTTGAAAGTAAACAAAAGTGACTGAAGGGCCACCTAGACCCTCTGCCTTAAAGCTATACATGGTAAGGAAGGTTTGTCTAGAGCAACTGACAAGTATCTAGTCAAAAACGTATGATTAGACGCCCACAACTGTGTGGACGAAATATCTTCTACTGAAAAGTTCTTCAAGAAACGTAAAGAGGCTGCCCATTTGCGTAAATCGTGGGCCCTACCCACAACGCCGGGATTACTCTCTTTAATGACTTCGACCAGAAGAGAAGCTAACCTCCGTTTCAGTAAGCGTTTGCCCGTACTCGCTACCCATAAAGCACCTTGGGGGTTTAGAGGAGCTACTCTCAAATATTTGGTTAGAGCTTGCACTGGACAGAGATTATGGTGCACCTTTTCCCTTTTTTAACGCCGGCACAGTGAACTCAGAAAACACGTGTGCACTGTGCTCATTCTTGGCTACAAATCCCGGGGAAGGTGCAATGTGAATACATTCATTAAGTCTACCAAACCTAAGGCAATTAGGTGTGTTGCTCATCGCCGCCAGCTTAGACACTCTGTTCCCGGTGGCCAAAGCCAAAAGGAATACAGCCTTTTTTAAGAGTAATGCAAAATCTGCAGTATTTTGGTACAGACGAGAGTGAAGTAAAGACAATGCCTTGTCCAGAAACCAAGTAGGCATGAGCTGACGGGGAGGTGGGCGGAGTTTAAAACATGCTCTCATAAAACCTGTTTCCTCCGCCACCTGTATGGAGAGACCTGTAAGGTCTAAAAAGGGCACTCTAATCGCAGTTAAGTGATTTTTTAACGTTACCACAGATAAACGTTTCTGCTCAAACAGATAATTCAAATAATTAAATACTAACGCCACTGAGGGCACAGTCTGTTCTGTTCTAATGATCCAAGAAGTAAAGGCTTGCCAATGTGATTGATACTGTCGTTTCGTAGACTGAGTATATTGATTGATTAATTTATTGGTCACATCTCTACCATATGGTGCTAGCCACTTGGCCTCCTGAATGTCCATAATGCAAAAGTCAGCGAGGTCGCTAGGTTGCCAATCGTGTCTAAGTAGAAATACTCGACCGGGAGCGACACCGGGTGCGAGCACCACGTCTTCAATTGCTGGTACCATAACTGCGCCGGCCACAGGGGAGCGATTAGCGAGACTAAGCCTCGATAATCTCGTAGTTTGTTCACTACGTGGCACATTAGTGACGCGTCTGGCGGCGGAAACAGATAGATGGAGCTCCATCTGTTCCAGTCTGTCACCAGGGCGTCTGGCCCCCCTGCCGGCGTTTCCGTCCGGCGGGTGAGGTATAGAGGGAGTTTGTGAGTCCCCTCGGACGCAAACAGATCCACTTGTGGATGGTAGAGCTCTGCAATCATTAGGTTGAAAATGGGTTGCTTGAGCTCCCATTCTACTGTCGTGCTCTGTCTCCGGGACAGAGCGTCTTCCCAGACGTTTGCTACGCCTGGGAGATAAGATGCGTGAAGATAAATGTCTAGCCTGTTGGCTAGAGTAAAAATCTCTTCCGACACGTTTAGCAACTTCCTTGATCTCGTTGACCCCTGTTTCTGAATACAGTGAACTGCATTCAGATTGTCCATTCTGAAGGCCACCGACTTGCCCCGTAAAGTAGAGCCGTAAGCCTGAAGGAAATACAAGGGACTAGTAATTCTTTGACATTGATGTGGGAGATTTCTAAGTGGGACCAAAGCCCCTGACCCTGGTGCCCCTGGTTTGACTGAAATCCCCAACCTATCGTGCCTGACGCATCCGTGTCTACCCATACCGTTGGCGGAGGAGAGGTCCATGACATTACTGAGTGCAGCGTTTCCCTCTTCGCCCAGACCGCTAGTAAGGTGTGGATTAATTTTGGGATGGGCCATAATTTTCCCGCCGGTAAAAGTGGGAAATATTTGTTGCCTTCCAATATTAACCGTTTTACTTTCAACCGGCCCAACATTACAGTTAGTTGAATCCAGTTGAGAGAGCCGACCAGAGACTCCCAGATCCTCCATGTCGTAGTCAGACTGTGAAGAAACATGAACAGTTTCCTGCGAAACCTGTTGCGATTGTCCACACTCTGACTCAGAGTGAGAGCAGCTGTGTCCCAAACCAGCCCTATCCACTGAATTACTCGTGAGGGGACAAGGTTTGACTTTACCAGATTTACCTTGAACCCTAGAGCTTCGACATGAGTTAAAATTATGTTGACATGTTTGATGCATAATTGCTCTGTCTCTGCCACCACCAGCCAGTCGTCTAGGTACCACAGAACTCTGATTCCTTGCTTTAACAACGGCATCAGGGCTTGCCGGACTAATTAAGTGAATAGTCGAGGTGCCAGGTTCAAACCGAATGGCATCCTCTGAAAAACAAAATTTTGGTGCCTGATCCGTAAGGCCAGAAACCTTTGAAATCTTTTGTTGACCGATACGTGCCAATAAGCGTCTGTCAGGTCTAGGGAACACATCCAACCTCCCGGCGGAAGTGTTAGCCTGATTTGGTGTACTGTTAACATTCGGAATGACTCGTTGTGAATGTGAAGGTTCAGATAAGACAGGTCGACGACCGGTCTCATCTGAACACTGTCCCTTTTGGGAACCAAAAAGAGCTTGGACGTGAATACAGGGTAATTTGGGGGGACCGGGATTATGACATTCTTGGCAATCATTTCCTGGACCAGTGACTCCACCTCTAAAGAAACAAAATTCGCCGTTGTCGGCTGACGTAAGCGAGGTCGCCGGAGCCACTGCCAAGTGATGCCCTTGCGTGCCACCATCCGTGCCCAAGTGTTTACCAGCCATGCTTTGTGACACGTTCGGAACGACCCAGTTAGCAGACAAGGGTTCGCCGGCTGTACTACCCTCGGATCCGCCGGCCTTAAGACTGGCACCGGGAGTGAGAGAGACCTTAGTTTTTTTATGGTGGTGGAGTTGGCGGTGGTGGACGCTTCGCCGGCTGGCTGGCGTTGGCAGAAGACGGGCCCTGACCTGGCTTATTATAGCCGCGTCCTTTCTGACCTGAAAACCTACCCTGTCTATGCCTGAACTGACCTTGAGTGGAGGAGGACTTAGGTGGAAGAAAGGGCTTAGATCCCCCCGGCTGAGCTTTAGCGACTTGGCCTGGGTTTGGGGAAGTTAAAGGCAGGTTTCTTAGAAGGGGTGGGACTGTGTTTAACGGCCTGAGCCATATTAAAAACCGTTCGCCACACTTCAGGGGACATTAAAGAGGGAGTGAGCACTGGTGACATGACCACCTGATTCGCAATGCGATCAGGCAGTTTTCGGACTAAGGACATTCTGAGATTTTGTCTCGCTCGTACCGCCTCAAGCAAGGCAGTGCGTACGTCACCTAATGATTGGATTGACGACTGAAGAAGCAGTCGCCGGGACAATTTCAACCGAACGTCTGGCATCCGCGTCTGCGATTGCCTGAGTGGACCGGAGCAAAGACTTAGCTACCTGTTGAGACACTATGTATTGAGAGAACAGGCGAAAAGCTTTCCCCCGTAGCCTAAATTCACGGTCTAGGTGAGTTGGGGTAGGGGTAGTGAAAGGGTCTTTTAGCTCACAAAGATTAATTTTAGGGGCAGCTAAGAAAGCAAACAAAGCTGAAGGGACTCCGCCGGCAGAACACACTGGCATGGAGAACCAAGAATGAGTATCTTGAGGGATCTGGTGGGAAGTAAATGTGGTCGCAAAGTTTTGAGCCTCTGTCTCCCATTCCAACCAAGGTCCTGGACCCAACTGCCCCACCTTCAAGACTGGATTAGCTGCCGCGTCTGTGACGGTTTGCAAATCGAGTTCTGGAGTGAGAGCTGACAGTGTCTTAATGTCATTAAACCCATCATGCTTAGACCAGTCGGAAAACAATCTTGAAGCTGATGCAGGGGGTAAAGCAGGCTTAGCAGTATAAACAAAATAGTCCTGGTGATAATAACTAGGTATAGCCTTGATGTTGACATCTAGCACATTCCCCAAAGTATCCAAGGCCCTTAATTTCTTAGATTTATTGCCCTGGATGACCCACTCACGCGGCACTGGGAGCTCCCCTGACAAGGTAGGTTGGGCTAGCTCTGGTTTAGTGGGGGTCAAAAGGACCCATGACTCGTCTGGTCCGTAAAGCAAGGGCATAGCTACCTTTTTGAGAGGCGCTCTGTCTAGAGGGGGCGGATTGACATCCGTTATAACCCTTACATTCGAAGTGGTCAATGCTGCCGTAGCAGGCCTAGTAACCACCGATGGTGACATAGAGGGAGGGTGAGGGATCTGAGTCAAAGCAATAGAAGTCATCAGAGGCCGTACCGTAGAGCTTGTCGTGGCAGCTCCCAAGTCCACTGTGGGAGTTTCCTGCTGTTGGCCAAAAAATTTAGATAAAGCATTAACAAGTAGCCCATCAATTTCCTGTGCAGTGACAAATTGATTTGATGATGTACTCACTGGTGAATCATTAAGATCTTGTGCGGCATCGAAGCCTGAACCTGACTCTTGCCCTTCCATATCCGATATCATCGAAACCTCGTCTTTGTCATCCAGTTCCTCCTGAGAAGATCCCGCCGAAGCTGGGGTACCATCTTGTTGCCAAGATAAGTTAGGAATAGAGGAAGGGATCGCCGCGTCCCGGTGGACGTCAGCCACTGTGTGAATAGTTTGAGCCGGAAGTGGGTGGTCAGGCCCCGGACGAGAATATCGCCAAACACCTAGGCCTTGGCCTATACTCCCGTGGGAGTCTGAAACACTCTCAACCACTGAGCCCTCTGAACTCTCCAACTCCAGGGTTAAAATGTTAATGGGTAAATCATCTTTAGGTACAGGTACTACACTGGACCCTTGAGACCGAACACAAACTCAGTCTGGGGTAGAGGTATGACGAGAAGCACTAGAAACTGGTGAGTGTCGGTAGGCCTTTCTATCATGGGAATCCTTTTTTGAAGATTTATGGCTGCGGTGTGACCGTGAACTACTCTTTGATTTGGAGGATTTATCGCCGTGACCACTGGTGGAACTTTCTGTCTTACTCCTCTTACTCGATGGTGAAGAGGCAAGACTGGGTGGCTGGTGTCTAAGGGGTGACCTAGACCTAGATCTCGCCCGAGACGAGGAGACTGCCGCCGGGGGTGTAGGCTCACGTTGACGTTTCGACGTAGCAGGGGCAGGAGATGACACAGAACCCTGTCCAGTCTCCGCCGGCTTATCACTAGTTACTCGAGAGGAACGTTTATTAGGGCGAGGGTGCTCAAGAAGAAGCCTATCCCAAAGAGGGACGTTGTCACATTGAAGTGACTTATGAGCCACAATCGTAGTATACGCTGACATTTGTTGCCGAACTTCTCGTAAGGCGACCGCTGCGGTCTTATCATTATCTTGGAGGACTTTGACACTTAGTTGGGAGCAAAAGGAACAGTTGCGCATCACCCACAGACCTCTTGAACGGTCTAGACATTTAACACACCTGATACAAAGAGTGTGCGCAAAAAGAGGGACACCGGCACAGGTTGGATTAATGCATAAAGCAAAAACTGGGGCAAAGGTAGCCATAACAGAGACTGGTGGGAACTTACTGCAGGGTCTGTATTGGTCTGCCGGGGCCCAGCCCTGGAAAAAAGGAAAATTTCCAGGAATTAATGCTCATAAGGTTAACCCAAAATGATCGCATACAGTGTTCATAACCCGCCGGATAACGAGACGTAATCTCACAATGATTACAGCTCGTTACGCGGCGGGGTTCTATAAAGATATCCGAATATCTAGACATGTCTTTAAGAAAGTTTTAAGAATACCCTCTGACATAATATAAAAGACCAGTATGGCGTTTATAAAGTCTTTCTGGCGGTGACTGTTACAAGATTCAATTTTGAAAACAACCCCCCACAAAGACACCGGCCCCTGAATTATCTAGCAGATTAACACAGGGCAGGCTGATACGAGACCTGACTTCTAATGAATTGTCACATAGATCGCCATATGGTGAAGGCGGCGATACATAGCCGTATCTCTCAATTAATTGGGTAACTAGCTTGAATTGTAAATTCCGTATTTCCCCCTCCCAGGAGCACCCGCCGGGTGTGGCCAACTTATGAAAAAATATGTTAACCCTAATTGAGCCTTCGATCGCCGTATGAGTGAGGGCGGCGATACATATAGTATCACTAAAATGGACTGGTTAACTAAACTGAATTACCAATTCGTTCGTTCAGCACCCACCTTAATGTTAACCCCTTATGTATTATATATATATTCCTCGAAACCCGGGTGTTTTGGCTGAAAAACGTCTAGGCTAGGCTACCGTATATTCGTTAATCAGACTGCTTCCCGCATTCCCGCGTATCCCCAAGCGTAGCTGTGTTATTTACCTGAAGAATGGCATTAAGTAGAGCTCTCTAAGTCAACTGGTTGAGCTGTGATGATGATTTCATTGGAGATAACTTTATGGCCAAAACAGCCACTTTACACCACTTTTCGATACTTAACAACAACATACAGGCACACACGAACAAGCGACGCTCTCCTTCTTGTGGCCGGAGATGCGGGGCGTCGGTCCAGCCGGCTGTTGTTTACATGCGTCGGACACGACGCACAAGCTCACAGGCTTTCAACCACTGGGCGTTCAAGAGGCCTTCCGGGCAGCTGTTATATGCTTTTTTATGGGCGTTCAAGAGGCCTTCTGTGGTGAGAGGGTTAACAAGGTACACCCGCCGGGTGAGATCTGATGTCTTAAACGTTAACCCCATAAGTTCCTATCCCCACTTCTTTGTAAAAGATCGCCGGGGAGGAAAGCCCACAACAACAGCTAGGGTTTTTCCTTTGGTTTGTAAAACCGGGTAGAAAAACTACATAACATATGTCCGCATGAACAATGTTAGATGGGTACCGCCAATCCGCCGGGAATCATAGGGAGCCTGAAACAGGCACCAACACAGAGACGCAGTCTTGGAGAGCCACAGACACCCAACTCGCCGGGGACACCAGCCTGTTTTGAAACCACGCGTGGCCAAACACGGCTCACGGCCGGAACTTTTCATGGTGAAACCGAGAAAACCCCGCCGGAAAGTAACCCACCCCGAACAGACACCATCTGAACGCACATAGGACCCGAGAGATAGCCAAAGCACGACTAACCTAGGGACCACAAATATAATCCGTGGAATTAGCCAATACACAACTAATCCAGGAAACAAACATAGTCCGTGGAATTAGCCAATACACAACTAAACCCGGATACACATGACACAGTAGGACATATTTATAAAATAAATCAATAACACTTGTACATGTGGCAAAGCTACGAGCGGCTGGCTAGGCCTAAGCAGACGGCACAGAAATGTTGAAATATAAACAAGAAACACTGGAAATATAACAACAGGAACCACCGCCAACACACCACTGTAGCAAATACTTCCGACCAAGGGAAGACCGACTCGGGACCCAGAAAAAACTTCACTAAGTGAAGAAAAATACGCTGGGAACGTTAGCAAAGCAACGCTACCTCATCAGAAAGATAAAAGGCAGCAGAAATAATCGCGTAATGAAAGCCGCCTGCATCACAAGCTAACTCAACTATGAAAATATTTACCTGTCCACAACAGGACCACGAGGGTACATCCGAAATAGATGCCCCAAACACACGACCCAAAATACACTGCACTGCGGGCAACCAGCCCAGGACACTCCTGCTACGCATATCCTAACCTTACTCGATACATCCCGGAATAAACAAATGAGAAAAAACTCACTAGGGACGCAGCAAATGCGGAACCAGCGGAGCGTGGAGAGACACGTCCGGGCCGGCTGATCGCAGAGCAGAGAAGGAAGAATGACGCCTGAATCAGCGTCTGGTCAAAGATCCACACAAGTACATCCACGATATGATGGAAAGCTTATTGGATATTTATTCTTATTTTCTTTTTGTTTTTATTTTTTACGAATTTTTTTCGTAGTGAGAACCCAATTCATAATGACTGAAGCCATGAGTGAGGTCGCGTGCGCTCATGATGAAGGCTCCTCAGATTTTAAATGCTCTGCGCGGTAGATTCAAACTACGGCGGATTAGTGTTTGAAGAGGATGCCTTATGTAATAGGCATGTTCGTCAATGATGGAGGGGCCACTAATAAATATTCCATTTGATGCTCCATTCATGGATCTTTTGCAAATCTGATTGGAGTTCAAGGCAATCCTCCTGGGTTCTGATCGTTTTAAGCAGCTTAGCATCGTCCGCAAACATGCTCATGTAGCTTGTTAGTCCCTCAGGTAAGTCATTTACTAATATTAAAAACATGATTGGGGCTAGGACAGATCCTTGTGGTACTCCACTTGTAATTTGAGTCCAGTTTGACGATTTCCCCCTTACTGTTGTTCTCATCTGTCTTTCGCTAAGGTAGCTCTCCATCCATTTCAGCAGTTTGTCTCCTACTTTTCCCTCATGTTTTAATTTCCACAGCAATCTATTGTGTGGAACTTTGTCAAATGCCTTTTTAAAGTCTAGGTAGGCACAGTCTACCCATCCTTCCCTCTGGTCCACTGTGTTTAATACTCTAGAGTAAAAACTCAACAAGTTGCTTACACATGATCTGCCTCCTCTGAATCCAAATTGTCGGTCAGTAATTAATCTTTTGGATTCCAGGTCCTAACAGAATCTTCATGAGGATGCTCAATAGTGATACAGGTCTATAATTCAGTGGTTTATCTCTGCTTCCTCCCTTAAATATAGGAATAATGTTTGCTCTTTTCCATTCTGTAGGTACTATCCCCGTGTCCAATGATTTGGTCATTATATCATATATTGGTATACTCAGTTCCTTGGCATTTTCTTTAATAATCCAGCCTGATACTCCGTCCGGTCCGGCGGCTTTGTTCGGATCCACCTTACTCATTTTGTCTATGAGCTCTTCTCTGTTAAATGTGACTTCCGGCATTTCCTCTATACCTATCTCATTGGTTTCTGGTGCAATGAATTCTCCTTCTTTTGTAAATACTGATGCAAAATTTCTACTTAGTTCTTCCGCAATTTCTGTATCATCTTCTATGATTCTGCTTCCACTTTTAATTTTTAGGATTGTGGCTTTTATCTTCCTTTTGCCGTTTACAAGCTTGAAAAACATTTTTGGATTCTTTTCATAGTTCTCCACTATCCCTTTCTCATGGTTTGCCTCTGACCTCCTCCTCATTTCTGTGTACTGTACTGTATTTGTTTCTCTCCTCTTTATACTTTTGCCTGTTTTCTTCTGAATCCCAGTTTCTCATCTTTTTCCAGGCTTTGTTTTTTGCTTCCTGTGCTTGCTTACATTCGCGATTAAACCATTCTTTGCGATTTCCTTTTCTCTGTTATTAATGTACTTTGGGACAAAAGTTTTTATACCAGTATCATAGATCTCCATGAATGCCTTGAGTTTTTTGTCTACCTCACTTTCAGATAACACTTGATCCCAATTTTGTGATTTGAAAAAATCCCGTAGTCCTGCGAAATCGGTTCTGGAATACATCCAGTGATTTTCCTTGTGCTTTTCCCTTTCCTTGGGTAGTTTATGCTTCAATAGTAGGTCTATGTCGAGAAGTGCATGGTCGCTTTTTCCTAGTGGGCATAGGTACTGAATATTTTTAACCTCCTCCTCCCTTCTTGTGAAGAGAAGGTCCAATCTAGCTGGTTGATCACTTCCCCTTATTCTTGTTGTCTCTTTTACATGTTGGTATATAGAATTTTCCATGGCCATACTTAAAAATTCATAGCCCCAACTTTCCTCTCCTGTTCCGGGTTCAAGTTCTTCCCAATTTACTTCCTTGCAGTTAAAGTCCCCACACATGACTATTTCATCCTTTGAAGCTAAGATATTTTCTAGCACACTAATTGTTTCCTTACACATTAGGCTATGCTCCTCCTTACTCCATGTCTTCGTCTTGGGAGGTACATACGCTACTATCACTACTATTTTTTCGTTTCCACCAATTTCTAGTGCTAAAACTTCTGCTGTTGAAGTTTCTAGTTTTATCTCAGACACAATCAAATCTATCCTAGTAAGGATGCACACTCCACCTCCATGTTGAAGTTTTCTGTCCCTCCTCCAAATCTTGTATTCAGACCATCCTAGCAGATTTATATCAAGTTCCTCTCTTAGTTTTGTCTCAGTGAGACATACTATTTCTGGTTTCTTAGTATTGAGTAAGTCTGATAGTTCTAATTTCTTAAGAGATTAGCCCATCGACATTGCTATATAGAATCCTTATACTTTCCAGTCCCCCTTTTCCTGATTCAAGTGCCTTATCTGCGGCGGTCTGTACCCTACCCTCTTTTTCTTTTAGTTTCTCTTTACCGGAAGTTTCATAATCTTCCCTTTTCTCACTCCGTAAAAAAACTTATTCTTTTCTTGTTCTGTCCTCTTGCTATTTTCCTCTTTGGCGGTTTTCCTTAGTTCAGCCTCCTTCTTTCTCTCTTATTCTGGTATGTCACGCCTGATGTAGATTTTGTCCATACCATCTAACTCTTTTAGCCTAGCTGCTACTGCCATCATTTCATCACATGTCCTTCTTGACTTAAATTCGATTTTGACCAGTCTATTGTATTCCTTTGTGTATTTTCCCAGCCTAAACATGTCTGATATTTCCTCCTTCCAGTTGTCCTCCTCATCCTTAATAGATTCCAGAATCTTGTTGATGTGACCTTCATCCTTCTCTCTTCTTTTTGTCCAGTCTAGTTCCTCCTTTTCTTCCACCCCTGATATTATGAGGCAGTTAGCCCTACGACTTTCTTCCTGGATGGCCTGAGAGTTTTCGTGGATGCCTTGCTTAACCATTATTTTTACCTGGTGTGTGTGTGTTTGTGTGTTGCGGACCGTTCGGCACAGTAGCATACCAGTTAACAATGCAAAACGCAAGAGATATGAGGTTCACAAATCGGTTTGGTCAAGATTACTCTGTTAATATACGTTTATGAAATATACCTGGGATATTCTCGCTCTCCAAGCAGCTCAGTTGGGGTTTTGTTGTTACGGTGGCCTAGGCCCTCATCTATAGCCTAGGTGCCTAAGAGTAACTCTCAATACAACGGAATTATGGGTGATTCGGCAATGTCTCTCACCCGTCCCCCCCAGCGTGCCGGGTAAACGGAGTTTCTAACTGTATCTATGTTTAGTTTGAAGAGGATGAGGCCATCTTGATTTACATATGAATCAGGTGGCTCCAGTAGCCAGATAGACCTACTTTCCTTATCAGCAAATCTGACATGAAATGAGTTGATACACTAAGATTCATACCAGGTGAAGACTGCTCCCCCAACACAAGCTCCTAGTGATGTGACAAGTGCCTAAGTAGAGTTTCTGTTAAAAGAAAGTTCATTGCCAAAAAGGAAAGTGTGTTTTGTTGGTAAAATAGAGGAGTACAGAGACAGAGTTCCACACACTGAAAATCGATGGAAATGCGAAAGGAGAATGGGTGTTTAGGCTAGATGATGTTAGATAGGCAAAGGCTGGGCACTTTATAGAGTGCATCCTCCTCGATACCACAGACAAAGTCCTGTGGCAAACAAAGGGGCCCACCCCAGACATAAGTT